>CM041786.1:7382440-8582440 GCA_023375725.1 Nephotettix cincticeps | reverse complement strand
GCAAGGTGGAGAAGCCTCGATGTGCTGTGATGGCCAAGTCCGAACAAGGACGTCCATGGCACCGAACCGACGCTGTGGTAGCCTTCCCCAACGACCGGCCCTTGACTCTGCGGCCCCGGACCGTTGATGCTCTAGCCAAGTGGGTTACCAGAGCATATTTTAAGGGATTTTTACCCGTGTATATTTGGGTGCAAGGTCCAAGTTAAGTGGGCCGTCCCTGAAAAAATTTCAAAATACTTATGCTTGAAACCATATTTTCAAACCTTTTTTTTAAGAATCAAACCTCATTATTTGTATGAGTGTTTAATGAAAGAAAAATGTTTGTGGAACTATCCTATAAATACATTGGACTTTTGAAGAAATAGTTTATTTACAAAATTTATGTCCCTAACTACATAAAAAAATCTTTCAATTATTTTTATTAAATTAAACTAATGTCAGTATTAAGGTTACTTAAAATACTTTTCTGTGCATTTTTTGCATAAGTTAGGTAAATTATCATTTGCTTTAAAAGCTTATTTTACCTTAGGTTCATCAATATATATTTTGCTCTAGAGAATTCAGTACACCAACGGGAAAGAAACACAATTACAGTTTCAAGCTGTCTAAGGAAAGCACTGAATTTTAAAGAAAATGACATACTGGTAAAAACGTATTAAAGATTATTGAATAGTAATTACAGTAGAGTCTCGCAAACTCGGCCTAATGTGGACCCAATGGCGGCCGAGTTAGCGAAATGCCGAGTTATCGGGAAAAGTAGGTTTAAACGAATAAAAGTCCTTTGATAGGTTATATCTACTGTATCATGTTATTATTCGTCAAATACACCACAGAAGGCATTACGTTTGAAGTTAAATCGATTTAAACACTACATAGGAACATTGCGAACATAATACGAAAAACAAATACAGTTCTGTACCCTGTAAATTATTGTTTTGTAAAAAAGTTGGTTATTGTTTTTTGTTTTTCCTGGCCAACAACAGTACACAAAAGTTGTGCGACGCACTGACTTATATGTAGCAGACCACTGTGATGCGCACTCTACACTGGTTTGCGCTCGACTGAGGACTGGACTGGACTGAGAATGTACGAGCGAGACTGACTCAGGAATATGGCGGCCGGCAGCCCGCTCGCACGGAGAATACCCTCGTAGATTCAATTGTATCGCATTCACGTAGTATTTTGATTTTTTACATTTAAAGTTTTTTCCATTTTAATCCTCTGTGCGGCCGAGTTATCCGGACTGCCGAGTTATCGAGGGCCGAGTTTGCAAGACTCTACTGTATATACTTTCACTTATAAGATTATAGGCAAAAAGATTCTTTTGTTTGCTTTCTTTTTTCTTGTTGATAATCTTTTAAATTTTAAAAACAGATCTGTACATGTCAGCTACAAAACTGAAATTGAACACGGTTGTTCCCGAAGTATGCCAGTGTATGATACACCCACTCGGACGAACTAATAGTGTCTACAACAAAAGGGAACATTTTTAAAACAAGCCTCAAACTAAGCTTAACTTTTTATTATTGTTTATTATATTTCAGAACGATTTATAAAGGTATACCAAGATACATAGCACCTGTAGATGAATCTGTTACATATACACTTGACCAACTGATGAAAAAAAAGGCTAACGATGATTGGTTCCTACGTTACATCAGAGGCACTGCTGCAGTATCAGTCACGGAGGTGAATTAAAACATAGTTACATATATTTTCTTGTTTCTACGCCAGAGATATTTTTTTAGCCAAGATACAGAATAGCACAGAAAACCTTTTTTTGGGAAACGGTCCAAAGCCAGTTGGACATCTCGGGATTTGAACCCATAACCTTAAAAACCTAAAACCCCTTAAAAAACTGTAGGAATACAAATTTCTCAAAATCTGCACAAACGGTTTTAATTAAAATTTCATGGTTTATATTTATATAACTTAAAATAATATGACTCCACCCATATGTCTGTACAACTAATGGTTCACAAGTTATGGACTTATAAATAATAAAACACTTTAAATTTCCAGGCAAAAAAATAATTTTATAAAACAATTGGATATCACCATTAAAACCAGCTCAAAAATCTAAACAAATTAATATTTTGAATTATTTGTCTACGACTAACGGTTCTAGAGAAAAGTCAAATTTACTCTGTGGTACTCGCTGTGCGTTGTCTCAGAGTGCCAAATGTTATTCTTATGGAGAATATTAAAATATAAATTTATACCTTATCTATCAAACGTTTTCAGTTTTCAATAAAAATGGGTATGCAGTGTAGAGTTACATCACCTAACAAAACCCACTCAAAATAGCTTGGTGTTACCTGGAGAGGGGTATTTACTTAAAATGTTTTAAACAATTATTTTAACTTGTTTCCTCTTGTTTGTTGTTTTAAGAAATTGGATCATTATTTTTGAAACAATTTTCAAAGGATATTTAAATAAATATCAAGGAATATGTAGTTTTATTGAAGGTTGTATTTTGTTTGAATTTTACGTAACTCTCTAACTGCGACACACGTGTTTATCCGGAGTAGTATTCTGTGCTCGGTTCCGCGACGCAGGGAATAACACATGCAACACCCTTGCACCGAAAACCGTGACACCCGTGTTTAAAGGGATTAAGACGTTCTCAGCTGGTTCTCTCAAGAATACAAGTCGTCTGCTATTTTTTTCTCAATCTATAACTGTTACATTGACCTTGAGAAGTGACAGACCATTTGGTGTTGCATTCTAGTGATTTTTTATAAAACTAAGTCCGTGCCACATGCTCTACAGTATCAAATGTCCCGCTTGGTAATTGTTTACGTTGCGTTGTTGAAACCAAGTAAAGTTGCAAATACCCGTGGCGTTTTTAAACTACACTCCACTGAAACTTACGCACCATCTTACGCCGCGGTTTAGGTTAAGTATGTGTCAGTCCACTGATACAGGTTTTTTACAAAGTGTTACCTGACAAATTTATGTGAAGGACCGCTGCTGTCAATGGAAACCCATGAAAATAGAGGCAGACCCTCCCCTAATGCTGATTGAAAAGAAAGAGGCGAAGCTTCCTCGAGAGGTGTTCGTGCCATTGACGTTCGTGCAACTCTACCGCATCAGTGTGTCTCCTCCAGTCGTATCGTTTGGGAGTGTATGTATTCATATCTATGTATTCCTATTTCATATCTGTATGTATTCCTATATAAATCCATATAAATAAAATTAGATCTTTCTCTGAACATTGCATAGAATTTATATATTTTTAATATTTTATGTTTTATACCCAAGAAAAGCCGAAATTGGTGTTATCTCAATTTCTATCTTATCTGTATTGAAACTATCTAATGCTTAGTTAGTTAATCTAAAAATAAACATGTTAAATAAAATACTGAAAAATACTACTCTAAGTAATTTTTAAAATGTAATATAAATATATGTTTACAATTAATCTATATATTTAATAATTTATTGTTTCAAAATAATCTTATTTTTTAAAATAAAAACACGAGAGACAAAGTTAAATTAATTGTTCAAATTGTATTAAAAATAACACAATTTTTTGATGGTTTTGTTCGGTGATTTGATTACGCTTCATACCAAGTAATAAAACGGTTGGAAAGTAAAGAAATTGATTTTTATATTCTCATAAGAATAACTTCGCTCTCAGACAACGTACTGCGTTTATCGTGGACAGTAAATTTAACTTTCTCTGAACCATTAGTCGTAGACAAATAATTCAAAATACTAATTTGTTTAGTTTTTTAAATGGTTTTAATGGTACCAGTCAAGTTATACTTTACTTTTATTGTTTTCGAAAAATTTAAAAATTTGATTTTTTTGACATTTAAAACCCATACTTTTGAACCGTCATTTTTACAGTATGCTGGTGTCAAATTATTTAGTAACTGTATCTATAAACTGTCAAAGTAATCAAAATCGTTAGTGCCGTTTTTGAGAAATTTATTTTCACGTTTTTTATTTTTTGAACTACCCTTAAAAATTAAAAAATTCAATATGAAAAAAAGTGGAGATACGTTTTATACTAATGCCTTTCATCTAAATCGGACAACTAGGCTGTGACTGAAACCAGAAAAAATAGAGGACAGACATCACGTCACCCACTTTTTTGGATAACAAAACGGTATATCATCAACTCATTCGAAAATTTTGACATTATTCTTTCTCATATATACGTTAGTGTATGTTTTAAATCATGTTTACATTTGTAATGATACTAAAATGTTTTTTTAAACCATTAAAGTCAACTTATAGTTTTAAATTAAATATTCGGGTTATAGTAATAACAATTGTACAAATCTATTAATAACATTAACATATACATTAATTTAATATTGATAAATATATTAAAAATCAAAATAATGTGAAAAAAATGTCTTTTATAAAAGATTATTTTTATGGTATTGTTTATATAATATAGTATTAATTCATATTTTATAACAAAACAAAAAAGAACTTAAAAATTACAATGAGTAAAAAAAACTGAATGATATTTTTAAAAACAATAGAAAATAACTGACATTAATGTAGACTTATAAACACCAAATATGTTATAAAATATTATTTTGTGTTTTTATATTTATAGTTGCAGAGTGTTTTATTTATTTTTTTATGTAGTAATAAATTTTGTTTTCGTAAAATTTTATTTGAGTTGAGGGTGGATATTAATTTTTGGGGTCCCTGAATCCAAAAAGTGGGTTTTGACGTGATGTCTGTCCGTATGTGTGTGTTTGGTTGTGTACAGTGCCACAGTTTTTTGGTCCGATTTAATGAAATTTGGCATGTATAATATAGTCACGTATCTCCACGTTTTATTTTTTTGAATTTTTGATTTTTGGGTAGTTCATAAAAACCTAAAAAACGTGAAAAAATTTTCTCAAAAAGGCTCTAACGATTTTATAAAATGAAATTTATTGTGTATAGTACTAATAATTTGACACAGCATATCTGTAAAATGACGGTTCAAAAGTTATGGGCTTTTAAATGTCAATAAATCAAATTTTAAATTTCACAAAACAATAAAGTAAAGTATTATAATACTGGATATTAAAACCAGCTTAATAAATAAACAAATTTGTAATTGAATTTTTTGTCTATAACGGTTCCAAAAAGTTAATTTACTGTCCACGATAAACGCTTACGTTGTTGAACAATTATTCTTATAAATATAAAAAAATCAATTTTTTTTTAATTTTATTTATTGGTATAAAGTTAAGGTCAAATAACAAAACATTTAAAAAACTTTTAGTATACTTTTTATACAATTAACAATAAATTTAAATGAAATTAAATAAAAATGTGTTTTTAATTATTTTTTAAATTTAATTAAAAAAAAATTTAGTCCAAGTTTTTATTTTTTATTGTGAAATTAGTTATTTTTAGTTTTGTATATAATTAATCCTTACCGGGTGGCTAGCGGCTTTAAACGCAGCACAGTAGGGTCACACGACGCGGCTAGCGCCTTTAGACCGAAGTAATATGGGGATGTTCGAAATTTGTGAAATACATATGTTAACAGCTCACCCCTCGACCATCTGCGTAATACAAGTGACCACAATATGGGTGACCACCATATTAAATTGATGTATCAAATCTAGTCAGGGAAATATTTCAATCCATACTTACTTCTTTCGATTTGTTTTTCACTTGTTTTTGTGTTTGCAGGTTACAACCAGCAAAAGATGTTCTCAACTGCTGAGCATTGAAAATGGGAATGATTTTGAGATTAGTGCGAGAATAATACCACTAACCTCAGGAATCGGAGTTGAGACCCTTGAAAACTTCATAATTTCTGAAAACTCTGAGGCTAAAATTATGCTCACTTTTCAAAGAGAAATCCTAGGTAGATACAGTGGGTATGTATAAATGTCATATACATAATTCAAATCATTAAATGAAATTTCTCTAGTGTGTTCATTAGATGGTAACAAACTTCTGGGGCTGATAATTTTCAGAAAAGCAAACAAACAATATCCTATAAACATATGTTGAAAAAACCCCTTTTTAAAGTGCTAAATGCCATTTTGTATTTTTACTCAACTAAATGTTTTTTATCTTAAGAACTACCGGTAATTGAGTTAGAGAAACAAATCTTTGATTGAAACCTTATTGAATAATTAAACTAATAAGAATAAAGTATTATCTAACTTAAGGTATTTTAATAATTTCAAAATGGTGGCCTTTTAAGATTCTTTTGAGCCAAACTACAATAATAAATCATTTTCTTAAAATTTTACAAGGAATAAAAAATGTTTTGATTTTTATCACACATCAAACAGCACTATTTTCAATTCGGATAAGCTAGAAAATGCACTTTTAATGTTGACCCCCAGGAATCTACTATAACTGTGCGTTGGCTCAGCCTGGAATAAAAATTGCAAATGAACTAGCTGAAAGGCTGGATCATAGTAAACAGTAATCGTAGTACAGATCATAGTAAACTTTTTGGGCCAACATTAAATGTGCATTGTCTCACATATCCTTTAGCTCTAGAATGGCTGAAGTCATGATCGTAACGTATTTACTCATTAACCCGCGGATGGTCAAGGGTTGAGCTCACTTTTCATTTTAAGTTTCTATAAAATATGGGGAGTTTTCACCTGAAACTTTCGGCCTGAAACTCGTAACTAGTAACAGTGCTGTAAGCACAACTAAAAAGGCCTTTAAGGCCTCATAATCTCTATATATATAATTGAATGTGTGTATGTATGTATGTGTATGTATGTCCTTTATGCGTTGCCAAACTACTCATCCGATCGCCATGAAATTTTAGGAAGTTGCTCTACATGTGTACGGGAAGGTTTTAGTGAAAAAATATTTTCGAAAACTCCATAAGTTTCCATTTTATGGCGTTTTAAATTTCTAATGTTAACCTTATGGAGAGTAAGTTTGTTTACAAAATGTCTACAATGAAACATTTGATTTAGCTACAGCTGATTGGTTTACTTTCCATTAGCAATGTACTTTACTATCCAATGCCATCTGAATCATTCATTAATGTTAAACTATGAAGTAAATGTGTACTGTAAAAAATAAACAGCTTTATTCACCACATTAATAGTTTACAGTTTTGGAGGAAATTTTTTTAGTGTAAAATTAGTTATTTTTTATAAAATTAAAGGTTAGAAAAAATAGTTAAATAAATGTGGAATGATATAATTTGTTTGAAATTCGTAAAATATATCGTTAACAAGGCATTTACAATGGTGAGCTCACCCCTTGACCGTCCGCGTAACACATTTGACCTCGACCACCAGCGGGTTAGATATGAAGTGGCAAGTAGTGACATCTATCAACAATTTAATGAACTTCTCAGCCGTTATTGTCTTTGTCAGACGTGCTGCCACCTATGAATGGATACTTGAACTATATCAGGAACCGGCTCAATCACCAATAGATTATGTTTTATAGCCAATTACATGCTTTCTCGCACTGTGGTCCAGTGGTGAAAGTGTTCGCTGATGAGTGAAATGTATAAATATGTTTAAAAAATGTAATACAAATTTAATCTTGTAAAATTTTTATAAAAAAAGTTTTTAGTTACTTAACTTTATATATTTTACCGTTTTGTTTATCATAAATATTTCAGTTAGAGTCTCAAATTTTTTAGGAATATAATGATACTAGGCCCCCTTTTACCTTACTAAGTTTAATTTCCCATTGTACCCCCAGCACAGTTACCTGCGTCATCAACGGCTATCACTCCTTTGACATCGCCGTCGTCGCCGAAGTCGTTCATCGCAGCCTGACCATCACTCCAGAATACGTGGAGATCAGAATCGCCGATGTCCCATTTGCGACAAAATTTGTGCCAATCGCTATCAACAACCCACTGAACATCCCCGTTACCTTTTCCTGGATCATCCCCGATGAATCTCCGATCAAAATTGAACCTGTTACCGGAGTAAGTCTTTAAATTGAAATTAGTTTATTTCAATAAAAAATACAACATAAATTACAAAATATTATACAAAAAAAATGTTAAACATCCTCTACATGCACATGTGTGTAGGGACCAGTTCATTAGATTATAAGAAAAAGGTCTAAAAGATGAATTAATGTTTAACATTCATAATGGCGTTGGTTATTAATTATTCAATATCTTTTATTGGACTTTTCCAACACGTCTGTGTTTTTAACTACACAACGTTTCTAGAGGCGGAGAAACTCCTCCTGTATTCAAGTGATTACCTTATAATTTACATTAAAAATTCAAAGTTTAAGTTACAGATATAAATTATATTAGGTTGTCAATAATACTATACTTATCTATCATGCCCAATACAAGAACTATATTGATTCAGTAGTACTTCAACTCTCGTTCTAAGCGCTTACCTTATGTCGCCCCTCTAGCTCGGAGGCGGAGTGTTGTGGTTATTTATTGCGTCATCAATAAATAATAGGTTGGAAATAGGTTAGATCATGGTTATGTCTAAAGGGAATGTTTTCAGTTCGTCTAAAAAGCTATTCTTATTACCAAACTCTGTCGTCACTAACCAAATGACGTCACTATTTCAAATTTTGGTCTCACAAATTGCCCCCCTTCCCAGAGCTAAAACATATCTACATATATAGTAAAGTTTTGTGTAACCTTCTGGCCAAGGTATCATAGTTTTTACGCTACACTACATTAGTGCCTTTCGTGTGCTAACAACTATTTATGTAGTCGGGACCAATTGTTTAATCTGACTTCTGAAGCACGGTGGAAGTCTGAGATAAAAATTTCATATGTGTCATGGCCGGAAATCGAACACAGATTTTTCGGGTGATAAACCAGTACTCTACCTACTCCGTTATAGCTGTCTCTATATTATTAAGATAATAATCTATATTCCTAACAATATTATCATAATAATTTACGTATTCATTGAACTAAAAGGATTATTTCCATTTTAATAAACACCACCATACACATACGCACGCACATAGACAAACATATGTTGATACACAGTTATTGGTTTCAAACTTTATTTAGTCTAATTTGGTCCTTTCAGGCTAGATTTTACCAGTTACGAAGAATTTCAAAATTTTTGGGAAAAAAGTGAAAATGTTACTGTTTGTGAAGCGCTACAGTTAAGTCTTCAGAAAATATTAAATTTGCTGAACAAAAAAATGGTCTATTAATATATTGTTTTATCGATATTCCTGTTTCATATAGTTATCAATATCCAATATCACTGTAATTCACCCTTTCACTCCAGGTGACGCCCAAACTTGGAACAGTTTGGTGTGTCGTGTTCTTCGAGCCCGAGAATCCCAACTTCAAGCTGCACCCAATAAAGCTGATGGTGGAAGGAACGGTTTGTCACAAACTCAGAACCGGAGTCGTGCTGCCCAAGACGAACGTCTACATGCTGGAGCCGGTTCTGAATGTCGGCGACATTCCGATGAATTTAACAACTTATCGACGATTTTTCATTTTCAATCCTGATTTTTCGAATGCTATGTATGTAGTACTGAACAAAGAACCTATTAAAGGAGTGAAGGTAATTGTATTAATTATATGGTTTTCTCTTTAATACTCTTTTTTGTAATATTAACTTTAGTAATACTAAAGTTAATATACTTATTTTATCTGACATCAGCAATAAATAACAATTGAAAAGTTGTAACAAGTCAACCTCACTAGTCATTAATCACATCACTCCCGTCCAGTCACGCGACATGGGTGATTTGATCGCAGAGAGGAGGGGGTCTTGCGCACATTATCTGGAGCGACAGAATCCGTTCTTGACGTTCATTGTACATATACAGTTATCTCCCTCCCGACCTTTTAATAGTATCATGTAACGTAACTTATATCTTTCTTCTGTAATCTAATGTTTGTTTTGCCAAATTAAATTAACATAAAGTTTCTTTCCAAGCTTTTCAAATGACTTGACCCCTAATCCCAGTAAACTTCTTATTTCCAGGACTGCTCTCTGCAATGAGCAGTGGTGGCAGCGTTACGATGTCCGCGACCCGTTACAAAGTATTTCCATTAATATATAAATTAAAAGTGATTTAAAATGTTATGTATTGACATATGCTTTTGGCAGATAGAATAATGCAGACTTTCTATTTACTCAAATCCTTCTATGTAATTTTGTATTCCTCAACTACCCATCTTCATGGGCCAAGGCACATTGAATTAAACACATTGAGGTACCGGTACTGTATTGGCATGAGTATATAGGTTAGCCAGAGGCGACTGCCTTAGATCTGATATGTGTCGCTAGCCACTGGATTCGAAAATAATAGTAATAAAAATTACTTTATTTCCAAAATGCATGCAATATTGAAAAAACAAAGCAAAACCTGTGTTTGGGCATAGCTCTTTTGTCAGCCAACCATGAGCAATACCCATGAGTATATATAGGGTTTATAATAAGATTTGGTACATTAACACCACACCTAAAAATCTACTTTTTAAGGCACTATAAATTTTCTGTCATATAATTTTAAAGGGCTTAGGTAGCAGAGTTTAATGCAGCAAACTGCATTTAAAAAGGATCCTTAAAAAAGTTTAAAAAGTAGATTTTTAGGTGTGGTGTTGATGTACCAAATCTTATTGTTTTAACTGTTGTCGTTTAGAAAATAATCATGTGCGGGACTTCATATACAACCCATGTATGTGTTGTATATATGACAGTATATGTATAAATTACAGTATATATTATATGTAGTACACATTATGGTATATATAATACATAGTAAATGTAATATGTAATACATACTATGGTATATATAATTGTTGTAAATATTACGTTATATATATATATATATATATAATACGTAGTATATATTACGGTATGAATAATTACTTCTCCTTCATTTTGAGTTGTAAACAAAATTTTCCTATTTTATAGTAAGGATAAAGACTACCAAAATTATTTTCTGCACACTCATCATTCAATCATGCTTGATTCAATTGTAAACAATGGTCTTGTTACTACATCATACTAACTTAGTAATCTAATAACGTTTCATAGTGCAAGAATTAA
Source organism: Nephotettix cincticeps (assembly GCA_023375725.1). NCBI lineage: Eukaryota > Metazoa > Arthropoda > Insecta > Hemiptera > Cicadellidae > Nephotettix > Nephotettix cincticeps. The sequence continues at coordinate 8,571,464 of CM041786.1, read as the reverse complement.
TTTTTGCTCTGTTCCCTGCAGGTTACCCCTTGTTCTGGCACAATAAAGTCAAAAAGCTGCAAGAATTTGATGCTACAGATGAGGGTATCATCTGAGAGGATTCTGGATTTTACAATATTTGTTACATTGCAGAACTCTACCACAATAGAATTGAAAGTTGTTGGAAACGTTGTCTATCCTGAGGTGAATGGTTTTCTAGTTTGGAATCATAATGTGTCTATTCAAACTTACATTATGAATCATATGAGGGTTGTTTTGAACGTATGTTCCGTTTTTGTAGACACTACTAGTAGGTTCGCGTGCATACCTCAATAAGCGTGTGTGTCGTGATTCGGGAACACCTGTATAAGATTATCAACTCGCACGTTGTGAATGAGGTTCGCTCAGTGATACGGTTTGTCAGCAAGAATCCTGTCTGTTGCATAAATTCATCAACAGATTTGGAAAGAGTGTCGCTAAAATGTTAATAGTGACAACGAAATGGCAGTGATGGGAGACATTACCACAAGTCTTCAAAGGTGGCCGTAGCAACGTCCATAATGATGACAGTAGCGGTCACCCTGCTTTGATTACAGACAATTTTGTGGCTTTGGTTGAAGCGAGGATTTGAGAGGACTTCACAATAAAGGGCCTCTCAAATAAATATCCTGATGTGTTGGGATCAGCGCTTTACAGAAGTGTTTCTAAACACCTGTTCTGGCAGAATAGTTAAAGAAACTTTACCTATTGGGTCACAAAACAAAACACAGTCACAGTATTTGAGTGTTTGGTGGGTGATAAGATAATCTTTAAAATTTTTAAAGAATAACACAGAATGTTGCAGATAGCTACAGAATTGAAATCCTAAATTGAGCACAGTTTTTCCTGAGTAGTGCCAATACATGGCACACACGCTAATAGTGACATATGCGCGAACTACTAAGTGTCTACAACTACAACAAAACGAAACTTACTTTAAAAACACGCCTCATATTTCAAGTATAATATGCTATAAGGTTCTCATTAACATTAAAATAAAATTGTTTAGGAAGTATTGAATTAATCTCAGACATTTTAATACTGCCTTCGTTAAAAAAAAATTCACCTACATTAAATGTCAGTGTCACAGCACTTTGGTTATGAATTTAAAAGACTTGTTTATTCACAACATCCTTTTACAACTCTACATCTATATTGCAGGTTGAATTCACACCACAATACATCAATTTACATCGAGTGCCTTGCAATTCAATAACACGAACAACGTTAATAGCGGAGAACAAAAGCAGGGCAACCGCTGAAGTCGGATTCGACATGGAGGAGTATCCTCAGTTCAAAGTTTCTTTATCGAAGAGACATCACGATCCAGGTTTGAACCGTCATGGTTTTACATTGGAACCAGGAGCTTCCCAGAAGTTATACCTCCACTTCATTCCCAAGGATTTAGCATCGTACGAGTTTTATCTGCCTGTGATTATTAACAAGCTCATGGTTAATCGCTTTACCACTGAAAAAGAAATGGAAACACAAAGAAAACTTATCAAGGCAAAATCTTGTGATAGGAGGTAAAGTTACAGATATTCTTCACCGAAATGTATTATTGAGTGTTATTATACTTATTTTAGCACTTAACTTTCAAAAGGAGACTAAACGGGCGATTGGGTTTTGAAAATTAAGTCGACCAATCCAGTTCCAATCCAATGGTGTAGTTATTCATCTTTTGGAGTGAATTTTGGATGATATAGTAATCGGTTTTTTGTAAACATCATATCCAACTATCCTTTTCACCAAAGATACAGCATCAAAACTGAAGAGTGAGACAGGTTCGCCAGCTGTAAACAGTGGGGGGGAGGGTTACAGAAGAGGTTTTTATTGAAAGTGAGAGGGATTGATCAGTGGAATAAAACTGATTCCATTTTTAAATAATGGGACCAAAATCTGTTGACAAGTTAAATTCTTTTAGTAAATTTTTAAACTAACTGAATTCAATTGAACGATGATTTCATTCATTCTAAGATCGAACAAATTAAAAAAGCAATTCTGTTTAAGACAGACTGTTTTCACTCGTTCATTCATACTACCAATTGGAAAACTCCAACCGACTAAATCTGTTGTCCCTCAACAAACGATTATATCGGTTTTTAAATAGGTTGTTCCACCAATTAGTTACTATTAATTTTCAGACGAAACTCCTGCGTGGCGACGGTTATGACGCACCTTGTGTTGGTAGATGTTGTAGTTCTGAAGCCTTCTTTGATCATTTCGGCCTTGGAACTCCCTTTCTCGACAGCCATGGAGATCAAGAGCTTCTCCATAACCAACGCCAGTGAGCAGCCACTTGCGATCACCTGTCGTCCTGACGACTCAGCTGGACACTTCGATTGTCGAGTGGAGAGTGGTATGTTAGTCTCGATTATCTGATCTTCCGTGTTATCCGTGGGGTCAAGTACCGCAAGTCACTTCCACATATACGAGAGCTATTATTTTTTCAAGTTCTGATTGACTGTAAATAAAAGATAAATTCATAGGAAATAATAATTTTGCTTCCAAAAGTACAGTAAAGTCTTACATTATTTTTCTATCTAATCGCCAAACCGATTGAGGCACTTATCATATTGTGGCACAAGCTATTCGATGTCTTCCTCAAAGATTGTTGCCGCCAGTGAGGACAGGTAGGTCTTGATGGCATCTTGAAGTTCTTTGTTAGTAGCGAAGCGCTGCCACTTAACCATGACTTCTGTTCTCGGAACAGGTGATAATCACTTAGTGCTAGGTTCAATCTGTATGGTAAGATGTGTTCAAAAACTTCCCATTTAAAATTTTTTTTGGAGGTCTTGTCATGTTGGCTTTGTGTGGTCAGGTGTTGTCATGGATCAAAACATTCATCGTGGACGTCTGTCCATGTTTCTTTAAATTTTCGACACCATTCCCGAACACTACCATCACTCATACCGTTGTTACCATACATTTTGCTCATTCTGTGATGGATTTCCGCAGCACTACATCCTTCTGCTTGCTGAAAACAGATTACACTTTGTAACTGACATTTGGCAGAGCATCGAGCGTCACAGCCATGCTCACAAGGACATAGCTCGGCTACGACTGACTCACTGGAGCTAAAACTGGCAGAGGTTGTTGTGGGGGAGGGCTGCGCAATCACATGACATGCAGATCCGGCCTCTTCCTATCTCTAACTTGCTTAGATGGATGGTCGGAACTTGAAAAAATAGCCCTCGTACATAAATTCTGCCGTAGCGGGCATGCTAAATAACACATTTCACCTTTCCCTACTCACAACACACCATTCAGCACGTCCTAATGGGTCCTTACGATCTGTTTCCTGTATATATAATTTCTGGAAACCATTATTAAAAGCTTTCGACATGGGAGCACTTGCTGACATTATTTTTTAAGGCAGAATATTCTTCCTCTACACAAAGTATCAAATTTAAGTTGAAAGAGGAGGTATTTTTTTAGGCTCCCTGAATCGAAAATTCCGGTGATAGTTTTCGGACTCATATCTGTCCGACTGTGTATCCACTCTCCAATTTTTTTCTGTACAATAGGTGATGATCAGATTTTTATGGATTTTGGTACAAGCTAGGTGCACTTTTGCTATATCTCATTTTAAGGCCAGTTTTTCATGTTATTTATTTATTTTTGAAGAGAAGTTTACTCCTAAAAACCATTAAAAAGTAAAAAATTCAAAAAATCTGCTTTGTAAATAAATCTGTAACAGAAATAAATCCGTAACAAAAAATCTGTAAGAATTTGGTTCAAATTTCATTGTATGCAGTGACTAAGGTCTCATATAATATTACACAATCCGTGTATCTAGTAAGTAACAGTTAAAAATTTACAGGCTTTGAAATGTAGAGAAAACAATTTTATTAGGAACAAATGTCATTTGACTATCACTATTAAAAACAGCTTAAAAACCAAACAAATAAAGTACTTTATCATGAATTAGTAGTCTACTAATGGTTCCAGAGAAAAGTTAAATTTACTGTCCGTGGTAAACATAGAACTAAAATTATTTACAGTTTTTGCCTAAAGCTCTTGATCGATTTTTTTGAATGTTACTATGTACATTTCGCTATAGTATGTGGCATCATCAAAAGTCGTAAAAGTTTTATCAAAACATTACAATGGTTCAATGCTCTACAGTACATAGGCTGTATTGGTGGTCCATTTGTGTTTACCAGTGTAAATAGTGTTTAAAAAGTATTTAGTGTTGTGAACTAATGTAATTTTTCACACTTTCAAGTTTCAAGACCCTTAAAGATGACACGCACGGTAGCGAAATGTATTTAGAGTAATAATTCTACATCGATGAAAATCTTCAGTCAAAAAAGATAAATAATATCAGTGATGTTACACAGATAAGAGATAAGTACAATGTTTATTTATGGAAAATACTACGTAAAAAATGACATTTAAAATAAAATTACAATTTATTTATTATATTACAATTTATTTCTTATTTTTCAATCATTTAACATGGAACTTGGCAGCATGAGGTCATAATACCCAGAAAAATCCACACAAAAAAGTTTTGTTGTACCTCGTAGGAGGGGGTTAGTTCAATAACTCTTCCAAATTTTTTCAATTTGTGGTAAGACTGCATCAGAAAAACATTTGATGACTATTTTTGATTATTTATGAGATTAAAAATTTTATTTTGATAAGTATGTGTGATAATTAATAAAATTTTAGTGATTATTTAGTTAAATTTTAAAGGCAGAATGTATATGTCGGTTCCCTGATACCGTTTATTTAATAAAAAATAACCATTCAAGTAGTGATGTAAAATACCTGGGCACTTAAAACTTGGGGTGAATACCCAAAACGGGTGAATACCTGGGTATTTATAAAAATTAATGAAAAAATTGACTTTTTTAACTGTGTGCACCATTTTTAAAAATAAATACAAAATCATAAATACACAGGTTTGGGTATTTACCCGGGGCCTTGGGTAAATACTGTACCTATTTTATATTCACCTTCCTGGCGGGTATTTACCCCACACATGTCACTACATCAAGGATTAGTTTTCTATTTATTCAGCACTTAACTTTTTAGATGATGTGATCAAGGATAGGAGTTCATTCAAGAAGATGTTGGACCCAGGAGAGTCGATGACAATGACAGTGACTTTTACCACCATGCTTGCTGGAACCCATGTTTGCGATGTGACGATACTGACAACTGCGGAGGAACAATCGTTTGTTTACAACGTTGTACGATTGACTGGAAATATTTCCTTTCCTTGTGTCATTGTGCCATCAGCTAAGGAGGTAAATACTGTTTGAAGCTTGTTAAAATCCTTCACAATTCACTAGTTATTTAATTGGATTTATTACATTGGATTAAGTTGTAGAGGGAGTACCTCACTGCAATGTTATGGTGTTTGTAGAGGGAGTACCACACTGCAATGTTGTGGTGTTTGTAAAGGGAGTACCATACTGCCATGTTGTGGTGTTTGTAGAGGGAGTACTTCACTGCAATGTTGTGGTGTTTGTAGAGGGAGTACCTCACTGCAATGTTGTGGTGTTTGTAGAGGGAGTACCTCACTGCAATGTTGTGGTGTTTGTAGAGGGAGTACCTCACTGCAATGTTATGGTGTTTATAGAGGGAGTACCTCACTGCAATGTTGTGGTGTTTGTAGAGGGAGTACCACACTGCAATGTTGTGGTGTTTGTAGAGGGAGTACCACACTGCAATGTTGTGGTGTTTGTAGAGGGAGTACCACACTGCAATGTTGTGGTGTTTGTAGAGGGAGTACCTCACTGCAATGTTGTGGTGTTTGTAGAGGGAGTACCTCACTGCAATGTTGTGGTGTTTGTAGAGGGAGTACCTCACTGCATTGTTATGGCATTTATAGAGAGAGTACCTCACTGCAATGTTGTGGCGTTTGTAGAGGGAGTACTTCACTGCAATGTTATGGTGTTTGTAGATTTTCATCACCTTACCATTGCAACTCATTCAGGGTCAAAACTTTCCAATAGGAAGTGAATTGATGGTTGAATTTCTTCGTCAATATTTCTTTTACGAATATATTAAATTTATAAATTATTTTTAAAATGATATATTGTGGCACTCCCGTTTGGGGAAACTCATGAATATTTTCTATGAAAAGAGAATATTCAAAGTTTTAAAAAACAATTAGAATTATTAGGAGATTTCTTCCTAGAACTACTTGTAAAATATTTTTCAAAAATTTTCTGTTTTAAAATTTTATAATTATTTTATTTTAGACATTTCAAGTTGGGTTAAAGACAATCTGTCTTCATTCATGGCTAATTCCATTTATCCTCATCACACTAGATTTAAAAGTTATATTCAAGCTGAAACCCATAGATGAATATTTAATTTATCTCCCCAATATATAGTCCCTAACATATACAAGAAGTTACCGCTCAAAATAAAGAATATTGATAATAGTATTATGTTCAGATCCACCCTGAGCCTGGTTAAAAACAAAAACTTGTATTCTATAGAATGTTATTTAAATGGGGACCTTAAGTTAGATTAGTTTATGTCGCTCCACTAGCTCGGTTGTGTTTTTTTCTTTATCAATATAGTTTTTGTGTTGTGAATGATAGATAAGTATAGTATTATTGACAACATGATATAATAATATCTATAACTTTAACGTCCAATCTTTTTATGTGACTAATCAATCAATAATCAGTAATCACTTGAAAATGGGTAGTGTAGTTTAAAACACTAGAGCAATAGGAAAAGTACAATTAAATGTAAAATAAATAATTAAAAATCCATCACTATTATGAATTTCTAACAAACAAATAAATCAAATTAATTTTACTTTTCCAGATATACTTCCACCCTGTTCCTCTGAATGTCAATGTCTCTGTGGTCTGCCACTTGAATATTTGCCAGAATCAGCTCAAGGAGACGGTCATCAGTTATGAGATAAACAACCAATACACTGAACTATTTTCCGTGGAATACCCTTATGGAAACGTGGTCACAGGAGTCACCAACTATGAGCTCCCTGTTACAATAACATTCTGCAGTCTCTACCCCGTCTCCATTAAACAGTCGGTGAGTATTAATAGTAAGGTCCGTGGAATTTATTGATTTCATAGTACAGTAAAACCTCGTTAATCCGGACCCCATTAATACGGACTTCGCTTAATCCGGACAGCCATTGGATCGCAGTTTTAATGCGCAGAACGCTGATTAGTAGCACGCGATCGTCAATGTACGACTGCGCCCGGCGATGTGAGTGTGCGTATGCCGAGTGCGGGCAATCACAGCGCAAGGCGTACGTGCCGTTACCATGGTTACAGTGGTACTGTCAGCCAATAGTAGCTCAGTCACATGATTGTGTTTCTCCTGCTCGTGTCAGGCCGTCAGTTGCTCCACAGAGGTCAATTGCACTGCACGTTTTAGTTGCGTTGTTTAATTGTGAAAATAACACAAAAGAAAGGCAAATAAAGTTCAACTCCTTCTTCAAACCAGTTCAGTCACTTGAGGACGAACCTCAACCCTCATATTAAAAGTAATTTTGTCTTTTTTCGTTGTCTCATTTTTGTATGGACGTAAATACCAAGTGGATATTTTTGTTCAAATGTAACTACTGTATGTATTGTTTGTACAATATGTATTTTTATATTCAGAATATACATACTATTTAAGTTTATCTGCAAAAGGTGTTTCATTATATACAAGGGGTATCCAAAAATCACTGTCTTTCTTCGTTTATGATTATTTGTTTTAATCCGGACTTTCGTTAATCCGGACGACTTAGAGCCCCAATTATTCCGGATTAACGAGGTTTTACTGTATATTCATGCTAGCCCCTTAACCGCCAAGTTAATGTATTTACGCACAACACTTAGCCCAGTGTTGGGTTTTTTGCTATAAACTTATATTTTTGTATGCCTTTCGCTATACTTACTTACATAACTTACATACTCCAATAGCCATTTATACCCTAGATGGTATTTGGCCTAGCCTACTGCCTGCCTCCAATTATTCAAGTCCTCGGCATCCTCCTCGTTCACTCAAATTCTCCTCAAGTCAATACAGTCTTTTTTTTGCCGTCCTGGGTGTCTTCTTACATCTGCCCAGACCTGTTTCAGTAAAGTTTCTTGCTCTTGTCTTATAATGTGACCTGCCCACTATAATCTTCGGCTCTTGGCTTCCATTACAATATCTGGTGATAAAGATCTCTAATCTCTTTGTTATGTTTTATTCTCCACATTCCATTTTCTTTTGTGGGTCCAAAAGCTTTGGCTAAGTGTATCCAACCCATCAAATGTAGCCAATGAGTAGTGACTCATAATTATTAATGTCCTTTTTCTATATTAAAAACCTCAACTGCCCGTCACCATGGGTCTAAGGTCTGTGTGGTGAATTAAAGACAGCGAGGTACTGTACCGTAGTGGCTGTAGTCACATGGCTAGGTAGAGATGACTGCTCATCATGTGAATTTAAAATACTTATGATAGAACTCTTGGAATCTATAAATTTTCATAGCTTAGGTTACATTGATTATTTGTTCATGAAATTGGTGTTTTCATTCATCATTCTTTATTTACAAGCAAAGTTTGGTAAAAACCATTAACTCTAGGCCACTGTCCATGAATTTTTGAGCAATCTAATCAAATTAAATTTTGTCTCCACAAAAACATACGAAGCAATAATTGTGACACGTGATGTTTTCTCTCTGTGTTGATTCCAGATAATTTTCAAAGGCAGTGGTCACGGTCGATGTTCTATTACTTTGATAGCGACGGCTGACAACTGTTTGATGACGACGCATGCTTATTTGAAAGCTTACTCCAAATTCCAACCAGGACTCAAGAGCGAAAAAAATGGCTGTGAAGAGGTTTGCGAAAGACATACTCTGACGTCCATGGACAGAGCTGCTCCGGCATCCCATTCTATGACGCGGAGTCCTACTGCAGTAAGCATCCAAAATGTTATAAACGTGAGAAGTATTTTTAACGTTTTAATTGGGAGTGGTCCAAACCCTAGTCTCGTTACCACCAAAGAATCAATTAATCAATTAAATATGGTGACCGGAATCGGATTTGAACCAACAACCTTAAAGACAACAACAGGTGACTTAAAGGTCCTGATATACACAAGTACCTAATCAAACAGCCGAAGATAATGAGCTCATCTTGTAATTTTTTACATCTTGTTCATAATGTGTAATAATTTGCTTTAGTTATTGTAGACTTATAAAGATAATTTAAATATGTCTGTATGTCACCCTTGGTCATCTTCAAAAGAAACTAATTTCAAGCTACTCAAGTTTACTTTTTTTTATAGGGCAGTTCATCAGGGAGTTCCACTAAATCCTTACTTTCGCTGAATACTCATTGCGTAAGTTTTTGTCAAATTTAGTTTTAGATTAGATTATTGAAATGGTGACCGTACCACAAGGTAGGTATTTTAAGCCAAGTATGAATGAGAAATGAGTGTCAGATGATGGTGGCCTGATCTTGGTTCTTGTAGTCTTGTTACTGACTAAAGCTGACAGACCTGTTAATTAATAGCCCAAAAGTTAATGGCATTTATCAAATCAAATCAAAGTATCTTCATTTGATTTACACACAAGCGTACATCAAATAGTGTCACATTAAATTATCAAAACATTACATTAAAACAATTTAACAATAATAATAATAATACAAAAGCAGCAAAACAGAACAAAAATAATGTATACAACTCTTCCTGTGAATATATCGCCCTCTTAATGAGGAACTCCTTCAACGACCTCCTAAATTTAGAAATTTCTTGGATCTATCCACGGGATATCTAAGGGATCTACAGTTTAACGTGGAATCCGAACCACTGCCTCTGAATTCCAAAACTGGTCTAATTATGAGGATGGTCTTTGCAAATTAAAGTAGTATTCAATAGTTCGGACGTTAATCCACACAAGAGAACACTACACCCACTGACCATCGCTAACAACTATCCACCCTTCTATCTATCTCTATCTACCCCTTTTCTCTCACCTGAGGTACAGCGCTGCCCCTACTCGGGGACCCGCTGGTTGCTGAGTCTTTAACCCCCAAGGTTTCGTCAAACTGTAAAGTCACTTACTAACTTAATCAGTCAGCAGGTTGCATACTCCTACACCGAATCACTCAAGTTAACCTGTTGAGGAGTATGCCCGTCATGTGACGTGGCTAATAGCAGAGCCACGTAGAGTAGGTGTATTGCCACAAACAGTGCCCCCGGGAGTAAGAAAAAAATTATGGATTTCTTTAAATATAATTTATTACTTCAATAAATGGTTAAAAAAACATATTATAAACAAATTTTTACATTTTTCATACAACAAAAATCACTAGGATAACCTAACAGATAGAAGATCAGTTGAACACTAAGTAGCGCACACACCATCACATTGGCGCTAAGCCAATTCCCGAGAAACATCGACGATACCAACCTGATAAACATAATTTACCGTGCCTCGTAATTTACACATCAGTTCTAAATTATTCGTTTTAAAAAAATATCATTTTACTCAGGTGAAATAAACTATTATAAATATTTAATTTATTAGTAATATTTTAAGAAATATCAAATATCCATCATCCCGACATATGACTTGGATCCTTGCGGGGAACACACGTCACATGACGGGCGTACTCAAATGAGCCCATTTGTCGTTACTCCTCAACAGGTTAATAGCTGTTTGCCCATTGACTAACTATAGAGAACTTACACTTTCTATGATTTTAGCGAATTGTCCATAGGGAAGAAGCTATTACCGTAGGTCTCATGGTAAGACTTAAGCCCGGGACCATGTTATTTTTTGTCTTTAGGTGCACAGAGTCCAAAAACAAAAAAATATATGTATATATATAAATGTGTGTGTGTGTGTGTGTCTGTGAACACGATAACTCTCGTAAAAATGGTCCGATCGAGACGAAATTTGGTAGAGACATATCCGTCAATGGGAACGGGTAGTTTGGGGGGGTTTTGTACCCCAAAAATGGGGTTTTGTGTTTTTTCCATGTAATTTTTAAAAATTTCAAATTTTATCTTTCACCATTAGAATTAGCTCAAAAAACAACACAATTTAGTTCCTTATGGTTATTGTCTATCTCCAAGATATTAAAAGTCTAAACACAGTACATTGTATTTAGGGGCTCCAATGCTAATCTTATTGAGGATAAGGAAAAATTAGTATTTCCCTTATTAACCAATAGTTTCAGATGAAACTGGGTATTTAGCTTCATGTGATTAGGATCAATTCGTTTATGCTAAAAAATCATAGTTTATGTGTTCCTCACAGCAGCAAACCTACATACTCTTTCCCAAGTTAATCTTATGTAGATTAGGCAAACTCCTTTATTTATGATAAAACTTGGTATATGGTCAAAATAATAATGGTTTATGGTAAAATGTCTACTTTTAGTGTTTCTCAAAGCAGCAAACCTGCATACTCTTTCCCATGGTAATGTTACAGAGAGTAGGCAAAATACTTTAATTTATGAACAGGTTTTAATTGATCAATTTGTCATATACTTGTATTATTATTGCCTTATTATTGAGGTGGAAATTCGTTGAGCACGCAGGTGTGCTGCGACGGGGGTATTTTAAGGAATATAGACGGGTTTTGTACCTCCACTCGGTCAATTTGGAGTAAAATGTACCTCGGACTGTCTGCCATGTTGAACTTGAGTGACACAAACACCATCTAGGCTGGTGGTACATATCAACAGAGATCAATTACAGTAACACATTATTGATATTTTTTCTATACTGGCTGAGGAGAAGTATAAGGAACCGTACTTAATCTATATAATAACAATGTATTCATGTACTTAAGTTTATTTTTATGTTACCATAAATGGTTTAATCCTAGTAGAAGTTGTTTACTTTTATTTGAGGCTAATTTCTATTACAGAATTGTTTTAAATTGTATTTTTCAGTCAAGCAATTTAACATGGAGACCCAAGAGGTCTGCAGTGCTTACCCACCATTCTAAAAGCTCCGTAAGTATTACTATAGAATTAAACGCCAATTCACATTGTTGAAGCCGAGCACTAAAAGTTAATGAAGTCAATGAGGTAGGCATACTGATCGCCCTAATAAACCAGCACCCATAACACTGGTAATAAATTAGACCTAATTTGTTGTTTTATATTAGTTTATGTGGATCCAGAGGGTAAAAAAACTGGATGTGAGAGTTTCATTTAGTTTATTTATTTATCAATTTGGTATATCATTACTTTAAAATATTGTAATATTTATATCACTTTTTACGGGTAAATCTGAAAGTAGATATTTCAAAATGTGTTAACCCGGGACGACTCACATGCCGGTAACGACCGGGTTGATACTATTTTCAAGAAAACTTATACTTAGTGGTTCTCGGCAGTATTCATCGCCATCTTACCTCACACGCCTCTTTCTAGGAATGGCCTGAATCACTTCCCGCCCTCCCCCTTTCCTAGATTCAGTGTTATTTGCTTTCGTGTAAAGCACTGGTCAGTTTGACCATGAGTGAGTGACCGCGCTAGTGAAATTATAGTTTTTATGAAAATGTTTTAAAAATATTTTATTTGTGCTCAGTGATTACAAATATTATAAAAACTATGTAATAACTAACAGTACTTTTTGTTTTGAAATTATTGCTTTATTAGTGGTTTTTGACTCTCGATAACATAAGTTGCAATTTTGCAAGTAAAACATGAACACTCTAATTACTTATTTTTCTACTTAAGTTTTTCTTTTATGTATAAACATGTTTGTACTAACAATGTGCAGTAATATATATAGCTTTTTCTTACTTTGTTCAGTGTAAAAATTTTAAAATATTTTATTTTATTACTATAATTATATGTATTTCAACAATAATATAGTTTATCCATGTATTTTATTGTTATTTATCAAAATACACTAAAGTTATGACGAAAAATAGCTGTTTTATTAATCCCGGTCAAAAAGATTGCGAGTGAGTCGTTACGTTTTCAATTTAAAGTGAGTCCTCCTGGGTTAACTAAAGAAATATCTATGAAACTGATTTTGAGATAAACAAATTCACTTTGGGAGATAAAACAGCTGTTTTATGGTTGTTTTATTGTAGTCTGTACGGTACGTACAGACCACAATCTAATAATCGTAAAGGCTGTAAACGTTCTGTTCTTTTATTTATTATACATTATTTGAGCTGTTACTAAATATAAAATCACCTTACTTCATGCTGTAAAATAATATACCAGTTATGTTTAACTTTTATACTAACCATATATTTAATTGTAGAGTGTGACTTCAGATAAGGAACAACTTCTGTCCAATTCTGATATAGATCTGTCACTTCAACTTAATGATAAAGAGGTATGTATGATTTTATTTTGAATTGGGAACGACAGCATATCTTATTGTGTAAAAAACACATACTGTATAATTATATAGTACTTTAAACACAAAGTTATAAAGTTTCATTTGTACATCTTGTTTAAGCTTTGAAAAATATTCAAAGTAGCTCTGTTTTAACACTTGACAGCAAATCTCTTTATTTAAACGTCTTTTTTTAATTGTTGTTATTGTTTTATGTGTTATTGCTAATTTTATTGTTTTTGATATGAGATTGTTATTCTATTGTAGTTTGATGTTGTTCTGTTGTCTTGCTTTATATTGAATTGTAGTTTAATTATCCAATGTATTTTATTAGACTTTTTCAACGCTGTCCGTTAAAATTCACTTGGACAGTTCTAATACAAGACATCTTATTTCCTCTTTTTGCCTCAGAAATGGCGACCTACCCAGGCAGATATTTTAAGCCAAGCATCAATGAGAACTGAGTGTAAGATGATTGTGGCGCGATCTTGTACTCTTGTTACTGACTAAGGCTGACATGATCCTTGGGTAGGACTGTTAATTAATAGCCTAACAGTCAATGGAATCTTGTACCTATAGTTTAACGTGGTATCCAAACCACTGCCTCTGGATTAAGTTGGTCTAATTATGAGGATGGTCTTTGCGGATGAATATAGTATTCAATACTGTGGACGTTAATCCACACCAGAGAATATCCCATCCGGCATCCACCAACCATTTTTCATAACAATCCACAAGTCATGACCTCCACGTAGCTGGATTACAGGACATGACCCCGTCCCAGTCAAATGATATAACTATTTCTAGATTTTATTCAGTTTTATAATAATCAATGAACTTTTGTAGGAGAAAACCTTATCAAAAAGAGAATCAAAGCTAACAGAAGTGATGAAAGAAGACGAAGAGTCCTTCGTATTTCCTATGTTCCCCGATGAGCATGCAGTAAGCGAGAATGCTATCCACATGATGAAAACCCAGAAGGCCATCCAGCAATGGATCTACGAGCAAATATTCTGTTGTTCTTTCAACCCAATTCTAGGAACCCACTCCTTTGCTATGTTCACGGCAGTCAACAACAAGAAAGAATACGGTCATAGTAGTCCTGCAGCACTAAAGAATGTGTTTGATGCCCTTGAGCGGATATGTGGAAGACGGATCAGGCGATACTTTACGCCTATAGAGTAAGTTATCTTGAAATTAGATGAGAATTATTGTGAAACTATTACATAATACATTTATTACTAACAATACTTAAAACAATCGGAACTAAAGTAGTCGCTAACCAAGTTAGGCAGGAGGAATTTTGCGGTGTTGTCAAAAATGTGGACCTGAAAAAGTAAAAGTAATTAGAAAATCTTACATCTTATTCACAACATGATAAAAATGAGCATAGCTTGTTGTCAATACCTAACCAGTTATAACAATACGTATGTTTTAGTAATTGTGCAGATAATGCATCTTGTGTCTTTTCTCTTTATACATACGAGCAATCAGCTGGCACAAAGGTTCCTTTCTAGAACCCTCCACTGTCTAATAACTGTTACTACATAGTACCAGCTTCTTTCTAGTAAAGTAAGGTTTATTTAAATACTCCAGGGGGATATACATCAAAACTTGTGATGTACTTGTAGCAGAATAATAATATTGAATGGAGTATTGGTTCATGTAAACATAAGCTGTATATCATTTTTCATGGGAAATAAAGAAGAAATTGATTTTTTCCCAAAGATTAACATTGGGTACCCACAACTGAACCACATAAAAACACACTGTGAACACAAGAACTGTGTTTATACAACAACAAACTGCGTAAATTTAACTTTCCTCTTTTACGTTTGGCACACAGTAAGTACTATTCATACCAATTATTAGTTTACAAAATCCAATTTCAATGGTGACTTGACTTCATAAAAAACTAATCGGTTCCCCACAAATTTGCTAAAATTAGTTTTTTTTCATTTGCAGGTCCATAACTGTTAGGTCCATAATCTGTTTAATCCATTAACTTCCAAGATTTATTATTACTTCTGGGACTTCCACACACCAGTAAAATTAAAATCATTAGAGCTATCTCTGAGTAATTTATATTTTTATGGGGTTTTGGGAGTGAACTGCTCTTTAAAATAAAATCTATTTATTCTCTAATCTATATTTATTAAATAAGTTGAAAATATAATTATTAGGAAAACATTTTATTCTTACACTATTTACTACTATTTTGGAACTCAGAATTGTAAACAAGGAATAATATTATTGTAAAAACATATACTTATTTAACATAAAACAGAGAACTATAAATGTGAATAAACACATATAACAGATTGTAATACAAATTGGTCTATCAGTGAATAAACAGACATGAGCTCCTTGCTATAAAAATACCCTGTTTTCTATTTCCCTCTATATCGTATTAAACTTTTAGAAGTATTGTCAGAAAATACCTACCTTGTGGTATGGTCGCAATTTCAATATTCTAATCTAATCTAATTAAAAGTGACCTGTATTCTCTAAGTTTCTTTTAAATCCCAAAAAGAAAGAAGAAATTAATAAAAAACAAGGATTATTTTAATCTTTCCATCTAAAAAGTCTTCAACCTTACATCTAAAACATCTTGTTGTTTGCCCTAGTAAAATTCCTGAAGAACCAACAGCCAGAGCGATGTTTGCGTACAATCTTTACGGGCAGCTGTTGGACTTTATGGAAATGCAGGGGGCACTAATGGCGCATATTGAGCCGGAGTATCTCATGCCTTACGAAGATTACAAAACCTATGTCAAGACCTCGCCTGCTGACAAGTACCACGAGCTCTTGGTGAGTGGTCAATAACCAGATTTAAGGATTTTGTTGAAATTGTTTTATAATTTGCTGTAATTTTGGTCTGGGTGTGGAAAACTAACAGAGTAGAGGACATGGGAGAAAGGTAGATGTAGGCAGTTAATTATCAGAATTACCAACTGCACTGACTTCAATCTCCCTCTCAATAGATTATCCAAAACCAAAAATCGTCCAAACTGTATAGGCTGCAAGCTCTGTAACTTCCTCTTAGTTTCTAATCAAATAGCAAACTTAATACAAACACATGTAAAACAGCTTCAAAACAGTTTTTACTGGACAATCTGATTTATAATATTCAACAATTTTAAGACCTAACTAAATACTCCATCTGGGCTTTCAACTAAACCAAACCTAACCAAAACAAAACCTAACCTGATAAGGAGTTTTTAACTTCACACCTTTATTCCCAATGATCCCCAAGACTTAAGAGTCTGCATCAGTGGTAGCCATCTTGAATTTTAGTCCCGTAAGAGCAATGTTAAATTCTGGCGGAACATACCTTCACTTTGGCGTCTGTAGTGGCATTAATTATCAAAGTATCAATGTAAAACTTTGGAAGTACATTGATGAGATGTGGTTCAAGGGCATGACCTTTTAATATGTTCAAAAATTTAACTTGATATAAAAACAAAAATCCAGGAATATTTTACAAAATAAATCATTATTATTTTTTTATTGAGTGCGAAAATAAGAAGTTCTGTAAGGTGGTGCCCTGGAGGACTGTAATACCTTTAGTTTGACACCTCTTCCGTTAATTTATGACAATAGGTCAAGGAGATATAGGCGCCAGAATTTAACATTGCTCTTACGGGACTAAAATCCAAGATGGCTACCACTGATGCAGACTCTTAAGGACAGTTAAGAGGAAGTGTAAGTGAATTACCCAACATGACATTTTTCTTATTTGATTTAGTAAGTTATAATGAATCCAGTAAATTTCATTTGATTTTTAAACATGGAGATTTAATGTTAAGGTTTCCTAATGCAGCCTTTCACAGGTTTAATCAATAATAGTATAAAATATCATCAACATTGTATATATAAAACAAAGCATCTAACTGAGGCTATAAATCTTTCGGGAATGATTTAATACTGACACCTATGAGAACTATTTATCCGTGTTTACATTTTTTTCATAATAGTAACACTGGTTTTCATGACAAATGAGTACTTTCTTACTTAACCATTTCTCAAAATGTTGTCCCCTCTCACCACAGACAGAGCGTCAAACTATAACATCAAACTATATCCTGTAACACATCAAACTATAAAATGTGTTGAAAGTAATTCACAATAGGATACTCGTATGAAATTTAAACTTAGTACTTGACTGATATTTTGATATGTTATGTATTTAATTGTATTGAAGATAGTTAATTTTGGCTTTAACCTGTTGAGGAGTATGCCCGTCATGTGACGTGGCTAATATCAGGGCTACGTAGAGTAGGTGTATTGCCATAAACAGTACCCCCGGGAGTAAGAAAAAAATTATGGATTTCTTAAAATATATTTTATTACTACAATAAATGGATAAAAAAGCATATTACAAACACATTTTGACATTTTTCATATTATTTAAATCTCTTAGAATGTGTTTTGGGTGTGATATATTTCAAAACAATGATGCGGGTATAGCGGTAATCACCCATTATTGGCCATTACAAAGGAGTCAATAACTAAACGGCAACTACAATCACTAGGATAACCTAACAGATAGAAGACAGTTGAACACTTGAGTAACGCATGCAACATCACATTGGCGCTAAGCTAATTCTCAAGAAACATCGGCGATACCAACCTGATAAACATAATTTACCGTTCCTAGTAAATTACGTATCAGTTATAAATTATTCGTTTTTAAATAATATTATTTTACTTAAATGTTTTCCGGTGTAAAAAACCATTATACATTTTTAATTTATTAGTAATATTTTATGAATTATCAAATATCCATCATCCCGTCATATGACGTGGATCCTCAGGGGAACAAACGTCACATGACGGGCATTCTCAAATGGGCTCATTTGTCGTTACTCCTCAACAGGTTAAACCGCACTGAATCAAGTTTGGTTGGATAGACATTACACATTAACAGATGGAAGTTACAATACATCAGACTAAAGTACAGTAGAGCGTCGACAATTTGGATGTCAAAAATTTTTCACTTCAATCCAGAGTGTCAATAATCTGTATCTGTCTCTAGCTAGAAATAAAATTTCGTATCAGCTGCCCTTTTACTAAAATCTTTACCTGAGTGGGAGAATTGTACGTGTGTACTTTTATACTTTATTCTTTTAACTAAAATGGCAACCTATTTGGCAACTTGGTAGGTATTTTAAGCAAAGTATGAATGATTAATGAGTGTAGGATGATTGTAGTGTGATCTTGTAGTCTTGTTACTGACTAAGGGTGACATGTTTCTTAGACAGAACTGATAATTAATAGCCCAACAGTCAATGGCATATCTAAGAGACCAACAGTTTAACATGGAGTCTAAACCACTGCCTCTGAATTACGAACTGATCTAATAATGAGGATGTTTTTGCGGATTAACATAGTATTTAATAGTTTGGACTTTAATCCACTCATTGATAGATTGAAGTTGAGATAAGACAATACCACACCTACTGACCATCGCTTACAATTATCCACATTTCGTAACCTCCAAGTAACTGGATTACACACGCCACGGTTCCAGTCTTAATGTAGCGAGGAGAATGGGAGTGGCCATTGGGAGTGGTCACACAGCTGACCTACTACATGACAATTGTCCCGTCACTCTCCGTCTCGTCAGTCTACTGACCCTGTGCCCGTACTCTGTGTGTAATTCTACATAATAAAATACAATACGTTGCTTGCAAAAAAGATTTAAATTTATTTCCCTTTTAGACTCTTTACTGTACCTACCTATGATATAAAATATACACTTTTAAATTTTTTTCTCAAATATGCGTGCTAGCCCTTCTTTAAGGTAATTTCGTTTATCTGGATAATTTGATCATCCGGACGACATATGGCCCCAATTAATCTGGATTAACGACGTTCTACTGTACTGTAGATCAAAATTTGTTGTTTTTGGGCAATACTCGCATTTGAAATTAATTGAAAATCTGAAAAGTTCAAATAACTTATTTCAGCCTCATCTATTGACTTTTTTACTATTGACTTTTTCAGAGTACTTTTAGTATTAATCCCCAGATGTAGAATTGACTTTTTCAGAGCACTTTCAGTGTCTATCACTAGATGTACTTTTGACTTGTATCTGTTTAGAGCACTGGGAGTCAGTTTTCCTACGACAGCAACCCCATAGAAGTATTGTCAGTTAAGCAGCATGAGAGCCTCAGTCACCAATGCTGGTTGGACTTGGCCCTGCAGATGTTCAAAACCTTAATTCTAGGACCAACCGTTGGAGTGTCTGTATTGTATCTTTTATTAATTTTTTACATTTTAAGTTTCAATGTACATTTTTCCTATTTGCTTTGGCCACTGTTCTGAGTCACACTTTTTTACAAATGAAATGAGATGAGAAGGAATAAACCACTACTGTATCAGTTTAGTCATAACTGTAAACAACCAATTACCACCATAGGGATTTTTCAAAAGAGGGGGTTTTTTATATATCTTGTAACGAGCCAGTTTAATTGGGGAGTAAGAAGACACGATTTCGTCGTCGCTACGAGCGGCGAGTGGCAGGCTGTGGCCATATCACCTGCCACCGTTGACCCGGCTAATCAGGATTGTGAAGCTTAGGTGGAAGGTTCTGGCCAGGAGAGTTCTACAGTCGAGCTTGAGTCGCGAAGCGACGAATATCTTACAAGTGCATTATTGATGACATAGTGTGTTGAGGGTAGAAGTAAAAGTGAAAGTGCCCTGTGAATATTAGAGTTGGGTGAAAGATCCACTCTTGGGTGAGTTTCGCCGATTGTCTTCCTTGAAATATTTAAGAATTTAAAATATTTAATTATTAATATATTAAAATGGTTAGCATTGCTCACCTGTAAACACCTGCCAGTAGACGCTCTTAAATGAGTTTAAGGGTCATTTATTAAGGCCAACTCGTACAGTAATAATAAAGTACCGTAACTGTAATAAGTGCTTATAGATTCTTTTATGAATACATATGTAAAAACATTATAATTATTAATTAATGGTAGCCACAAGTTCTGGCAATATTAGCGAGTCTGGACAGGCACTAAACACGTTCGCGTGGATGATCTGTGTAGACCCAGTCGACCCAGTGAACATAATAATTATTTATTAGTTCAATTTAAGGAAATATATCTTGGTGGCCAGTGGAGAGAGACTAGACATTCCTAAATTAATTTATTATATTATTCATTGTGTTGATGGTCGGTCTGGGTGCGTCTTGCTGATAGACCCCTACGAGCGTTCCTGTGTGGGCACGTCTTAAGAAATGACGCCACGTTCCGTCCTGCATTACAGGCAATTAGTGACGTGCATGCTCGATTTAATATTACCCTGGTCTGGCAATGATGAAGCGGCTCTAATATTGGATTTTATATTTTATGCAAATCATTTGCCTGAGTCAGACCAAAATTTATTGTTGTTTTAGTGCAGCCCCAGAATTTTTATTTTCCTATCAAGTTACCTGTATTTCCGTTTTTGTAAAGGGGAAATTGATAACTGTTGTGAAATAAATTTATTTTTGAATATGAATTTGAAACAATTTTGTACTGTCAGTTTGATGACATGTCTTGTCAGTTCCTCTCCAAATCCTTTATTGATTGGTTTTTGGCTCAGTAAACTATTCTTTGGTTCCCCCTTTAAATTTTCTGCAATATTATATCGTCTCAAGGGCAAAGACGCTTAGCGACTACGATGAAACAATAATATTTTACTATAACAATGTTTAACCAGTTTTTTGTGGTTACAGAACATATTACACACCCCCTGAGTTTACCAAACGTGCCACCCGTGTAGCTCAGGAATTTGATCCGAAGAAACATGTTTATGGCAAAGTAGAGGAAATATTGATGTCTTGGCTAACTCACCAATATAACTCTCAGCGGACGGTCGTCTGGCCTCATAAGGTTGTGTGTGATAATAATAATAATAATAATAATAAAAGATTTTAGTGTCATTTACCTTTTACAGTAATTGACAACATCAAATTCATATTACTTAACGCGGGAGGACTCACTTTAAATTGAAAACGTGACGGCTCACGCATGGTCTTTTTGACTAAATAACTTTTTGAATAAAACAGCTATTATTCTTCGTAAAATTGGTGTATTTCGATAAATAACGATAAAATACATTACAATTGAAATACATATAATTATAGAAATAAAATAAAATATTAAAACATTTTTCACTGAACAAAAGAAAAAGAAACTAATCACTGATCACGAATCAAGTATATTTAAACACTAAAACAGTTTCATAAAAACTACAATTTGACTCACAGTCGAATAAAACGTTGATAGACTGTCTCCATCACTCACTCGCGGTTGTACTGACCAGTGTTTTACATGAAAGCAAATAACACTGAATCTAGGAAAGAGGGGAGGACGGGAAGTGATTCAGGCCATTCCTAGAAAATGCACGTGAGGTAAGATGGCGATGAATACTGCCGACAACCACTAAGTACAAGTTTTCTTGAAAATAATACTAACACAGTCGTTTCATGTGAGTCCTCCTGGGTTAATCATTATGTTATACTATATTATATATTCAGTTAACATAATAGTGGTGAAAAACTCTTTAACTGTGAGGGGATAACAGACCCAATGTGAATAACCCTGTCGCAGCAGACCCGCGTACTTAGCGAATTTCCAAATCAATAATAATATACAACAGTAAGGATAGGATTGATCAATATCCGTTATAAATAAGTCTTTCCTATGCTCCATAAGATTAACATGCGAAAAAGTAAGCAGGTCCAGATGTGAGGAACACTGAAAGTAGGCATTTTTACAATGAACTATTTTTATTTTGACCATATACCAAGTTTTATCAAAATCTATCCATAAATAAAGGAGATTGCCTAATCTCCACATGATTAACATGGGACAAGAGTATGCAGGTTAGCTGCCATGATAAAAACATAAACTTTGATTTTTTAGAATAAATTTATGGATCCTAACCACATGAAGCTAAACACAAAGTTTCATCCAAAAATATTGGTTAATAAGGAAAATATAATTTTTCCCATATCCCCCATAAGATTAGCGTTGGACCCCTAAAATACAATGTACTGTGTTTAGATTTTATAAAATCTCAATAAATTTTGGAGATAGATAAAAACTTGTGTAAAAAACTATTAAAGAACAAAACTTTGCATTGGCTAACAGGATTTTTTTTTTACGTCAAAAGACGATAACGGAATTCTTATGTTCCAAAAAGTAAGGTATTGTGTTTAGTTATTATTTTGTACGTAGTAATATATAATTATTGATACTGTGCTGTAGATTAAAGTGTTATAATTCGTATAACATTGCTTTGTTTTTAATTAAAACTCAGTCATTATTTCCCCCCTCAGGTACAGTCAGTGTCATTAGTATGTGCACGCGGCTCTGACACTACTAGCCATTCTGTAATAGTTTGGCTTGCTCACTCCATTAATACTCGTCTACAAGATTTTCAGCTGAAATAAACAAATTAAGTCACCTGACTGAAAAATCAAATATTTATATTCCTTAAAAGCTATAAAGTTAAAAGTTATAAAAGCCACGAGCACAGACTAATGGCACCATCTGTACTTTGGATAGGCTGGACGTTCGGATTACCGAGTTTGGATTACCGTTACTCTGGTGTACAACCAATAGGTTCAGGTCATGTAGGTTATGTGTATGTTTAGTACTACAACGGGTTGAGGTTGAGACTATGTAATAAAAGAAAAAAGGTTCAGATTGGTGCTATTATACTACAAAGGTGTTCTGTTGAGGGCTCTATATAGTATGAAGGGGTTCAGACCATTACGAGGGGGTTCAGGGTTCAGTGTGTGGTGGACTACAAATATATATAAAGGTCTGTTTGTCTGTAAATTGTGAATATTTTCGTTATCTTCAGGTTTCATTCACAAAAGAAGGTGAAATGGGTCTTATCTCAACTTCTGTCTGATTGTCTGCGTTTATCACTAAAGCAGCCATTTGTGTTCTGAGTGAAATCAAGATCTAACGCTATTAAAAGAATGATATTTTTTATATGCTTACAGCCCCCACCGCCTCGAACTGTCAGTAACTTTGACATGGACCTAGAGGATGGTCTGGTCCTGACTGCTACCACGGCTGCCTACTGTCCTTATCTTAACCAGATTCACTTTCAGGACATGTGCTTGAATCCAAGCACCATCAGTCAGGTGAGACGTACCACAAAATTGTAGTTAAATAATTCTTGGATTATAGAGGCATCGATTGAACTTCCCTGATTTTGACCTTTCTTTGGAGGATCACTTCCCCAACAATGGTTTGTATTTGTATATACAGTGTTAAGACAATTTAAAACATTGCACTTTTGGACCTCACCTTAAAGAAGTGAAAAAGGTAGGGTAAGACCAATTAGGGAGTTTGTGATGAAATCTAAAAAGAAATAAAAGGGGGAAAAAGAAAAAAAAGTATGTTTCATTCAGTGCCGACACTAAGAAATGTTAGTCATAATATGAAGGTTCAGCCATGTAATTAAGAAAAAATTTTCTCTTTCAACCGAATGATCTCAGTATCACAAGAATGGGAGTCCAAATAATGCGTTCTCAATTGTAAAAAGACATATCGATTACAGTATTCATAAATCCAGAAGCTTAACCACATGGTGGTAGGTCCTATGTTATCAAACTTTTGTAATTGAAAAGCCACAAAAATGAGATATTCTTGAATAGATTATGATGACTTCCCTGATTTTACAATTTTGTGTAGTACAGGGCTAGAGTACAACTAAACTTTGCACTTCGACCTTGAGATCTTCTGCACCCTGATTGATTCAACCCTAAGGTGATTGATTCTTAAGGTCTTTTGCAAAGCCCAACAGCTGTGAGTGAGACGCCTTGATCCTTAAATTCCTCAGGGACTAGAAAGATTCTTCCAAGGAGTATTAGCTTTCTCTAACTCAGTGCCGGCCAATCGAGCCAGAAATGGGTGCAGGCTCATTCATAGTCCACCTCACAAAGTCGGCATAAGTCCGTCTGTGTGAGTCCAATGATCTTAATAGCTTTAAAATTCATAATATCATTGGTTATTAATCATTTAATATCTTTTATTTAACTTTTCCAACGTTCTGTGTTTTTAACTACACAACGTTTCTGGAGGTGAAGAAACTCCTCCTGTTTTCAAGTGATTACCTAATAATTTACATTAAAATTTAAAGTTTAGGTTGGATTACCATTTGAAGGCAGGTATTTGAGAAATGATGATTGTGGTGCGATCTTGTAGTCTTCTTACAGATATTTATTATATTGAAAACATATAATTAATATCTGTAACGTAAACTTTCAATTTTTAATGTAAAGTCCCACCAAAAAGGGTAATGCTTCCATTTGGAGAGCTTTTATCAGTCAGCTCCACCCACTCCTTCCTGAATGGTTTGATACTACCTATTCTTGTCCTCCTCCCAGCTTAGTAGCTTGGCTGGTCCCTGGCAAATGGACACTGAACAAAATGGCTCATGTCCAACCAGATGGGACTCTTGAGTCCTCCCTGGCATGAACATTCGCTCTTTCGTTCCCTTCGTGTCCTGGGATTCATGCTAGCGGTACACAGTTACTGGCAGCGAACTCTATGAGCGAGTCCCTGCAGCTACGTATCACCTTTGATGTCATTGAGTACGATTGTGTAATTATAACTTGATTGTGTAAAATTTGTTTGCTGTCGAAATGAGCAATAATTGACATGATAAAACGACAAAGAATAAAGAAAAAAGTTTGCATTGTAGATTTTTCATGAAAATTCTGATTATATAATCACGTTCAACAGGCATACCACAACACAACATGTCTTTGCATGGCTTGGGACTGCATTAAGTTGGGATACTCTGTAACACCGAGAGACTTTGTAAACCCCAACACAATCAAGATGCTGTTACTGGTCACGCACCTGTACAGAATTCTACCGACATACAAACCAGAAACTACAATATCGTTCAAAGCTACCTTGAATGCAAGTGAATCACAGATTGTGATACTGGAGAACAATGAAGAAGTGAGCATCACGTACCATGTTGAGATCCTTCCTCACACAGCCAACTTCTTCTTGGAGGACTGCCAGAACACGTTGGTCTTGAAACGCAAGTCCAAATGTCATGTGGGTGTTCAATACTTGGCCCGCAATACCAACAAAGCTGAAGGTGAGAGGTTGAACTGGAAATTTGTAGTTGTAGCAGTTGATTTTAAAACCTGAACTGCTTATTATAACTTTTAACTAAATTGTCAGTTTTAAAGTGGAGAAAAAGAAATAGGTTACAGTTCAGTTGTGTATTGCTGGCCAACAGAAACATCTATGTAGTGTAATAAGCGTAAATGTTTAAAAATTAACGATTTTATTTGTAAATATTTATATAGTTTTTTTACAGACATTTTTGGAATTTTTATTCCCTGATGAAGGAGCAATACACTCTGAAACATGTAGGATAAATATACCTGCAATTTTCAAGAAGTTTTAAGAAGATATATAACTTTATTTTATTTTATACTAGGGAATTTATTTTTACAGAACCATTTAACAATACAATATTTAAAAATTGTGATGTTTAATTAAAATGTTTAACTAGCAGAGAATATTCAAAGTATTTTGTTTAGTTTTGACATTATAAGTGAATGGGACCCCGGAAAATGTTCCAAGTGACAAAATTTCAAAAATGCAGATATTTAGTGGAAAAGGCTCTATACGCCACAAACTACACTGTAGTAAATTTGGTTTTGAAGATATTTGAGTTTGCAGCCCTGATTTTGTCTGTCGGAATTGGCGCGCTCCGCATGACTCTGCGGTCAATTCAACTTTCTATGCTTGTTAACTCGAAACTAGTTTTTTGTCGCTTGCAATGTTTTCCGGTCATTCAATTATGTAACTCAATCTAAACAACATAATTTAAGTTACTAGTAACTTATTTATAACATTCCAATATATTTTAGTGTGTTTTTTTTAACACATTTCACTTTTGAGGAAATGTTTTATGTGTGTTTAGGTGTATTTTATGTGAGTTGAAAAAAGATTTACTTTGACCAAGCTCTTAAATTATTAGTGGTCCTAAGAATTACAGTATTTTACAGGTGGATAAAATGAAATGAACTTGATGATAAAATGAATGGATAGGATGAACTCCTGAAAACACGTTAAAATCCCTCAACGTGGGAGCATATGCTGTTGTACTTTTAGACAAAGATGAAAACAAACTAGGAATCTTTTCTTAGAACAGGGCTAGGGTATAGCTACCCTGTGCTAAGTAAGAATACCCCCCATCGCAGCAAACCTGCACACTCAGCTAATTTCCAAATCAATAGTATAAAATATTTGTATTTACTTCCCTGTGGAAAATAGGTTAGATCATGGATATGTCTAAAAAGGATGTTTTCAGCTCATCTAAACAGCTTTTCTTATAACCACACTAAGACTGTTTCAAATTTTGGTCGCGCAAATTGCGTAATTGTGTAGTTTTTAGAGCTGATTCTACTTAATAAAACCAAAAACGTCTTATAACATCTACTAAAATAAATGAGCAATCATGCGCTGATAGCATGATTATGTTGCCCTGCCAACCACAATGCCTTGTTGCAGGCTCAGTATAAAAACTGGCTTTAACCTCATCTTAATGTTACATTTGGTTTTCCAGCGATTCTTATTCTGTGTGGAGCGTGCATGCCGCCCAAGTTCGGTCGCAACTACGTATTCAAGCTAGAGGGCTACCCTGTCAAACTGCCTGTCTCTGCATCGTTCAACATCATCTCCCCTCAGAACACCCCATTGGACACGCAAATCACAGTAGAGTCTCCACACACCTTGGAATTAAAGGGAGACGAGTCGTACACGTACGATCTGTGGGTTGCATTCACAGAACCTCAACCAGGTAAATGTCAAAGGGTTTTAACCTGGTTAAAGTCGATGGTCGGTGGAAGCGATATTCTCTGGTGTGGATTAACCTCCGCACTATTGAATGCTACATTAATCCGCTAATACCATCTCAAAATTAGACCGGGTCGTCATTTAGAAGCAAAAGTAGTTCAGATTCCACGTTAAACTGTAGGTCCTTTAGATATCATCGGCTGTTGAGCTACTAATTAACAGTCTTGACTAAGAAATATGTCAGCTTTAGTCAGTAACAAGAGCACAAGATCTCTCCACAATCATCAGAAATGAACTAGTGTGAAGTTCATTTCTCATACATATTTGGCTTAAAATACCTTCCTAGGTAGGTCGCCACTTCTAAAAGTAATCTAATCTAACCCTCCAAACTTCCACTAACCCACCGTTGGTCAAGGTCACATGGGTTACGCAGATGAGTTACAAACTATTATGCAGATTATGAGCGCCATATCACCTTTTTAAATGCCGTTAATGACTTATATAATATATAGTTAAAATACTTTTATTTTGAGGCGAATTTAGACCACATTTCTTTACAATTAACCTCAATAATATAAAAAACATTCATGACAGTAATAATAATGAAAAATAAAATAAATACATTAGTTAAAGTAAACTAAAAGAAAATTATTTATAAAACTTCAAATACTTAAAAATTAACAGACTAAAATACTAATAACCACACTCACACAATCAGTTTTGCCCGCTACAACCCACCTAACGCACGCCCCTCGCCACCCTGTCATCCGGTCAATAGTACTGTTTACAACGCCACCGTCAGCCCGTGAACGAGTGTCTATTGATTTATATGAGGTAATGAGTTCACAACCCAACCAGGTAATGTGAAAGGATTAAACACTGGTTTTGTGTCGAGGAATACGAAGAGTTGAGAGCGAGCGGGTGTTACCTCCCCCACCCATAATTCAAAATTAGACCCAGATAACGCGGAAATCCAAGATTGACAACAGAATGAGTAATTTACATCGCATCTCCCTTAATTCAGAGAGCTTAAAAGAGAAGATTGAATGTAAATAATTAACAGTCGTCTCGGCGAATGTGAATGAAACAAAAATGAATAATTTTGGTACCTTGTAATTTTGTTTAGACTACAGTCTTTCAATAATTACAGAGTTGCAGTAACTGAAATTATATGAATATATATTTTAAAATATATTTCATGGTATGTATGTCTTGTAAAATATTTTTTATATTTCACGAATTTTGAGCAAATTAAGTCACTTTTGTTCAACTATATTTACAACCTTTAACTATATATAAAACTAGAAATATCTAATTTTACTATAAAAAATTGTCAAAATATAAACTTTTTAATAAATAATTTAACTATTTTAAATTAATTGTTTAAAACACAGGACACTATTAAAAATACATTTTGCTAATACTCAGCGTATTATAAGAACAAAATAATAAATATACCAAATAAATAATTAATTACTAAATAAAAGGCATTTTTAGTTGTGCTCACTGTACTGTAACTCGTCACAAAACCAAGGTGTGAGACCTAACCTCCCCCACCATATCCCCTCCAATACTGACCCCCCAAACAACAGTTTTAGGCCAATATATTACAAACTCCATGTTTCGTAGAAACTCAAAATTAAAAGCGAGCGCTGCGCTCACCCCTCGACCATCCGTGGGTGGCCCTAAAATGGTATTAACGTCTCGTAGTGTATCTGTATTAACATTTTGTAACTCTCCTATTATATTTTTTTCTCCTGTCCTCCCTTTCTCATCCCAGGACTTAAACTAGACCATCGTCCGGAACCGTTTAACACATTATTTCGGGACACATTTGAACTCGGGACCTTGGACACCAATGTACCGCGCTCTCCCCCATTATCAGTGTTAATGTGCGAAAAAATGCCAATATTTTGAATAATTTCAGTTATTTATTTTATTATTTTTAACTTCAAGATCTGTTACAAGCCCTGAAATCCTGTTTTGTTACTATTCCTATGTTATCATTAAATTAATGAGTGATAGCCTAGATTTAAACAAATATGACCTAAACAATTCATCTGTTTTATTATAATTTATATTTTCATTTCAAGGAAATTTGAATGCCGTGAGTTGGGCCAAAGAGAGAAAACGAAAAATACCAAGACGATTGTTTTTTACCAACAACACTTTGGTTATTACTGCATCAAAGAAGAAATGCGGAAGTGGTACTTTATACTTCAAAGTCTGTTGCTTTTCTCAGATTGTATTTCATTACTGGCTGATATTCAGGAATCCAGATATAGGGGATTTCATCGTAAAGGTATGTGTGTATACTGATCCCTGAGTGTGCTTTGCATCACCATGTATATTGCCGAATGAGATTCCAAACCGGTGTAGGATACAAAATTCATTTTTTTAGCATGACTGGTGAGTGCTGATTCTGATTTTGTTACATATTTTCACATTCTCCCACCTATACGATAGTATAAGGAGAAAGTACTGTCTAAATTTTTTAATTTGAGTTACCGGTTGATATATCTATTGTGGATTTTAAAAATCTACATAAAAGTAACAAAATAAGCCTACTTGTTGAGTAATTTGTTGAACTCTAACTTTGGGAATTAAGTAAATATCTTTGCTATATTAGTAAAACACTCTACATATTAAAAAATTTATATATGCATTTCAAGATTACAGAGTTGGTTATTTATTTGCATACAGCATTTTAGCGAATTTCCCATAGGGAATAAGCTATTACCGTAGGTCTCATGGTAAGACTTAAGCCCGGGACCATGTTATTTTTTTTGTTTTTAGATGCCCAGGCCAATAACAATAGTCATTAAAATATCTATATATATGTGTGTGTGTGTGTGTGTGTGTGTGAACACGATAACTCTCATAAAAAAATCATCCGATCAAGACCAAATTTGGTAGAAACGTGTATTCCTACATTTACTGAGATGAGGTCGTAATCCAGACATATCGGTTAATCTGAAGGGGTATTTTGGGGGGTTTTTATACTCCAAAAATGTTTTTTTTGTGTTTTTCCCACGTTATTTTTGAAATGTTTAAATTTTACCTTTCACCATTAGAATCAGCTCAAAAAACTACACAATTTAGTTCGTCAAAGTTTTACTCTATCTCCAACGGTTACCGAGATATGAAAAAAATCTAAACACAGTACATTGTATTTAGGGCCTCCAATGCTAATCTTATGGAGGATAAGGAAGAATTAATAATTCCCTTACTAATCAAACATTTTGGATAAAAAATCATAAACTCATAGTTTATGAGTTCTTCACAGCAACAAACCTGCATACTCTTTCCCAAGTTTAGATTAGATTAGATTATTGAAATGGCGAACATACTACAAGGTAGGTATTTTAAGCCAAGTATGAATGAGGATTGAGTGTAAGACGATTGTGGCGCGATCTTGTAGTCTTGTTACTGACTAAGGCTGACATGTCCCATAGACAAAACTGTTAATTAATAGCCCAACAGCTGATGGCAACTAATTGACCGTCAGTTTAACGTGGAATCTGAACCACAGCCTCTGAATTACGAATTGGTCTAATTATGAGGATGGTCTTTGTGGATTAACATAGTATTCAATAGTGCAGACGTTAATTCAGACAACAGAACACCACATCCACCGACCATCGCTCACAACTATCCACATTATAGATTTGGAAATTCGCTTAGTACGCAGGGTCTGCTGCGACGGGGGTATTTTTATTTAGGTTTTATAACAAGATGACCTACAATGCAAAAAATACAAGGTGAACTAGTGACTATACATTTTGGTATTTAAAATACACTACTATGACTGGAAGAATAATGACTTGTGTGGTTATACACATTTAGATGTATACTGGTACCAAGTCATTTTTGTACCCAGGGGTATGATGTGTGAATCCTTGGAATGAAGTCCTTGTATGTCTGGAAATAGACAAAAGGCAAAAAAATCTTATTGTCTTCCTTCTCCTTGGCCCTAATGTGACAAGTACCAGAAGCACATTAAATATTAATTCATGTAATGAAAATAAATCATCCATAAAACATGAACAGTATGGCAAGGAGGATAACCTTATAAAACTATTTTATTTGATGAAGCTATCCTTTCCTTTCCTCATAGACAAATCAAATTTTTCTTTTTTATAAATTTATAAAAACTAAAATATCAACTTTGAAGAAAATCTCGAATCTGATTAATCCGGCACAATAGTTCAGAGGTAACTTTCTGGCCCGGTAAGTCAAAGGTTGCTGGACCAAAACTAGCCACCAGCGACTCCTGTTAGATCATAAGCAGTCATCTTTAGCTAGCCTACGTGACTAATCCCACTGCCCTAAGCCAGGATATAGGCCTGTGGTAATGGGCAGTTGAGGTTTTTATTTAAAAAAAAACCTTAATGAAAAGAGATTAAATAAAATGTAATAATGCAAGGGTACTAGGATTATCTTTTTTTTACTTACAGGGCAAGGGTATAGCTACCCTTACGCCACCTCAACCTGCAGATCTTTTGCAACACCATGGTTGTTATTAGTCCCACAACTCTAGTACCGAGGAATTTCTACGTTCTCTGACTCAAGAGTCAGGCATTCGAGCCAGAAATGAACATCACAGACTCAACATCCTCCTCACAGAACCTGCAGAAGTCTGACTGAGAGAGTACGCTGTTCTTGAGGTGTTTACTCAGTGGGCCATGTCCTGACAGAAGCCCCACTAGTAAGCTGATGTCCCCTTTAGAGAGCTTGAGCAGCTCCTTCCACTAATTCGTATGTGGTTCGATCAGCAATTTTGTCTGTCGTAGACCTAGGAGGGATTCTCACACTTCCCTCCTCTTGACCTCCTACCGATTTTGTAGCTTGGCCAGACCTTGTCAAATGGAGACTGGAAAATTGTTTTCATGTACAATACAATAATATTAGAAATTAATATATTCATACTAGTATGGATGTTTCATACACATTCATATAAGAAACTTTGCATTGTTCTCCAGTTGACAATAACACCGTGCAAGCCAGACCCAGTGACCAGTGTGTTTGCATTGATTGATCAAGATGGGAAGTGTAGCTGCTCATCGGAGCGATCGCCCAACTGCAGCAGGTCTTTGGTGGTTAACATACCTTGCCGCAACTTAGCGCAATGGTCCTCCATTAGGACTATGTTCGAATTGACCATCTCCCCAGCTGAAAAGGAGTTCTGGAGTGCTTACTTAGGTTTGTACAACTGTGACTGAATAATAACTGTACCTTATCATTCCATCTTTATCATTCTGAAATGCGGGGTCGTGGGTGACCGAAGAGATCTCCAGGGGGGAGGGGCATGAGGATAAATCGGCTTGGGGAGCGCCACGAATGCCACGGCAAAAGTAATAATAGAAATATTTTTTAATAATTCAGACCTAGCTTACTTTGCGCTTTGCTTGGCGCTCTTCAAGGGCAGTTGGGTTTGGTTGAAATAGACAGGGAGGGTAAGACTCGGGGTCAGTCGGCTCAGGAGGAGGAGCAGGGGTCCCCAGGGAGCCTACCTTTGCGTAAATGATTTGGTTGTTTCAGTTCTTGGAGTTAAGAGATTATTTTCTATAAAGGGATTAGTGTTGTGTCAACATGATTTATGTTTATGGTAACACAAATCATGTTGACAAAACACAAATCATGTGGAAAACTGTGTTAATAACAACAAATTTCACACGTTTGCTATTCGTACTTTTTTGGTCTAGGTCTCCCATAAGATTATCTACTTATACTGTGTATATACTCTCGTTTCAGCTAAACAAAATTCTTTAACGCTCTGACTCTTACAAATATTATTACTTGTACGGATTCTTGAACACTTTAACTAAAAACTGTTCTTTTTTCAGAATCTAATATTGGATTCCGCCTGTTGCAATGGATGCTGGAAGAAAAAAAAGAGAAACTTACTAATGAACTGGAATCACTGTTTAAGAAAAGTAAAACATACAAGGTCACTTGCTCATCCAAAAATATAACATGCATGAGCTCAGTATGCTTACCAGGTACATATTGTTTTCTACATAACAATTTAAATTTGTAAAGCTGATTATAGACACCAATTATTTAACTTCTGATGAACATGTAACATTTATTTTAAGTAAATATAGCCCTGAATCATTTTGCAATCAGGAAAATTTCAAAATTATGTAACATCAATGTTCTATGTTGCCTATGGATTGTGTGTCTATGGAGTTACAAAAAATTAATATTTAAAGGAAATATTAAAAATTCAAAAGAAAGCTATTAGACCAGGGAATATTCAAGCCATTAATGAAAATGACAGTTTTTGGGCAGAATATATTTGACAATATCATAGACTATCATAGGAAAAAACAACATTTACAGGCAACCGATTTTTTGACAAAATTTTGGATTTTATAAGGAGTGAAACCGACAAAAAAATGTATAAAATATTTGTGTAACAATAGCGCAAACAATTTATATTACACAAGAGGTTCATATGGCAGCACGAAGCGTCTCAGCTGAGTACTGCTAGAACTTCGAGGGTAGCCATGACAGTATTACACTCTTATTACACACAAGATTTTTCCTACAATACATTTAGGTTATGTTTGATTTTCCCGTTGGAATAAATGTAGAAATAACATTTAGGTTTCCGGTAACCTCAGTTTCATTTGTGCAAAACCAGAAATTAGTGTTATAGGAACATCGACTGTCTATCAGCTGACTTAGCGCTTAGTGCATGATATTGGTTAGTTTCATATAGATTTGGAGTGTTCCGCGCATGTGATGGCCCCTTACTTATTCGCCCTAGGGTGGATATGAATCAAATCCACCCTAGTGCACGTATGTACTGCTTATACGTTCTGCCAACAGTGCGAAATGTGCCTGTTATCGCGTGGTTGTAGGAAAAACATATTTGCTGGATTTGATACAATTTTATGAGTACCAAAGGAGTTAATGTAATTGGTGGAAGTCAAAGCAAATTAGTAATTAACTGCATTGATTGTAAGGGGAAAAATCTATTTGATGGAACATCCTTTCTAGATTCATTTGTATTTTTTTTTGTTTTATAAATTTTGTAGACAATTTATTTTTTGTTTATTTATTTTCAACACTGTTCAGTGGACACCCTGATTGTAGAAATCTGAATCTGAATCAGGGATATATCATAGTAACAAAAAGTTACTTAATTCTTTATCAGGTATATTATTATCATGTGCTACTGATTTCCCACTATGTGAAATGGATTTGCACTACTACAAAGGGTTGATAGTAGATAATTGAAATCAATTTTAAAAAGTATCAAAGACAGGTACTGTTAGTCATAGACTAATGACTAAGAACGGTGAATGCAGTGTTCATTCAGAGTTGTGCCTACCTTTGCACACATTTTAGCGAGAATGGCATCACCTTATGGTGAGTGCTTTTGTTTGCCGTGCATGTGAAAGAAAAAAGCACAGACGTGCTGACATGGTGAGCTGTTTCAACCTTGTCCCGTCTCATCAGGAACAGTTAAATAGCAGATTACAGCTGTCATTGTGCTCAGAAAATTCAGTTTTAGAGCTTTATCTCAGGCAGTGTACGAAAACAAACTACCATGGACTAAAAATTCAAAATATTAATTTGTTTAGTATTTTAAGATTTTTGAAATGGCAATAATGAAATCATTTTATAAACCTATTATTTTTCCAGTTTGGAACTGTTTTTACAGATATGTGGATAGTATCATATATATTTTTTTGTTTATAACTATAAACGCAAAATTAATTGTTAGGCTTTTTGACAAATTTGTAATTTTTACTTTTGCTTAGTTTTTTGGGCTGACGTACCCTTAAAAATAGCAAATTTAAAGAAAACTGGACATACAGTGGATATAACATGCATCTATATATCAAATTTAATATAAATAAAACGCATAGTGTGCAGTTCGTCAGGTATTATCTGAGCCCTGTGCAGTAGACTACAATGCATATGGTGGTGGGGAGGAACAACTGATGTGTTGTTTACTTACCGGCTGAAAAATAAATAAAATATATCTAAATATAAGCATAAACCCCCACCACGGTTACTTTACCTCCCCTCTCTCGCATTTCAGGGCTCAGAGAGAAACGTGACCAGCTGTATACACAAACACACACACAATAGACATACATAGTGTCACACGACAAACATCATTTCTAAAAACACATTATTGGGTTGAGGGTACCATAGAATGGATCTTTTACTGAAAACTCAAATTTGAAAATTTTTACAAAAATATTGTATAAGTGGGAAAAAGTAAAAAAATGTAAATAAAAAAGTTAGAAGTATGAACACATAACAAATTATTTGGAAATTCTTAAAATTTATTCTTAAAATGTTAACGTTAAGTTTAAGAGCCCCTATTTTTTTAAATTTATTGAAAAGGTACATTATGTGTATAGCAGATCCATAGACCAAGAATATAACCAACAGAGTTTTATTGTTTCAGATGTACGGTCTAAATCCTCAGTACCTGTTGAGCTACATTTTGACGACACAACAATAAAGCAAACAGCTGTTTTAA
This sequence comes from Nephotettix cincticeps, assembly GCA_023375725.1. Classification (NCBI taxonomy): domain Eukaryota; kingdom Metazoa; phylum Arthropoda; class Insecta; order Hemiptera; family Cicadellidae; genus Nephotettix; species Nephotettix cincticeps. The sequence continues at coordinate 8,535,791 of CM041786.1, read as the reverse complement.
CACTGGTATCTGAGGATGGAACTGAAATGAGGAGTTATAATTTAAAAGTTAACATTAATAATAAAAAGGCGTCCTTGTAATTATATGTCCATTAAACATTAATATAGCAAAAGTTTATTAGTATTCTTCCAGCCAGGTAAAATTAAATAATAGCAATACACTTGTTAGCTTAGATATTTTATTCATTTTATTTTATATTGCCTCCCAAACTGTTATAAAATACTTCAGAATAATTTAGGGTACTAACCTTTTTCGTTTCACCAGTTCTATTAGTTGTGTGTAACTATGTGCACATTTTTAAGTCAGATCCTTAGATCCTTAAGATTCAGACTGACACACACAGTTTACATTTAACATTTCAAGTTTAACAAATGTGCTTTGGCAGGCACATAAATACTTTTGACAATCCTGCATCATGGAAATTTCTAATCTAAGGAAAAAGCTTTGACTTTGAAAGGTGACATGTCAGAAACAGGACAGAAAAAAAAAAAAAGAAAAAAACTCAAAAAAAAAATCAAAAAAAAAAAAAAAAATAAAAAAAAAAAAAAAAAAAAACCCCCCCCCCCCCCCCCCCCCCCCCCCCCCCCCCCCCCCCCCCCCCCCCCCCCAAAAAAAAAAAAATAAAATAAAAAAAAAAACCCGACTGTACACATTGTTTTCGCGCGCCATGTGACAGGTCAGTGACTGGACATTCCCGCCTTCTTCGACACTTTTAGTCCTCAGTGCGTACAACTCATCAGGTATAGCATGATGGTGAGATGCGCTGGAGGGAGGGCAGTTGGTGCGAGAGTGTTGGGCCGTTGCTCGTTGGGAGGGAAGGGACAGTGAACTACTATCGTTACGAGCGTACAAAACAAATTGTTTAAACACTGGCATTCGACTGAGCCGCTTACTTCCCCCACCACCTTAATCCACTCCATGTCTACTGCGCACTTCGAGGCCACCGGTCACACTAAATCTGATCAGTTGTACGTAGCTCTTGTGCCGAGGAGCCCTGTTTTGCATCGTGTCATATCATTCTGCTGCTTTATTAGTTGCGTGTGTTTGAGTTTAAAATTGTAGTGATGGCTTCAAAACAGCAAGCAAACAAAAGACAATCAAAAACTTTTTCACACAAGCCTAATTTTAGTTTTATAGTCCACGGCATTGTTGAGGAGTACACAACTGTTGTAAAATGTGTTTTACTGTAGGCCTACTAATTTTCTGTTTGTACACTTTAGCAATTCAAGTATTTTTATTTGACTATAAAGTATTTCATGTATTTGAACAGTTTTAAATTTGTGAATAATATTACGTTTACAACATTGTTTTATCATTTTCCGTTTTATCCTACCTTTTCGCTCATCCTAACTTGCCGCGGCTGGTTTAGGTTGGATGATCGAGACTCCACTGTAGATTAATAGCCTAGATTATTAGATATTTTCTTTAATTTAATATGATCAGCATCATGAGCATGTATTGTATAAGATACTTCTACTTAGTGGTCACAAAAATAACTACACATCACTTCCACTGTTTTTAAAGTAAATAACTTTTAATAGCTTTTAATAATGTGCGTTATGAGACCTATAGGTCTTGTTTGTTGTGATTGCAACTATACAGTAAGAGATTGGGTGGTTCCCCGATGGTCTAAAATAGCCATCCAACACAGCACCTTGTCATAATCGGGGCAATGGTAAGGTTGGCATGGTGCCTTATATACAGTAGAAAAAGTTGTTAAAAATTAATATTTATGCAGAAACCGAGAGTAAATGCATTCTAAATTAAAGCACCTAGTTTCCTAATTTAATTTAGATTTCTTAAGCGATTAGGTATTATTAATAAAACAGATTTAAGGTTAAACATTTTAATGATTTCACATCTTAAAATACTTAGTTTCCAGCACAAACAACTATTACACTCCAGTAAAATCTACCAACTGCTTAAACGTCAATCCCAGAACATTGAACAACAACAATCTAACCCTGGTGTTTTCCGCTAAATTACAATCAAATAATTGAGAAAATAAAATGTAACAATAGACCTAAATAAGCTTCAATGATCCCTGTACTAATGAGAATTCTTTGACTTATACCTCATACTTTTTGATATTACTATTTACTGTCCCATCTTTTCATAACAGTACTGTCTAGGCCATCGCTCAGAACCGTTTTACACATTAGTTCAGGCTAGAGCTAGTGGGTTATGAAATTATCACTTGTGGGATTATTTACACAATTATTCACTGGTGGGATTTGAACCTGAAACCTAAAGAAGCGAGGTCCTGTACTATACCCTAACACCAGCCCGCTCCCTGACTTGAAACACATATTAAGAGAATACTAGGCTAACCTGCATGAAAGTAAGAGAGCGGAGTCATTGTGATGGAAAATACCCTGGTTTTATTAGATTAATTTTTGTTACAGGGGTTAACCCAAATAAAAAAAGAACATACAGTAAACTCTCGATTATCCGCGAATGTGACGAAAGGTGAGAAAATATGTATAGTAAAATTGTTTGAGTACAAAGCACTCTACGCCTTCTTGGAATTCACGTAGTAGGCTGAGTAATCTAATTGCAATGCCATCTAACATCTCTACTTTATTTTCAACACCCAACACCTGATCCAGTTACTAAGAGTGTTTGCTGGCCGACCGATGTCTCTTGTGTTAGTTTTAATGTTTTTAATACATGGTTTGAGAGGTTTTGCCGATTTAAAACACCGGCAGAAAGTTGCTGGGATTACAAAATCAAATGAGACAAAAGTAAAATTGTTAGGTTAATTGTTAATTAAATATTAATTACGCTAAAACAATAAGCTTTATAACATAGCTTATTAGTTTGAACGTTTTACAAAAATAAATTGATTTTTACAGTAAAAACTACTGTTTTTTTCATTTTACCTGTTTTCATTACTTTTGTGGATTATCCACGATTTTCACTATCCACGGTAGCCGCACCACTCAATTCCGCCAATAATCGGGAGCTCACTGTATAATGATATACTGAATATTTTATGTCTATTGTAATAGACCAAAGCAGTTTAAGAGAAAGATCTTCTCAGAAACCTTACTGAAATAACTAACATAAATATCTAATAGAATTATATTAGATAACCATTTGTCTCCTGACAAACTGGAAACAGTGCTCAATACTAGCGAGGAGGTTGTGAGAGATTCAGTTGTCAGCGATTTGCTTCTAGTTTACCATAGAATCTCCATGAAGCCTAGCTAATAGTTTCTCATCTAGCTCTAACTTTTACCTATTTTTCTTTTACTCACTATTAGAAAACACAAAGGTATTGAGAATTACAGTACTTAGGTATCAGCCAGAGGCCACCCTTATATAGAGCACCTTGGTAGTTATGTTTGTTTTGGTTATCATGAATATTTCACTTGGAGTTACCCTAATTTGTTATGAATATAACGACTCCAGATGAGCCATACAGCGCTCTGCGGTTACAAATGAAGTCGGTTATCAATACTACTACACCCATCAATAACCAACCCAACTTAACTCCGCAGAGTGCTGTATGTCAGAATATATATCGTGCTCCCTAAAGCATGTTGTTCGGTAATTATCCTACTTTGGCAGAAGTATGAATAATCAGGTATTGTTCTACTCGTAACTAACTGTAAAACCACCTGACCCCTCTGTAAATATGTAAATGGGACTAACAAACAGATCTGTCATAATTTAAAAACTGTTAAACACTTTTTACAGTTTTGTACTATATGAAATATCGCTTTAAAAAAAATCATCATCTTTTAATATGTTCAATAATATTTTTTCTTTAACCTCAAATGTTCCTCTCATGCAAACAAAAATATTAAATCTAACAGTAATGAAACCTCAAAAAACTGAGAGTAATTTATGAAAGAAAATAATGTGGTATACCTTTTTCAGTTTATTCCTTAAAAATACCTATCACTTTACCGAATCTAAGTTTGATTCATAACTATAATTTTTTTTTAATAAGTTTGTTTTAAGCCAAAGCTTTCTTAATAAGACTGTCACTAACTTCCCATAACTTGGCTCCGACTTCAGGTTGAAAATCATGAGTCGATTTGTAAGGCTTGCAATCCCTGTAAAACTGGCCAGAAGTTCCTTGAACACTTTCAGAAATTGCGCAGTGTAAAATTGTTTGAGAACCCTGTAAAAAATTTTACATTAATTATCGCAACTACTTTACTTGTCTTTCTTACTTTCCAGTGAAATAACGATCTACCAAAGTATAAAAAACATTCTACATGAAGCAGTTGAACTAGTTTCTAACTGTGAAATGTGAAACCAGGTTTAAAATTGCATTGTGGTATTCAGTATTTCCATATTTTAAACCACAAAAAGTAAATCTAAAAACATTTCATCACATTCAAAATTTTAGGTGGATCCAAAATGACAAAAAAGTTAAAGTTTGTCAATTACAGTAGAACCTCCCGATATCCGACTCCTCCCGATAACCAACCATTCCGTTTGTCCGCTTATCAATGTTTCCTATGCTCCCGTCGTTACCGAGCGAGATATAACATAAATATACTACCAATAATCAATAAATCTTTATTGACATTACGTAATACATATAACAATAGACAAAGTCATTAGATATTCACAATGGGGTTTAACCGAAACAGAGAAATTCATAAAAATAAAACTAGATGAATTAAAGCAGGTCAGAGTTGATGCAGTGGCGTATGTGACCAAATGCAGGTCTACACATCTGGCGGTTTTGTTGCGGTCGCCGCCAGTTCCCACGGCGAAATTACCGCTGTGGTAGAAACCGCCCAATGTGTAAAAAGTGTAAGAGGTAGCCACTCTATGAAAGTTTCTAAGTATTTTCATTAATTTAAAAACCTAAATCAAGGTGAGGGAAATTATATGTGGGAGTAAATTTCAATCCTCACCATAAACAAGAAAAATGTTCTTCAAAACATCATAAAAATTAGCAAAAAATCTCATAATCGCCAAATGTTTTCAAGTAGGCCTAATACATTCATATTTGACAACCGCCAAAATCATTGAGAAAATCCCAAAAAAGTTATCAAGATATTCATCACAATGGAAACTCTGAAATATTTTCTAAACAAATTTATAAACACTAAGTTCTTTTCTATAGACCTAATTATATTCACCTGTGCTGCGGTACGCATGAAGAAAAAGGCGATGGGAAGAAACATCACTTTATGGTACCATTTCACATTGGAGTTGCGAAAAAGACCGGTGTAACAGAAACCAGGACAAACTGCATATGTTTCTACGCCAGACTCGGCTGTACGTCGGGCTAGCTCCTCGCAGAAGTAAGCATTTGCCAGCTTGCTATTACAATAGCCCGGATTTCTCACTTTACCAGTAAAACCTTTTTCACCATTCAAGTTGTCAAAATCTATGACTCCACTTTGATGTAAGGTTGATGACACAATCACTACCCTGAAAAGAAATTCTGATTACTGATCTTGATCAATGAAAAGTCAAATTGTTTTTTGTCATATAAAGAATCATATTCTTTATTACCGTTGTAAGAAAACATTATCAGTCTGCCCCTAACAGTCTAAAAAAAGTGTTAAAGCATTTATTTTTAAATTGGGCCTAAGACTCTAACAGTTGTAAGGAATTATTGTTGCACATTGTTGTAGCTATTCTAAACATGATGCTATCAGTGTGATCACCCTTACATGAGAGCATAATACAATCTTTTTGGGTGACCTAGAATCAACAAATTACATGTTATCAGCCAGTGAATTGCTTTTTCAATAAATTTTTGTGTATTGATTATTGTGTGTATTGTTTATTTACCATAACCATAGTTATTCGTCAATACATGACAATTTGAAGGTTTTACATTCATGCAGAAAGATTAAACTCATAGACACTATGGAGGAGTTTGAAATATACAAAGCTGTTAAAAAAAGCCTCACACAATTCTAATTGAACATAGGGCCTTCAAATCCAACATAAAAATAACACATTCAAATCCTCGAACAAATGATTCTAACTGATACACTCATTGCTTATTTTATAAAGTTAATATATTTTAAATGATCCAGTACTTTTTAAATGTCACATGTAACCGTCTTGTTTTTGTTTTGTACTGTTTTTAATGGTTTATAAACAAACATTGATGTATTTATAACACCTAAAGAAGACATCCAATGGCCTGAAGATGATTTTATCTAGGAATTGAAACTGAGTAGCCTACAAAGACTACAAGAATCGTCATTGACAGTAAAGTGCACAAACTATTTATTAATTCATCAACAAATTAGCCATCTTTCAAAAACCCATTAAATTTCCTATAATAATTTATAATTTTGATAACAGTTATGTAAAATGAATTTTACAGTTCTGAAGTTTGATTATCTTTTAGATGTTTACTTCATTTTTATAATAGGTAATATAAAAGGCAAATACAGTAAGGAATTTCTTCCTCTTTGGTATACATTTTTTATCTACTGTAAGTTGCAATATAATGTCAACATATGCTCCGGCGTCAAGGAATTTTAACAATAGTTTTTCTGGGGTTTAACATCCTCTTACACCACTCCTGTGGTGTGACTTCAGGTACCTTATAGCAAAAATAAGATATAACTGGAATAATTCACATAAATAATGTGAAACTCCAAAAACCATTTTCATTCAGAGGGACTGAAAACACTAGATAATAACGTGAAAGCTACATCAGCAGCCTTGGAATGCAGACAATCTTCTGTATTTACATATTAAAATTTAACTTTCATATAAAATGTTAAACCTGTTACCTAATATTATCTCTGAAGAGTTAATATGTGAGAATAACTTATTTTAGTTCTGTAAATAGTTATTTTAATACTGAAGTTTAGGCTACTTACCTACTTGGAGAGGATTTTTTCAACTTGTCAAGAAGAATATTAGTTAATAAGAAATGGCTTAGATGATTAACTCCAAAATGAATTTCAAATCCGTCTTGAGTCTTTTTGTTTTCTGTGACTGGTACACTAACTCCAGCGTTATTTATTAAAACATGAATGTTAGGAAAATCTTTCAACACTTCTTCAGCAAAAGATTTAACAGATTTCAAAGATGACAAATCCACTTTCATCGGAATCTGAAAAGAAGATGTAAAACTAATTAAAGATAATGGTTTGAGGTTTCTAACTTCACGAACATCGTTATCGACCAACATTGAAGAAATGTGCTTAAGACTCAGCTTTGGACTCAATGCGCTAAAGACTATCAAAGGCAGTTGGTACACCAATGGCACTGAAGATCGCATATTATGACGTACTGCGGTGAGTGCTGTAAATTTTCGCTAGGCTCGATCACAACACGTCTTAGAGAAAACTTATTTAGGCCTAAATAGTTTTTTTTTAGGGATTTTCAAAAACGAGCGGGTATACGGTGTTTATTGGAATTTTTATCTACGTTGACTCAGACGTTAGCAAGCATATCGCATATTAATTTGTGACTAGAGAGGATGCCAATTGTTGGTTGGGTTTAATTTTAATTTTGTTATCACCCAATAAGAATTTTTCCTGAGTTATATTTATTAATAGTGGTTTACACCGACCTAAGTTGAATTACATTAGTCTTTAAAATAATCAAATAGCCGATTTGTGGGAAGATTTCTTGCCCTGATACCAATTCCCTACTTTAACAATTATCAATTTAGCACATATATTTTTGAATGGGTTTCAAAAGCCAATAATGATGGTGATTGGAGATCAGTTCCCTATGCCCTCATAAAATAGGTCATACTATTCGTAATCGTAGCCTTTTATTCCAATATTCATAGGAAACCCTTGAAATTCCCTACTAACATTAACACATTTACCATTAACATATTTATTATTGTGTGGGGAATATCTCCTTACCGGTGATCGTTGTCGTCCGTCGTTAGAGTTATTGTACAACCCACTCGAGTGGCGTTCACGTGGGCGACTTCATCTGATTATAGAGAGAAGGGTGGTTGCACCACGAGCGCTGGTTGGAGACTGACTGGCAAGCGGCAGGAGTGAGGCCCGTAAACTCCCCCCCACACTACCTTGTGGGGGAGCCGAATTGGTCCGCTGACTGCTCCCTGTTTCAAGGGGTCTCTCGCTAGCCTATTCGCTACGGGTTTTAATTTTGGTCGTCACAATATCATGCCTTTGAAACACATTAAGTTATATCGGTAAAAACTATCTTTATGAATATGAATAGTTTGAGCATACAATACAATAAGATACCTATGGTTGAACTGTTTTACCATATGGACCCTGTCATTTTTATTAAATAGAAAACTGCAATGGAAGGTCAGCACAAAAAATTACCGAGTTCCTAAAAAAAACTGGCTAGCATAAGGGTTTTGGATGGTACTGGCTGGAATTAGGTCTAGTGATGACAGTAATGGGAGGGTATGGATGTAACAAAGGCATGACCCTAACAGACTTTCTACAGCTGAGAAGAACTGAAAATAGTTTTTGTGCAGTAATTTTCTGGCCACGCGCCCTTTCTTGGGTTTTTGAAGTTTTAATATATTTAAGTGACACAAGATAGGACTTGGGGCCTACACCTCTATGTCATTCAATACCTGTCACCTGTGATATGGTACATTAGGCTTAAGAAACTTAAAATACATACAATTCTTACACATTTACTTACCAATTCTCCTGTAGCCACATTTCTACGGATATCTTCGATAGCAGCTTTTGCTGATGACAAATCTCTACAAGCCATAATAATCCTGGCTTTCCTGATAGCCAATCCTTTTACAGTTTCTTTTCCAAGACCAGAATTTGCTCCAGTTACAAGAAAAACTTTTCCTTCCAATGAATGAAAATCAGAACACTTTCCCCATTTATATTCTCTATATTTTCTTACTACTCCAAGAGCAAATATGACTGGCACAACAACAAATACGATTCCAAAAACCATTTTTCAAAATCCCTTTAGGTTCTTTACCGCACTTCAATGCACTAATCAGAAACAAAATCAATCGTATTTAACACATAATAATTTTAAAACACCTTCTTACAAAAGATAGTAGAATATCTACGAAAATAATGAGAAAACTAACACTAGAATTCTTATGCTTTGTTTAGTTGGGCATATTAAGCTAAGACTGTACAGAGAAAGATACAATAACAATGACACCCACAATCAGCAAAATACACAGATGACAGACGACACGATCGGGAGGGTAAAAAAGTCAAAAAGTAGAGGAATGTAGACGATACTATCTAGTTCCTCTATGGGATATATCAGTGTTGCCATCTGGTCGAAGTCGTTTTATGCTATATTAACAATAATCACTAAGTTTATTCAATTTTGTCAACTACCCACCCTCAAATACAAAATGAACTTTATGTAAAGTACAAGGTCAAACTGGCTTGACTTTGATTACAAAGTGGCTGTAGTGCCTGCCTTTAAAACTGAAGGTTGCCGGATCCCGCATAAGTCGAATCTGAACCCAGTCGCCATATTGTCATTAATGATGCTTCCCAACAAAAGGTCTACTTTAGGTAGTAGAAGGTTTTTGCCGCTGTCCGTTCCCCATCATAATATTAAAAAATGCCGAAAGGTGTAGAAAGACGCGAAAACACAAGTTCCCTATCTAGAGTTACTTCTTACATTGCTTTAGATTATTAACAATCAAAAACGGGTTTTTTCTATTTAATGGCCCATACATTTTTGCACCCTTTATACCCTCTCTCTCCACAAATGACTGAAGCAGTTATCATATTTTTCATTGAATATTATTACTCTAAATAGTTTAGTTTTATAAAAATATTGGTGCCTCTATAGTTTTTTCAAGCATTTATTTATTTATACATGGTAAATAAGAACATGGTAGATAAAGGTGGTGGCAAGAACAACTTTTTCCTATAGGTATAAGTGACCCTATTTATTTAACATTCTGCTAAAATAATATTTTTAACACATCAACTATGAAAATAGAGACTGGAAATTTTCTAAATATTGACAATTAAACTTATTCTGACATATTCCTCATGATGCCAAAGTCTTTTTGTGGAATAAAAAATATTTTAGCTCAACTACTGCTGATGCCCTGAAGAGTGATCCCATATTAGATTAGATTAGATTATTGAAATGGCAACCTACCCAGGTAGGTATTTTAAGCCAAGTATATGTCCCTTGACAGTAAAGAAATGCAAAAGTACTAACATGTTACTATATGCTTATTCAACTTTTAAAGGCCGATAATGGGAGTCTAATTTGAAAATTATATCAAGTGAATATGAAAACTAATAATATAATCTAAAAAATGTGTTATGTTATATTTCATCGAATAGTTTTATTTTAGTCTCCTTTATATATAATAAGCTGTTTTAAAGATATTTAAAATTTTCAATTCAAATGTTTCAATTGTGACAGTGATTATAGCAGGGACTATAAAATACAGCATCAAAATTACAACATTTTGATGCTGACATTCACAACAAAAAGGTGATAAATGTAAGTAGTTTATAAAAAACTGCAACAATTTATAACAAACTACTATGTTTTTATGAAATAATGGTAAACTTTTCAGAAGTACAGGTTTCTGTGATTTTAGTTTTGAGTGCAGTTCATAAATAAATAGAGTTGTGACAATCATTATTCTTAACACAATTATTTTTCAATGGGACAAAAGAAATCAATTTACAGAGTACAAATATTCAACTGGACCAATTCTTTTCACATTTTAAGAAACTTTCTACCTTCCCTACTCAATGAATAAACTTTAAAATCTATTTTAGAAATAAATTTGAACTTACAAATTTAATTTTCAATAGTGACATCTTATTAGATTTTATAACACTACACTAAAATGTTATATGGACTCTCACTTAATATGCATCTCATCCGTAACCAAACTTTGAAGCTTCATATTCTTGAATCCCTAATCTTCATAATTCAAAATCAAATTTTTCAATTATTCAATTTGACCAAACTGTTTACACAATTACTAAGAGTGGAATCGTCATTGAAAGTTGCTTATCAGCAGATAGCGATCGCGGCATGGACATTTAGCAGTTGATAAACCATCAGATCAGCTACTGTAAGACTCCAAAATGGACCGCAAGGATCTTAATGTTATTTTCCTTAGCGTTTTCTTGATGATACTGTTTTCTGCGGAATTCGCTGTTCTTAACATGCAGGTTAGTTTAAAGACTAATTTATCTTCTTTGGATCCCACGCTCCTACAGCATGTGAAAGAATTTTATTACAGGTTCCACATTAAACTAGATAAGGATTTTTCTGGCTTTTAACGATCTTTATCAATAATTTATCTTTATATTAGGACAATCTACTAAGATACTTGGTTTGTACTGTGACCACAACAAATTGTAAAATATTGCTTTCAGTTTAATCTTGAACTTCAATCAATAAATTTCCTAAAGAGTTCTATAAGAATTGTTTTATCATTTGCTGTAAAATAATATTATACTCCACTTGATTCATTTTCTTGAAAAAGATTGTAATTTTGGGTATACTCTTTGTTATACATATCTGATGTTTTTGAAGTTTTAATAATCCTTTGCCTTACAATCATATGGTTTTGACTACTTTTTTATCAACAACATACATAGTATATAGTATTTTTTCGTCAAAATTTTATTTGAGTGAGGGTGGATATATTTTGGGTCCCCTGAATCCAAAAGGTGGGTTTAGACGTGATGCCTGTCTGTCCGTGATTACAGTGCCACAGCCTACCCCGTTGGTCCGATTTAGATGAAATTTGGCATGTATATATATAGTCACCGTATCTCCAGGCTTTTTTCCATTTTTTTTAATTTTAAGGGTAGTTCACCCCTAAAAACCCTTAAAAAACGTGAAAAATCCAATTTTCTCAAAAACGGCTCTAACGATTTTGATTAAAATTTGATAGTTTATAGACACATAGTAATAAATAATTTGACACCACCCGCAATCTGTAAAAAATGACGGTTCAAAAGTTATGGGCTTTTATGTCTAAAAATCAATTTTTAATTTTCAGCGAAAACAAAAAAAGTAAAGTATCCCACGCTCCTACAGCATGTGAAAGAATTTTATTACAGGTTCCACATTAAACTAGATAAGGATTTTTCTAACTTTTAACGATCTTTATCAATAATTTATCTTTATATTAGGACAATCTACTAAGATACTTGGTTTGTACTGTGACCACAACAAATTGTAAAATATTGCTTTCAGTTTAATCTTGGACATCAATCAATACATTTCCTAAAGAGTTCTATAAGAATTAATTTATCATTTGCTGTAAAATAATATTCATACTCCACTTGATTCATTTTCTTGAAAAAGATTGTAATTTTGGGTATACTCTTTGTTATACATATCTGATGTTTTTGAAGTTTTAATAATCCTTTGCCTTACAATCATATGGTTTTGACTACTTTTTTATCAACAACAATTATTTTATGTCTCATAGTATTTTATTTAATTTTTTTATAATCTACAAAAAAGGATAAAAAATTAATAAAAAACAAGGTATACAAACAGGTACAGGGGGTTTACAAAAATGATTCAATGATTTGTAGATTTTCACTAACTTTTGAATATGAATTCCCATAAAGTTCTAAATATTTCTCCTCTAAATTTTTACTTTTAACCCTTCTCATACTGCAGGCTAAATTTTTGGGCCGGGCGGTTGGCGGATATATTCGCGGATCGTAAAAAATAACCTGAACCAGGTTTAAAACTATTTTTTTATTAATAGTAACTCAACCTAATGATTAACATTAATCATGTAGATTTGTTTTTGTTCTTTTTTATATAAAAACAAAGAAAACACAGAAACCTTTTGGATTAGTATATTCTACTATATTCATATAAAAACACTTACTTAATGTAGAAGAATAATCTAATACAACACTGAACAGCAATTTGAATACAACACAACTAATTTAAATTCTACACTAGGATTAAAATCGATAGAAGTTTCCTATTTTTACATATATTGAATAAAATTAGCATTGTTGTTATCCATAGAGAACATCTATATAATAACAATCAAAAACACTCAATTTTTGCAAACTAGACAATAAGTTAAAATAATTTCATGGTACCTATACTTAGCCTCCTTATCAACAAAATCTTTTCAATTGCTCAAGATTGGAATAAACTGTTCTATTCAGATTCTATAAATAGATCTTCTCATAACTTTATTTGATTAACAATTTTGCTGAATTCTCTTTCAATAAATTTATCTATTAATATTGTAATAAAAGTAAATAGTATTCTGAATTGAAATTATTTAAAACAAATGTACAGATTGGTATTAATTACACTGCACAAACTTTCTAATTAAAGTGTCTGAAATTTAGAATAAACTTTATAACCTGTTTTCAATGCAGTTATAAATTGTGTAGAATGTAGCTCCAGCTGTGGCTACATCGCTACAATCATTGTTTTCATATATTTCAATGAAAGTGAGATGCCATGTATCAAATACTACTTTTCAAATGTAAAAAAATCCCCCTTCTTTTTTTAAAAAGTAAAGCATTTAAAAATTACATTGATATTTTTTTCTTATTAATCCTTTTTGTTACTACACATATGGGAAACAAATTTGTTTCTTTACTTTTATGATAAACTAGTGTTACCCGTCAGGCCGTTAGGTTTAGGTTTACTGGCAAATATAAAATATAATATAATTATTATAACCTTTCTGAATTTGTGGCATATCCAGGTATGTTAAGCCAAAAAATTTTAAGAAATGAGTGTATTCATATGGACTTGAAACATTAAAACATATAAAAATTGAGACAGACTATTTACCATCTTACATCAAAGTACCTTTAATCATTTTACAGCCCAGTAAATACACATTCTTGCAAGTACACACATACACACACAAAATAACATTTTCAATAATAATACACAATAAAAAACACACAAATATAAAAAGTATACAACAGCTGATTATTATAATAAACATATTATGTATAAACATTGTAATTATTTTTAATTAGGCCATAAGTATTTGATTTTTAATCATAAAGCATAATCCCCGAAATTGTACTGAGAAAAATTCTATTTATACAGTAATTAGATACCATTAAGTACTATTTTATGCTTGCTCAGTGGTTCAAATAAAACAGCTGCTGCTTATACCTTTAAGACAACATATGTTGGAATCCAAAACAAAATTATTTCCCCATATGATTAACATGGGAACTTTGAAGGCATATAGGGTAGAAATTTATGTGACAATCGTCACAAAAACTATTAGACATTCCTATATTAGGCCTAAGGAACCAGTATACCAGATTTCACCCTCCTAAGTAATTGGGAAGTGGGAGAATAAGTGATGAGTGAGCAAGTGAGGGTTTTGACGTTTATATACACAGATAAGTAGTAACCGATGATACACTGATGTTTTCCATATGTTTTATGAACAAAAATTGATGGTTTGTACAGTCCGGTCTCTTAGACCAGGTGGCTCTAAGAGTAAAGATGTTAAATTGAAAATTTTGCAAAATTCTTTTACCTTATATAAATATTCTTCACTTCCTGAGACAGATTTTCCGTTGCAGAAAACCATAATCTCAAGCATTCATGACGAGAGACCTGACTTCAAGGTAGAAGGATACTTTGTGACTGGGATCGCATACACTGTGTTCTCTGTGTCAGTCTGGCTTGCCCCTTCCATCATAAGTCTCCTTGGTCCCCGTGCATCCATGGCCCTTGCCACCACCGGATACATGTAAGTTCAAGTTCATTTTCTGAATAGCTTTCTAACTATTTCTTACACTTCAGGGGCCACTTGATTAGATTGGATTACCTGGGAATGAGTGTAAGATGATTGTGGAGTGATCTTGTAGTCCTGTTACTAACTAAGGCTGACATGATTCCTTAGACAGGACTCTTAATTAATAGCCCAACATCCAATGGATCAATTACTGACAGCTTACTCAGGCATAGACTCAGCCTGAGTTCACCACAAGTGGAGCCAAAATGAGCAGATCAAAATAGTTTCAAATTTGAAAAGATTATTTGATAATGACACCATAGGCGTCAAAACGCACATCATCCATTATGGACCATGTCAGGATTCACACGGCAGCTAAGAAAGTATTTAACCTATTATTTATTCTACTGACATGATCTGTAAAAAACAACATCATCATGAAATTAAAAAGAAATACTTTATTTCAAAGACTAGCTCATAAATGTTCCTTGACTTTGAGGTATTAACTTTTTACATATAAGTGAATTAAAGTGTCCTTGCATATCAAAATGAAAAAAAACTGTCAAAACCTTAGCTGAGGCAATCAATTGATCTTGAAACTATGAAGACTTTATTAATATATAACATTTTGGCTTCGTGATCAATTACTTATTGCAGAACACAGTAGGTGAATTTAAATTTTAAAGTAATTTAGCAGTAAAAGAGACAATAGTTCTCATTGTGTGAAAGCTGGGAAAAATTTGTACGTTTTGCCTCTAGCTTTTACCTGATGGCCTTCAACATAGAAGAAGCGTGGACGATGTATACAGGCGCTGTGGTGGTGGGGGTAAGCGAGGCTCTACTGTGGACCTCTCAAGGTCACTACCTCGTCGTCAACTCCGAACCACACACCGTCAACCGGAACCTTGGTGTTTTCTGGGTCATATTCAGCTCTGCGTGAGTATTAGCACAAAATAATGCGGTTAAACCAGCAATGGTCCACTCAAAATTAGAGCATGTTTGAACTACTTTGGTGGACGGACTTATTATCATGTAAACATGTATTATACATATATTTGTGTACACTGCTGTTAACAATATTAGTTAATCATGTGTTGATACATAAACCAAAAAGCTTTTTCATATGTTTATTACTATTAGAGGTCATGACTGGAGGGGTAATCCTCTGCGAGTAGGCAGGTCGGAACTAAGACGCATCATTGGTCTTGTTACGGGCCATGTACATTTGAGAAAGCATCTTGGACGGTTGAGATTCTACACTGAAGATCCAGTCTGCATTTGTTGTGGGCAGTGTGAGAATACTGTTGAGCATGTGTTATTCGACTGCACTGTACTCTGTGAGGTAAGGGGTGCAACTCTTGGAACTATGGAGAGGGGCAGACACCCGCTACAAGAGGTGCTGATTGGTAAGTAACAGCAGTTTGCCAGGCTCTTGAAACTGGATTGAATCTGAACATCGTCATCATCATCAGGGGATGCGTTGAAAGCCAAATCGGCTGACTCACCTTGGGACTAGTTTCTGCCCCTTTATGTAATGTAATGGGCAGTATAAGTTATCTTCCTTTGAACATTTAGATCTACCTTGTCTTTTTGAGGCCATACTTTGAACATAACATCCACTCTATATACTCTTGGATGCAAGAGATTTCATTTCATTTCATTACTGATCTGGTTAAGAACATGATACCACGTTCAAGTTTCTGTACAGTTTAGAAAGTAGTTCACTCCTCCCTGGGTGGGGAGGAGTGACCCAGACTGTTCTTCAACCCCAACCAACGCCTAGAAATCTCTAGTGGTTCTTTCTCGTGACTTTACGATAGATTAACAAAGGTCACAGAGCCTAACCAGGTTTGAAATGTCTTCCCAATCCTAATGAGGCAAGGATATTAATTCTATCTAAAAAGATAGAAGAATACTAAGTGTCATCAAAAGTGGTACACAGTTGCAGGGACTCTCTCAAGGATCTTGCAGCCAGAAACTGTGTACAGTTTGCATGGGCATGTAGGACATGAAGAGAACAAAATACCGGTCTTGTCAGAGAGGGATCAACGTCCCATCTTGTAGGACCCCAACCATTTTGTCCAGTCTCTATTTGCTAGTGTCTGACCAAGCTACACCACTAGGAAGTCAAGAAGAGGGAGGCATGGCTAGTTCTCCCTGGTCTACGGCAGGCAAAGATGCTGAATGGTCCATACAAGAAGGAGTGTGAGGGGCTACTTAAGCTCTCCATAGGGGATATCAGCTTAATGGTGGGACTTCTGACAGGACACAGGCGCACTGAGGAAACATCTCAATGCCATTGGACTCACACAGACAAACTCCTGCAGATTCTGTGAGGAGAACAATGAGTCTGCTTCTCACTTCTGGCTCAACTGCCTGGCACTGGGTCAGAGAAAAATGAAATTCCTTGGTAGAATTTTTGTAGATCTTTAGGGATTTAAGGATCTCGATGTCTCATAGCTGATGGGCTTTAAAAAAAGGCCTAGAGTTGAGGGACTAGCATTAATCAGGTCCTACAAAAGATCCTCAGGTCAAGGTAGCTATACCCTAGCCCTGAACTTAGAAAAAAATCCTTATATGATGTTTTGTATTCTATCAACAGGGAGTTGTACGGCAACATATTTGTCTACTACAAACTGGAAGGCAAGAAGTACATTGACGCGGAGACACGCAAGACTGTGATTTACGTGATGAGCAGCATCGCAGCAGCGTCCCTGCTCATGTTCTTTGTCCTCGGAGGTTCCAAGCAGGATGAGGAACATAAAGAAGGTCCGATTCAAGCTCTCAAGAGAACTTGGCACATTTTCAACACACCTGATGTGAGAATGTTGTGCATTACTTTCATGTTTATCGGTAAGTTATTGGTGAGCTTTATTATCTTTTATTTGAAATTATACTTTTAGCCCCTTTGCTGTTGGACATAATTTGAGACTAAATTACTTACGTAAATCCGACAGCACAAACAAAATATGCCTACAACATTTTTTGCAATATTTCGTATATTGCAAGGGTGGACCGATGCCTCTAGGTGTCAAACGAGGCAACTCAACCTTACATAAACCTTCCATGGTCATGATTCTCTACTTAATACTAATATCACTATAATAATAAATAATCTAATTCTTTGAGCTCTATGTCGGAACTATGTAAGTATTTTAGTCATTTAATTTTCAATATAAAATAGTTTATGGTTAATTTCTAATAGATTCAGTTGATATTACATTTAAAAAACAGTATACAGTATAAGAAATATTTCATGTTTTTCCGCAATTAGGGTAAACTCTGGTCATCTACAATTTTTAGTGGTTCAAAATAAGTTTTTAAGTTTACTAAGTAAACTTAATGTTCAATATTCTGACCATTTAGGCCTATAGGCATATGCTTGGAAACTGTCTAAAAGTATAGCAATTAGTCTTCATACATTTAAGTCAAGAAAAACTTTTAAAAATTGATTTAAATGCTCTTCAACAAGTGTATTAGGTGATATGTCGTTAGTGCAGGCATGCAGCAGGCATTTCGCAGCGGCATCTACAGTGCCAGTGTGGGGTTTACACTCAAGTTTGGAGACTCCGCAAAACAGCTGGTCACCCTGTCTGGAGTGTTTCTCGGGATTGGAGAACTAGTTGGTAAGTTGTTTTCTGGATGAGGGATTAAGAAGCCCATGACTTACTCCACATTGCTCTTCTGCCTTTATAAGTGATTTTGTGCTGACAACTGGTATCGAAAGAAACCAACTCAAGTCGAAAACAAATTTAGGCCATTAAAAAAGATCATTACGAAATAAATTATCAACACTCTTTACGTAATATACAATAATAAAAATAATTTAATAAATCGATATATTAATATAATAATTATTTTTTTTAATCCTAAAAAGTAATACTATAAGACGTAAAAGACACTGATAAATAGTCTATACATAGGCATTGGTTAATAAGATGAACCCCCTGATTTCTGGTTTTACGCCTTTGTCTCCACTGACGGTGCAGCAGCCACATAGCAACAACACAAGCCTTGAAAGGGTTCATGCTGACAAGCAACTGAAGTGAATCATTAAAAATGTTCGCCCACAATGTAAAATCGACAGGAATGCTACTTTAAATTTTGAACGTACGATAAAAGTTCGTACAAAATTGATGTGTGTGTAACTAGCCTAAGAAAACACACTTGATGCAACAGTTGGCGTTTTGCTTTTATCATTCCATTTCAGCAGCACTGTTTTCTTATTAGCCTCCCATGTTGACAATCTGAAGCTACCTCAACTAGTGATGAAATGTTTAATACCACTATTATAACGTTTTAACTTTCAGAAATTTAAAAATAAAATACCTAGGTAAAACTTAGTCATGTCAAGAAATTTGAATTGTCTTCCATTTTCATTAATGTAAAGTGTATTTTAAACCAAAGGTTGTTTCCGTTTCATTAGGATTGAAATGTAAAACCCTTTAAATGTCAGAAAAATTTCTCTACTTGTTTACATTTTGGGTGTCTTGCAAACCTAATAGCGTTGAACTTTGGTTCATAAGGTCACAGGTTCAATGCACGGGATGCCCATTTGGGTTTCGACCACTTTCTCAAAAAGTATTTGTGTATAATCATTCTCTTACTCTGCAAAAATGTCTCTGGCATAGAAGGAACCAAAAAATGTATTCTCTATTGTATTCCACACTAACATGTAATGTAAGATTTGCAAAAATTTAATTTTATAAAACTTATTTTTTATGTATAAGGCTAGGGTATAGCTACCTTTATGCTACCTTGACATGAGGGTCTTTGTGCCATGATTAGTTTTAGTGACACAGCTCAAGTCTTTTGCAAAGCCCAAGCTTTAAGGAGCTGCGTGACACCCAGCTCTCTAAATTCCTTTGGGACTAAAAATGACTCTTCCATGGGTTTTCAACCATCTCTGACTCAGTGCTGGGCAATCAAGCAAGAAATGGGTAGCACTCTCAACATTCTCCTCACAGAATCTGCAGGAGTCCATTTGAGTGGGTTCGATAATATTGAGATGTTTCCTCAGTGGACTGTATGTCCTGTCAGAAGTTCCACCTTTTGTTTTTTTTAGGACTTTCATGGCTGATGTCCCCTTTGGAAAGTTTTAGCTGCTCCACCACTCCTTCCCGAATGGTTCATTCAGCGTCTTTGTCTGCCGTGGGATATTGATCCCTTCCTGGCAAGACCATCCACTCTTTCATTCCCATTGTGTCCGAAATCATCGCTTTTTATGTGCAGGAGGAACATATCAGATCTGGCTGAGTGGCTGGACCAAGCGTCATATGTACGGACAGTGCTGGGTTCTGGGTACAGGACTGGCATGCCAGTTACTGGCTTACACCGTCATGTGCCTCAACTTGCCTGCTGACTCCGTCTTTGGCAACACGCTTGATCAGTCCTACTTGGAGCCAAGGTAATTTAGTTAATGTATTCACTGTTACATTACTTTATATTTTTAACTGAAATGGCAACCTACAAACGTCCAAATATGAATGAGAAATGAATGTAAGATGATTGTGGTGCGATTTTGTAGTCTTGTTACTGACTAAAGCTGACATGTACCTTAGACAGGACTGTTCTTTAATAGCGTCTAAGGGACCTACAGTTTAACACAGGATCCGAACCACAATTTAGCCTCTGTATTAAAAACTGGTTTAATTTAATTTAGCCGTGGTTGCCAACATTGCGTTCTACAGGGTCTTCAAGAATGTTGTCAAAGCCACTTGTCAGGCAAATTGTGACCACATGATAATGCTTTTCAGGGTTGCAGGAGACTTCCTTTAATCCGGCAATCTGATTTTTAATTGACTGTGTTTCACTTATTCACACTTTTTCATCCCGTGTCATTCTTTTAAAAATTTTTTTCATGGTGTTTTCACTAAATTTAGCCACTTAAATATTTTTCCTCCTTGTGGCACAACCCAAAGCTGACGCACAGGCTCCAATGCTCATGTCAGCTTATTCAGATTGTAGACCTACATTAATATAATTTTGCATAAACTTTTTGTTTTGCCCATTTTTTTTTTCGTTTTTAAATAGATACATTTCGTATTATTACATTTCTGCAGCTTTTGTGAAATTTCTATTTGCTGGGACGGATTCCATTCATTCATTACTTTCTAATTATTAATCTTTCTTTAAAATTTAATGCAGTAATGACTTTTTTTTAAATATAACAAATATTGAGTTTTAAACGTTTGTCTAAACCAGTTATTAAATGACAGCAGTAGCTTGTTCGAAGTTTAATGTTTTCCCATGACTGATGCAGCGCAGTTTTGGCAATGATGTGCAGTTTCCTCCTGGGTTTCGCAGACTGCTGCTGCCACACCCAAGTCTATTCTCTCATGGCTGTCATGTTCCCTGATGACAGCTCACAAACTTGCGCCATCTACAAGTTTACCAAGGTAAGAGCTTTTCCATATTTTAGTACTTTCTCTGAAAACGTAACTTTAGTCATACAGTCGATATTCCCACCTTCATCCAATAAAATTTTCATTCAATTTTGCTTGAATATAGGTCTCTTAACCCTAGACTAATTCAATTGGGAAGTGGCATAGCATCTGTATAAACTTAATAAAGAGTCATGAATTTAGTGAATATTCCAGTTAGGGAAAACATTGTAGTCTAAGTAAGCAAATAAGATATACACTAATTGGTGCTACACTGAAAGCATAACCACCACCAACAGCGCAGTGTTTGGGTGCTACACCGTGGTGCAAGGCGTTAAATCCCAAGAAGCAAATGTGTGGTATAGTGGGCACGTTAAATAAACAGACCGTTCATGGCAAGATTTTGGGATTGCAGTGGACACCTTTAATGTGGTTAGTGTTATGGGCATGTTTACGTTATACTTAATATTTTAAGATAATAATAATATTAGTAAAAAAAATTGTCAGAAAATTAGTCAACAAGATATTTTAATTGATGAAAACTGGGATGTTCTATCTACTGTTCTCCAACTCCAAAAATGTTGTTTGGCCGTAACTCATAAATAGAAGTGTCAAAGCCTTGTCAGGCAAACGTTGTCCAAGACACACTTCCAAAAACTAGAGATCCTTAATCCGGACACAAACATGGGCTGAGTAATATTTTAAAGTAATAGTAGATTCAAATTGTATTATTTAAGCGTCATACTATTGTTTTTTAGGGATTTTTGTAAACTCCAAGCCTTAAATTTTATTGTATAAGATGTAACTTCTCTTTTTAAAAATGACTCACCTCAAACATAATTTGAATTCTTGGTTTTAATAGTAGTAATTTAGTTTTTTATCATTAATTTTTTGATATCATGTTTTTAATAATGTATATAAGTATTGATGAGCTAATGATTCCAGCACACCTCAAAAAACACAATTCTTTGGTTGTTAATAATTCCTAAAAATAATTTATTTCTCCATGTAATTATCTTAATCATTTAGTAAATATAGGCTGGAATGATTCCAGGCACACCTACAGAAAAACACAAGTGCCTTTTAAGGTTTCCAAAATTTCCTAAAAATAATTTATTTCTCCCAGCTGTCAATTGCTTAACCTCATTTAGTAAATATAGGTATTATATTCAAAATGCAAATTCTTTTAAAATGTTAGTAAAAAAACAGATAATGTTAAATTTGTTCTACACATTGATAGTTTATTATTTTATGTGATCAAAGAATCAAAACAACAACTATCAACCATCGCAGATAAAAACACTAAATATTTAATAAAAAAATATTTGATTCTACCCCTGTGCCCAAAGTATTACCCATCCTCTATAATCCGAATGCCTAAGGATTCACTTGACCCCTTCACCCTGGGAGCCCAAGATAACATTTACCTGTGTACTTCTGATGCCCAAGATATCACTCAACCCCTGCAACCTGGACGCCACAGTTATAACTCAACCCCTTCACACCGAATGCCCAAGGTAACCTCGACCATTGTACTCCTGGTGCCCAAAGTATCACTTGACCCTTGACTCCTGGTGCCCAAGGTAGCCTCGACCCTTGTACACCTGGTGCCCCAGGTAGCCTCGACCCTTGTACACCTGGTGCCCAAGGTAACCTCGACCTTTGTATTCCTGGTACCTAAGGTAACCTCGACCCTTTTACTCCTGATGCCCAAGGTATCACTCAACCCTTGTACTCCTGTTGTCCAAGGTATAACTCAATTCCTTCACCCCGAATGCCCAAGGTTACCTCGACCCTAGTACTCATAGTGCCCAAGGTATAACTCAACCCCTTCACCCCGAATGCCCAAGGTAACCTCGACCCTTGTACCTCTGATGCCCAAGGTATCATTCGACCCTTGTACTCCTAGTGCCCAAGGTAACCTCAACCCTTGTACTCCTGGTGCCCAAGGTAACCTCGACCCTTGTACTTCTGATGCCTAAGGTATCATTCGACCCTTGTACTCCTAGTGCCCAAGGTATAACTCAACCTCTTCACCCCGAATGCCAAAGGTAACCTCGACCCTTGTACTCCTGGTGCCCAAGGTAACCTCGACCCTTGTACTTCTGATGCCTAAGGTATCATTCGACCCTTGAACGCTGCACCCCTGGGTAAGCGGTTTTTTGTAAACATTTAAAGGAAGGTGCTGTGGAGATTTAAATATTGATATAACGATTGTCTGAATAAATTTCAACATTTTTACATTGAGATTCATTTATAAACATGGCCATTTATAAATATTGAGATGACCAGTTGTAATTAAAAATACATTACTAGTTATATTGAGTAGTTTGTAAACAAAATTTCAGTATAAAGGATTGTATTAAATTAAAGAAATAAGTATCAGATATAATTAATTCAATAGGTAACTTTGTACAGTAAAACCAGATAGCTCATTATTAGAACTTTCTTACTTTCATTGTAAATAATATGGAATTAAAATTGATTCATGTGTTCATGTGTAATATTTTCATATATGTACAGTTGTTAATATTAAATTTTGCACATTTTTCCTTTTTTAGAAAGTATAATATGTTGATTATTGCCATAATTTTATATAAAAAGAAAATGTAATTGTTTATATTTTATTTTAATTAAATCCTAAGTCTTTTATTTTAATAAATATACAATAATGTTGAAACTGAATTTTCTATCCCCTTCGAGATAGGGCAAAAAATGAGAAAAAAAGGAACATCAAAGTGTTTATAGTAGTCATAGTAATAGTTTAAGAAAAAAAGTAAAATGAAAGTCGTGGAATACAAACTGTATGGGGAACATTTACCTTAAGGGGTTTGAAATTTGTGGATAAGGCAAGGAATAGATTTTGCCCTAATCCTATTTCCTTTCTCTTTCTTGCACAATAAGGAAGAGGATTTTAAAAACTGAACAACCAAAAGTACTGATTGCACCGTAAGACATTTATTTTTCTACAGTTAAATCAAAAATACATAAATAATATCAACAACATATAAAATACATGACTAACTTTTTGTCGCATTTTGATTCACAGACAAATATTACATTTAGACGATTTTATCTACGTTTTACCTCACTCAAGTAGACACCATCAGTATAAATTCATATCGATTATCCTATTCCATAATTACACGTTTAATGGTGTCAACACTCAAACTGTACACTATTTACAAGTCTCCGGAATAAATCTACAATATCTCTACCTAATCTAAGCTGCTATTATAAATATATACTTTCTTAGAAAAGTACAAATTATCAGTCCATCAAGTTACTTTATCTTTATCATTGTTTTCAGTTACATACTCAAGATTTTTTACTCTGAATAAGTCAGAGTTTTGAGTATTATATTTAATTGAAGGATTAATACAATGGGTAATTTTGTTTACCATATTAGGCAAGAAAAAATTTGGATGGAAAATTTATTTTCATTTTTATACTGATTTACAGTAGGATGTTAGATTATTAAAAAATGTTGAGATGTTGTTTTACATGTAATACAATTTTTTTAATTTATTATAATTAATTTTCAATCTAATTACAACACACTGTTATCATTTCAATACTAGTTGGCTCCACCTGCAGAGCCCAACACACCCTGAGAAACATAAATAAACATGTGCGGTAAACTACAAGTAAAAAAATGTATAGACTAATATTTAATCTAACTACTTAAAAAACAAGATCAACAAAAAATCAAATAGAAATGTAAAACATTTTCAAAAACAAAATGAAAAAGTGTATAGAGCATAAAGCTAAATCCCTTTGAGATGAAGATGCGAGTGTGTTTCTATTAAAAAGCACCCAAATAAGGCGAGAATGAGCAAGACAAGTGTCAGGCATCCGAGAACTGTGTTATTGCTGTCTTCACCCTGTAAAACAAATACGTTATGGTGTAAACGGTATCACTGGACTGACACATACTTTCTTCCTTAAGTAAATTTTAAAACGACAATCTGTAATAAAACTATCATATTCTTTAAAGTTGATCAAAATATCATTTAATAATTTATTGTTTTAAAAATAATCATCCAATTATAACAAAAAGAAAAATAAGGTTAAATTAATTGTTGGAATTTTATGGGGGGGGAATAAAAATTTAGTTTTTGTTAAAATTTAAATATATTTGTTCCTTGCAACTCAAATCATGGGTGTACCACCAGACATTCGGAAGACCTACACATTCCACAAGCTAGGTTAACAAAATTTATCAAAAGCTACAAATTTTTACAAATAAAACTTTTAAATAAGCTTCCAGTATCTTTTAGACAACAAGAAAAACTTATTTCATTTCTTGTTCAAGTCTTAAATCTATAAAAAGTACATTTAGTAAGTCTTTAACTATGTCGATTTGTTTTCTTTTTCTGACCTCTTTTTTTTGTAATTTCCTCCCGATAACATCAGCATCATACTCTGGTCATTTGTGTTCCGCTTGGTTAAAAAACCCCTAAAAACCCAAGTGTGTATTCATATGTTACGCAATCATCGTTAGTCGTATTTGCCACAAACAGCAACTAATGTGGTTGCGTCTAAGATTTTGAAGGTGCTCGAGATGGCACTCACATGTTGTGTTATCAAATTTTTTAACCTGGCACACTTAAACCCAATTTCATAATAAAATCAAACAATGGTGTAGTGTTAGAGTCAGAACAGCACACAGGATATACAGAGAATAAGACATACAGATATCAGTTTCAGATCCATTTTTTTTTAATTCAGGGAGTTCCAAGTTAATTTAAAAAAATATTACATTTTAATCCTAGAACCGCTGAAGTCGCGATCTCAACATATTTAAAAATTATATAAGAAGTGAGAGGGAGTATTAACTGAACTTCTTAGACAATGTTATCATTGTGGTTTGTGCTGCTACCTGGAAGGGGAGACTTGGTCTATCTCAAGGAATGTGTTCAAATGCCACTTGATTGTGTTTTATACACAATTAAGCGCTTTTCCGTTGGTGGTAATTGTTGTAGTGGTCTAAGGCGCTAGCTGACGAGCGCACATTTTAAGCAAAACTGAAGTACACTGGTACGAATCCCGATCATGAGCAATCCCAATTTGGCTTGCAAATGTGTGATACAGTGGGGGGAGGGTCCACCTTAAATAAACGGTGCCCAGTTTGGTTGGAAGTTGACGGCATTCATAGGCTTAATTGGGATTGCAGTGGACACCTGTTTTGTTTCTTTCACCATTCCCTTTGTTAACCCATTCCTGTCGGGCAGAACGGTCGACGCTTGAGGCCACTCGGGCTGAACGAAAACCGAGCCTCGTTCACTACGACTGCGCGTCACTATTAGCGTGAAAGAATTAACAGTAACTTCATGTAATATATGTTTTGATTTCTTTGCCCTGTTTCTTGTACCCTTTAACTGTGTATACAATCACTTTTAGCAAGAAAAAAAATTATTACTGTACTTTTAACCAGTTCCAAGCTGTAGACTTAGAAACAAGTAGGTACTTTTGTTTCGTCAAATCTTATTTTATTTTTAAAAATTCCTTTATTTCACTTGGCAGATCTACTTCCAGTTACCTGCAGTAATAAATAGTTAATGATAAATCTTTAAATAATGATCATTATAACTGTATTATCATCAATAAATACAATTGCAGAACGAATTGTGCGAACGAGAAAATAATATACTGTCAATACGGAACATTTGCCACTAAATAAGATGATAAAAGAGGACGCCAACACCATCTATTGGATGAGAAATGAACTAGAACACCTAACGGCGGAAAAAAGAACTACGTCGAAATATAAGCAGGCAACGCACATTGTTTGCTCATAACCACCCCGCGGGACGCACGTCATTAGACATTTGTTTAGCGAAATACAATGACATACAATGTACGTCATTAGACGGGAATGGGTTAAGGAGGGGGGCAGTTTTGTGTTTTTTGTTTATACTGATTACTAAAAGAAGAGTTGCATAGTAATTTATCATTTAGTTTAGGCTAAAACACCTTCCAGTTTTAATGTTAAGTTATCAATAGATCAGTTAAGGACTTACTTGTCGAACAGCAAGGTGTCAGAGGTCATGATAAGCTGCTGCAGTAGCCTGTACACTCCCATCTCCTTCAGCTTGGCCTGTCTCTCCGCGCTGCCGGGCTCATCCTTCCACACCAGATTTGAGATGCAGTAGATGGCAGCGATCTGAAGCTTTACATTGCTGTGGATCTGCCACAACAACCGACATTAGTTACGGTTCCAATATATCGGAGTCCCGGAAATTTGATCCACCTCTTGATGGGTAAAACGGTTACTGAGTTTAAATTAAAACGTTCACTGCTAAAACAATATAATACTTTTAGCAAAGCTGAAAAATATTAATAGTGAAATTACTTCCATATGAAGTAGAAAATATGAAAACACTGTTCCCGTTGACAAAAAATGACGTCATTTTTCAGCAGTCAATATCGGCTTCTCAGAGGTATAATTTAATTCTCGAGAAACATCGACTAAACCAATCTGATGAACATAATTTACCGTGCCTAGTAAATTACGCATCAGTTCTAAATTATTTGTTTTTAAATAATATTATTCTACTTAAATGTTTTCAGGTGTAATAAACCATTATAAGTTTTTAATTTATTAGTAATATTTTTAGAAATATCAAATATCCGTTAGATGATGTGGATCCTCAGGGGGGAACAAACGTCACATGACTCAAATCGGCTCATTTGTCGTTACTCCTCAAAAGGTTAAAAGTCACAGTCATCAGAGTCATTGAAAGTGTAATTTCTTGACGTTGAAACCATTTTATTAACCTCAAGAAAAATATATCACAAAATAATGAAATAAAAAAGGACAAAGAACCACTCTCAAGGTCACGTAAAAACAGTAGGTGCCAAACACACTAAGTACATTACCTGAAGATGAGGAACAGTTATACAGTGGAACTTGGTTATAACGTCATTGAAGGGACCACACAATTAATGACCCTATATCAGAGTGACGCTATAAAAGAGGTTACATAATTTTAATTTAAAACCGAGGAAAAATAGGGAAATACATTTTTTACATGAAATTAAGACATTTAATGAAGGTAATTTGAAATACACCGTAAGTTTATGTTTATGACTGACTGACTACTCTACTATATAAAAAATCAAATTTGAAAATATTGCAATGAAGTTCGGCTTGGTGAATTCAACTGTTGGTTCGATTTAAAAAAAACAAGCCCGAACACACGTCTGCTATCTTACGTCCCTCCTCACACTCTCTTATAACTCACAATTTTCTTCAGCAAAACCTTTCTCTTAACACTTGCCATTATTTTTCAATACTGTATTCGTAAATTATAATAACGAAAAACAAACTGTAAAAGACATACACAGAACTAACGATATCTACACGAACTGTAGTTACATACGAACGGCATCACAGTGCTTTGATGCGACGTGAGTCACTGAAACTGACCTTCTTGACCGGCGACAGCGGATATAGGGTAGGGGAGGGGGTTGGGGTGGTTAGCGGTAAGACAGTAATAAAATACCGTTTCTAAAAATAGAATGTAGCTAAACAATTGCCGCAGCCCTCACGTTGCACCATCGACCGAACTTTCTCTATTTAGCTATATGTTGCCTTCATCTCGGCCCGATTTTCTTGACGTTATATACGAGGTTTGAGAATTTACTGACGATATATCCGAGGTTTTTTCCTATGTAAATACATATAGTTTGGCGGGACCTAAAAATAAATGACGTTATAACCGATTTGACGTTATGGCCGAGGCCGCAATAACCAAGTTGCACTGTAGTAATAGTTCATTTATATCATAGGATTAATTTTGTAATAATTGAAAAAGTGTACTCTATACTATATTATAACTGGATACTCTAAGGATTTGTATTTTAAGGAAAAATACACACTCAATTAAACCCTGGAAAAAAAAAGTTAAAGAGAGCGAACCGAAAACTAACACCGCCATGTTATGTGATTACACACTTCCCGCCACGCTGACCGAAGATAGTCCTCCTCCGCAAGAACTGGGCTCACACTGACAACATTAATTGCTACGCATAAAGAGGTTGAAATCCACCACGCAGCATCCCAATCTAGGCCCGCAGTGGGGGTCCGTGTGGCCCGCACTGAACATGTTAAAAACGAAGCAATGTAATCTGAATTATATCACTTTAATGTACAGCAATTAAACACAATAATTTACTTTTTGAAACATAAGAATTCAGTTGATGTAACAAAGAAATTCT
This sequence comes from Nephotettix cincticeps, assembly GCA_023375725.1. NCBI lineage: Eukaryota > Metazoa > Arthropoda > Insecta > Hemiptera > Cicadellidae > Nephotettix > Nephotettix cincticeps. Next base: position 8,506,556 of record CM041786.1, on the reverse strand, counting down.
GTTAGCCAATGCAAAGTTGTGCCATCATCTAATAAACATCAACTACGCGAATGTAGCAGTAAACTGTTGCTCGAGACAACGTATATATATCTACACTCATATTACATCACAGTAGACTCAATTTTCACGGTCTACTCTTTATTATCATTTTTTTGGAGAACTACTTTAAAAACATTTGAGCTCATCTCCAGCAATGAAGTGTCAGTGTGTGTTTTATATTTTTAATGACAAGTCCATAATGGATAGAATGTCCCTGCATGAACACTTAATGCCGTTCAGGCAAAACATGTAGTGGACAAACCTATAACACTGATAAGACTTAAGTGTCTTATATTAGCTAGAAAAACCGAATGATATTAGCCAGACAAACCAAGTGATATTAGCCAGACAATCCGAGTGATAATAGCAACACAAACCAAGTGATATTTGACAGGCGAACCGAACGATATTAGCTAGAAAAACTGAGGGCTAATATGCCCGACAATCCGAGTGATATTAGCCACACAAACCGAGTGATATTAGCCAGACAAACCGAGTGATATTAGCCAGACAAACCGAGTGATATTAGCCAGACAAACCGAGTGATATTAGCCAGACAAACCAAGTGATATTAGCCACACAAACCGAGTGATATTAGCCAGACAAACCAAGTGATATTAGCCAGACAAACCGAGTGATATTAGCCAGACAAACCGAGTGATATTAGCCAGACAAACCGAGTGATATTAGCCAGACAAACAAATGATTTCAGCCAGATAAAACAAGTCACCATCCTCCTAATTTATTGCTCATTCCATTCAACATTAGTAGAAAAAGACTACAAGGGTTTTTCGTTCCAACTTTGTTGTAACAAATGTTTTCTTCATTGTAGCATTAGTAAAAGATTTATTTTTTTATAATTTAAATTCCAGTTCAAGCAAAATGCATAAAAAGGTCATATTGTACTGTGCTACTAACCATGTAGTCCTGCAACTTCTTGAGCACGTCCTCGTTGGCCATGATGTAGTCCTTGGCCGTATCTCCATCTGCAATGTTCGCCAGGATACACAACGCCTGTTCCTTCACCTCCGCCGAGTGGTTGCCTTCCAGGATCAGGATCACTGCCTGAAATATCCACCACGCTTGTTCACAACTACGTCTCCCAACATTGGTGTCAGGCTAGATGGGTTGGGCCACAGTTGGCGTGCCAATAGAGGGAGCACCGAAAATAACTGACGGTTTTCGATTGGCAGTAACGTTAGTGAACATTGTTTTACTATTTTCGCTAACTTTATTTGACAAAAGACGGTAATTAATGAAAAACACATTACAAAAACACATTAATTGGAAAAAAACATAAACAGTGCATAAAGGTAGCCTATTAAATCACAGATAAACCTGAAAGTATTCATTTGCACACAGTTGGCGACACTATTGTGCTGGGGTTGTGGGTAATTGAGAAGTGCAACTGCTCACAATGCTTATTTAGTAATGACCTTTTAAAAATTAAAATTTTGTAGTTAAATCATTAACAGTAAGGTAACAAAAAGGAATTAGCTCAAGAGATGGCTTCAAGCAGCCACATATTGTTGGGAAAAGTCTTTGATAATTTTAATGAGACATCACTTGAAAAACGTTTAATAGGTTACCTTTATGTGTTGTGTTTTGCAATAAAGGTAAATACATGCTTTATAACTGGCCAGTTATCAAGTAGCTGAAGGTTTACTGGCAATGTCAGTTCATCCCAGCGATTGATTCAGAGTTAGCATATCAGCGTCCGTTTAGGCTATGCTTAATCGTACTGGCTCTCTGGCTACCTGCATGATTTGGTTTCCATGCAGCCCCATGATGTGGTCGATGTGAGGCTTCGTGCTCAGCAGGTTCCGCAGCAACCCTAGCGTCTTCATCAGCACATTGACCTCTGGGTCGCTGAGGAGCCTGAACATCTGGTCTGTGCCCAGTGTGTTCAGTATCTGCGACTTGATCTTCTGTTCCGCTTGAAACGCCATATTCTGTATGAAATTTCAACAACTTAACTCATTACCTTACCAAACAAATACAATTTAAGTATGTTGGTTTAAATAGACTACATTACCAAAGCACTATTACATAGAAAGGCTAACATATTTTGAACAATACAACTATAAATTTTAGTAGGACAGGTTTTTATCTTGCTCGTCTTAAAAGAAAAATGTACTGATAAAATTACTCCAGTGACTCATTGTACAATTGACAATGAATAAAATAATTGTAATATGACTATAAGACAATAAAGCTATTATCATATTGTGTTTAAAATAAAAAATGACATACAATACTAATCTTAAACCACTCTTCCATTGATTTCCTTTCCATCACTAGATCCAGAGCTGAATTTTCCATATTCAACGATACTCCTTATAACCTAGCAAAAGGTTTCTCTCCATTGATTGGTTTCTCTTCATTGGTTTCTCTCCGCTATGGTGTTGATTAAGGAGACCGGAATTTTATCCTAAACTGCAGGAAAATCCGCTGTAGGTGCATATCAACCGAGAACCGAGGCTTACTGTAGTTGCCCCCGGAAGGAAAGTGAGCACACCCAATACTACCACACCCCCAGTTATGATAACTAAAGTAATAAAGGAAGGAAAGATGTGTTTGGTTGATAAGTAGGATCCCACCGTGTCAATTACCGGGAGTCTGGGGTCTCCTGCTAGGCCCCGAGCCCAAACTACTCAAACTTTGAACTCGTGCACTTTATCTTTGGTGGGAATCAAATGATATCACTTAATGATGTAAAGTACAATTATATAACTACAGTGGAACTTGGTTATAACGTCATTGAAGGGACCACACAATTAATGACGCTATATCCGAGTGACACTATAAAATAGGTTACATAATTTTAATTTAAAACCGAGGAAAAATAGGGAAACACATTTTTTACATGAAATTACGACATTTAATGAAGGTAATTTGAAATACACCGTAAGTTTATGTTTATGACTGACTGACTACTCTACTATATAAAAAATCGAATTTGAAAATATTGCAATGAAGTTCGGCTTGGTGAATTCAACTGTTGGTTCGATTTTAAAAAACAAGCCCGAACACACGTCTGCTATCTTACGTCCCTCCTCACACGTTCTTATAACTCACACCTTTTCTTCAGCAAAACCTTTCTCTTAACACTTGCCATTATTTTTCAATACTGTATTCGTAAATTATAATAACGAAAAACAAACTGTAAAAGACATACACTGAACTAACGATATCTACACGAACTGTAGGTATGTACGAACGGCATCACAGTGCTTTGATGCGACGTGAGTCACTGACACTGACCTTGATGACCGGCGACAGCGGATATAGGGTAGGGGAGGGGGTTGGGGTGGTTAGCGGTAAGACAGCAATAAAATGCCGTTTCTAAAAATAGAATGTAGGTAAACAATAGCCGTAGCCCTCACGTTGCACCACCGACCGAACTTTCTCTATTTAGCTATATGTTGCCTTCATCTCAGCCCGATTTTCTTGACGTTATATACGAGGTTTGAGAATTTACTGACGATATATCCGAGGTTTTTTCCTATGTAAATACATATAGTTTGGCGGGACCTAAAAATAAATGACGTTATAACCGAGTTGACGTTATGGCCGAGGCCGCAATAACCGTGTTGCACTGTAGTAGTGTAGGAGACAAGTGAACCCTAGTAAATCTTGGTTTTTGCAAGAGGCCAGAGGCCTGTTCTACTAAGCCTTTCAATAGACACCACTTGAGCAGAAAAGGATCACATCTAGTACCTACCGTGGTGGCTGTCGATACCACCTCAACCGGGGAAGCCCCCAGCTAGCATTCACCAGGTGTGAACCCCCAAACCACTGGTTACAAAATCGGCTCTCCACCTGAGGGTGGCCAAGAGACACATTTCAATTGGCAATCCTCACTCTAGAAGGGAACAGGGGCTCGATCAGTGTGTTTCATCACCATCCACCACCACCACTACGAAACCCTGGAGGGAATGAAGCCCCCCCAATCCGTAGTACCACCACCTTTTAAAGCCTGGTGTTAGGCCGAGAACACCTCGTATGAACACCTACATTTGTTTGCTGTTGTGAGGGTCCTGGTCACCAAAATATTAAAGTCACACTCGCGAAGTGCATGAATTAATCTAGTTGGAGAGCCCTAGAGAGACCAGTTAGAATCCTACCAGGAAAAATCTACACACCTTCAAGGGGTTGTAAGCTACGAGGTACTAACCATGAGCGCCCAGATGCCATTGAGCCTTAGGGCAGGGTCCGGCCGCCTGGTCAGGGTGCACAGCAGATCCACAGCTCCGGACTCCAGGATTGGCTCCTTGGAGGGGGAGAACTCCAGCAGCAGGTTGCACAGTGTGGACGAGGCGACACTGAGGATGTCGTCCGAAGCGTTCTGTAGCAAAGCCATCAGCGGCTTCCACACTGAGTGGTCCTACGGGCACAATAGGCTACATCTAGAGCTATCCATCTAAAACCTAAGGTTTATGGATATTTGGGCAAAAAATAATTTTTGAAATTTTACTTCTATCAAAAGTTTTAACTAGAAATATAATAGACAAGATAATCAACTTTGGTTGCATTGCAAAAATCATAACAGTAACAGTAAAATCTACAATTCGTGACTTATGTGATTAAAAAAAAAACAACAGAAGTAGATGAGTGATTTACTAAAAAATGATAACCTCAAAGTGAGTACACAAAGATAACTTAGTAGTTAATTGGTGTGGCAGGGAAAGGGTGAAAACTGTGAACTTGAAGCTACATTACTTTCAGACTTTACGCCGACATATCCTTACATCCATATCAGAAATAATACAGTCGTTTTTGTGAATTTTGGACTTGTCAGTTTAGCTGCAGTTTATAGTGTCATTTTCTGTAAATAATTTAAAACTGTCCAAAACTGTGTTTGAATCAATCAGGATTAATAGAATTCTCTACTAGGTTGCGGAGACTTGTTGTTTCAACGTTTCCTTAGTCTAGACATGAATATTTACTGACTTATCAGCGGGAACACAGTGGATTATTGCACATACCCGAGTACTGATGCTGTACTATCGATCACTGGTTGTTTATTGGACTTACCTGAAACGTGGTCCGCAGCTGCTGTACGGAGCGAGACAGCGAGTGCAGACATCTCACGGCAGCCAGCCTCACTCTGGGACAGTCATCCTGCAGCCCCGTCACTATGTGCTCCATTAGACTGTCCGTCTCTATGATCTTCTTGCGGATGTCTTCGTCGTTGGCACCGAGTGAAGCAAAAGCCTGCGACAAGTCATCGATTGAACTATTTCCAGAGTATAAGGGGGCTCCAGCAATGCCACTTTGGCTCGTCTATTTGCGGAATATTGTACAACTACTAGAAAGAAGGGATTCATGAAAATGGGGAAAAAAGGGAAAAGATGGATATACCGAATTTTCAGAGAAGTATAAAGTACCCCAAACATTAGTTTGGGGTTGGGGAACATTGATTTTGGTTGGCTTATCTGTATTGACAGATACAGGGAGGCCCATAAAACACCCTAAAAGGTTTCAAACTCCATTTCAACAACCCCTCTGACCAAGATCCATTTCACTGCATTCGCCGTCATTTTACATAAGAATGGGCGACACTGTTAGGCATGAAGAAAGTGTCATGTTTACAAAAACCACCTTCACATATTATAATAATAATTCTGCGGCACTCTTATTCCTTAAATTAATTTTTTCTGCTAGCCACGGCTTTTGTTGTACTATTTTTAACAGTTATTTTTTTAACAGCATAGCACATTCTTCACTGTGTTAATGCTAGCTTTCTAGACCAGAATGCGCTACTGTTATAACTTCTCAATTGCCTTATAAAGCTGAGGGGAAATGCCGGGGACTTGGGATTGAATTTTTTTTATTAACTGCCACATGTTGGATTTGAACCCACAACCTAGACCAGTAGACCAGTTTGTAGACCAGTGATTTAGACCACACAGTCAACCAGACTCATTCACTTATAATATGTAACGATTATTATTTTAAGGCCTCTAATCCTACTGTTAATGACACTCACTCTGAACGCAGCCTGCCTCATATCTTGTGACACTCGGCCTTCCTGCTGGCCAACATTAAGGTTGTTGTTGTTTTCGGGTTGGTAATGCAGCAATTCAGCAAGTGTCGGTATCAGATGGTTTGAAATGCTTGCCAACCGCTGCAGTTCGGTGTCAACTTCAGTCAGGTATGCCAACGTCTCGGCTGCGACGATCCGCTCCTCAGGAGGCCGGTCCTTCTTGCATAGACACACCTGCACGGAACACAGCAGTTGTAGTCTTTATGTATCCGTATTTCTTATAGGATTATATATTTCAAGCTGAGCCACAGAAAGATATTCTCTTATTTACTTAGGTCTTATTTACTTAAATGAACACAAAATTACTTTATAAGGTTTTGTTGAAAAGTTTATCTATCTGAAAATAACACTGTAAAGATGTGGACTCTTTCCTCAACAACAATTACGAGGCTTATTGGTAAAATAACTTTCCCAATGTGATTATTAGGCAACATGTGGTGCAACGTGAAATCTGGCAACAACGCAGTGTAGGTTATTTCCCCCCAAATCCGGCATTGAGCGCATCTCTGTGATGCTCAGTGCTGGCCTGGCAATCTTCGACGATGGACGCTACAATATCCGTCACCGCCAAATGTGAACTATGCGCTGTGATTCAATTGTTTAATACGAAAATGTTGGAACCTGTAAACATTTATCAGAAGCCTACTGAGAAAACCGTATGAGTGTCCAACAAATCCACTTGTGGTGTAGAGCTTTCAAAAATGAGCCAACAGTTCATTTATGAAGCAAAACAGCGAAGCAGTAAACAAAACTTAATATTTGCTGAATTGATTGTTGGATAACACGTTGAATAAATAACTTGTAACCAGAACTTGTGTTTTCTACAGTCTGTTTAACCATTTTATGACAATATTTACTATAGATTACTTCCCACCGAATCGATTATACTTTATAGATTTTAGGGGAGCATTGGCCCAGACATACTTGTCAGGGTGTATGCACGTCAGCCTGTTTATTGTTATAAGCTCTAAATAGTTCATAAAAATCCCATAAGGGAGCAGCAAAATGCAGTACTGACAAATGCATGTAAAAAACGGCAACCAGCATTGATTGAAGGGTTAAAGAGCCTCCTTCTGGCCTCAAGTGCCTCGTAATCTAAGATATGAGATGAAATGAGGCAATTTCTTCTTCTTTCCCGCATATTCAGCACAGTATCACGCCTACAAGTTTAAGAACTGTCAATGTATTTTCTGAATCGGCAATGTCCCATGTAAGTGAACTTTTGAGATGAGTCAAAGTACATTACCAGGCACGGTAGCGTCTTGTAGAGTATCCGTGGGTCCTCGGCGGTGAGAGCGCCGGCACGATGCAGGTTGGTCAACACTCGGGAGGCGGCCAGCTGCATCTCCGTCGGTCGGTCCCGCTCCACCAGCTTGACCACCAAGTCTGGGATGCTCTTACCACCAAAACTGCAACCGTACAAGACGACATCACAAATATCACCTGTCAGATTTACTGTCTAAAGCGCTATTGTCATAATCGCAACACATTTACGGCCTCTCGGTAAAAAAACTTTAGCTTATATTAACAACTTATTTTGTATTATACTATATACCATTGTGATCAGTAAAGGGCACCCGAAACGTCGGGTAATTTTGGGTGATTGCGTGAACCCGAGTGGTCGGGTGGTCTTGGCACATCATGGGTTTCATTCAGGCTGGCTTTTATTAGATGTCAGGTCGGACGCAGACCTACTATCCATAAGATATCGGTTGTGCAAAATACCCAATATGACATTGAAATCAATCTAAGACCCCAGGTAATAATATTTCGTCCACATGACAAAGGCAATGATAAACAAGTGCGTTTGACAAAGAGGATTTGAAAATGGGGCCATACCCAAAACTACAGTCATCCTAAAACTAATCAAGGATTGAATGACGACAGGATCCAACGGGCAATAGGGAGTATGTTTTTACAGTAACAAATTGTTCAGATTCGAGCCTGAGCCTGCACCGATGAATCAAATGAACAACGGAATAACAGACATCCATGATGAGATTTCACCATATTTAAGCCAGTGCTGATGAATAAAATTTCGATCCAAGGAAACTAAACCTAATCCATCTTATCTATAACTAAATCATAGCAACTAGATGGGTAAGCTATTTTTTATATATAAATTCATGGAACTAGAAATACACTCTAAATTGAAGGTGTATTTCCTTACCTGGAGGTGATGACTGTGGAAGCGACCTTTGCGTTATCGTAGGTCAAGTTGGTGAGACAGTGCAGAGTGGGCATCAGTACGGCAGAGTGCGGTGAACACAAGAGAGCTGCCAGCGTTGAGACTATGTCCTGTTCACACAACACGTTCTGATGTTCAACCCTCTGGAACACGCAACAGCACTGAAATAAGACACCCGGTCAGGACAATCGAATCAGTGAGAGCAAATCAACAAATAAACATCAAAGACATATTCTTCAACCAAATTTTTCAATCTTACTTAGTCCAATACCAATATGCTTGAATGCTTTAAGTAAAGGTGTTATTACCTTGTTCCACAATTATTACTTATTAGGTAAATTATTAAATATTATAAATAACTATTAGGTAAGTATGTTAAGCCAGGGAAAAAACTAAACTAGTTTTAATAAAGACACACAAATTCAACATCTAGAAGCCAAGATTAGATTAGATTAGATAATTGAAATGGCAACCTACCCAGGTAGGTATTTAAAGCCAAGCCAAGTTATGAATGAGAAATGAGTGTCGGATGATTGTGGCACGATATTTTAGTCTTGTTACTGACTAAGGCTCATGTTCCTTAGACAGAACTGTTAATTAAATAGCCCAACAGTCAATGGCATATCTAAGGAACCTAGACAGTTTAATGTGGAATCCAATCCACTTCCTCTGAATTACGAACTGGTCTAATTATGAGGATGGTCTTTGCGGATTAATGTAGAATTCAATAGTGCGGACATCAATCTTCACAAGAAAACACTACACCCACCGACCATCGCTCACAACTATCCACAGTTCATGACCTCCAAGTAGCTGAATTACAGGACGACATCACCATCCCAGTTGAAGTTAAAGTACGATGAGACAACAGTCTTGCTGATGATTTGTTTAAAGCATGCATGCTTACACCAGCCAAGGTAATTGTGTTCTTTATTTCTATGCACTCCTCACTTTGTGAGCTGACAATAATATTTAAAAGTAACACAACTAAAAGCCCCATAAAATAACACACCACCTTGCAAGCACAGCTAAAGATGGTTGTGACGCATATCTGACTCGTGATCGACTGCATCGTGAGTCCGAGCAAGTGAGCCAACAGTTGGGGGTCGCTGAATATCAGATCCACCGGCGCACTCGGGTGGCGAAACACGGAACATACGCACCGAAGACATGCTTCTGTTAGCTTAAGTTCCTCACTGTTCAAAATACCTACAATCACATGTTAAACAATTATTTAACTGAATTCCTTAAAGTATGATCATAGTTAGAATAGACATTTTAATAAATTATATGGAATTAGTAATTTAAATTCTATAAGTACCTAAACCTACCAACTACTGACAACTGTCAACCTTGTTATGTCCAAATATACAAATATCGGGTACAATTTTAATTTGACGAGTAGTGCTGAAGGAAAAATGTCTGTTGGACTATAATAATGTTTTATGATCAAAGCAAAGCTAGCTCTGTTCTAAAAGCTCTCTCAATAATAATTAGGTAGTTAGGAAACATGCATAGGGAGCAGTTTAACCCTACTACTGAAACATGAGCCAGGTTACAGGCAGTTTTTTTTTTTTAATAATCACTTTATTTTACAATATACAGACACTACTGCAAAATACATGTAATTATTATTATCGGTCCAGTTAGTTTACATTACAGGCAGTTAGTGCCATCTGTCACCAATCTAGTAAACTTTTACGTCACTGAGCCATTAATCCGACTCACCACCCCCTATGAGCTAATGCTGGAACTAACTCTTGTAGTTCCTGCTTTGCCGCTATAGTGTGCTTTATTGTTACTTGAACGCTTTTTCAGACATGGTACTTCGTGTAACCGGCTAAGGTGTGTCACTGATGACTGAAACTTTGAAGCAAATCGGAAGTCAGGGGTTCAAATCCCCACCATGAAAAATCCCAATCTGGCTTGAAAATGTGTGGTACAGTGGAGGGAGAGCCCACTTAAAATAAATGGTGACCGGCTTGGGTTGAAGATGATGACATTTGTAGACTTAATTGGGATTACCGTGGACACCTGTTTTTAACTATTGTAACTAGTTAATAGGGGGCATATTTGGGTTTTTTTATACTGATTACTAAAAGAAGAGTTGCAAAAAGATTTTATCATTCATAAGACTAAAACACTCACGCAGTTCACTTACAGTTCAACAGCAGCGGCACAACATCCACTTCTATTAGCTTCCTGACGTGAGAGTCTGTACCCTTGGCCAAGGATCCCAGCGTGACTGCTGTCTCCGTGCGTATTTCCAGTGGTAACATAGAGTCGCTCAACAGTTGCGTCAATCGAGGCACGATTCCCTGCGCGATCACACTCCCCTTCTGTCTGTTGCTCCCGATCACTGAATTTTTCAAGCATCTAAAATTATTCAAAGAATGTTATTATTTAATCAGTTTTAAAGATAATTCAGAAATAAATTTATCATAAAGATTTTCTAAAACTGTAACTCTGAGTGTGACTGCACTTTCTCCCTTTACTCCTGATGTTGTTTAGGTTATTGTTGTTTGAATTTAATTTCGGTATTGATTAGCCTATTCTACTTCAAGTCTGTGCTGCTTTGTCTTAGAAAAATAAAGTATCAGCAATGTAAAAAAATATCGGTTCCAACTAATCCCACCGAATAAACACGTATGTCTCATGTGTGATAACAATATAAGTATTTGTCTATTTGTTCAATGATTATGAGCCAAATTAACAGTTTGCAGTGTCAGCCAAGTTAATTGCTGACATTAATATGTAAAAAGCACCTTTTAGATGGTTAAAATTATTTACATTTCTGGCAGCCTAAGACCTCAATTATTGTTTACTCCTGCGAGACGTGTTTCGCATCATCTACAATGCATCATCAGTCACGTACAGGTCTCAACTTCACCCACAGTAATGTATGTCAACATTTATAAAACACATGAACACATACACAATACATATATATATATATATATAGTAAAAACGCCACTTCATTGGGAAAACATAATCTATTAAATGTTAAAGAGGATTTTTCTGATAAGGTCACCGATCATTTGTACAGCAGGGACTATCACCTGTCAACACCGACTTCTTCGAATCACTCAACTTCTTTGAATTTCCAATTCATCTAACAACCCTTTTTACTAACTCTTTCACTGTCTCTGCTTCTAGGTATTGGAACTCCCTTCCTGATACAATTAAAAATGAGGGTCACCGTGCTCGGTTCGGGAGAAGGTGAAGTGTCACAGTTTAGGGCGGGGTAGTGACGGGTCATGTGAGTCATTGTCGGGGCAAGAACTGCGGCGATAGCGATTGAGAGAGAGGAGTGTGTTTGTCTCAATGTGTTAGTTTCCTTTTGCTTTTAATAGAATATTTGTTTATTTTATCTTAACCATAATCTAATACTTAAATATTAACAAATTTTTAAAAACTTACACAATTGCATCATGACATTTTTGGTTGTCTTGAGAGTACAGCTCATCTATGTAATAACGACAGCTTTCAACATCCTGAAATAAACAATACTAATATAAGCTACAATACTACTATGATTGTTGTTTTTGTTAATAAGGTAACAAACAAAGTACCGTAATCTTTAAAACCTGAGAGTTATTGAATTTTTTAAATTGTATATTAAAATGACTAGTAGATTATTATTGAAATGGCGACCAAGGTAGGTATACTAAGCCAAGTATGAATTAGGACTGAGTGCAAGAAGGTTGTGGCAGGTTCTTCAAGTCTTGTTACTGACTAAGGCTGACATGGTCCTTAGACAGGACTGTTAATTAATAACCCAACAGCCAATGGCCTACAGAGACCTACAATTTAACATGGAATCCAAACCATGGCCTCTGAATTACTAATTGGTCTAATTATGATTATGGTCTTTGCAGATTATTCGTAGTACTCAATAGTGACGTTATTAACTTTCTCTAAAATTGAGAACAGGTTTAATAAAAAGTAACTCGCTACAAAAACAACTTTAATAGAGGTTTTGAGCATTACATAGGCTACAACAAAATCTCTAACAAAATTCTTAAGTTTATAGTTCTCAAAAACTAATTAAATTCCCAATCCAATACAGAAGAGTGCTTAAAAGGTATTTAGAATCATAAAGTGCCTAGTAATAGTAATCTTACAACCGGTGAAATGATTTTCGGCAGTAAAATTGTTAAGAAAAAGAAGCAAGTCAATAATATTATACTTGGTAGAAAGACACAACATTACCATAAAAGGTCGAATAACAGAAACCATTTTATGTTGAATAAATATTATACTAATAATCGACAATCGTAATACTTCTTGACCGATCCAATGACAATGTCTATCAATCAGACAAACAGTGGTCACAATAAAACAAACGGGAAAAACAGTAGTGAGGTTAGGCTGTTTTTTAGTTTGAAAAGGACGTAATTACAAAGTTGGCTTAGATTTGTTTACGTAAACCACAAAAGTCATCCCTAAATGAATTTATGATCAAGTAAAATTTTAATGCATATTCAATATATTATTTTAGCAACTTAAGTGCACATTCAGTAACAATATAATAATTTTCATGCTACAAGTACACCATAAAATATTTATATATTTATTTTATGAATAAAACATTAATATTTATTTAGAGTCATAAGCAAAGTAAAATGAACCATCTCTGATGGGCATGTTTACGTGAATTTAAGCAGAAATTATGATCATATTATCTATTAGCTTTGACTATACATTTTAAAGCGGATAGTCAAAGCTATTAGTAAGGAATAAATGCAAGGTTTTGTGTCTCCACTCGGTCGGAGTGGATGTAAAACCTTAGACAAATAATTATATATATTATGCTCTTTAGTTTAGTTTAGTATTTTTTTTAAATCTGATATGTTACGTATTACTAGCATATATGAACGGATTCCGTTCCTCTCTGTTACTAGCAAAATCCAATCATAGCTTGCGTTTAACAGGCTAACCATTCCTTACAAGCATGGTCATGGATTTTGAACAGTCTTACCAGAGAGGAACTGATAATACATTTACTGCCCGTCCATCTCTGGTCTTACTAATTAACTATACATAGTTAGTTTGAGCTTTTTTTATCAGTATGTCTATACTCTTTGTACTTTTGTGTTCCAACCTCTTTGCTTCACTGTCATTTACTGTCAAAATAAAATTATTAGGTTTTGCTGTGGTGGTAATAAAATTTAATAACCTAAGCGTAAGAAGTAGTTGCTGTGTTTGTTAATAATTATTAGAACTCGGATACTGTTTTAATTTTTGTGGTATTTTGAGTATTTTACCGATTAATAATATGCCAAGTAAAAAGAAAAAGTACAACGCTCGCTTTCCAGCGGTAAGTATATTAATTTATTGTCCAAAGATGCTTTAACATAAGATGTCAATCTGTCAAGTAGAACACTAATTTGGTTAAGTTCTATATTACGTACAGTAAGAACCAATAACCATAATTTTTATTCAACAAAATGCCATTTGGTTTGCATAACCATTTAACTAGGAATAAGTATGAAACTACTTCTTAAAATTCCATAGCTTATCTGTTAAAATCTTTTCAATTTGGAGACTTGAAGTTAGGCTTTGGTCTAGGTTGTAAGCTGGTTTAGGGTTAGTTAGCCCTAGCTAATGCATTTTTTATGATTTTCAGCTGAGCCCACTCAAATATTTTTATATTGGGTAAATATTCCGAATACAGTATCCTACACATCTATATGAAATTGATCTTAGACTTACTTTTTACACTTTCTAATAAACTTTTAACAATGTTCCTGTCCGCGGAAGAACCCAATTTCGACGTTTCGTACGATTTTAGGCTGTATTATGACCCTCTCAAACCATACCGTCTAGCTAGGGGATCGGCGTGAATCGGGGTTCTGGGCGGGAAAACAAATCACTCAAATACACTTATTTCACTCTCTAATAATATAATTAACAATAAAAACACCAAGGAACACTGTTTTCCCGACGTTTTCTAACGTTTTCTGGCCAAAATAAGGCACCCTTCAAACACCAGTCAACCTTGTTGTCTACAACAATCGACGTTCTGAGCTGGGAGAAACGAGAAATATTTGGGAATCAGGGATATTTTAGGGAATTTGGGATAATTTTAGGGTAGACGGGAGATTCTCGTGATTTACAATTTTGAACTGGAAAAGCTTGTTTGATTGTAGATTTAAGGCGTAAGGTTAAGTTTATGTTAAAGATTTGTTATTTACTTTAAATTAATTTAACTTAATTTCATCAAACTGATTTAAAAATTAATTAGTTGGGAATGCACTCAAACAAAGAAAATGGCGCAACAAATCATTAACTGAGCTCAACTATATTTAGTATTAGTTCATTTCATTGTCAATCAGCTGATTACAAATCCGTTATTCCTTCAACACAATGTAATTGAAATACACAAAGAGGTACGGCAAGTAAACCTGTGTTTATTTACACAAAATTGATTAGCTTTTATGTTTTAGATGTCTTTAAAATACATTGGGTTTCTGCCGTATCGTTGAAAAATATAACTAATTGTGAAAGTTGTATAAAGGCGACCAATACACGTTGCGTTACATCGTAATAGACGAGATATTGCCCACTTACAGTGCTCTGCGGAGTTAAGTTCTTTATTAATAGTAATAACTATTGTTAACGAGAAAATATCAATAAAAAACATAACTTAACTCCGCAGAGCGCTGTATGTCGGCGACTAATACACATAGCGTTTTATCGTAATATCCGAGATATTGCCGACATACAGCGCTCTGCGGAGTTAAGTTAGGTTTTTTATTGATAGTATAAAATATATTTTATACCAGTGAGTTTTTTTTTATATTGTTATGAGTATTTTTTGAAAATTTTATAATATTACTGTTGGTCTCATAGATAAAAAATTTATCGTATTTTTTTTTTTATTTTAAGTAAGTATTTTTAAAATTTATGTATATAATATATTAAACATTTTTTTATAAAATTTATAAGTATTATAAAAATTATGATATTTTTTAAAAATTCATTTTATTAAAATTATTGTTAATTAATCTAAATAATTTTAATTTATAGAATTTGTTTTTTACTTTTAAAATGTAAAAATTTTTTTATGCAAAACGTGTATAAATACCATTGCATACCTTTATATTATTTAATTATGTATAAGACGTCGGTAAAAAATAAATTATTCCGTAATTGTTTTTGCGATGTATTTTTAAAATTAAAATAATTTTTTTTTTTAATTTTATAATTGTAATGATGCAAAAATATATTCGGTTTGTTTTTAAAAATTTTTTTTGCGTTTTTTGTTTTTTTAAAATTTATTTTTTTGCTACTATTTTATAGTTAATTGTGCGTAGTTTTATACATTGTTTTTTTAAAACAAAATATTTATATGAGTTTATTTTATATTTATTGTCTATAGTTTTTTTTAGCAAATTTTTAAATTTGTGTTCATAGTAAAACTTAAGCAAAAATGTTATTTTTTTCGTCTTAAGTTAGAGTCCAAAAACATCTTTGTATATGTACATTGATATACATTATTTTACGTATTTTGTTTTTATATTTTTTTTGTTTTAACTGAGTATTGACAAAATTATTTTATTTTAACAACATGTCAATTTTAAAACAATTTTCAAGTTAATTCAAAGATAATCTATATATATATTTATATTAATAATATGTGTGTTGTGTTTTTTTTTTTTATTCATTTATCAGAGACGTTATTTATTTGCTAACGATGTAAACCAGAATATTTTATGAAATAATAAAGTATATTTGTCAAAAATTTTTTTCATTTTTTCAGTAGTTTTTTAAAATTTCTAATTTTATGTCTCACTATTAGAATCATATTTCAGTGCCAAAGTATATAGATAAACGTGCAAAAAACTTATATCTAAAATTAATAAAAAAAAATTTATAAATTTTTTTTTTTCAAAATTTTTTTATATTTGTGCTTAGGATATAAAGAGCACATTAAGTATCATTATTTAAGTTAAAATGTTATTCTCAGTATTTTGACTGCAGTAATCACTGTTGTTTGATTACTTGTTTAGCTAGCATAACTTAAGAATTTATTATTATTATTGTTTGTTAGTTTCTTTATAAATTAAGTGTATTGATTCACCTGTCAATGATAAAACAATAGAGTGTTAACGGTGATAGTAAATTTTCATGAGTAATTTTCGTATGAGTTTTCATTTAGGCACATACTGATCCAATTTTATCCTGATAATCAGAAATCTTGAAAGTAATAAGCAGAATAGTTTGAATCATTTTATTCATTTACTCAGCTATAAAACAAGTTCAAATTCCATGTCTAATGTAAAATATTTTCAAGTGTGATTATAATAGTTTCAGTAACTTATGGAAAAACCAAAACTCACGATATTTCCTAAATTAATAACAAAAACTTTATTTTTAAAGATAAATGTTCAAACTTTTTGCATTTATGTACAAAACTAAGTATAGTTCAACAAAAATACTCAATTTTAAGCATGAGGAATTTTCTACTGGCAATTTTTTTACTTCAAACTGAAAAATTTATTATAAAATATTAATTAAGTAATCGTTTTTCATAATTTATTTTATGAATAAAAATATTAAGTATATTTATTTTATCTGTTACATTTACCCAACTTATTTATGAACAAAACAAAACCAAAAGTATCCATTTTCGTCAATAAATAATTAAACAATGACAGTTTTTCTCAAACAGCTAAAAACTGCTCATTTTAACCTGGCATTTCTTGCACACACTATGGGAGTAACACCTGGCACTGAAAGGGTTAAAAACTACACAATTTAGTTTCTTAAAGTTTTTCTCTATCTCCAACGGTTACCGAGATATTAAAAAATCTAAACACTGTACGTTTTATTTTGGGGCTCCAATGTTAATCTTATGGAGGATAAGGAAAAATTAATATTTCCCTTATTAACCAATAGTTTTGCATGATACTTGGTATTTAGCTTCATGTGGTTGGGATAATAATAAGTGTAATTATTTGCTTTTTGTGCATTCCAAAGAATATACCATCATTGACATTGACATCAATAGATGGTCGAATCTATAGATTAGGGTGGAATACCATGGTGATTTTGCATACATTTTAACAGCAAAATTTTCTATTTTCAGGGGAGAATCAAGAAAATCATGCAGACCGATGAAGAGGTTGGAAAAGTAGCACAGGCAGTTCCTGTCATTATTTATATCCTTTTTCTCTTGCCAAGTAATATTGTTTTGTATAAGTGTCTATATTTAGTAAAATGTAGTTACAGTAGATGACTGATTATCCAAGGTAATCGGGACTGAGGACCTCGGATTTGTATATCTATATACTATACCTGTATTAACCTATATACTGTATATCTATATTCTGTGGCCTAGAGTAAATAATACGAAAAATATGCATTTTATGTGGAGCACTTATTTATTACGAAAAAACTAATCGACAATTTTATATGTCTGCAATCAACACATAAAGAGAACGTCATCAAAAGATTTAGGCCAAACTTGGCCTTGAACGGTGGCTGTGGACTCTACACAACCAGTAGGAGTTTAAATTAAGCTTCCATAAAAAATCGTGGAATAGACTTCAGGGTCTGTTGCAGATGGCTCATCTCTAGTAACATGGTTAGTTTATAGTAAACAAATAATTTATATTGACTATAAGCCTACTTTTAATGTGGTTATTTAGTTATTTATCAGTTAATAACACCTTCGTCAACTACGGAATGAGTAGGTAGGCCTAGTTTGATTATTTTGACTACTAGTGGTATTCCTATAATCTTTGTAAGTGTATGTTGTTAATTTCTGAGACCCAAAGACTACTTAGAACAAGGGCCAAAGATGAGTGAAGTGATGGCAGTTTCCCTTCAAGAAGAAACATCAAGATCAAGAAGAACATTTTTTTTTACGTCCTTCACTAAGCAATCGAATCAATCTATAAGAGCGGAATCAGTCAATAAGGAACATTTTGATTGTTTCAACATCTCTCAACTGCGCAACACTGAGAAAAAAAGCTATTTTTATTGGTGGTAGTTATATTTTCAAATTTATTGTTTACTGAAACTCCATACAATTGTTTTTTATGTGTAAAACTTTAGAATCGTAATATTTTCAGACATAAAACCTGCATGTCGTACTGATTGGAACCCTAATCACAAATAAAGATTAAATTTTAATCAAAATTGTCAAAGCCTTTTTTTAACCTTTTTAAGTTTAAAACTATCATCCTGCTACATACATATCAAATCACCCCCAATAATTCTTCATAATTTTCAATATCTCTTCACCCATACCTTGGATCTTCTTGACCCCTTGGTAGGACTAGACGGGTTCATATTTTAATCATTAAAGTCCTAAAAACGTTTTCCTCCAAAAAATTGTTTCTTGATTGTAATATTATAGTGCTCAGTTTTTACCAGGTTTCATTGAAAATAAAGGAAATTATACAAATAACATGAATAGCTTGTATATTTGAAATTAATAATAGCGACAACGAACTTAAATGATATAAGTAGGGCCTTTTTCACTTGATAATGAATGGTAGAAGTTATCCTGTACCTCCCAAAACTTAGGATAGTTTAAAACACTAAAAGCGATAGGAAAATTCAAATTCTCAAATTAAATGTAGGATAAATAATTAACTTAATATATTTAATTATTATAAGTCAGAATAGTGATGTCAATATTTTTGCAGAGTTTTTTATGCTTAAACATTTAATATCTGTTTGTCTAGTCTTGTTTGTTTTCAATTCGGTTATGATTACATCCTTGACTGCTAAATACCTAGGACTTTGGAGCTGTTTGTCGAATCATTGCTAACTAAAGCCATGGAAATCACAAGTGCAAAAAATGCCAAAACCTTAACTCCATCACACATGTAAGTAAACCTACATAACGAGAGATATTTTAAGATGACTGTAATAATGATTATTTCTGGGAAAAATTAAGTTTCTTAGTTTTCAAGAGTCTGTCAAGACTGTTTAGCTGGTAGGCTAGCCTTATGATTCAGCCCAATTGTTCCTGAAATTGCTACACTGCTAGGAAGACTAATTTTTAACTTTGATAGTTAAAATACTACTAAATCTAACTACTAACCTAACAATAAACAATTAAGTTTTTTGGGCATTTAAAAGCACATAACTCTTGAACTGTAATTTTTACATATATACAGGTGGTGTCATATTATTTGGGCTATGAAGAAAAGCCATGAAAACATACAATTTTATTTAAAATAGAACTGTTTTAGAAATTTACATTTTTTTAACATTTTAGGGCAACTACCCTTTTTAACTCAAAATGAAAAAAAAATTAGAACTATTGCCAAAGTGCACCCTTGTACCAAATTTCACAAATATTGGACCATCGGTTTATCAGACTGACGCTGAAAAGCACTTTTTTCAATTCAGGGAGCCTCAAAACTGATATTTCCACTCTCAACTCATACTTGGAAATATTGACGGAAAAAACTCTCTTCCTATGTGTAGAGGAGAAAATAAAATGGTGTATTAATTTATCTATTGTTAAGCTGATGATAAGTAGCCTACTAAGTAGTAGACTACTCTCAGTAGTTCCAAAACTTTTGAATCAGGAATATTCCTGGTAATTTTAATTTACTTCTGTCTTTTCATTTTGTGGATTATTGTAGTTTTTTTTTAGATTTCCTTTACGTTGATGTGAAAGTTAATACAAAGAACGTATTATCTTAACTCTTTTTTCTTATAGGAAAAAATGCATACTGTCAGAACAGCGGTTTGACTTTCTGAAAGATCTAGTCAAGACAGTTCAAGATTCTGCTAACGGAGAAGATGATGTAGCGATGATGAGTTCCAGTCTCCTCACGCCTCTGCCTCAAAGCTCAGTTCCAGGAAGGTATGAGAATTAAATTTTATTTTGTTTTGCATATCCAGTAATGTACTAGGCTTATCCAGAAAGTAAGTAATATTGTTTGAAACAACTTCTCAAGATTTCTCAGGAAGCCAAAAGTCACATTTTTACCATATAACTCAAATTAACTCAGCCTCTGCTATTTATATCCTCAGTAAAATCTCGATAATTTTGTAATTGATCCTGGACTATCAATAATGATTTTCACATATTACAATTTAACTGATATCCGCTAACATCAAAGCTAAGGCGTTCCGCAAATTTTATGCCTCTTTTGTCGTTAAATTTAAATCTAATGTTTACTATTTGAAACTTATATTTTCAGGAGAAAAAGTTCTAGCAGTGTTATAATGGAAGAGATTCCAATAAAAGAAGAAACTGTTGTTAAAGAAGAGCAAGTTACAAAAGAAGAATTCAAAGACCCTGCCGAGGTAGAAGCAAACTGTTCCACTCTTCGTCTTCAGCCGAACTTCTACGCTGAGACGACTGGAGCACAGACGGTCAGCGTGCACCAGCCACCTGTCATCGGCGGGTATCACCCCCACCCCGTTCCCCTGCCGCAGCCATATCAAGATCCCAACGGGTTAAATCGATCCCCGGTACTCGTCATGGATGAGGATTACGATACTTAACTTGCTCAAGACTTGTTTTCCATGTGGTTATTAGTTTTCTCTTGCTTGTAATTAGTACAAAGTGTAAGTAAAACCGATCATTTCATGATCAGGAGGTGAGAGAATCTGGTATCTACGTGGTGTATTTTTAGGCATAAAAGTGTATATAATTGGACAATTGAATTTTTTACTCGGATAAAGATTTTTGTCCCATTTTGCAGTCGATTTGGGGTAGTTGCCTAAAGTCTGTTCACTACTTAGTTTGTTTCTCTTTTAACTTACAAAGGGCTGACGAGTTCACTCTTGTTTTGTGGCTCTGATGACAATGATTGTATTTATTTTTGGAGTTTTAGTAAAAATATTGTAGACACAAAGAATCTCTAATACTATAGAGGCAAAGACTGTTGGTTTAAAATGAATAAAGCAATAACTCGTTAAATTATATCGTTTTAGTTGTTGATTCTTGATCTTCTAGTCCTCTTTGAAGTTGAAGAATATCTTTGTACATTGTTAAATGCATTTAGTTTCATATTGAAGGAAATTCCATTTACTTGTTTAAGCGTAATTCCACATTGATGGATGTGTTGTGTTTAATTTTCACTTTCAGTTATAATTCTTTTTAGGGGCTACCAGTAGATAGATAAGATAGTTGATATTTCAACAACAAAAATTGTAAAAATAAAATAATCTCCAACAACCACTTGCTTGATGTGCTACACCGCTTCTTTGTAGTTCCAACCATTTTCTGTCAGATAATATTGAAAGTTCAGAGCCAATGTTGTGATAAGATTAACTGGCTGGGTGGTTCCGTGGGCTTCAATCCCACGAATCTGATGTTCGCTGGTTCGATCCTGATCATAATCCTAACAAAATATTGGAAATGTTCGATTCTGAATCTAGCTGCCTTTCTTCATTGTGCTATTGACTAATGGTCCTGTCAAATGAATTCTACAAGTTATCAAATTCATTACACTCATCACACTCACCGTTCACTCGTATTTACCTTAACCCTTTGCGCTCAAAAGGCCAGTAGTACTGGCCGTGTCACGGTTCAGATAGCTGGTGTTCATTCTACTGTGATTTGGGTTCGCCAAGGAGGGGTTTGGCCTCACCATCAACTGCTCGCTATCTCTCCCTGTCCTGTGCCTCGTCAATTGTTGTGATGTCTTTTTTCACACAGTCCCACTATCTTCTCTAGGGCCGTCTTGGTGGTCTCCCCATTCGCCTGCCTTTCTCCTACCTCCCTTAATAGTGATTCTTTTTCTCTCCTCAAGACATCCCCCACCCATCTCAAACGTTTTCTGACAAATACACTTTCTTCAGTCTTTAATTTTTTTGCTAAGTGCTATTAACATTATTTACAAAATAATAACACTCTACATCTGATCAACGTTGCACAAATAACAATAAATGTAACTCACTGAAGCAATGTAAATCATGTCACTGTCTGCACTGTGTTTGCTGCGGAAAATGATGAAAACACATGGTTCAAGAACTGTAATAGGTTTTGGCACTCACCTGACATTATTAGACAAATAAAATCACATGTGTGTTTAGTGGCCAGTGATACTGGCCATTCGAGTGATAGACTCATTTAATCATGGTCAGTTCAGCTGGCCTTTTGAGCTGTGAGGGCATTATACTACTTAGTCTTACTCCCATGGCCATTTGTACCCCAAGTGGTACTTGGCCTCACCAACTCATCCACTTCCATCGTGGATGAAGACACCGTAAGAGACAGGATAAGAGGACATTATAGCAAAGTCAAATACAACTGGCCACGCTACTGGCGGCGGTCAGCAGAGTTGGCCATTCCAGCACTTAGGACAAACTATAAATACTGACATAGAACGCAAAGAGTTAAAATACATTACAGAATGGGTCTGTGTCTTCTTTGAGTATGAATACGATTTGAAAATAATAAAATATTAATAAATAATATTTTTACTAGACGTGCTTAGTATGGTTAAAATAAACATAATCAAAGAGTCTACGAAAAAGTAGTTTTGAGCATTTATTTAATTTTTTAAATATCTTCAAAGAAGGAGAAAAATATCAACTACTTTATCTTACTATTGGTATTCTCAGTGTTGGCAGAGATGGTGTGTTACTCATTGTGCTTGTTTTGTCTGTTTGATGTTTTGTATTCGATTTTTTTTTCATTTTGCTCACCTCAAAGATATTTTTTGAGAGGAGAATTTGTCACCAGTTTGTTAATTTTAATACATTAATGTACACAATGTATCCAACACTATGATTATTTTGCCACTATCTGTGTGGTTAACAATGGGTCTAATCATTGTTATGATATATTTTTATGAAAATAGACACAATAATGTTTTTGAAAAATTACTCAATCTTCCCCCCCCACCTACTTTACGACATACTTTACTTGATCGGCAGATATTGTGCAAAAGGTGAAACATATTTTTCCACGATGCATTACTTATTATTTAATGTATTATTTGTTATTTAATGCAGTAGCAATAAATATTTTTTTAATGACATGAGGAGTGAGGATATGTGCATCTGGTATATGTATGGTTTAGCTTGTCCATTCTCTCTTTTTTCAGCTCAGGTATTACAAATAATTAGTTTTAAAAATCAAATTTTATTTTTATATTCATTGTCCATTTATACTTTCTGGACATTACCCATATTAGTTATTGCTTTTATCTACAAAAGAGAGAACTGTTAGAATGTGTTTTATTCATTTCAACCCAGAGACATAGATCTCAGAGGTTTTTATTTATAGTAATGTATACAGGGTGAGTCATGAAGAAACTGAGAGAATTGAAGGACTAGTGAAAATTATGAAAAAGTAGTATAAATATAGGTTCGTAAATGTTTTACTAGCGAAAGATTTCTCCTGGACTTTGGTACCCCCGTTAAAATGAGGCAATACTGGTTTTTTGGGCATCAATCATAGTGTCAAATGTAGTGTGTTTTATATAAAACGAACTGAAGAATAAAGTAAAACTGGTTCTGGAAATGTGAGTCGAATTGTTTTTGTAAGAACCAGTGTAAAACACAAAAATCATTGCCAAAGTGACACATCTACATTTTCTCAGAAATAACTTGTTATCTTAGCAATAAACAAAACAACAGTTGAAGTAAAACTTGTAGATAATTTAATTCTCAACAAAATGGTGTTGATAAAGTCAACATTATTAAAAAGATTTGGAAAAAATAAACTTATTTGACAACAAAATATTTAAAATGGATAAAATACAGAAACAGTTATACCTTTTGTCAGAGAATATCTTAGATCAGGGGTTCTCAAATTTCATCTACTCAAGGACAACCGTAATTCAATTATCTATGTAATGGGGATTGGGGACCCCTAAAATTACCCACCTTCCCCTGATAACCCATTTGTGAAACTATGTTTCTATCAACTTTTTTGGTAATTTTCACTAGTAGAACACGCCCTTCAATTCTTTCCATTTCTTCATGAATCAACCCTGTATTTTGTGTGTGTTTCAATGCCAGTGACCGTTTTTTTTTTATTATAACACTTATTCAATTTGTTATTTTCTATACATACATTCCCAAAATTGTGTTGTGTTACAATTATGCTTGTACTAAACTGAAAGTCAATAGTTAGCAGCTTAACAAAAAACTGTATTCATTTCTTTATTGTTTGGAATATTAGAAACAAATTCTCTTTAAATTTTCACTGATGAGCGAACAATTAAAGTTCAAGTTTGACTGTTTTTGTTTTCTGGGATTCGTGATAGCTAAAACATCAAAGAAATTTCTGTGTGTTCAGAGGAAAAATTGTAGTTCAGATCCCTTAGACACCATTGGCTATTAATTAACAGTTCTGTCTAAGGCTGGTTGCATACTGATGCAGCATTTCACCTGAAGCAAGTGTTGCGAGGCAAAATGTTTTGCTGGGTACTAGCGCCATGTGTATTTTAATGGAAGCCCGCAAACTCATTAAGCTAACGTTGCGAGGCACATCGCATTGAAATACACGGGGCGCTAGTACCCAGCTAAACATTTTGTCTTGCAACAATTGCTTCAGGTGAAATGCTGCATTAGTGTGCGACCGGTCTAAGGAACATGTCAGCCATAGTCAGTAACAAGTCTACGGGATTACGCCACAATTATCTTATGCTCATTTCTCGTCCGTATTTGGCTTAAAATACTTACCTGGGTGGTCGCCAATTCAGTTAAAAGTATCAAAGTCTATTATTTTCAGAATAAATTTTCAAGGTTACTTTGAACTAATTTACCAGAAATTTATTTTAGTCCCCAAGCAATGGTAAAATGTAAGAAAATATACAACTTGCTAACTTTTAGAATCTGTCCAATAAAATTGAGTTTGTATACTGTACTTGTTAGCAGTGGTAAAGTTAATTTTAAATTTAATTTATGAAAGATTATAGTACAAAACAAACTTATTTTGTTAGGGACATACAAAGACAGAAGCGTAGAGGTATTAGAAAAGTGAGGATGATTGCTTGCTGCTCTCGCCTCTCATGTGTTTTCAGGTTTTTGTAAGTGATAAGCGTGTGATACTAGAAACAAGAAATTTGTGTTGTGGTTTAATAAAATCATATAGTTAAAGGGAAAAAATCTTCGTATAGCCATTCTTTTCTTTGTATGTCCCAAATGTAGTGAATTTGGTATGATTTCATAGCTTATATTTTAATTAAAGAAAATGTTTATCCTTTTCTTCTTAATCTTATTTGTTCTCAATGAAATCAAACATGTAAATAAACTATCTAGAGACGTATTTTTAGTTATTGGCTATAATCCTAATGACATTAATTTGATCATAATCATTACTGAAGTTATAAAATGAAAAGAATTTACATTGTCACTGAAGGAACATTCCAAATTTCCAGCGCACCTGGCTAACAGGTGTCATTGTCAATTAATTGTTTGCAAAATCTCTATATATAAAATTGAATGTATGTATGTCCTTTATGCGTTGCCAAACTACTCATCCGATCGCCATGAAATTTTAGGAAGTTGCTCTACATGTGTCCGGGAAGGTTTTAGTGAAAAAATATTTTCAAAAACCCCATAAGTTTCCATTTTATGGCGTTTTAAATTTCTAATGTTAACCTTATGGAGAGTAAGTTTGTTTACAAATTGTCTACAATGAAAACATTTGATTTCTTAGCTACAGCTGATTGGTTTACTTTCCATTAGCAATATGCTTTACTATCCAATGCCATCTGGATCATTCATTAATTTAAAACTATGAAGTAAATGTGTACTGTAAAAAATAAACAGCTTTATTCACCACGTTAATAGTTTACGGTTTTGGGGGATTATGTATTTATATTTTCATTTTCTGTCTGATTAAAATCACATGTTTATATGATAATTAAAATGTTTATATTATTACGTTTATTATAATAATCAGCTGTTGTATAACTTTCCTATAAAAGCCGTATTACAGTTAGGTTTGGTTTGGGTTTGGATTCGATTTGAAAATTGTGAATTAATCCACTCAGATTTATTTGTTTTATGGGAATGTTATTAATATGTCTTATCGTTTCAGTATTGTTATTCTCTATGCCGCGACCCAGGATATATAACCTTTCACAATGAAGCCGTATTGCTATTCGACTTCAGAACATGGCCAAACGTAAAGTTAACATATATTTACTGTCAGGCGTTACGAAGTTCGCCAGGTCAGCTAGTAAGCTATAAAAATAAAACAAATAAACTATCAGGTATGACAGAATTAAGATTGTAATAAAAAAATATATCCACATTGACATTTATTCAGATCATTTGGGTAATCTTATACTGAATAGTAATTTTTATGTAAAAGGTAGTTTTTATAGATAATGTTTAAAATTGGAAATTGTAACAACTTTTATACTAGCAGGCAGATATGTGGTTGTATATTTGTATATGTTGTATATTGTATACGTGGTTCAGGAGACTCGTATAAAATGGGGTCTTTTCATAAAGGCTTTAGGTAATGTCTTGGGTACTGCTATTTTTGAAACGCGTTTTATATTTGTGTATAAACTGGTTTTCAATATAGGACTAATAGTTACACTTAAAATATACCAGAATTTTGAATATGTAAAGAGAGGGCATTGTTAAAATTTCATATTTCTTAAAAAGTTGTTTGCACTAGGTCCTTTGGGTAACATGAGCTAAAATTCTTAGATATTTTTTTGGATCTTAAAAACTTTACTGAGGCTTTGTATGTTTTATGCTTTGTAATTTATTGTGGTAGTAAATTTTTGCCACTACCAATCGTAAAACTAAATTATTGTACGTTTCTTTTTCTTCAAAATTATATATTATTTGACTAGTTTGCTTTCATACCAAATTTATAACTACGTATTTTCCAAACTGTCGCGATGTGAAAATAGGTTAATCATAAGATTATCAAAAGTCAGCTGTTTCAAAATTCGTAAATTTAGATTTATAATGATTTCATAGGAGATATTAATATTAAATTAAGGGGTCATTCTTTGTCTATCCATTGGTACCACTTGAAAAAATCTGCAACAAAAATTACCTGAGCTATAGAATTTCAAATAAAACATGTTTTGACCTCGGTTCATATGATATTGCAGCGTGAAATATGGAAATCGTCGTCAAAGAGTTACAGAACTCGCAAAACATTAATTTATGTATTAAAAATGAAAGTAAGAATGTTATTTTTCAAATGATATAAATACTATCCACATTACAGTTTGTTAGTATTGGTTTTTAACTATTAAAAAATTTACGGACCTACACTATCGCAATGCAACCGAAGCCACATCACAGCACCTTGCAATACTGTCGCTACGTGGCAAAAATACTTGTTTGGTTATATGAAACCTTTTTATTTAAAAATTGTCATTTATGTCAACTGGTGTTTGACCGTGCTCACCATTTGGATCGTCAATGTCAGCTTAAAACATCTCAAAAACTCGAATGAGTTTCCGGATCGCCTTTTGGTAGACTGTGCTAAAAAAAGGTAGAGTTAAAAGGACAGTTGGACACATTGTGAAGCCAGTAAAGGACAGTTGGATACAGAATAAAGCAACTACTTTGAAAATGAGATGGTTTATTTCCATTTTCAAAATTTTTAAATACTTAACAAATCTTTACACCCCAAAATTGCCTTTATTGGTATTATTATATTTAATAGTTTTACAATTTTCCTTGATAAGAAATATGATGAGAGTTATAAAAACAAAATCTACAAATTATCAAAAGGAACTGTGTACAAATATTCATTAAATAATTAAACAGTGGTTGGTTTATCTATGCACAGCATCAGTTGCATCTGGCATCATACGATTCATGGCATCCGTGGAACGCTCTTGTGGTGGTAAAGAGAATAAGCATCAACGACCACCCATTAGCTGTGAGTTGATACACTGTCACTGAGCATATTTAATTAACAAAAACTATACTATTTATAATCAATCCAATTAATGGTTTCTTTTAATAGTCATTATCTTACAATATTGTGTAGATAAATTTTTCAGAATAAAAAAAACTGGGATGGATTTGCACAAATTAAACTATCTTGTTCAAGTTTGGTTCTAAGAATGTTTTTGTTCTCGGCAAAGCTAAAACAACAGAAAAGTCTGTCCTAAATCGTTTGGTTAATTTGGCATGACACATATGACGTTAAAAACTGTTTTAATGAACACATTTAGTAGGAGCAGCCAAAGCATGTAACACATAACCAGAGTGAAACGACAAGTAACGTCAAATGGTGCTTGGCTTCATAATTTGTTATCAACGGATATTTGGACCATTTCCTAGTTAAAAAATAAATAAAATGAAGATCAATGTATAAATCTCACAAAGAACTACAGCATCCACAACTTAAATGCTAACAGTTTTTACAAATCATAATAAAATAATTTTTTATCCAAATAACTAAATTACTTTACAATAAAACTAGAGTTGGAATTAACTAACTTAAAAAATGATTTCAGGCAACATAAATGATCTGATTTCCCATACACTATCTGTCACCGGAAATAGCCATGTGAGAGAACAAAAATGAACACCCGCACGATATATCAATCCCTGTAACTGCCTAAAGTTTGTGTAAAGGACCGTACAAAACACTTAAAAGTCTCAGTCGTTAGTTGGCGTGACGTTACAGTAGGGAGATCTTCCACTCAGAAGCCATGCTCAGTTCAGGCTTCCTGACAGTCAGCAGTTGTAGCGAACTGTCATACAGCGTCTCCAGCTCTGTAGACTTTCCGTCTGCAAAATAAACGATCACAACTATAATGTTTCCATATTACCAAGCTATCTTAAAACATCCTGAACCATGCAGTCTAAAGAAATATAAAACCCTAGTCAATAAATGTTAGTGGATATTGGATGCAGTCTGATTGATAGTTTTTCTTTAGGATCATTGATCACTCCCTATTACCCTGTAATAGACTTATTGGTTCGTTGGAAATGTGTGCGTGTGAAATGGCCTCATGTGCAAGTTTGAGTGGGTTTATATAGCCAGCTGGACGTGATTTTCCGTGTCCAGGCGGAAATCCATCAAGCAAATTTTTTATGCGTAAGCTGGTCAGCTAGCATAGTCAAATCACCTGGATGGACTCAGCAGAAATCAGAAGCGTAAAGAGTGTGAGTACCATGAACGCCATCAGAATTACATACAGCTCTCTCTTTGAGAACCATTTACATGGCATTTTTCTTTGGAATGCTGCAAGTCAGATGAGTTGGAAGCCGGTGTTTGCTCATAATTCAGAAGAGAGAAATTCATACACTGGCTGGATTTGTTGAGAGAGCTGTAGACGAGTCTTTAAAACCCTAATCATGGTTATAACATTTACACTTACCTTCTTGAGGTAATTTTCCTCGCCAATTCAGCAAATTTGAAGAGGAACCAAAACTTTCACTCCTATAATATGAGAAATACCCGGGACTACAACCCGCATTTCATTGCACCACAGAGAGAGGTTTCAGTGAACCCCACCTATGCTGGAGCCACGTAGTTTAATATCCTACCAATGGAAGAGAAGAGCCTTGATTCTTTCAAGAAGATACTGCTCAAGTGGCTGATAAAACTACCGTTTTATTCTGTTCTGTTCTGAACTCAGCATTTTCTGATGTATTTATTTTAATGCGTATTTTGTAATTGATACCATTTTTAATCTTAACGTTTGTAAATAAAGTATTCCTCTCTCTCTAAAACCTTAATAATTTAATAACCTATAAATTAGTTGAACCACACTTCTAAACTCATTTTTCACTTTAATTTCATTAAACTGAATATAATTAGCATAATTTAATTAAACTTCAGTGTTATGAAATATGCAATGTGTACAAACTAATTATCTAAAAGCAGAGTTTGCTAGATTTACTTGTACAACTAGAGAAATAAAATTTAATCTTATATCGTAACCATTGTTATTTCTTTAATGATTGGGTTTTAAGCATATAATTTCTTCAGTATACCACACAATTTACCCGTGAGGTAATATTACTGGGTATATTATTATTATATTCACTGGACCCACACTATCCTCAATTGAATGGGTCCCCCGGAAAATGTTCCAAGTGACAAAATTTCCAAAACAGAGATATTTAGTGGAAAAGGTTCTAGAAGCCACGAACTAAATCGTGGTATATTTGGTTTTGAAGATATTTGAGTTTGCAGCCCTAATTTTGTCGGTCAGAATTGCTCAGATTGGATTGGGGTGGGTTGGTTAGAGGCATCGGGTTGGGTTAAAATTCCACCAACACCAATGGTTTTTCGGTAGGTGATAATGTCGCAACACACTACGTTCCGGGCAATGACATAGACATTCCTGGGATGAGAAATTGGCACAGCAAAAATAAAAAAATTACTGTGAGTACTGACCGCTGCTGACTGCTACTGCCTTCTTGATTCCAGGAGGAAGTCCGACTATCACGACACGCTCCAGCCAGGCCTTGGTGGCGAAGTGGTGGTTTGGCAGTGCCAACCTATCCAAACAGAAAACCTCTTGTTACTCAACACGCTAGTTTGTTATTTTATATTTTTTTATAATGCTAGTTCGTTCTCTAGCGAACAGCTGAAGGAGACAATTTAATCATAAAACTGGTGATAACGTAGGCACACATACATTATAACATTAAGCACAGAATTTCATGGACACTCAGATGATATATGAATTATCATAACAAAAAAATGCTTTTGAATTGAAAAAAACGTTATGGCTGAGACTATAAAAATCACTCGCTACTACACACACACACGGGTTGAAGTTACTTTATTGTTTTTCATCTGATAGTGTTATGAGTAAAGATATTGACATAATATTTTTATACTTATTAAGAAAATGATATTTTTATTGAATTAGTACCATAATTTAGTGAAATTAGTCATTTTTATAGTTTTGTAATGTGTGCACAGAGGAATTGTCTTAGTCCGACATTTTCTTCCACTTTATCAGTACTTTATATTGATCCATCAGTGCTACAGTGATTATTTAAGAAATAAAATATAAGTTTTGAATCCTATCTTTTGATCGACTTACAAATTATTCAACTACGTGATCAATTTTTAACTGTTTATAAGTTATTGAAAATATCCTTGCAAAATGTGACTATTATAGGTGCTGTGCCAGTTGGCATATGCCTACAAATTTCGTCAACCTTCACCCAAGTAGTTATACCCAATAGCTATACTAGTACTAGCTATCCAATTTGGCTTGCAAATATGTGGTATAGTGGAGAGGAGGGCCCACCTTGGCGAGGAAATTGATGACATTTGTAGGGTTAATTGGGATTGCACTTGTTTTACTTTTGTGGTTAGTGGTTATTAGGGGGGGGATTTTTTGTGTTTTTTTACAAAATATCTCAGATTCGCACACGTTCAGATAAAATATTTTTACATTGAATATCAAACAAATACTTACGATGATGTAAGTTGGTTGTTTTCATATTTGAAAACTAAGTATAGGCCCTGATTGTTGTACAGGTACTGGAATGTTTCACCATCGTCGATGTAGAGATTACCCTGAGCAGTTCCCTGTTGGCAAACATCTCATTAGGATAGTTAATAGGCTTACTTTTAAGCTCATATCTCTCTTTTAACCCTTACAAATATTAGCACGGTTTTTGTAACGGCGTGCATTTTCTACCAGCGCAGGGGTAAAAACAATCCCCATTAATCGCTACGCAACTAAATAAGTTTTAATGTTGTGAGGTCGTTAGGTACCCCAGAGCAACTTCACTTACAACAGAATTGCGAACAAATGACAAAAACTACTAACTTACATCAGCTACCAGAACAATATTTACCACCCTTGGGGTCAGAAATCACCCCACGCTAGTACTTAAGGGTTAAAGTATTATCTTATATTCGCTAACCAAAGAAGTAACATAAACATAAAGTCTAACCAACTACAAGGAATATTTGTAGCATTTTTTCGTGAAATTCTCCTATTGCTGTTTCGACTAGATGACTCAGTGTGTAAACAACATGGAGTGTGAAATTATTCAGTATCAAACTTTTAAAGCACTAAAGGTTTACTGTATTACTGTTTGGAGTACAATAAATATTTATAAAAATGGAAACATATGTCAATATACAATCACTTTCATTTAGGTTTACAAGTTAAGCTGGGTTAGTTATGTTGGACTTACATTGATACCAAGAGCCACGATGAGCGTGTAAGGATCGTCGTGCGTAAGTGCCGAGGACCTCCTTACACGGAACCTACGGGGAACTATGGTCCCTCCGCGTTGGTAGTGCGGCACCTGTCAACCGAACAACACATGACCATTACTGAGGTTAATTACATTACATAAAGGGGCGGAGACAAGTATCCTAAGCGTGTCAGCCGATTTAGCTTTTTTAACTCTTGCAGTGAATAGGCTGACTGTTAGGCTAGCCAGAGATGCCTAAGTTAAAATTCATCTTATTTTTTTACAAAGTAATGTATGTACGTAAGATGATGTAAGAAATTTTGTTTGATATCCTTATTGCCATAAATACGGCGATAATGAGAACTGATATCTAGGGGGTGTTAGCAGTTTTTTGATACGAAACAGTGCAACAGAAGTATTTCCACAAAACCATGAAATCATTTATTATTTTTCTAAAAAAAAATGAAAATTTGACACAGTGAAAAAATACAAAATTTGGCAAATGAACACGAATTTCGAGCATATAATATTTTGACATGGATTTTAACAGAATCGAGTTGTTCTGGAGTTCTTGGATTTTTTAGTATTCCAGTTTAAATTAAAATATTTTTTTGGATAATTTAAACTTAACAACTTGAGCTTATTCAAATATTTGTTTATTATTTTATATTTTTAAATATTTTTTCAAATATATTTTTTGTATGAATCCTATTGACATTTCAAATAAAAAGCAGTGGACTGACACATACTTTCTCCCTTAAGTAAATTTAAAAAAGACAATCTGTAATAAAACTATAATGTTCTACAAAGTAATTCTAAATATCATTTAATAGTTTATCGTTCAAATTGTATGGGGGGAACCACCCCCCCCCGTAATACCAAGCTTTTTTGAGCTGGTTTTGTTCGGTGATTTGACCTTACACTCCATACCAAGTTTCATGGAAAACAGGTGGAAAGTAAGGAAGAAATTGATTTTTTTATATTTTCCATAAGAATAACATTGGGCGCTTTCAGACAACGTACTGCGTTTATCGTGGACAGTAAATTTAACTTTTCTCAGGAACAGTTAGTCGTAGACAAATAATTCAAAATACTAATTTGTTTAGTTTTTTAAGCTGGTTTCAATGGTGCCAATCAAATTATACTTTACTTTTATTGTTTTCGCTGAAAATTAAAAAAATTTGATTTTTTTGACATTTAAAAGCCCATAACTTTTGAACCGTCATTTTTACAGACATGCGGGTGGTGTCAAATTATTTAGTACTTTGTGCACTATAAACTATCAAATTTTAATCAAAATCGTTAGAGCCGTTTTTGAGAAAATTGGATTTTTCACGTTTTTTAAGGGTTTTTAGGGGTAAACTACCCTTAAAAATCAAAAATTCAAAAAAATGAAAAAAAAACGCCTGGAGATACCGTGAATATATACATACATGCCAAATTTCATCTAAATCGGACCAACGGAGTAGGCTGTGGCACTGTACACATCCAGACACACACACACACACGGACGGACAGACATCACGTCAAACCCCACTTTTTTTTGGATCAAAAAACTAACAACAGCACTCAAATTCGAAAATATTTTTTCAAATATATTTCTCCTTGTATAAAAAATAAAAAGCCTAGTAAAAAATTACAAATATTATTCTTATGAAGTATTAGCTATAGGATATTTTCTGAGTGTTGGGATACGATGTCAGCCTCCGAATCCCCGTAGTCAAAATCAACATTTGACCTTGACCTACCTTATGAATGTCCACAGGCACGTTGACCATGGAGTCAGTATGAATCGCCTGGAAAGTGTCCAGGTCGTACCAGATCTCGTCCGCCCCCGGGAAGTAAACCTGCACTTGCTGCACTCTGGATTCTGTCACTGGCCGCGCCATAATGGCATTACCTGCACATCACCCATCATGTATATACAGAAATCAATCGAGTATTCCTGTTAACACATTGAGTGCTAATAAGATGTACATTAGCAATGCAGTGCGGCATCGAGATAAAAGCAAAAACACAAAAGCATCATAAAAGCATGAAATGGTCTCCAACTTTAGCAACCATATCTATTGTAAACTATAGATTACAATTAGTCTTTGCAATAGGCACTATTTTAAAAGGTGTTAGAAATGACAATAAATTAATAATAAACATTAAAAAGTTAAAATTTTGTTATAAAAATGAGCCGTCTTTTGTTATTGGTCGTCGCAGCTGTCGCGGGATTGTTTATGATTGATCACGATCTCAGAAAGCATTCCGCCATAGAGTAAGATGCATAAAAATTAGGCCCATTTATTTCTGAAGCTTTTGGTGTAATTTTAGCCAGTTACAATAACTGCTAAATACTATGATCGATGTAGTAGTGGAAAGTAACCATCGATATAGTAGTAAAAAGAAACTGATCGATGTGGTAGCAAAAAGTAACCGATCGATGTAGTAGTAAAAAGTAATAGATCGATGTAGTAATAAAAAGTAACAGATCGATGTAGTAGTAAAAAGTAGCAGATCGATATAGTAGTAAAAAGTAACAGAGCGATGTAGTAGTAAAAAGTAACAGAGCGATGTAGTAGTAAAAAGTAGCAGATCGATGTAGTAGTAAAAACTACTAGTTAAGTAGTGGGGTATGACCGTTCCGTATCAAACAAATTAAAAAATTCTAAAAGGCATAAAAACAAAATATAACGCTTAAGTTTTTCTCATATTCACCCTAAATAACATCTTTTTCAATGAATCACTTTTTTATACTATATATTTAATATTATTACACATTTTTTCATTTATAATTTTGTAGTGCATATTTTTACTTCAATCTCTTCCTGAACCTAAATAGCTGAACCCACCGATCAAGAGCTGATTGTCGATGGTGAACGTAGGTCGGTCCTCAGGAAATTCCGCCCACAATGGACGGATGACCGGGGCACCGGTTGTGTTGTGTTGGTAGAACACGGTGTACCAATATGGCAAAAATGTATACCTGAAACACAAGCCAAGTGAACAAAAACACTGAGGTTTTTTCTCTATGCACTCTATGTCACTTCTCTATGTAAAGTTATTTAGTATAAACACAGAGACATGAGCTGTATAAACGTCAAAGAAAAAACTAGGTTATAAACAATCACCCGACACAAACATCGTCTGCATCTATTAGTAGCTGATATGCGAGTATACACGCTCTTGGCGCTAGGCAACTGCGCAGTAAACAATGACACACACAAATTCTGTTTGCAACCAATGAATACTGACTGACTTGATGTTGTAACTATGTAATTAAATGAGTTGTCAAAGGACAAAATTTGATTGCCCTGCCATCAAAGTTGATTTGGATAACTAAATTTGACTCTAAACGTCACTATGGGAATACGTGAGTTTATTCGCTTAAGGTGTTGAGTATGTGAGCGAGTTACCTTGCTTATGGCGTTCAAAGGGTTAATTCATTCAGTAACAAGCTTACAAGATTGTGCTGCAATGATCTCACACTCGTTTCTCAATCATACTTGGCTTAACCCTAGAACTGGCAAAGTCGTAATTCACAACGCATTTACAAATTCTATAAGAAGTGGCAGTTGGAGGCATCGGTCGTTAATTTAGTGAACTTGTCAGATACTAACGCTTTCGTTACCGTGTTGCCCTTTGCTGGCAAGCAACCGAACCTACTCACGAAGTGCACTAGACTGCCACCGGGCATGTCTTATAACCAAGTAACCGCTTTCTACTCCTATGCACTGGTGGCTGAACCGGCACTGCGCTGACGAGCGTAATGTTCTAGCCATGCGGAAGTGCTTGGGTTCGAATCTCGACCATGAGCAATCCCAATTTGGCTTGCAAATGTGTGGTATAGCGGAGTATGGTATAGAAGTTGACGGCATTTGTAGGCTTAGTTGGGATTGCAGTGGACACCTGTTTTTTGTGTTGGTTAGCAGTTAGGGGGGGGGTCATGTTTTATGCTTTTTTGTTTATACTTTAATATTTCAAGAAGATATTAGTAATAATTTTTATGTTACAGTTAAGAGTAAAAAGCTTACCACTTCTAAGGTTAAAATATATACTTTAGTAGGTCCCCATTTCAGTTAAAAGTATATTGTAAGTATACTCGGGCGTCGGCTCATGGGAAACACAAGCTATCCGACCTATACTCGGGCTTAGGCTCCAAAGTGTTACGAAAGTAAAAACAAAAAAACTGTGGGGAAACCCAGCCTCAGCAGAATATCGTGTAGAGCTACCTGAGTCGGAGGGAGTCTCGGATAACAGCCAGAGTCTGAGCGTCGTACAGCCACGGCTCCCTGCGCTTCGTGTCCAGGTGCGAGTGTGCTCTGTAGAACGGCAGGAACGCTCCAGTCTGCAGAACAAGTATAACCCTGATACATCAAATTTATTTACATATCCAAATTTCTACTTCTCTAATATACAGTAGAGTCCCGCAAGTCCGAACACGGATAATCCGAACGTCCGCTTAGTCCGAACAAGTTTTTGTTAATAATTACACTTATTTAAAAACATTGTATTTAACGTAATTAGGGTTCACAGAAGGCAATGGAAACATGAAATATGTTAAAAGAAAATGAAAACAATGCATTCTATTGAGGAATTCAAATGGTTAGTTTAATACAGTATTTACGAACAAATTGACACTGTGTAAACAATAAAGAAGGGGAAATACAGTATTTTGTAAAAACATTACATATACCCAACTGAGGAAATAAGAAAACACTGTAATTAATTGGTATTGGTCATAAAATCCTTTATTGTCTATTGTTACAATTTTGATAGCCTGTGTTTAGCCGCATAGTTCCGCCATTTTCTCATGAACATGACATCTGTGGACGTCACAGTCATCTGTTGTTCCAAGTAGCGTACTGCAAGGATAGGAGTAGTGGGAGGGGGGAGACAGCGCCAGACAGACGTACAGTTTCGTTACCAGTGCGCTTGTGCAGTCCGCGCACAGTAGTATAGTTCGCTCATCAATTTTGTCAATGTTAAACATGTCTAGTTTAGGTATGCATTACACAAAAACAAGGGCTTTTACGAACATAAGGAACGTTTCCGTCTGATGCCACTAGGCGTGTTCATATCATGTATATATCTTTGTGTGAGAGTTTCCAGGGCCTCACTGGCTATCCAACCGTGACAGTGGGAGCATCGGCGTGCTGCCTTTGTTTTAAATATTTAAATTCAAAATGGCCGCTGACATAAAAAAATCCCGCAGGTTGTGAGGTATGAGTAATACGAGTTTTGTTAGCTAACAACTTAAAACCGTTAAGAGATTTAGCGTCAAGTGTGCCAAGTGTACGGAAAAATGTAATAAATGAATGTTCTGTACCTAAATGGTGAATCCAGTTTTAAAATGATTGAACTAACCGTTCAATGCCGAGCAGAAGATTGAACGTCTGAGCATTGTCACTAACAAACTGATCGTGTTTGTTCTATTTCAGTAGTCAGTTTTAACAAAATTGTTTATTCTTTGAACATTGCTAATTATTTATTTGTGATGATAAAATGGCAATAAACATATTATTATTGGCAATAGTTCTCTATTTGAAAACAATTGATAGGTTAATAAAAAATTTCAGCAATCCAAATCAGTCTTAATTGAATCGGTTTGGCGAGTTACCTGATGGTGGTTGTAACTAGATATTAATAAACAGTCTTGTCTAAGGAACACATCAGCCTTAGTCAGTAACAAGACTACAAGATTGCGCCACAATCAACTTACACTCCTCGTTCATAGTTGGCTTTACCTACCTGGGTAGTTTGTCATCTCAGAAAGACAATTAAGGTAATAACTATTCCCCAACAGCCAGTAACATACCTGGTACCACCTCATGAACAGCTCGCTATCTGGATACTTGAAGAATCCCCCGATATCGGCGCCACAGAAGCTGTACCCACTGATCGCCAGTGAGAGACACATGGGGATCGACACGGCCAGGTGGCTCCACTCAGCAGCGTTGTCTCCCGTCCAGATGGCTGCGTAACGCTGCGACCCGGCGAACCCGGACCGGGTCAGGATAAATGGCCGTTTGCGCTTGGCCGGTTCCATCTCACCCGCACGGTTCAGTAACCCATTGTACGAAGCCATCAGCTGGAAACAAAACTTCTTAGTAGGCCAAACAAATCATCTTATTTTTTATTTACTGATCAATAAAAATGAAGGCAAATACATCAATTTTAAGTTTAAACCTATTTTTCCATGTACTCACAACACGGAAACTCGTTAACATTGTTATTGGAATGAACAATTCTAAAACTACTTGATAGTGCAGTCTGTCGAGTCGATATGGGGACTCTCAGGGAGACAATTCTCACGATACGTTTTTCATATACCAATAGTGGGCAGCCCAGAGAAGAGATTTGGAGTTTGTTTTAGAGCTCATTTTGCCTGAAGGCCTAATCCCTCTCACGTCAAAGTTCTGCTTTAACCGATAACATTCTCAAGAGAAATAAAATAGACCATGAGCATCTCCACCTTGACTTAATACCTTAATAGGTCCATCCAATGTGGGAATCAGCCTGAGGTGTGTGGTTTTAGTGGGTGAAAGTCTCACACACCGTGGAGTGTGCAGTCTGATATGATAATTAATCCTGTGATGTCATTTTAAGGAAATTTTCCAGCTAACCATGGCTTTTCAGTATGTTCTATTACAATGAACGACATGTGGTCAACATGGTACGGTCTTCCCAAATCTAAGAAAAAGGCAGAGTGTTTGGAAAGCCAAGCACCATTCAGAGGACCAAAGCCACTCGGTGAATCATATTGAAAATACGATTCACAATTTTTTATGGAATAAAGAGTATTTGAAGAGCTCGTAGGATGTTGTAGTTCTCCAGGACACTTCACTTGGAGGTTTTCCTGAATCTACTATTTTCGTTAATAAGGGTGCTGCAGAGCCTTGCGGAGTATCCTTCCAGCCCCTTTAATAGATTAGAATAGAAAAGAAACCTTAGTAGCTAACACTAAACACTGACCATGAGGTGTCCATACTGGTTGTGGATGTCCCGGTGTTCCCAGCCGCCATGATGGATGCAGTCCTTGGGCATGGTGACCTCCGGCCCGTTGAACACGGACGGCTCGTTCATGTCGTTCCAGATGAACAGGTTGTCGGTGGAGCCCTGGTAGTTGGCCAGACTGTAGCGAGAGGAGAAGTAATCTCTGACGATGGGGTTTACGACGTCCAGATAGCTTGATGATCCCGGCCAACACCAACCTACACACGCAAAACAATAGTCCCCAATCTCTGATAACTTAAAATGTTAATTGATAAACCTATTTCAGGTGTACCAGTTCAGGTTGACAAGTAAAATAAGCAAAAAAATGGTTTAAATAATTTATACAATGTATTAACTTAAAATCATAGAACAATATGTATAAAGTCTCAATTCTTAAATTCAGAAAGTGTACTAATCCTACCCTCTCCATGGGGGTATTTACAAAGGTTTTGTAAGTTTTACAAAAATCAATCAATAAAAACTGAATTCTTCTAAAAAAGTAAACAAAATAACCAAATTCCAAAAAAATAATCTGTTATAAGATCTGTAAACGGTAATTTAACCCTAGAAGTGGCCAGCTTTTTACTTTTAACTGTAACATAAAATAATTATTTTTATCTCCTTGAAATATTACGAATAAACAAAAAAAACATAAAACATGTACCCCTGAAAACCACTAACCACAAAAGCAAAACAGGTGTCCACTACAATCCCAATTAAGCCTACGAATGCCGTCAACTTCCACCCAAGGCGGCCACCGTTTCTTTAAGGTGGTATCCCACTCCGCTATACCACACATTTGCAAGCAAAATTGAGATTGCTCTTGGTCGGGATTCAAACCCTAGCACTTCCGAATGGCTAGAACGTTACACTCGTCAGCGCAGCGCTTTAGCTGGTTTAGTGCATAGAGTAGAAAGCGCTTACTTTATAATATGCCCCCAGAGGGCAACACAGTCACAAAGGTGATAAGTTCACTAAAATATACGACAGATGCCTCCACCTGCCACTTCTTATTGAATTATTTGTAGCTTTATAAATCAAATGTTTTGATTGCAGAAAATTTGTAAACAAACTTATTCCCCATGAGGATAACACCAGAAATTTAAAACAACATAAAATAAAAACTTATGGAGTTTTCGAAAATGTTTTTTCACTAAAACCTTTCTGGACACGTATAGAGCAACTTCCTGAAATCTCATGGCGATCGGATGAGTAGTTTGGCAACACATAAAGGACATACATACATTCGTTTTTATAAATACAGATATAGCTGAACTGATTCATTGGTTTCTGTTTGGTTATCATTTTCGCGATCAACTCGGTCCGAGCCGTTAGCACTTCAGAGCGGCTCGGACCAAGGTGTTAGCTCTTAGAGGGTTAATAAAGAGGGTTTGTCACCTTCATAGTCGTTCCCATCCTTGTTCTTGACATAGTATCCGTTGTCAGTGGCGTCATTGTGCAGGAAGTAATTTCCGTCCCGCTTGATGTGTGGGTCGACGATCACCACGAGCTTGCGTCCCACCGCGGTTAGGTTGTGTTGCATGTCCAGCGGCTTGGAAAACTTGTAACTGTCCCACGTGAAATATCTGCACACAAACCGATCAGGTTGAATTAAAACAGAAAAAAACAGTGTGTATCTTAAATTTTTGCAGGAAATATTACCTCTTTTCAGGGATTTTGTTGAACCTATTGCGGCTAAAACATGTCCCGCACATGAGTAAACTGATAGCTCAACGGATGAACAAGCATGAAGTACATAGTCACCAATCTATTACTGGAATCCAGACTGAGTTTCCAGTAATGGGTCGCTTGCTCCCAGAAGACAAGGAGGAACCAAAAGTGCTGACGGTGACAAGAGATAACCTCTGAATTGAAACTAGCAATTCAATTCAAATTCAAAAAATGCTACAGCTTTTCAGATAGCTCTTCAACTAAAATCTGCTCTTAATTGTTGATGCAGGAATGTATGAGATTGTTAAACGTCCTCTTTTAAAAATATGCCTCAATTGTTATCAGTCACATTCATTTTTTTATTTTAACATCAAGTCACACAAAATTAGATCCAGGCAAAAATAATACTGTACTCTTTTGCTAGAAAACTATGTGTCACGATTGGTGTACGAACACAACAAAGTTAGTCATGCAACGTAGTGGAATAGATCACTATAAATCTGAAAATAAACAACACTAGGATGTTTTTAATACTTTTTGGTGATCTAAGGAGTGACTGTATAGTAAAAAACCAACCATAAACTTCAATAATGATTAGCTACCAAAGTTATTAAGGCTACAAGAACATAAATACCAAACTAATACAAGTAAAAACATTCTGTACAGGGAACAGAGATGAAGATGAAGTTAACACTACTGTAAACAATCCTTAGGGTCGCTGCAATCACTAACATTTATCAGACATGTATGAATCACTTTATATGTTCCAGCAGTTGGTAAAATGACACCCAACACACGACAGCCAGGAATATGTCAAACGAGCCAAACTGATCA
This sequence comes from Nephotettix cincticeps, assembly GCA_023375725.1. Lineage (NCBI taxonomy): Eukaryota > Metazoa > Arthropoda > Insecta > Hemiptera > Cicadellidae > Nephotettix > Nephotettix cincticeps. Next base: position 8,464,737 of record CM041786.1, on the reverse strand, counting down.
CGTCAGACAGCTGAACCATCTTCTCGCTTCCCGTTGTTTATTTATTAAATTGTGAGATCTTAATTTAAATACATATAAATACAGGGATTAAATGTTCCCTTAATCAAATTTTTGAAATTGTTTAACATAAATATAGAAAATATGAAAATCATACTTTTTGCTGTCAGTGTGTTCAATGTCCAGCCAAATGACGTCCATGGGCAGGTCGTAGTGGTCGAACCCCCGGTTGACCATGTCCACGTCTTCCTGATCGTTGTAGTTCCACCGACACTGATGGTAGCCCAGTGAGAAGTACTGGAATAACAAACATCGTCATTGTATTAGCTTCTGACTCACACTTCATACCTGTTCACTGACAGTCAATCTTTTTGGTCTACATGAGACCATAATTTTCAATCAAGAGATCATGTATTATTAAAAATCAATAGGTACATACATGTTCAACACATAACCATGGAAAACTCAACATTGACACTAAAAAATCAGTACCGACAGAACTAGTAAATTCAATATAGTCATCATCGTGAAGACAAGGAGGTGTGGCGATCCCTTCTACATCTACGACAGAAAAATATCGCTGATTGGAAGGAGCTTATTAAGCTCTCCAAAGGGTATGTCAGCTTATTGGTGGGGCTCCAGACAGGACATGGCCCACTGAGGAAACACTTAAAGAAAATTGGACTCTCACAGTCGGACTCTGGTTCTGTGAGGAGGACGTCGAGTCTGCTTCTCACTTCTGGCTCGACTGCCCAGCACCGAGTCAGAGGTCAAAATTCCTTAATAGGATCTTCCTAGATCCTAAGGAATTTAAAGAGCTGAGTGTCTCACAGCTGCTAGGCTTTGTTAAAGGCCTAGAGCTGTGGGATGAACATAGCTCAGAATGCAACAAAAATCTTCAAGTCAAGGTAGCCTAAGAGTAGTTATACCCTTTCTCTACATTTTGAAAAAAAATTACCGGAGGTAGTGGTGCAGTGCCGGTGAGGCCGGCGTTTTGCCTAAACACGTCCTGGGGCCGGGGGCCGGTCATGAAGAACACGTCGATGACGCCACTCTCAGACATGAAGTGCACATCCACCTGCGGTTCTTTGGAACTGCCTGACACAAAATTGACAATGGACGAGACGACGTTGTTATCTGAGTTACTGACCACATCCACCCATGTCTCGGCCGTATTGTGCCAGAATACTCCAACGCTGTGCGCCGAGCTGTAAATATAATTGGTGCAAAATAAATATGGTTAAAGCAAAAGAGTTAAGACTAAATAATAAACTTATACAGTAATGTTTTGGTTTTAAAAGGTTTATGACGAAAAATTCTTGACTCTTACTCTGTCTTGAGGGAAAATATTTGAGTTATATTTATACCAATATATTATACATATTACCTAGATATTTTAATTAAACATTACAATTTACTAACCTGTGGGCAAGGACAAAAGGGACAGCAGCGTAAAGTGCCATTCCATTGTTAATTTCATATTCAAAAACGTCCAAGTTGTAGAGGCGGTACGGATCTCCTTTCCTGAAATCACAATTGATTAAAAAAACTTTTTTAATAGCTAAAACTCTGAAATGATTTAAGAATTCAGCTTTATATATATATAAACTTGTAAAAGAATTTAAGAAAATTTTTTATATAATTTATTAACAATGTTCGTGCCATAAAACATTGTTATTACGCAATATATGGTGATACAAAGACTTGTTACTGAACAGTGTCTTGACAAAAGCAGCGATTATAGTCTGCTTGACTGCTTTGTCTCAGCAGTTAGCGATAGAACGTCTGCTTGACTGCTTTGTCTCAGCAGTTAGCGATAGAACGTCTGCTTGACTGCTTTGTCTCAGCAGTTTTGAAGTTAGGCCACTGGCGCAGTGTCTTGACACCTTTTTTTTAGTGTTCTTAAATTTTGTTTGTTTGTTTTGCTAATACTTCAGAAAGGGTAAAGAAGAGGAAAGACAGTACAATTGAATGTTCAGATTGTGATATGGGAGTTTTAGTTGCCCAGACTGATTGGAAGTTTTAGTTGCCCATCAAATGACGGGCTTAGCACTCAAAGTGTTAATAAACATCTTTCATAACACTTACCCAGTGGATTTGAGGGGAAGAGAGTCAGCATGTTCGGGCACGCCATAGACCTGCTCGGCTCCGGGGAAGGAGAAGTCCAAGGCCACGGCCTCTGGGCCACGTGGCTTGCTGTCATGATGGCTCTTGTAGTTCTCCTCCCAGGCGCCAGGATCTGTAATCTCATTGGTCTCCACATTCTCGCCTTCTCCACCTTCCGCACCTCTGAACAAAAACACTTGTTGCGAAAATATGTGACAATACCTTCGTCCTTCAATTCTTTGTTTGGTCAAAAACTTAATTTAACACTAAGTATTATAACATATTAAACACTTATCCGGCCGCACATATATTATGCAAATGTTAGTTTTAAATAATGTTTTATTACTTTCAACTTGTATTTTTCAAATATGTTTATTAAAAGAGTAAACAAAAGTTTTTTCTACTTAAAAATTACTGTACATGTAATGCTGTTTGATGCACAATTTTGTCCTAAGTAAAACTTAAAAAAACAGAACAAAGAAATGTTGGTAAATAAATTTTTATAGTTTTTTACCAAACACTTGCGTTTTTCAGGGGAAAAGTGCTGGCATTTCTATCAGATCCACCATACCTATGGCTGGCAATTCTAGTATGTATTTTTCCCCCCAGCGGCACTCAAAGGGTTAAAACACCTATAAGACAGCAAAGGGTTAGACTTTTTCATTGTAACTACATTGGCCAGATAGATTTAACTGTTATCTAATACATAGTAATGTTTTGATTTTCTGAGGTTGTTAACTTTTCTACATTCAATAATAAATTAAAGGAATCATATATTATACCTTTCAACCAGATCAAAAGGGTAGGCCTATTAACATGTACAGTCACTTTATCATCACTTATTTTGTTTTTAGTTGTTTCTTCATCTTCACTTATTTACTTTCATTTCCATTTACTAAAAATTATAATTTAGAATATATATCCACTAATTGTAGTATGTATTTCCATCACACACTACAATTGGTGGATAAATTCAAACAAAGAAGGTTAGTTTAGACATTTTTCATAATATTAACAGCTTAAAAATTAAACTGTGCAAAAATGATTCTACAAGAGCTAGCCAACATTATTTATCAGAAAAGAAACAAAAGAACAAACATCACGTTGTTGGAATTGTCACACACTGTTGTTTTCTCGTCTCCATTATATAAACAAATCTGTTTCCTTGAAGTCCCATTTTCTATTCTTTAACACAACCTTTTTCCACTTTTCAGCCGTTTAAATTTGGCAAAACACCTTAAACCAGGTAGCACCAACTAACCAATAGCACACACTATCAGTAGCAACTGGATCGCGTGTTATGAGTAGTGAGGGTAGGTGTCAGGTGTCATTGGGTAGTAGATGGCTTGCCAGTGTACTGTGTGAATCCCGAAAAGGTGCACAAGCATTTGTACTCAAAAACTTCAAAATGGGCCCTACATATTTTCTTAGTTAGTCGAGAATTTATGTAATAACAAAACAATACAGTTAAAAAAGAAAATTATGTGTTCATCCTCAGTCATAAACATTATAACTCACGTCTGGGGCTTGTTGCGGTGGTGTTCGAAGCGTATGAGTCCTCGGGCGTTAGCACTGATTGTGAGGGAATCGCCAGTGTAGACGTCAAGTCGGAACGGAGCTCCAACCAGCACCACTTTGCTCCCCCCGCTCTTAACAGTGATCGAGTTTTCCGTTTTCTCAGCTATCTCAAGCCTGACAAATACCAAATCTCAATTTGTTGTGTATGAAAACTGGCAGATACATAATAAACAATATCAATCAAAAAACATGCTTTCTCCCTTTTATAAGTAACAACAAAATTACATAAATTCAATAAAACTAATATTTATGATCAATATTTGTTAAAATAACAAATAGGCCTATTTAACAAATTTACTGTCAAAAATAAAAATACCCAGCAATTTTATTACACCCTCTTACTGCACGTGTCTTTTTGTCAGCAGGATTCCCTTACTTTACCTCAAACCAATTTCGAGGACAATTCCAGGACTAAACAACTAGTTTTTAGGACACTAGCACCATTAAAAAAACTCAGGAAAAGACTCAAACATATAGTCTCCAAACTTTAACCCTCTGAGAGGCAGTAGGCACGCTTTGAATCATGCCTTATTTTTATAAGGCATGATTTAAAGCGTACATAAAAGTACATAGCAGCTACAATAACAGTACATAAAATTATGGTTGTCACAGCTTTTGTCTACATGTCAGCTGGTATCACCTGTCTCTAGGTGGCTCCTGGTGAAGACTGTGCTGCACTCTGTAGCGTGTCCGTTGCGGCTGAGCCTCGTCCACCTCCAGACGCCACCGTCCGTCCGTCAGTGCTGTCACAGTGGTACGGAACTGCACACCGTTCTCCGTGTTCACCAGGACGCCCACCACTTGACTGTCGGTCACCTGCAGTGTCTCCAACTGTAGCTCGTACGCTGACCTGCCTGCCTCCATCTTGCGACACCGTCTGACGTTAGACACAAAACAATAATCAAGCAGTTCATGGAACAATTTCTGGCACAACTGATTCATCAAAAATATTTATTTCTGAAAGGGAATGCCCATGGAAAAATTTTTTATTACACAGTTTTATGCTTAATACTTTTTTTGGGTGATTTTTTTCTAATTTGTCAAATAACAGGTGTGTATTAAAAACAATAAAACTGACATTAATAAGAATTAATAAAATTCTACATTAAGATATATTTATAGGGCCAAATAGAAAATAGCCTAAACTTAAAATCAAACGACAAAAACTAACTAAGTTTATAACCTGCAAACAGAATGTTAAATGTATACAATATATAATTATATTATTTAAATATATTATTTTAAAAAGGCTTTTACTCAAAGAGTCAAGATTATATAGTTTCTTTTAAATTCATTTTCTTCCACTATTTGTTGTATTAACTAGGCTTAGGCCTATGCAGGCTTCTCAAGATTTTCAGGACCAACCAAGTTTTCTTCAAACCTGATACTAATTTTAATGATACCGTATAATGATTTTCATAAAAAATTTTTTAATGTACAAACAATAGATTAGATTATTGAAATGGCGACCATACTACAAGGTAGGTATTTTAAGGCAGAACTTTATTTCATCCTTATTAAAAAATTATAACATACAGAAAAATAAGCTTTATTTACAATTGTATTGGGCAACCTGGTAGTCCTTCATGGAAAACACACTAAGCTGACACATTTTATATATTCATTATTTAAACTTAATAATGACAACACAATAATTATAATAGGCTATTGATGAAAAGTCACCTATATATGATGACATTTCAAATAATGGTTCTATAAAAATTAAGTCTTTTTGATATTTCAAGGTGCTAATAACAGATTGAATATTCAAAAATGTTAATGTGGATATCATGCATTGTTGAATTTTCAAGCAAATATTTTAAATTTATTTAATTTTTAACAATTAACTGCCAGTGAGTTTATTAATTAATGTCACGAGGTGGTATTTAGTTGAATTTTAATGAGATTTGTTTTGAATACTTAGAGGCCTACTTAATTGTAAAATATTACCTGCAAAAACTGCTTTGTTCACAATTTTTGAAATTATTCCTGTCCACAGTCTGAACATGACTCATCAGTAGAAAAACTGTTGAAATTATAGTCCAAAAGCTAGGTCTGAAAACATAAAACATCACAATACACTCTTTAACCTATTTCCTTAAAAAATACAGACTCCTAAATATAAGCATGACAAAAACAGATCTAAAACTGCAATACAGTAACCTTTTGAAATCCAGTGGCATATTCAAAATAATCTTCTAAAGTGTGTACAGCTACTCAGACACAAGCAACTTGTCTATATTTACAAGTTTTTGCTTTTCCTCATTTCTTATGTTATCCCTTGAATGTTTACTATGTACAGTGTCGGTATCTACTGTCATTATATTATTATTTAAAGCTAGCCTCTCTGTAATCCTTAGCCAACTAAGTTAAATTTAACTCCAACAAATTATCCTATGTAAAATTCAGTAGGCCCTAAGAAGGATACTACTTAACAGTCCATAACCTTATCTTTTTAGTATCGTTTACTTGATGTTAGACAGGTAATTAATTATTAGCCTTTGACACAGATTTACAGTTAAGGACATGAAGGCCTAGGAGTTTTCCTTTGATCTTGCAAATTTTGTTATCAATACATAATTATAGTATATTCACCATTATAATTACTAATAAGCTTAGGACTATGTGTCAATCTTCATAATAGGCCCAACTGGTAAAAATTTAGGCTACAATCTTTTTTCACATATATCCTACATAAAATTAGAGAAAATCCTAACTATTAATGTGAAAAAATAAAAATTATTTTTCAAAATGATTATGGTGATGAATGACGGGCTGTTTAGTTAAAATAGTATATGCACTAGCTTTGATTTTAAATTCTTCAACAAGTTAGGCCTTCCTACTAACCTTTAAATGTATGTCTGTCTTAGTTATGAGACAAATAGGCCTAAGTTTACACCTATTTAAATTGTAAGTTTAGAGGCTATTAGAAACGTATTGAGTATTAAAAATGTTTCATACAAGGTGAAATCAAAGATTCTCTAAAATGAGTTATCCTTAAACATTTACATCCATAACTCATAAGGCATTATAACTAAGACTAATCCATTAATATTCGTGCAGTTTTACCTTTGAATGCCAATCATTTCTAATAGTTTTAAAACTTCTCAAACTGGATTATAAACCAATAGTTAACCATGAAAATGATTTCAGGCAACACTGAAATGTGAAAACCATCAAAGTGCCGGAAAAATTAGAAACTAAAAATGTTGATTTCTTCTAGCCACTTGTTTTGCTTTCTGCTAGCACTTGAAACGCTTGCACACTTATCCGCCGATCCCCTTACCGCTAGCCGGGTAGGAAATTGGATGAGAATTGTTGGATTCGGAATCGGCAATCGGTCTCAGAGTCGAATTGATAGCCCTTTTTGAAAGTGATGTTTGTACACGATGAGCATTATTCAGTACCCCTCATTTTGTAGTTTTTTTACGTTACGGTAAATGTTAACTAACTATCATTACAACAACCGCATCGAATATGGAGCAGTCAATCTTTTTTCGGTCTCCTTAACTGACCCCACTCATTTTCCAGTCATAGTCATTGTCTTTGATTAATTATCATGGGACGATGAAAAGAATATTAGAATATAAAACCAAAGATTTTTGTCAAGACTTTCGACAAAAATTTATAGTTCCTTTTCTTCTCAGCATAAAAATTAGATTAGATTAGATTGAGACTTTTCAAAGTTTGTTGTCTCTAAAATAATTCTCCAAGAGTTTAGAGTCGAAAATCTAAATATGGAAAGGCAAGTAGAAAAAAATCAAATGAGTCAGACCATGACCTGGCAGACCAAAATGTACGGATGGACAATGTTTGGGGCAGTCGTCCCCCTCATAATTCTAAAGATAGCTTTTTCCGGTCGATTTAAAAATAATTTAAACATCTAAACAAACAATTTAACCCTAAAAATAATCAAGATAATATCCATGGGGATGAATAGTCGTCTATCGCTGATAAATATGGTTTGTATAGTAATTAATTACTTGAATACTATAGATGTATTTCGTCTTAATTTCCTTTCTCACTTGGTCTGGTTGCGGCGGCCTTTCTCCTGGACAAAACTCATTCATTCAATCCGTTTAATTTCCTTAACTATCGAATCAACGATTAATTATTATGAATGAGTTTGACAATCGGAATCAACACGATTTCACGATAGTTTCGTGACATCAAAAGTATAAGCTGAGGGGTATTAAAAAACTGGGCTGAGGTTAGCTCTCCTTGGTATACGTGTTTGTTTTGAGTAGTAACACAGAGTATGCTATTATTGTTATAGCAGTTATGAGACAACAGTATGAGCTATATTATAAACTAACTAAGGCAAATAAAATAATATATTAACCAAATTAACGTTGACAGAATTTTCAGTGATAAGGACTGAGTACGGTTTCTAGTGCCTCTACCAGGCCAGTATGAACGTGTGCTATCAGAGATGAACGGACACTAAACTAAATAATCCGTTTCTCTCTAGTAATATCATAAACTACGGTATCCCGGTTTCACCATAATTTGTCCATGGTAGTAATCTCTGGTCTCTGGTAATATTGCTGTTGCTCATCTGTTATCTGTTGGAGACAGCCTTTGAGAAGATGTTTAAAAGGGTCAACCATCTATCTATATTATCCAAGTGAACTGATCACACTTTTTTATCTGCGAGGTAGACTGCAATATGTTTGTTATAATGGGTTTGTATTACCTGGATTATAGACAGACTATGACGTCCAACAGTGTGGGAGACTTGGCCCTTTGTTATTTTTGTGTCAACAAGAGGTATATAACAATAGAAAGGCCACACCTACCACATCACTGGGGTGTTAACAAGAGGTAGGTATCTCTTGGACTTTGCACAAACTTTCAAATGCCCCTCGTGTATAGCATTGTGTATAGTTCTCTCACCCTCCCTCATCCATCTCTCCCGGGAATCAGCATATGTTTGAAATGTTTGTGCTAATTAACTTTTAACACCATCTAATTGAAATTTAATTAAATGCATACAACCTTAATTGTAATAATGTTTCATAGCTAAATTTCTATCTTTGGTTGTTATAATATTGTGAATATGCTTTTACTTTCTCCCCTCATACATAATACTGTATACGGAGAACATATTTTTTTGTAAAAAAATCTGAATTTTAGTTGAGAGTAGATATGTTTGTTTTGGGGTCCTTTGAATCCAAAAAGTGGGTTTCAACGTGATGTCTGTCTATATGTGTATGTCTGTATATGTACAGAGCCACAGCCTACCCCGTTGGTCCGATTTAGATGAAATTTGGAATGTATGTATAAAAAATGTTCCCCCTTCTTTCATCCTTGAAAAGGTGAAAAATCCAAATTTCACAATATTAAGACCCCCATGTCTGTAAAAATGATGGTTCAAAAGTTATGGACTTTTAATTATGAAACATCAATTTTTCAATCAAACACAGTACTGTGCTTACCACTGACTAGAAAATGAAATTTCTCTGGAACTGTAAGCCATAGATTAATAACTTATAGTAATATAGACTCCAACTAATCCGGATTATCAATGTTCTACTGTACATACAAAAACTACAACAAAATATACAAGTAAATTTAATCTGTGGAAATAATTACTTAAATGTTAACAGCTACCATAAAAAGGTGATTAAAAATTCAATTTGATTAAACAACTAACAAATTTATTCCTATTTTAATACAAAGCTGTTTTAGACTGTATCGGGGGGATTCTCAAGGGCTTGCGAAACATGACGACATCTCCGACCATACAAACACCACCTGACCAGTTGCCGAAGCTGCTTCCGATCCTTCAGAATCTCTTCTCCAATCATGGTCTTTGCTTCAACAGACTCCATTATCATAGATATAAGACTTTCGGTAACCATCTTAGGGATTTTTATGTTAAAGTAGAGTAAAATCTGAAAAAGTGAGAAATTATTATGGTCAGTAAGAATACCTTGAGATTTTTTTTATTATCATTCAAGTAAATAAAACTAAAATGTAAGGATAGGTATCACTAAACATGTATAAAATATATATTCTAACTTGTTAAAAAAAATTAAATTATTTACCACGCAGGGATTCATGTGTACAATAGAGGAACACAATACAGGTTTCCCAACATTTAGAGGGACACCTTTTATGCAGTAGAACCTCACTGATTCAAACCTTGATGATTAGCAGACTTATAAAATTCGTAGATTTTGTGTGTTTCCTTGAGAAAACCTCTATTAACTCATTCCCGTCGGACAGATCGGTCGACGCCTGAGGCCCTCCAGTCTGAACTAAAATCGAGCCTTGTTCACTACGAATGTGTGCCACTATTAGCTTGATAGATTTAACAGTAACTTCATGAATTATACGCTTTGATTTCTTTACCCTGTTACTTATACCCCCCGTATACAACCACTTTTAGCAAGAAAAAAAATTATTACTGTACTTTTTCACCAGTTCCAAGCGGTAGGCTTAGAAACAAGTAGGTACTGTTGTTTCATCAAGACTTATTTTGTTTTTTCAAATGATTCCTTTATTTCACTTGGCATATCTACTTCTAGTTACCTGCAGTAATAAATAGTTAATTATAAATCTTTAACAAATAATCATTACTACTGTATTCTCTTTAATAAATACAATCGCTGAATGAATTGTGTGAACGAGCAAATAATTTATTGTCAACACGGAACATTGGACACTAAATATGATTATTTAAAAAAGGACACCAACACCATCTATCTGATATAGATAGAAAAACTAGCTCACCTAACGGCAGAAAAAAGAACTACGTCAAAATATAAGCAGACAACACACATTGTATGCTCGTAACCGCACCGCGGACGCACAGCACACATCCTTCGTCATCTGTCTAGCGAAATGCGTGGACGTGCAATGTGTGTCCTTAGACGGGAATGGGTTAAAAAAAATATTCTGATAATTCATAAGTAGCCTCTAAAACTCAAATTTTGTTTGTACTTTTCCTTCTAGAATTTTAATGATGTTCCTTCAATTAAAACCCTAAAAATTTAAATTTAACCTCTACAATTCGAAGTTGGTTCGCATGAGCTTCTAAAATTTGAAGTACAGTAATGTCCGATTTATCCGGATAAATGTGACAGGGTTCCAATCCGGATAGCCGAAAATCCGGATGATCTGAAAATATACTATTATAGACATCCACGTCAAATAGACAAGGATCGTAAATAGTGCCTGCAATATTAGTGCTGCAGACTTTATACAACCTTCGTACAACAGCATAGCCATGAAATAGAAATTTCACAAGTGTGTAACATGTTAAAAATTTGTTTTTAAAATTAGTGAAAAGTTATTAGGTATTAGTATTAGGTAGGAAATAAAACACTCATCTGATGTTAAAACAACCTTCTTTCTTTTACAACCACTCTTGACCATAGATTGAGTATGCACTTTGACTGTAAAAATAATTTCCAAACAAATAACTACAGAACATTTAACCTGAAACGCCTATACTTTGACAGTTCAGTATTGAAAATGTCAAATAGTGACCGCTTGTGCTTGTAGCGCTCCGCTTGGAAACACCCACAATATATATGTGCGTTTGTCATGTTACAAATTCACCGTTGGTAAAACTTGCCGCTTCAAACAAGGTACTGCGGTTGCGTCTGAATTTGTAACAGGTGGACCTGAAGAGGATGAAAGAAATTCTTCTGGACATGTGGGCGGCTACGATGCATCAAAGAAACGTGTTCTTAGACGTTAGGAATGGGCTGTCGCCATTGAAAGCTTCTGTGGTCTAGAGTCTATTCATACGCTTTGATCGATTTTGCTATGGCGTTTGACCAAGACAAAGGAGACTCATGCACCACCAATGGTGCTTGCAGCCAAAAGGCCGACATTAAGTCTCCCACCCATGAGAGGGAGGAGAAAAGAAAAGATCCGAGGAAACACTAACTTTTATATTTCTCATATTTTATCCCGAAATGATTGCAAATATTTTTAAACCTACATTTATTTGCATCTTCCAAAACTTAAACTCAGACAAGGCTGATGTTCATCCCGGTGGCATACTGGCGTGCTAGGCCTGACCCTTGACCCACGCACCTAACTCTTGACCACTGACTGAGAACATGGACATGGATTTCCGACAACTCCCTCCAGTTCCTGCTCTGAGCCCATCTGGGGAGGGAGGTTACACTGAAGGACTGTATAACCGTAGTGCGGCAAATTAAATTTGTAAGACGACAGCCGTATGTGTACTCCTAAAATTTTCGAAGTGTGAAGACAGAGAAAAACTCCAGGAGGCGCTAAATAAGATGAAGTGCAGTCCATCATTCTCAAATTACGGATCAAAATTTTGAACCTCGATTCCTTGATCTCGCCTTCTCTCTCCGGTGTCCTTAAAACCACCCTGTTTTCACCTAAACAGCGTGAGCAGAGGACGGCTGTCATCGAGATGAAAGAAAAAGATGGATTTCTCCTTCTTCGGACCAGGAGAATTAAGATTGGCTGAGTTGTCTGTCAGTGCCTTGAGGTAGAATGTTGCTTCCGGTGCCTTGGATATGGCCATAATAATATGTACAGAAAATAAATATTTATTACTATTATAATCATCTGAAGGGACTCGGCTGTTTCTCACTCTCTTACTCAAAAAATCCCACTGGCAGAAAATATTGAGTTAATTCATTCTGGTCTTGTCCTTGAGAAAAAAGAATCGGAACTCAGTGAAGGACTAGCTAACCAAACTGTAGTTTAATATGACCAGTGTGTAATGGTTATATGGTTAATGGTGTAATGGTTTACCTTATGGTTAAACGTAACGTAGACAAAGCAAGGAGCTGGCGTACTGCCAGCTGACAACGAGTAAAGTCCGGCGCAGAAGGTGGACACTGATTCTTCCAGGTGGAACCTCACACTATTCTTGTATTGGTCCAGAATGTATGTCTGTCCGTCCCAGGAGCAGGCGATTATCTCGTCTCGTCCATCACCTGTTATGTCTAGCTTGCTGAGAGCGAACAGCTGGTGGTCCACTTGATACGACCTGCAATATCCAGTTTACAGTTATCATCTTAACACATTGTGCCCTGTACCCGAGTACAGCTCAGGGGACTGAATTGTGCTCAGCCTTTCAATTCCATACGTCTATATTTTTGCTAATATTATATATTTAAATGTATTAAAATGCTCCTCAATACATTCTCTGTTATTATATAGGTCAATTGGACTTTTTTGATCCGCTGTTTAGTTATAATTATAATTTTATCATGTACTACGCAGTTTCACAATGTCAGTTGACTTGAGTTGAGGTTAGTCGTCTTCTTTGTGTTTACAGGCATCATTATTTCTGTTATTGATTTTTATGTGCATTTTCCTTCACTAATAATGTGTTTATTATTGTTTGATCAGCTGTTAATAATATTATTACGTAATGAGCGATTGCACAATATCAGCTGACATGATTTGACGACAGTCGTCTGCGTTGTTATTTACACACATTCTGATATTATATTTTCGGTGCAATTTGTTCACTAATAATGTACTGTATCTATTAATTTTTTTATAGTAATTTTTTATTTGTAGTATTGAAGAAGTATATGGGAAAATAAGTGATCATTTAGACAAACATACACTTAATATGATTTGACCTGAGTTGTCAGACTAAGACGATGAAGATATTTATTTATAATATGATTTACAACATACTTATTTCTTATTTTGGTTTTGATATTTAAATAGGACTAATTATATTGATAAATATGCATTTTAAAATGTTTGTTTTACTTCCCTGTGGGAAATAGGTTAATCATGGATATGTCTAAAGGGAATGGTCTCAGTTCATCAAAACAGCTGTTCTTACTATTTTATATCAAAAATTCAATACAATAGCTCTTTAGTTTCTATGGAAACCTGTTACATGTTTTCCATCTTAAAAATCGCCAACACCCCCCCAGAGCTAAGACATATCCCATGTCAAAAGTGAAAATTAATATTTTGCTAATCAAATAAATGAACTCATGTTTAATGTAGCTATTTTTATTTTTAGCAATAATTATAGTTATAAGAATTACAAAATAGACCTGTAAAGTATTACATTTTAGCTCATGATTTTTTCAGTAAAATGATGTATAGCTTGTGAGGTTTAGCTAAAAATTAAAAATGTTATGAATTATTTGATCAATCTAAAATTCCCCCAGTATCAAAGCGAAATAAGCTTCTTCGACATCCAGGGTTCAATGTGTTAAGTAAGCTAACAATAGTCAAACTTTGATATAACGGATTTGAATGGCCTGATTTAAAAAATATGATATATCAAGGAATATTCTTTGTTTGCAATTCATTATTGGTGATGGTGCAATCATGTTATTTAGATTTTTAACCCTTCCCAGACTACGCCTCAATTGGGTGGGCGTGGACCTCATATAAGAAATACAAAAATGTTTTTGTTTTTTTCTGTGTTTATAAAACTTAGTTATTTCTAAATCGTTGAAATAAACTGTATTTATGCCATAAACAATTTTTAACAAAAAAAAAACAGCCAAAATATAATAATCAACATTAACAATGTAATGTTAATCATTAACCCTAGAAGTGGCAAGCTTTTTACTCTTAACTGTAACATAAATATAATTACTAATATCTTCATGAAATATCAAAGTTTAAACAAAAAAAGCTTAAAACATGCCCCCCCCCTTATAACCACTAACCACAAAAGCAAAACAGGTGTCCACTGCAATCCCAATTAAGCCTACAAATGCCGTCAACTTCCACCCAAGCCGGTCACCGTTTATTTAAGGTGGGCCCTCCACTCCGCTACACCACACATTTGCAAGCCAAATTGGGATTGCTCATGGTCGGGATTCGAACCCTAGCACTTCCGAATGGCTAGAACGTTACGCTCGTCAGCGTAGCGCGTTAGCCGGCTCGGCCACTCAGTGCCTAGGAGTAGAAAGCGCTTACTTGGTTATAGACCTGCCCGGTGGCAGGCTCGTGTACTACGAGAGCAGTTTCGGTTGTTTGCCCCCAGAGGGAAACACGGTCGCGTAGGCGATAGTGTCTAACAAATACACTAAACTGACGACAGATGCCTCCACCTGCCAATTCTTATTGAATTTGTAAATGCGTCGTAAATTACGACTTTGCCATTTCTAGGGTTAATTTGAGTTCCTATTGATAGAAAATGGTCCATACATATACATATACGTACATACATAATTTTACGATCCGCGGATATATCCGCCGACCGTTCGCTAGGCCCAAAAATTTAGCAGATATATTTGCCTGCACTCCGGGAAGGGTTAATAAGAACATTTTTCATCAAGATTTTATTTTAAGTCAAACAAAAGTTATGACGTTTCGGGATCTGGAATCTGATCCCATTCTCTGGAGAGCTAGAACCTAAAACCTAACACGATTAGTACATAATCCAGACTTAGTATAAAGCTAAAAACAAAAAAGTATAAAGCAGTCATAAAACTTACAAACAACAAACTTGCAAACAAAGTTTGCTCTTAATTGTTGTATTTGTACTTGTTTGTAGCGTGGAGAAAACATGTGTGGAAGGTAATGAGATCGATTCCCGACCAGGTAGGTAACATTTTTGTTCAGGGTTTATGCAAATCAGTAAAAAAAATTATGTTAGGCCCTAAAGTCTTACATCAACTTTAATTTTTATTTTTTAGTTTTTAATTCAACAAAGCCGAACGAAGCTCGGTCTCCTGGTACTTGTATATAATTAGCTTATAGCTATTGTTAATTGTCTAGGTTGAAGAAAAACGTTGTATTCAACAAGGAATTAAAGTACTTTTTGTTCCTTAAGCAATTGTTGCCCTCAGCTACACCTAAGGTAACAACAGTTTCCTTTGTGGACAAAAAGTTTCCCTTTAATCCCTTGCGACAAAAATAACTATTTCTTGGAACATACCAAATAATATCTTCATCCCTGATGAACATGAGTGTGCCGTCCAGAGTTGCCACAACATATGGCTTGGCTTTTCCTCGTGGACTGTCTTGGCCCTGCGCCACGTCAGCAATGATCTCTGTGCTGATGTTGGGGTTCCGCATCCGGGAGGCCATTAGAGGATGGTACTCAACGGAAGATGGAAGCAAGTTCTCATTTCTGTAACAACAGCTAGGTTAATCATTGACTAACGTTACAACAGTTAGGTACAGGTAAATCATGGAAAAAAAGATTCAAAAATATCAAAGATCAAAAGAGGTCATGACATCCATTTTAAGACTTTTAATAAAATTACAATTAGTACACATTTAGTTCCAAATTTGTTAGTTCAGCATTTTAGGCTTATGCCAATGTCATTACTGTGATACAGTATACCAAAAATATACCATTATTTTCACTACATTTACACAAATATATATTAACATTTTTTTCATACATATTTACTGCTATTTTCATTAACAACCGAGTAAATGATTGACCACACATTTTTGTTTTCCTTACCGTTTAACTTGCTCCCCATCTATTTCAACATTGGGGGTAGGCATGACTTCTGTATTTATTCTCATTATAGTACCTCCTGGCTGTGCAACAAGAACTTTCGGTAGACCCTGGGCGTTGTGGTTGAGAGCAACACCCCCTATCTGGTTGGCACATTCCCACTTGAAGAGACAAACCAAGCGGCCACCTGTTGCGCTCTGTACCCAACGATACGATCTAACAACCCGGTCAGTCAGCCCCAGCACCAACTCTATGTTTCCGTCCCCGTCCACATCTTCTAATAACAACACCTAAGGAATAGGAAAAGTTAGTTTTCTCTCATAGTATATACACATATAAAGAATGATTTGGACTGGATTAGAACATTGGAATAGCTGACTGTATTCTGTGATAAGATTATTACAAAATCAACTGATTAATTATCATCACATCACTAGTACTACAATAACAACTAAATACATATATATATTAAAATGAGGCTAATAAATTGTGAAGAATGTGTGCAATCCCTGTGAATTAGTAGTCGTGGGTCTAAAATGTATTTAAAAAATTTTTTTAGTTTAACTTCATAAACAATGTAAGATACCATTTAACTAGCCTAAGTCAATTATTTCAAGGAAAGCAACTTATCTTACATCTGCCAAAGGAATGGTTGGTTAAAAAGTCAAGGTAAAAGCATACGGGGATAGTAGGCCTATTCAGACAGGAGACTTGATACCATTTTAATATGACGATATTTAGATGATTTTCAGTAAACTTAAATCTAGAAATAATATCTAAGATTAAAATGAGTCCATACCTTGGTGTTCGGTGGAATTCGTTGAACATGAACAGGTTCCAATTTGACACAAGGTGCACTATCCCCACTGTCTTCAGTTTTGGGATGCAAACATAAGAAAATATGACACCATCCATCCCCACAAACTATTACAAGGGCATTACTACCACAATTCATAATATCACCCACTCTAACTGCGGTTATCATGCCTAAATTGTTGATTTTTTGCCACATTTTATCATGTTTATAAATCATTAAATCGCCACTCATGTTGCCGGCTATAAGCTCTATTTCACCATCATTATCAACATCACCCAAGGCAATACCATTCTTAAAAATTGACCCATTGAAGTCAAACTCGAGATGATCAACAAAACACACAGAGCGCATTTTGAAAAGAACAATAATGTCTAATTAAAATTTCAGTCAGGCCTGTAAGCACTGTGTAGTTTCTTTATTGGATGAAGGAAATTATTCTTCTAGTTTCATCAAAATTGGTGTTCGTTGTTCAGGCACAAATGATTTTACACCTTGCCATCTACTTGGGGGCCATACAATTGCTGTAGCTTTAGCTGAAATAAGGCCAAGAGACACAGGGCCAAAGAGGTTAGAGTCCATAGAATGTCCTTTATGATCCCCTTCAACCCAACAGTGTCCTTCTGGTATTCGTACAAAGGGACTTTTGTATCCCTGTGTGTTAATGATGTCCCCTTCAAGTCCAACAATTCGTTTGATCAATTTTTGGTCTGGATCTTTGGGCGAAGTGAGTGCTACAACATCACCTCGAGATACATCAAAAAATCTAACAGACCATCGATTCAAAAAAACGTAATCTGTTGTAGAAGCTGGATTTAGTGAGGGTTGCATTGAAACACCATCTACCCTGGCAACATATCCAATAATATCAACAAAGGTAATACCTACTGGGATTCCATAAAAAACAGCTTTCAAGAAGAGTCTCATAAATACTACTGTAATTACTCTGAAATTTTAAAATAAAGCTGTACTATTATGTATTTAAAAAATTTACATCAAGGGCTGGCCTGACATTCTCAAACATTACCATTGAAATATTGTAATTTGGTTACTTTTCATAACCTCTAAACAGGATAAAACAAAACATCAACACCCAAGAGCTTCACGAATGGTTACCATTGTCAGCTGATAAATAAGACAAGAATAAGCTTGACGTTAATCACAGAGGAAATAAGTAGTAGTATAGACTAACGGCACTAGTTTCTCTATGGTGAAGTATAAAATCTTTGCCATTATTAGTGGATTATTAATAATGGATAGTCAAAGATAAAATTCAGCCAGAAGATATTAAAGTATTAAGAAATGCCTTTAATACAAATTCTTCCTATTATACATGAAATATTACTGTACAAAATTAACTTTATAGAGCAAAAGCATATTATTTTTACAATTTTATACTTAAAACAAAAACATAATACCCCTTACGAGCTTTACTACGAGTTAGCTATACTGCGATAATTTTGTTTCGGATTTATATGAATATCATATACAGAAACTTTATTTCCCCTATTCTTTCCCTATTCCCTATCCTTAAGTTCTTTGCTAATAATTGTAAGCCACAATGACAGGATCTCAACTGAAGATTGACTTATTGGTTGGACTGCAAGTTTCATGTAGGATAGTCTTCAATTAGTTTTCTTTTGAAAAAATTAGGTTCCCGGTGTATTATCATAGTTTCTTCAAAATTTATTTCGTGATTTTCAGACCAGCAATGGTGATTATTATTCTATACGTGTTTATCTCCTACGAAAATCCATTATTTGATTAGATCGTTGAAATGATTTGGTCGTCATGTTTACTACAGAAAAACAATGTTTACTATTGCAAAATGATTTAACAGATATAAACAAACAGACATTTTTGTTCTTATGTCAAGAGCCAAAATGGACATACCACGTCTAATTTCATTAAAAAATAGAGCCGATGAAGTAATAAATGAACTTATTCCGGAAAAAATCTAAAAATATATGAGTATAATGAGTTTTGTGCTTGGCTTAAAAAAGAAAGTGTGGAACATGCGAACGTAAGCTACAACATCATGCTATAGACTTTTCTTTTTTTTCAAATACCATTGCTTTTTTGAAACGAAAATCTAATAGCTAGCAACAAACTAAAGCCAAGGTTTTTACCGCTGATCAAGTGTCCAAGTTCATGAATCCTATGACGCTCCTGATATGTGATGTAGAGTGGCTGTTTGCTAAAGTGAAATTGCACTATCAAAGTAAATTTCAACTTCAAATGGAGCAGGAACTTAAAAATGTTAGGAGTTTAGCAATAACTGGGACTGAGACGGTGGCGACGTCCTGTAATCCAGCTGCTTGGAGGTCACGAATTGTGGATGGTTGTGAGAGATGGGTGTAGTGCTCTCTTGTGTGGATTAACGTCCGCACTATTGAATACTACGTTAATCCGCAAAGACCACCCTTATAATTAGACCAATTCGTAATTCAGAGGCAGTGGTTCGGATTCCACGTTTAACTGTAGGGCCCTTACTTGTTGCCATTGGGCTATTTATTAACAGTCCTGTCTAAGGAACATGTCACCCTTAGTCAGTAACAAGACTTCAAGATCGCGCCACAAATATATCACACTCAGTCCTCATTCATACTTGGCTTAAAATACCTACCTTGTGTTATGGTCGCCATTTCAATAACCTAATCTAATCTAATGTTTTTTAATGGTTTTGTTTGTTTTTTGATTAAAAAATATATTCCAAATATTCTGAAATCCTAAACAAATCAGTACAAAGAAAATAAATCAATACCCAGCTTTATTATTTAGCATTATTTGACAATTAAACCATTATTATAATTAGTTATACGTTAAAATGACTTTTTAATACAGTATGCTTTCGAAATGGGTTGAAAATCAATGACCAATTATTAAAAGCTAACTAATATTGATTTTACAGCTGTTTGTTTTTCTTTCTATTAAATTTTTAAACTACAGAGACAGCTGATTATTACCAGTAGGTGGTTCATTGATAATTGAAAGCAAAATTCGACTAATATCGCGTAATAAGTGGATTTTTATTATGCTCGTGATTTACTTTTTAAGGGGCGGCGAACAATTTCAAGCTTTGAAAAACCTTCTCTGGAATGTAGAGAATGCATGAAATAAATTTCATTGTTATCAGTTTTCCCGTTTTATTTTGAGAAATGTTTGCCTCCTGGACGTAAAAAACAACACAAATTGAATAACACGTTTCTTCTCACGCAAATTCTAAAAAATTATAATTTTGAGCAATGTACAGACAGCTGATTATTTAAGTGTAGTCAATCAAATATATTTTATTCAAAAAAAACACCGTATAACTAATCTGCATCTAGTTAAGTTAACGTTTTATTTTTGATAAAAAATATTTCAATATTTTATTTTATATGATGAAAAAAATACTATATTCCCCAATAACAACCATCATTTTTCAATATCTTGTAAAGTATTACATTGTTTCTTATTTAAAACAAAAATTTTTATATCGATAAAAATTTTATAGTAATTCAGCAATAATTTTAAATTTAATATTTGTATTAGTGGATTTTTTTTTTTAAAGAAATTGAATATAGTTTTTTACAGCTATTTCACGTTAGTTTTTAAATCATGATATTAATTTTTATTTATTTTTATTCTTTTAAAATCAAAAATAAATGAAATAAATTAAAGTATTTAAATCACATGAAATAAATGTACAATCAAAATAAGTATTAATAAATCAGGGACTTGAGATCGGACAACTGATATATAATAAAAAAACAATACGAGAACTATAAGTATTGTAGAAATCAACTTCTATAAATAGACGATCACAAAAAAATCTAATTAATAAAAACAATGTACCCCATTTGTTTATTAAATATAAAATATAATTCAACCGCAATATGTCAATTTTTTGAAAATAATAACACCGAGCCACAAAGAGCTGATAATAAAGATCACAAAGGGACTAATAGACACAATCAGGCAAGGAGCTGTCTTGGTAATCAACGAAAACTAAATGAGACCGATGCAAAAGCTGAAATATTTATACATAAAGGGCTAAATGAGACACCCGATCCAGGCAATTTAAAGTAATTAGATCACATCAAGACTAAATGAGACTTTAAAATAAAATTAGGTAATCACAAAAGGACTAAATGAGACACCCGATCCAGGCAAGGAGCTTAAGTACGGGAGTTAAGATCATAAGGGACTAATTAACAGGCAAGGAGCTGAAGTTAGTAGAATCACATGGAGGGACTAAATGAGACACCCGATCCAGGCAAGGAGCTAAAGTACGGTAGTTAAGATCACATTGAAAAGGGACTAAATGATACACCCGATCCAGGCAAAGAGCTGAAGTACGTTAGGTAGAATCACACCGGAAAGGAACTAAATGAGACACCCGATCCAGGCAAGGAGCTGAAGTACGTTAGGTAGAATCACATTGGAAAGGGACTAAATGATACACCCGAGCCAGGCAAAGAGCTGACGTACGGGAGTAAAGATTACATCGGAAAGGGACTAAATGAGACACCCGATCCAGGCAAGGAGCTGAAGTACGTTAGGTAGAATCACACCGGAAAGGAACTAAATGAGACACCCGATCCAGGCAAGGAGCTGAAGTACGTTAGGTAGAATCACACCGGAAAGGAACTAAATGAGACACCCGATCCAGGCAAGGAGCTTAAGTACGGGAGTTAAGATCACATCGGGAAGGGACTAAATGAGACCCCCGATCCAGGCAAGGAGCTGAAGTACGTTATGTAGAATCACATCGGAAAGGGACTAAATGAGACACCCGATCCAGGCAAAGAGCTAAAGTACGGGAGTAAAGATTACATCGGAAAGGGACTAAATGAGACACCCGATCCAGGCAAGGAGCTGAAGTACGGGAGTTAAGATCACATCGGGAAGGGACTAAATGAGACCCCCGATCCAGGCAAGGAGCTTAAGTACGGGTGGTAAGATCACATCGGAAAGGGACTAAATCTAAATGAGACACCCGATCCAGGCAAGGAGCTGATGTACGTTAGGTAGAATCACATCGGAAATCGGAAAGGAACTAAATGAGACACCCGATCCAGGCAAGGAGCTGAAGTACGGTAGTTGGGATCACATCGGAAAGGAACTAAATGAGACACCCGATCCAGGCAAGGAGCTGAAGTACGTTAGGTAGAATCACTTTGGAAAGGGACTAAATGATACACCCGAGCCAGGCAAAGAGCTGACGTACGGGAGTAAAGATTACATCGGAAAGGAACTAAATGAGACACCCAAGCCAGGCAAGGAGCTGAAGTACGGTAGTTGGGATCACATAGGGAAGGAACTAAATGAGAACCTCGAGCCAGGCAAGGAGCTGAAGTACAGTAGTTAGGATCACATCAGAAAGGGGACTAAATGAGACATCAGAGCTAGGCAAGGTGCTGAAGTACGGTAGTTAGGATCAAATTTTAGGCACGGGAGTTAGGTAAGGAGCTGAGATATTAGAACCACATCGGAATGCGGGCGAGATATGAGAACTCGAACTTCGAACCCGAGTTGGTCCAATGGTAGAACACGAGAGAGAATAGCTCCACAAACAAATTAATTCTCGGAATGAAGTTGGCCGTCAACAAATGTATTAGCCGACTGACTTCACGGACGCGCGCTCCCCACCACGCAACCACTCACTTATAATTTGCTAAATGCATCCCTTTCAATTTGCGGATCCGGTTAGAGAAAACTCCCCAGCCCATAAATCACTCATTTCCTGTCCCTCACTTCCATTTTCCGCTCGCCGCGCCCCCTACAGTCTCTAGAACAAACTAATTTGCCGACAACCCCCCTCCAACCACCCCCTTAGCTACTGTATCGCACGGTTGCAGAGAGGGTCCTGAATAAATATAACGATTTCCCTCCCCTTCCCCTTCCATCGTACGACCAGGTGTTCTACCGAGGTGCAAATTAAAGTTGGTTAATGAAAATGTTCCTTCATTACCCGTGAATTTATGTTTCGCCATAGGTTAAGTCTAAGATTAATGTTTACTGTTCCCTGTTATGACGCCTGGCGCTATTAAATAAATTACACATGTTTGCATCTATACCAAATCATTTTACAAACACTTTACAATTCCATCTAGTAACCCACACTTTAAAAACAAAACGATCTGGAGATTCTGTGTAGTCAAAGTGCACTCATTTACCTAATTTCATGTATACTGTGATCATTGTAGTGTTGAGGTTCGTAGCCTACACAGACAAATTGACAGACTAAATAAATATACACAACAGACATCAGTCTGAAAGTCACATTTTTGGATTCAGGGAGGCCTCAAAGCGGATGTATTCACTCTCAACTCAAATTCGAAAATGTTTACGAAAAAAGAATTCTCCATAAAATTATCTATGAGGGGAGAAAGTAAAAACAATGATTTTACGATAATTGAATGTAATGGTATAATGATCATGGCAAATGATTCAGCTTATCGTTGTCGGTATAAATGCTACATGTATGGGGTCTATTATCATCTATTACTTAGGCACCACACCCTTCATTTATATTCTGCTACTATATATTATGGTAAACATTTTTTTACTTTTTGTAATCTATATAAATGAAATTAGAGTTTTGTCTGTACATTGCTCAGAATCATTTATTTTTTAGTTATTTTTACTTTTCGAAACCGGTCTTATCTCAATTTTTGTCTGTTTGTCTGTGACGCTCCAGGACGCATTTTACGCCGTCTTCTCCGAAAAAACGGGAGAACTGATAACAATGAAACTTACTTCATGCATTCTCTACATTCCAGAGAAGGTTTTTTAAAGATGAAATTGTCCGCCGCCCCTTGAGAAGTAAAGATTTAAAGAACCAAGAAAGTTTAAAGTAAAGAACCAAGATTTAATTCAGTTTAAAAATTTTTTATCTCTGCCCGAAGGCGACCTGGCATTTAAACCATGAGGCCACGAAGTACACTGATTGGTTTGTGGTTGTCCATATTCTTTTTAGTTTTGTCCTTAATTTATATCATGTGCATTATGTTCAAAGTATGTGTTATATTGTTCTTTTAATTGATTTGAGGAATCTGTTTATTTCTAAATATATTTCAAAATCTTCCATGCCGATTATATGTCTAAAGTCCTTAGAAAAGTTATCACTTAACCTTTTCGTCGAAAATTTTTTTCTCTCTCTATGGTATACTGTGGACAATCAATTAAAATATGTTCTATCGTTTCATCAAATCCAAGTGTACATTTTAAGCATGATGCAGTGAGGTTAAACCTTTAATAGAAAGAAAAACAAACAGCTGTCAAATTAATATCAGTTAGTTTATATTGGTCATTGATTTTAAACCCATCTCTAAATCATACTATATTAAAAAGTCATTTTAACGTATGACTAATTATAATAATGGTATAAATGTTCTAACCTAATTAATTGTAAAGTAATGCTAAATAAAAAAGCTGGATATTGATTTATTTTCTTTGAATTGATTTGTTTAGGATTTCAGGTTTGCATTTTAGTATGATAATCTTTCTTCTTAAACTGAATCCTACAACCCGTACAAAGGACGGGCTTACTGCTAGTTTAGATACTAACCAAACCCTTCTGAAATGTAGAGGATGCATGAAATAAGTTTCTTTCCGTCTCTTTTTCCGTTTTTTCCGGAGAAGACGGCGTAAAATGCCTCCTGGAGGTCACAGACAAACAGACAGACAGGCGCAAATTGAGATAAGACTTGTTTCGACTTCTCCAACGCACGAAACGTAAAAATAACTAAAAATGAGTAACTCTGAGCAATGTACAGACAAAACTCTAATTTTATTTAAATAGTAGGAGAAGATATTACTTCATAATCATTACCACCATCAGCTTTATTTTTACGACTATCGCATTGGTAACGCTCTGGTTCAGTAAGTCAAAGGTTGCTGGTTCGAAACATGCGGCCGGCGACTCCTGTCAGATCATGAGCGGTCACCTCTGGCTAGCTCATAGGACTAATGCAGCTATCTAACTACCAGCACCTCGCTGTCCAAGGTTAAAAATAAATAAATAAAATCCCAGTGAGAATGTGACGAAAATCCAATACGTCGTCACTGATAAAGTCTTAAAAGAAAATTGAGAGAAGATTTCTGTTCGAGGCAGGAAAGAGTTACAATAACAAATAAAGAAAATCTTGAAACGTTCACAGTTCCGAGAATACGTCGACCAGCCTAGTTCCGTCCGCGACCGCTACGCCGCGCTGTCTACCCACAATGCCATTGTGAAATGTTTGGTGACAGCTCCGATAGAATGTTTGACAAAACCCAGTTAGGCCAGACTATAATGCTGGCTTGTTTGTGTTTCTGCCCGTTCCGCTCCAGCCGTATCTCTTTCTTCGCGATATTTGCACGGGGTTCTCACCTACCGGCCTTCTGTTCGCTTTTTGCCACCTCGATTTCGCCTGTTTCCTTCCAATTGTAGCTGTATTTTTTGTCCGGCAGCATTATAGTAATCGAATGGGGATCGGGCGAATTAAATAGAATTGTTGGCATAAGAAAAGTGGGAGTTGGCTGTGAAAAATGTCATTGCTGAAGTAATTTTATCAGTAGTATGCTACGGTATAGAGAGGAAGGGTATTTTACTTAGGTATTATTTTTTTATTTATGGGTAAAATCAGCAGGCCTATATGACGTGATTAAATTTGGTTGTCGGTTCAATGCTGGATTTGGGTGCAGCTGCCCTTTAGTCATTGAGCTGTGACCCTGAAAAATTATCTTTGCCAGCAATAAAGATAAAAACTATCTGGATTATTGATTCATATTGATCAGTTATCGTTCAAATTATCGATGATCTTTTTTGTTCAGGAAATTAAGAGATTCCGTTTCTACTGACTAATTTATTGAAAGCAGCAAATTTTGCTTTCTTTCAGTCAATACAGTATTTAGATATGGTTTGGATTTTTAGGGACATTGCAGTGAGGTGAAATATATTGTCAATCTTCAAGAAAGGTTCTGAGAGTAGTGACTGCTTCTGGATTTAGATAACATTGTAGAAGTTTTTGACGAGAACAGTACCTTATCCATATATTATCGAATAAGTGGGAGAATGTAAAATTTAACAATGCAATTCCCTAGATAGCGACTTTATCTTTTGAGACCTTGACCGTATTTTAGCGAATTTCCCATAGGGAAGAAGCTATTACCGTAGGATTCATGGTAAGACTTAAGCCCGGGACCATGTAATTTTTCGTCTTTAGGTAGGCCTCTGGGTAGAGGCCAAAAACAATAGTCATTAAAATTTATATAAATGTGTGAGTCTGAGAACACGATACCTCTCGTATAAATGAACCCAACCGATCTTGACCAAATTTGGTAGACGTGTATTCCTGCATTTGCTCGGACGAGTTCATAATCCAGACATACGGGAAATCAGAACGGGTAGTTTGGGGGGTTTGTACTAAAAATTTGAGTTTTTGCTTTTTATCTTTATTTTATTTGTTTTGAATTTTATCTTTCCCCATTAAAATTAGCTCAAAAACTACACAATTTAGTTCCTTAACGTTTTGCTATACCTTTAACGGTTACCGAGATATTATAAAATCTAGACACAGTACATTGTATTTAGGGGCTCCAATGCTAATTTTATGGAGGATAAGGAAAAATTAATATTTCCCTTTTTAACCAATAGTTTTGGAAGATACTTTGTATTTTGCTTCATGTGGTTGGG
The DNA here is from genome assembly GCA_023375725.1 of Nephotettix cincticeps. NCBI lineage: Eukaryota > Metazoa > Arthropoda > Insecta > Hemiptera > Cicadellidae > Nephotettix > Nephotettix cincticeps. The sequence goes on along the minus strand of CM041786.1, from coordinate 8,438,175 downwards.
ATCAATATGTTTATGTTAAAAAAATCATAGCTTATGTGTTCCTCACAGCAGCAAACCTGCATATATTTTCCCATGTTAATCTTATGGAGAATAGGCAAATACTCTAATTTATTAACAGGTATTGATTAATCAACCTTGTCATATACTTGTATTATTATTGCCATATTATTGAGGTGGAAATTCACTGAGTACGCAGGTCTGCTGCGATGGGGGTATTTACGTTTCACGATCGTGTAACCAGTGATGTCTCAAAATTAATAATGTTCTTGAGGGGTTGAAATGAAATATTTATCCAGTAAGACAGACTCTAACGTAATGATAATGATTGGTACTTATAATTTAGTATTTAATATTCAACGTTAATATGCACCCTTAGTTTATAACTTTACGGTGGCTTGTAAAGTTATTAAATGTTTTTAATTGCTCCAGCTACTTGGAGGTCACGAATTGGGGATAGTTATGAGCGATGGTTGGTGGGTGTAGTGTTCTCTTGTGTGGATTAACCTCCGCACTATTGAATACTAAGTACATCTGCAAATACCATCCTCATAATTAGGCCAGTTCCTAATTTAGAGGCAGTGGTTCGGACTCCACGTTTAACTGTAGGTCCCTTAGATATGACATCGACTGTTGGGATTTTAATTAATTAATAGTTCTGTCTAAGGAACATGTCAGCCTTAGTCAGTACGAAGACTACAAGATCGCGCCATAATCATCTAACACTCATTTCTCATTCAAACTGTGCTTAAAATACCTGAATAGGTTGGCATTTCAGTAACTAGCTAACTAACATAGTGCATAGTTATATTTATAGTCATAGACATAGCTAATAACATTTCTATGCATTAACAAACACTGTTAATGGGCCCTCAGTATTGAAAATAAAGGGATCCATGCAATCGCGCTATATAACAATCAGCATTTTTCTCGTTATTTCTCAAAATTTTCTTTCTGAAAATGCATTGTTGCTCACCCATAGAAATCAAGAAGGGGAGGAAAATAAATAAAATATATTTAGGATTATTTTTATTGGTGGCTAAAACATGGAGGAATTACGAGAAAAATGCTATCGCACGATTGTTATATCGTGTACAAGTCCTTCCGAAAAGATTAGATTAGATTATTGAAATGGCAACCATACTACAAGGTAGGTATTTTAAGCCAAGTATGAATGAGAATTGAGTGTAAGATGATTATGGCGCGATCTTGTAGTCTTGTTACTGACTAAGGCTGACATGTTCCTTAGACAGGACTGTTAATTAATAACCCAACAGCCGATGGCAACTAAGGGACCTACAGTTTAACGTGGAATCCGAACCACGGCCTCTGAATTACGAATTGGTCTAATTATCAGGATTGTCTTTGCGGATTAACGTAGCATTCAATAGTGCGGACGTTAATCCACACAAGAGAACACTACATCCACCGACCATCCACAATTCGTGACCTCCAAGTAGCTGGATTACAGGACGTCTCTACCGTCCCAGTCTAAAGTAAAATAAAGTAAACAGTTAGTTATAGATATTACAAAATTATCACAAAGACATGACTTATTTAAAACATGATATTTGTCAATGGTGCAGTTTCGCCAGCAACAATGCGATAAGTAATGTATTCTGGGTAACATCGGCGTCAGCTGTTGCTAGCTTTGTAGTTGGGTGATTAAGCTCTTGTTATCGTCTCAGGCCGACAGATCGCGTCGCAGTCGCTCGTGCTCGACGCCCCCTCTACGATCACGCTGAGTTCCGACTTTTACACCAGACAGGTCTCTTCGGATCGATGCGTGTCACGAGCTCGCCTCATAAAACTCGTTAAAATTTGTGTAAACGTCAGAATCGCGGTGTCGTCTTAGATCAATAAGCTCGTGTTCTGAGTGAAAAAATAATCTATAAAGCGGTACTCATAAATACTGTACGGCGACGGCAGCCCCGCCTCTCGCCGTGGCCAATCACAGGACAGCACCGCCATCTTGGTCGACCAGCGCGGCCTGCCGGGCGTGGCGCGAACTAGCACCAGTGAACCTCTGGCTTCAATCGATAACACAGACTCCCATGTTTGTTGTACCCTAACTTTTTGAACGCGAGTGCCAGGAGAGTGGACGCAAACTTGTGCATGGCAGTTTCGCAGCTCTGATCGCCAACGGCTTCATTCTGTTCAATTCCAGGTATGTTTACAGCGCATTTAAATAGTTAAACATATAATATAATTAGAAATTCAGACGTCAAATAGATCACCCGACCCTTACGCGAGGGTTGAGGGGTTGGTGAAGCGAGGACCGAAGTATGTGGGAGTTCAGTGAAGAGCTTATCTCAAGAACCTTAACGGCCGGAATGAACGTAGAACGAAGAAGCTGTGAATGAATCTTCTATTTCGATTTAGTATGTGTTAAATATAAGTAATGCTTTTGAAGCCTAGGCATATTATAGTTCAAATATAAATAGGTATTATATTAGATCATTAAGCAAGAAAGCATGAAATTCTAGACTCGTAATCTTAAGTTTGTACTTAAAATAGTCTATTTTCACTTTCAATGCAAAGTTAAATTGTTATTTTTGAATACATTTAATGTTTGTTAAGTGTGTAAGTGTTCACTCAATTAAAAAAATCTTCTAAAGGTCTTGTTAAAGAAGTTTGTCAGTAAAGTTTAGAGTAATTTCTTAGTATTGGAAATTTCTCTGATCGCGTCACAAATGATTCATTGTCAACTGATCGTAGCTTTTTTCAGTGCATTCCCTTTTTGTAAGTGGTGAATATATATTTTTCGTTTGTTAAGTGTAGGAAACGATAAATTAAGGGTAAACTAAAACAGAATTAATATTGAAAAACCTTTCATTCCATGCAGGGTTAAAACTAATTATAAGCTACCAAAAGTATTCATTTAAATATATAAAACAAAGTTGTGTTAGTTACAACATTTATAACTCGAGAACGGCTGGTCAAATTTTAACGATCTTTGATTTTTTTTATTCGTCTTTGCTCAGAGTAGCATAAAGGCATGTTCAGTTTTGTATTTAACCTTAGGGCTAAGCCCCACTGGCCTGTAAAGTTTGTATATGTTAAGCGTATGAGGAAAAGACGTGATGCATTTTGGTCAATAATGTAAATATTTTATTAACAGCTGATTTTGTGTTGCTTTATTTTCACCAGTCGACAGCTAACGTCATTGTGCGTCATTTTCAGCGAATGTTGTGATTGTTTATAAAAAGTTATAGGTTACTGGTTGGTTTGTTTGTCACAGTGTAATTAATAGTTTTTTTATGTTTTGTGCGAGAGGAATTAATGAATGTTACGCGAGTATTACACAAAAAGACCGCGATTCAGAGAATTTAATCTTTCCTATAAAACCGTACTGCAGTTAGGTTTGGTTTGGGTTTAGGTTGGATTGGAAAAATATGAATCAATCCACTTAGATTTATTTGTTTAGTGGGAATGTTATATAAATTTCTAATGGTTTAAATATTGTTATTAATGATGCCGCGGCCTAGAATATCTAATCTTAACAACGAAGCCGTAATGCTATTCAATTTCAGAACATGGCCAATCTTAGAGTTAACATGTATTTACTGGCGTTACGAAGTTCGACGGGTCAGCTAGTAAAGCATAAAAATTCCCTATAATTTAAAAGAAAACTAAAACTACATTTAACTACCAACGCATTTTACAGAGTTAATCCATGGATCATACTCTAAATTATAAAATCTAAATCTAAATATATAAAACAAAGTCGTGTTAGTTACACGCATTATAACTCGAGAACGGCTGGACCGATTTTAATGATCTTTGATTTTTAGGATTCGTCTCTGCTCCGGTCATGCTTTAGGCATATTCAGTTTCCATAAATTCAATTAGTTTCCATTTTATAGCGTTTTAAATTTCTAATGTTAACCTTATGGGGAATAAGTTTGTTTACAAATTTTCTAAAATCAAAACATTTGATTTCTTAAAACAGCTGTTGGTTTACTCTCCGTTAGCAATATGCTTTACTATCCAATGCCATGTGAATCATATAATGTAAAACTATGAAGTAAATACGTGCTGTACAAAATGAACAGCATTATTCGCCACGTTAATAGTTTACGGTTTTTGGGAATTATGTACTGTATTTATTTATTTTTTATTTTCTGTATGATTAAAAGTAACGTGTTTATATATTTGCCAAATAAAATAATCACAATGTTTATACATATTAGGTTTATTATAATAATCAGCTGTTGAATATTTAAAGCTTTCACAGCGAAGCCGCAATGCTATTTGACTTCACAAAATGGCCAATCTTAAAGTTAACATATATTTTCTGTTAGGCGTTACGAAGTTCGCCGGGTCAGCTAGTAAATAATAAATATATTCTTAACCACTTATCAAATTATGGACATACATTTTTATACATTTAATTTGGTAAGAAGCAGATTAAACTAGATTAACATATATGTTTAGCCTAATCATCTTTTTTGTGGTACTATTTCAATAGTAATTTTTTGATTTTTTTGAAAACTGCTAATGACATTTTTTTGTAATAAATATTAAAACGAGATCACACGCAGCACGCTGGCGTGAGTAGAGCGAATTTCATAGAGCGTATATTATCTCCATCATAGTAATCGAACAGTACTGAGTATGCAGGTTTGCAGCAATGAGGATTGTCTTACATGGTATATATACTTTATACTTTTAACTGAAATGGCGACCTACCCAAGTAGGTATTTTAAGCCAAGAATGAATGAGGAATGAATGTAGGATGATTGTGGCGCGATCTTGTAGTCTTGTTACTGACTAAGGCTGACATATTCCTTAGACAAGACCGTTAATTAATAGCCCAACAGCCGATGGCAACTAATGGACCTACAGTTTAACGTGGAATCCGAACCACGGCCTCTGAATTACGAATTGGTCTAATTATGAGGATGACCTTTGTGGATTAACGTAGTATTCAATAGTGCGGACGTTAATCCACACAAGAGAACACTACATCCACTTACCTACATCGCTCACAACTATCCACAATTCGTGACCTCCAAGTGGCTGGATTACAGGACGTCGCCACCGTCCCAGTCCTAAAGGCTACTAACTAAGGAAAAACACGTACCAAATCTTTTAAAATTGTGTTGATAATAATTAAGGGCTAGATAAGAATGCAACAACAACAATAAACAAAACAATGAAATAATAACACAACAACAAAAATTAAATTGCGATAAGAAAAATAAAATGAAATATGTATACATTATCGGTGAGCAAAATATTTCCTTTCAATACCAGAGTAAATTCAGAATACATTGCAAAAAATACAATACATTTTTAGATAGCGTTGATCAATAAGGAAATTTTTCAATCTTGTTACTTTCATTTTATCTATTAACTGGCTAAAAATCACACAGTCCCTCTGAAAACTTGAATAAGTTATTATCACACAGCATTTTAAAACTATTCACGTAGTAGATTTTCCATTTTTGTAAGCCAGTGCCATCTGTGGACAAAAAACATGCAAAAGGAGTTTATTTAATTTATTGAAAAATGGAGAAAATTGCAATAAGTAACATCGATTACACAAAATAGTTCGTTTGGCGACAATGAGGTTGGACAAAATAATAAAGTTGCTCAACATCTTAAGTATAATAATAGCTATAGTATTAATTATTTTGATAAATCTCTAGCAAAAACAAAGCGCAAATATGGGAAGAGCTGTTTATTTCTAAAAGTGTTTTAGCTAACGAAAAAGATAATCTCTATATGTAAAAATGTATGTATGTATGTACGTATGTCGTTTATGCGTTGTAAAACTACTCATCCGATTGCCGTGAAATTTTAGGTTGCTGCTATATGTGTCCGGGAAGGTTTTAGTGAAAAACTCGAATTTTTGAAAACTACATGAATTTCCATTTTATGGGGTTTCAGACTTATAATGTTAACCATAGGAGAATAAGTTTGTTTACAAATTGTCTACAATCAAAACATTTGATTTCTTAAGCTATAACTGTTGGTTTACTTTCCATTTACATTTTGCTTAACTATCCAATGCCATTTGAATCATGTAAAATATGTGCTGTACAAAATGTACAGCTTTATTCGCCATGTTAATAGTTTATGGTTTTTTTTGGATTTGTGTATTTATATTTTAGCGAATTTCCCATAGGGAAGAAGCTATTACCGTAGGTCTCATGGCAAGACTTAAGCCCGGGACCATATTATTTTTTCTTCTTTAGGTGCCCATAGACCAAAAACAATAGTCATTAAAATTTATATATATATATATATATATATATATATATATATATATATATATATATATATATACGTCTGTGAACACGATAACTCTCATAAAAATAGTCCGATCGAGATAAAATTTGGTAGAGACGTGTATTCCTACAAATGCTCGGACGAGTTCGTAAACCAGACATATCGGACAATCGGAACGGGTAGTTTGGGGGGTTTTGTACCCCAAAAATGGGATTTTTGCGTTTTTCCTATGTAATTTTTGAAAATTTCAAATTTTATCTTTCATTATTAGAATCACCTTAAAAACTACACAATTTAGTTCCTTAAAAATTTTCTCTATCTCCAACGGTTACCGAGATATTAAAAGATCTAAAGACAGTTCGTTGTATTTTGGGGCTCCAATGTTAATCTTATGGAGGATAAAGAAAAATTAATATTTCACTTATCAATCAATATTTTTGGATTAAACTTTATATTTAGCTTCACGTAGTTGAGATCTATCCATTTATGTTTAAAATCATAGTTTATATATTTATCATGGCAGCTAACCTGCATACTCTTTTCCCACGTAAATCATATAGGGAATAGGTAAACTCCTTTATTTATGGACAGATGTTGATGAAACTTGATATAAATGGTCAAAATATAAATTGTTTATGCTAGAAACACCTACTTTCAGCGTTCCTCACAGCAGCAAACCTGCATACTCTTTCCCATGTTAATCTTATGGAGAGTAGGCAAATAATAGGCTACTATATTTATGGACAGATAATGATATAACTTGTAAAATATTATTAATATTATGTTATTGATTTGGAAATTCGCTGAGCACGGAGGTCTGCTGCGACTGGGGTATTCAGTTTTGTGTTCTTTGAAGCGTGCACGTATGACTGTGTGTACTTTAGTCAGATATAATTGTACGTGTTTTATAATCATAATTATAACCATTCAATAATGGGCTGAACTACGCCGCTGAAGATGGACCGTCATGTCTGAAATACGTACAGTGTAAAAGTGTAAATAATTGACACCTCAAGGTAGTTTACTAATGTAAATAGCTTTGAAAAACTATTAAATGCGTGGTAAATGGAGTTTTAAATAAAGATGAAAAACTACAACCTGTTGAAGGTCAAACTATTACTTACACGTAGGCCTACATTTAAAATTTGTTTTTATTTCGTCTGATAAAAATACAGAAAATATTTTATGGAATTATATTAATAATATTTAATTGCTTCACCATATTAAATACTCAGATAAACTGTTGACAGCTTCATGCCTTATATTTACAACAATAAGTATTTTCAAAATTTGTAAGTTTATTTAAAAAATTGAGTAACGTTTTCGTAATTTCATATACTGTAGTTAAAAGAATGCATGAATTTTAAAAGTATTTTTTTAGACACAACTACGTGTAATAAAATGGGTATAATGAAATTTTTTTTCAAAATTAAAAGTAAAAATAAATAAATTTAGTGTTTTAAAACTCATTATAAGGTTATTGTAGGTCTTGTAAAAGTTTATCGATCTCTTTTTATAGGTTTTAAGTGGGATAATCTTGAAACTATAAGAAATCAATTCTGAAACATTTTATACACATTTTTGGTCGAACCCAAATTATTTTATAATTTAATAAATCTTTCGCTAACCGTAATTCACTAACTAAGCAAACTTATGTTTACATTAAAGTAAAGAAACACATTATTGTTCACCTATTCTTTGTTTTCACAAGTATAGCTATATCCTGCTGTTTCTGAATATCCTCGTGATAGTCTAGTGTTAGCTATAATTTTTAACAGTACTTGTATTTTCAACTTACTGTCATTGTTTGTTTACATTGATAAAAATCATACCATATTTAAATGTTATCTTTTTGAAAAATTGTTCTATTTTAACCTAACAGTTAAAATAGCTCAAACAAGCTCTGGGGGCGGGGTGTTAGCAATTTGTGTGACGTAAAAAGAGTGACGGAAGTTACGTCGTTTGGTTATGAGAACAGCTGTTTAGTGGAACTGAAAACATTTACTTTAGACACATCCATGGTCTAACCCATTTTCCACAGGGAAGTAAATGCAATAATTTTTTTCTTAGAGGGATCACTAGGAAATCTATTTTTAACCAATCTATAGGTTAAAATTTGTTTAGTCTTTTAAAAATATTTGTTTTACAAAGCACTTTATTCTGAATAAGAATGTATAATTCTGTGGTAATCTGACTATACAGGGTGTTCATTAAAGTTGGGGACAAACTTCGAGGGGTGATAGTACTCATCAAAATAAACAAAAAATTACTAATAAACATAATATGTCTAAAAATCCTTCGTTTAGCCGATAGCAGCCATTTTGTATTTTATACAAAAAACGTTATATATAAATAATTATTTAAGATACAGAAACCAAACTTCGCACACATATTTAATGGCTAAAGAAAAAAATTTTCTCAAATTATCATTAAGTTATCTTTTATATTTTTAAAATTACGGTGGTTAAAAATATTTTAATTTAAATAACAAAAAAACCATTAACTTTAAGAACCGCCGCCATTTTGAAAATATAAAAGCAAACTTAATGATAATTTGAGAATATTTTTCTCTTTGGCCAATAAATATGTGTGCAAAGTTTTGTTTCTGTATCTTAAATAGTTCTTTATATATAAAGTTTTTTGTATAAAATACAAAATGGTGGCTAGCGGCTAAACGAAGGATTTTTCGACATATGTTTATAGGAAATTTTTTGTTTATTTTGATGAGTACTATCACCCCTCGAAGTTTGTCCCCAACTTTAATGAACACCCTGTATATCTATATAAATAAAATTAGAGCTTTGTCTGTACATTGCTCAGAGTTATACACTTTTTTGGTTATTTTACGTTTCACGCGTTAGAGAAGCCGAAACAAGTCTTATCTCAATTTGTTGTTCGTGACGCTCCAGGAGGCATTTTACGCCGTCTTCTCAGAAAAAAACGGGAGAACTGATAACAATGAAACATATTTCATGCATTCTCTACATTGCAGAGAAGGTTTTTCAAACATTGAAATTGTCCGCCGTCCCTTAAAAAGTAAATCATTAGCATTTAAAAATACACTTTTTACGTGATATTGGTCTCATTTTGCTTCGGTTTTCAATGAATAACCTACTGGTAATCAGCTGTCTTTGTAGTTTAAAGACTTCATAGAAACAAAAAACAGCTGTTGAATCAATATTTGTTAGTTTATATTGGTTATTGATTTAAACCCATTTCGAAATCATACTATATTAAACAATTATTTTAACGTATAACTAATAATAATAATTGTATAAATGTTCTAATCTATTTAATTTTAAAGTAATGCTAAATAAGAAAGCTGGGTATTGTTTTATTTTCTTTTTATTGATTTGTTTAGGATTTCAGGTTTACATTTTGGCATGATGATCTTACTTCTTTACAATGAATCCCACAACCCGTACAAATGACGGGCTTCCTGCTAGTAGATACTAAAATAAATTTAAAAGTAAAATTTTGCGATTCGTGATTTTTGCCATCTTTAAACATTTTTTTTAAATACAAGAGGTACAGAAAACTTTTAAAATGTGCAAAGCTGAGAGTGGAGGAGCAGAAAAAAGAACTAGAAGGAAAACAGATTTTTACTGTTCCAGGTTTTACAACTTTTAAATGTGAAAAAGTGACTTTTAAAACTTTGCAAGCAGTTTTCTCCAAATTTGTGTTTTTATCATATTTTAAATTGCGCACTTTTAAATAAGCACTGCACCTAATGTAATACAAATTTTACCAGATATTCTTGATAATATTGAGGATATTTTGGTATATAGGTATCTCAGTATAAACATACTTAATAATAAATTTCAATTTTTTAAATTAAAAAAAGCCTACTTCTTTTATTTGCGCAAGCAATGTTGAAAATATTCACTCCAACATCGTTATTTATGGGTTACCATGGTTTACATGCACAATTCCTTGTAATCCTAGCTTTAAAAATATAACTTAGCTTTTGCAATTGTATGATTAAGAAACAAGTTATTCAACAAATTATAATTTAAAAAAATGCTGTATGTTTTTAAAAAAGCCAATATTTGTAAATTTTTAAACGTACCACTTTTCTCACATTAAATCTTTTATTTAGCCAAGTAACCATTAAAAAATCATTCTATGCATCAAAAACCAAAAATTAAAAAAAGTTGAAGATAAGAGAAGAAAAATTAAGAAAGTTGAAGAAAAAGTTGGCGGGTCTTCTTAAGGGGACTACAGCCCCTTTAGCCCCCTCCCCCTGTGGGCGCGCCCAGGCTGTGGATGATCCCATTCCTCCTTCTTCTCCACCTTTTAAGAAAGTGATTCCAAAATGTTCTTCCAAAACAAAAATTTTACGTAGAATTCCTATCCAATTAAAAGTTTATGACACGAAATGAGCTCATCTAACACAGCTGTTCTGTGTGAAGGAAGACCTTATTATTGTGTTTTTTTCAGTTAAATAGTGTACTGTAGAAAATATTATGTGGGTGTTTTCAAAATATTGAAACATTTGACGAGAATAACTTGATTAAAACTATTTTTGTGCCTGAGGATAACAAAATGAATTCTTGAAACGCTATATTAGACTACTGTACACGAATCACAAGACAGACTTAGGGTGATATAACCTATTAACAGATATGAATAGCCTGTTCTTTATTGATAAAACCATTGAGGACTTACAATGTGTTTTATACTTAGGATTCTATTATTTCGTTTCGCTGGATTTAAGGTCTTTTGCCAATTTATTTTGGAGATGAGGAAAATAGCTACTCGATGAAAAGTGGTACAATGTGAAATTGAATCGTCTAGAAATTAGAAATAATCTGTTTACAAAGAGAAAGGGAGATCTCGGGGAGAGGCTCAGCACGGTCGAGCGGGCAGATCTAATAATTAGCAAGCGCATGCTGGTGAAGCCATTAGGACACAATGAGAGCGTCGAGCATGGCGCGTGCTCGACGACTGGGGCGCGCTCTGCGGCGGAGGACGCAACTACATCGACCGCAGCCGCATTGCCAACTGTAGTACTACGTGACAAAAACAACACATTCTTGTATATCGTGTGCAGAGAATTTTTTCATCTATATATATGAAATTGAATGTGTGGATGTATGTATGTCCTTTATACGTTGCCAAACTACTCATCCGATCGCCATGACATTTTAGGAAGTTGCTCTATATGTGTCCGGGAAGGTTTTAGTGAAAAAATATCTTCGAAAACCCCATAAGTTTCCATTTTATGGCGTTTTAAATTTTTAATGTTAACCTTGTGGAGAGTAAGTTTGTTTACAAATTTTCTACAATGAAAACATTTGATTTCTTAGCTACAGCTGATTGGTTTACTTTCCAATGCCATCTTAATCATTCATTAATTTTAAAATTATGAAGTAATTGTGTGTTGTACAAAATGAACGGATTCATTCACCACGTTAATAGTTTACGGTTTTTGGGGATTATGTATTTCTATTTTTTATTTTTGTCCGATTAAGTCACGTGTTTATATGTTGGCCAAATAAAAAATAATTACAATGTATATATATTACGTTTATTGTAATAATCAGCTGTTGTATATCTTTCCAATAAAAGCTGTATTACAGTTAGGTTTGGTTTGGGTTTGGATTGGATTTAAAAATTGTGAATTAATCCACTCAGATTTATTTGTTTTATGATAGTGTTATTAATATGTCTTATCGTTTCAGTATTGTTATTCACTATGCCGCGACTCAGAATATATAACGATTCACAATGAAGCCGTATTGCTATTCGACTTCAGAGTATGGCAATCGTAAAGCTAACATATATTTACTGTCTGGCGTTACGAAGTTCGCCGGGTCAGCTAGTTACTGAATAATTATTGCAATTGAATTGTTTATTGCAGAAACACAATAAGCAAGTTTTTTTAATTTTAGAAAAACCAAAAAACATTTCTTCAAGACTAACATACATTTTAATTCAGTAAATTTTCATAGTTAATTATCAAGGTATTGAAAGGCCTGTATATTGTTTATGTAGCAAGGTTGACACATTGCTGTACAAAAGGGTCTGTACTTTCTTCCCTGTGGGAAATATGTTAGATCATGGATATGTCTAAAGGTAATGTTTCAGTTCATCTAAATAGCTGTTATTATGTTTGAAATTTCGATCGTACGAATTCCTAACTCCCCCTTAGAGCTAAGACATATCCATATCAAAAATATTTGTGTTTACTTCCCTGTGAGGAATAGGTTAGACCATGAATATTTCCAAAGGGGATGTTTTCAGTTTATCTAAACAGCTGTTCTTATGTTTAAAATTTTGGTCGTTCAAATTTTCAAACACCCCTTTAGAGCTGAGAAATATCCATATCAAAAATATTTGTATCTACTTCCTTATGGGAATAGGTTAGATCATGGATATGTCCAAAGGGAACGTTTTCAGTTCATCTGAACAGATATTCTTATATCCAAACTATGACGTCACTAACCAAAAGACGTCGCTGTACCAAATTTTGGTGGCGCAAATTGTAAAAATATTTAATTGATTTACTTCCGGTGTTTCTCCATTAAATTATGTTTTCTTTTAAATAAATCATAACGCTATACGGATTTCCTGATACATTTGCAGGTTTGGGCTTAGTTAAGATAAAGCTTTGTATTTTATTTTTATCTCTGGACACAATGACAGCCTCAAATTCCAAAATCATTCTACACAAAAAAGGTACTTGAGTTTGTTGCAGGATCCACACAACTACAGTCTTTTTGGGGGTTCTTGCACTAAATGAATAATTCGATGCGCTGTTAGTGCTTTTTCAAAGCATGGAGGCAGTCTGAGAATTTAAATTTCTTATGTGTCATGACCGGGAGTCGAACCCGGGGCTGTTTGGTTGTGACCACTGACCAGTACTAACCGACTCAGGAATGACTGCCAATACTTTTACTTTCTCCCCCTATACGATAGTATAAGGAGAAAGTATTGTTTTCGTCAGCATTTTCGAGTTTGAGTTTCTGGTGGATATATCCATTATAGTGCCCCCTCAATCTAAAAAGTGGTTTTAGATGAAATGAAATGAAATGAAATATGTTTATTTTTCCTTATAGAGATTTACAGGCAGAAAATTAAAATGTAAATAAATAATAGCAATCTATGCCAAGAATAACTTAAACAACTAAGTATTAACTTAGCGAATACATAAGGAAAGGCCTACATGGGCAGGAGCCTGTGCGTAGGCCTGAGTTGAAGCACTAATCATTTTTATAATGGCCGACAGTAATTAGATTTGCACATTGGGGAAAATATATCAAAATTAAAGTTAGCGTTAAACAGAAAAAATATGAGTGCAAAAAACAAACAAACAAAAATTTGTATTGGATGAAGAAAGAAACTAGTAATAAAAAAAACAAGACAATAAACTGCCCGCAAGACAAGAAAAAAAATTGAAGCAACAAATTTGAATCTGAAACAAAAATCGCTAAGCAAAGATTTGCTAAGATTGATGTCTGTCCGTGTGTCTGAGTATGTGTGTGTGGGGATGTGCAGAAGCCTAGAAATTAGTGCCCCTTGAATTGAAAAAGTGGGGTTTTAATGGTGTCTGTATGTGTGGGGATGTACGGAAGCCTAGAGACGAGACTATTGGTCCAATTTTAATAAAATTAGGCATGTAGGTAATAATCCACGGTATCTCAGGATATTTTTAATTTTTTTAAATTTTTGATTTTTAAGGGTATTTTCCCCCTTAACTCTCCGCCCAAAAAACACGTAAAATGAAGATATCTCAAAAACGGCTCTAACGATTTTGATTAAATTTAGTTTGTTTATAGCCTTTAATGAGATAAACGAAATAACACCAGCCGCATTTCTCAAAACATCGGTTTTTAAAAGTTATGGGCTTTTAAATGTCAAAAATAATTTTTTTCTGAGAAAAAAATAAAGGTAAAGTATCTTTGACAACTACCTTTAAACCAGCTTAAAAACCAAACAAACTAGTATTTTGAATTATTAGTCTACGACTAACGGTTCCAGAGAAAAGTCAAATTTAATGTCCGTGGTAAACTCAGTATATCGCATGTGAGCGCCCAATATTATTCCTATGGAGAATTAAAAATCAATTTCTTCCTTATTCCCCAACCTTTTTTCATGAAACTTGATATGCAACGAAAGGTCACATCACCCAACAAAATCACTCAAAAAGCTTGGTATTACGACGGGTGGAGGATAGTCCCCCATGAAATTCTGGAAATAAATTTAATTTAGTTTCTCTTGTTGTTGTTTTTAGAAATTTGATAATTATGTTTGAAACAAAAAATATTTATATAAACGTTTCAGAATGTGTTGGTTTTATTAAAGATTGTTGACTTGGGAGAAGGTATCTCTGTCCACTGGTACCGGCTATTTGACAGGAAAATTTCAAAAACCTGAAAGAAACATGTTTAATGTAGATTTTTAAGTGATATACGCCTTGAAAGTTTTCTTCAGCAAAACAAACGCGTAACGGACAGTAGCGCCGGGTTCGTGCCGGACTCGCTCGTGCGTGAGTTTTAAAAACTCATCAGTGAGTGAGTGGTTCACACGCTTCTGGCGTGCCGGAACATTTGGACCACTTTTGGAGAAGATATCGAATATTTTACAGACCGAATTAATATTCGTGTCTCCTTAGGCTGCTAGAAGCTTGCTGCACCTTTAACCACCCCCTTGATAGATTTAGGATTTCTGTATAATCTCATTTCACTAAATCATTAATTTTGATGATCTATACCTACCTGGATATGTTCTAATTTCAAAATTTAATAGTAATAATGCCCGAAGATGAATAAAAATATTAGATTAGATTATTGAAATGGCGACCATACTACAAGGTAGGTATTTTAAGCCGAGTATGAATGAGGGTTGATTGTAAGATGATTGTGGCGCGATCTTGTAGTCTTGTTACTGACTAAGGCTGACATGTTCCTTAGACAGGACTGTTAACTAATAGCCCAACAGCCAGTGGCAACTAGGGGCCTACAGTTTAACGTGGAATCCGAACCACGGCCGCTGAATTACAAATTGGTCTAATTATGAGGATGGTCTTTGCGGATTAACGTAGTATTCAAGAGTGCGGACGTCAATCCACACAAGAGAACACTACACCCACCGACCATCGTTCATAACTATCCATAATTCGTTACCTCCAAGTAGCTGGATTACAGGATGACGCTACCATTTTACCAAAGATCAAGAACTGAAAGAAGCTGAGTTTAAATGCTATTTAAAAATGATTGGGGATGTAGCATCAACTAGAAGTCTACGAGGCGGATGCAAGGGTGTCAACTATTGCCGATAATGTTCCAGCACTGAGAAGTATAACTCGCCCGCACAATAGTCTTCTGAGAAAATTAAATACATAACGAATTAAGAATAATTATAGAGTATCAACTGAGAAACAATGGAAAATACTAGGTCTTTGAAGAAGTTACTGCTCTTGAAGATATATGGTCAATAAGAAGAAGTGACATCACTGACAAAAAAATAACAAAGCTTATTTACCCAACAATAATTACATTTGAATCGAATGAAAACCAAGCGGAAAAATTACTCGAAGAAAAGGAAAATTATTCATAAAAACAATTGCTTACTAACAAGAAAGATATCATGTAACATTTGTAAAGTAATTGACATTTTAATTGGTGCTTGAGGAACGAAACTAAATTTGTTACAAAATTTATAATAGAAAATAATAAAACAGTTCAAGTCAGACAGTAAAATTCTTACACGATTGGCACAAACTGCAGTAAAATTTACAATTAGTATTTTAAAGAACTGTCTATACAATTAATTATGTAAAATAAAAATATTCTTTGTATATCAAAACTCACAATAATGAAACGATGTAAAATCTAAATAAGCTTTTCTTGTAATCTTTATTCTTATTAACTGCAGTTACAGGAAGGTACTAACCGATAGCATGGATACTTGGAAGGGAGTTTCCCACCCTTGACTCATGCTCCAATAGATATCTTGAGGTGAAATACCCCGTATTCCACAAAAAAACATAAACCCTTGGACAGAAAAATATTTTGCACTGACAGTGCTTGTTTTAGAGTATAAAATAAATAAATAAACACATAACTGTTTTTGTAAATATAACACAGCTCAAACTGAGCTATAGCCATTTATCTTGATAAAATTGGCTAGTATATTCTAAATTGGTTTTTCATTAGTAACTTGTAAAAACTCCAAATCGTGTTTTCATTAGAGTGCGCAGATCGTGACAAAGCGTGGTAAGGGTGGACACAGCTTTCGCCCTCAACCAAACGTGGTCTAATTACTTGCTAATGGCCCCCCCTCTCCCCGGAGGTCCTCCTCTGGAATTCACATTGTTAGTATTTAATTGATTGTTTGTACACCACGTCTCTATTCGGTCTGGCTACTGGAACGCTAATGCGTTGTGCGGCGAGAAACAACTGCGCATGCGCGAAAGGTAAACTACGCATGCGCGAAAGGTTACAATACATAGCTTACGATTTTAATTGTTGATCATCTGATCAGTTTACTTGTGTTTGACCGCATCTTACTATTGATACATGACGGCATTTTCTCGTGAACGAAAATCTTCCGTTCTGGTGAGGTGAGCGAAAAATGAAAACATAAGCTTGTGTTACTACTTACTCCCTTTATACATTGTATATGGCGAAAGTAATGTTTTCGTAAAAGTTTTCAAATTTGAGAAGTGGTTTTTGGACTGATGTCTAATTTTCTGTCTGTGTACAGACCCCAAGACTAACACTGATCGTCCCATTTTCATGAAATCAGGGACATCGATGCACTTTGGCTATATCACTCTTTTATTTTTTGAAATTTAAGAACAGTTTATCCCTAAAACTAAAAAAGTGTGAAAATTTAATGGATTTCAAGATCGTAATTATTATAACACAAACATGTCTGTAAAACCAATGATTCGGAAGTTAGGATTTTAAATGTCAAAACAATCCTCAAGGTGCTTGATTTTCGAACATAACCCCACAAATTATCCTTTAAACGCATACGGTATTAACACTTTTATACGGTAGCTCTATTTTGCTATTCGACATCTAATAAATCTAAAATTATAAATTTAGTGTACACGTTAGGTCTACTCAGCGAAATATAATTTCAGCTACCACCAAACACTGGAAACCTCTAGACTCAAGATGTTAAAATAAACACTTGAAGAACCCTCTGTTTTTTGCCACCAACCTGAGGATCATTGAGCAGGTACAAGTACAATGTTTGAACCGACCAACACCAAACAGCTGACAGACAACTCTAAACAGCTGTTATTGAGCACCAGCGCGGTAGATGCTTGTTTAGGAGAGGAACGATGGACTGAAACAACACTCTCCCATTGTCACGCGACATCTCCATTGTCGCCGTTCCACCTCAGTTCTGGGAACCAAGAGATCCAGTATTGATCGGAGACTACAAAATAGAACTTTTTTCTGAGAAAGAAGAATCTAAGTTTCCTTGATGTAATGTCTGTCTCTTTCTATACGAAGTGATAGAATTTTCGCCCAGCTGTAACACAAAATTGTTATGTGGAAACTATTGATTCAAAGTTACCTTTTTGGGTTGAACAGTATTATTATCTTTTGAAATTGTGACCTAACAGGTCGCCCTGGTGTTAGATGATTGTGGTATGATCTTGTAGTTTTGTTACTGACTAAGACTGACGTCATATTTCTTATCCAGGACTGATGAACTAACCCAATAACAGCCAATGGCATCTAGGGGAACTACAGTTTAACGTAGTATCCGAAGGCCGTTTGCCTCTGAATTACAAATTGGAGTTTCAAGGAGGAAAACATCTGCGCATGCTCCAGCTCGCCTCCTCTATCCACCCATAGCTGTCACACGGAACTCTGACTGTTCAGAAGCATCTGCTTTGTGTTTTCGTATCTATCGTTTAATTAAGTGCATTACGAATGGCTATGACTGAAATAGGCAAAGATAGCGAGACCGATGATACAGTTATCAACGTTGATAAACTTATAACCCTCGTAGAAATTAGACCCGTGTTGTTCACGACAACCAAAAGATGACAGGACGTGAACGCGAAAGCGAACCCAAAGCTTTTGTATTTGCAAAACCCCATATAGTCGAATACTACATTCATCTGGAAAGACCGCGCTCATAATTAGACCAGTTCCTAATACAGAGGTTAGGGTCTCACGTTAAACTATAGATCTCATTGATGCTATTGGCTGTTGGGCTATTAATTAACAGTCCTGTCTAAGAAACCTTAACAAGACTACAAGATCGCGCCACTCTCATCTTACACTCATAATTTTGTCAGAATTTGTTTTCTTCGCCCTCTGATGTTTGACCACCTTCACTTCCTCGACGCCATCAGACGATATCGGCATCTATCCTGCGGACAGCGGACTGTACCTCAAGGAAGATAAAAAACTTAGATTCTACAATTTTTCCAGTTCTGCTGTGGCTTGGGTTAAATATTACTTGTTAAATAGATTTCAACGCGTTACAATCATTAAGGATAATCGTAAATGTTTTTCACCTTGGCAGAGAGTAAGTTGTAAGTTGTGGTGTTCCACAGGGATCAATTTTAGGACCCCTTTTATTTTTAATTTATATCAATGATGTCCCAAAAAATATTTCAATAGATGTACTGTTATATGCAGATGACACATCAGCCATTCTTCAGACAAAAGACCCTGCGGAGCTTAAACAACTTTTTGACCAATCTCTTTTTCAATTTACTGAATGATTTAGCGCAAATGGTTTAAAATTAAATAGTTATAAGACCCTCTTAATGAGATTTTCAACAATTCAAAATAGGGATGACTGGCTGCCGAAAATTTGTTTTGATGGGGGAAAATTTCATTCGTAGAATGCACGAAATATTTGGGAATAGAAATTGATAAAAATCTAACCTGGAGATTGCATATTAATTCCGTCATAAAGAGACTTAACACCTCAATTTACCAAATGCTTGTAATTAGAGAGATTTTAAGACAAGATTAATGGTTTATTATGCTCTATTTTTTCTATCATTCAATACGGTATTGAGTTTTGGGAAGTAACTTCAGAGGCTATGTCAGTGTTCAGAGTCCAAAAAAATATTTAAGTATTATGACTTTTTCATCTCCCCTTACATCCTGCAAACCCATTTTTCGTGATTTGCAGCTTTTAACTTTGGCCTGTTTATACATCTTTAAAGTTTTACTTTTTATAAAAACAAATTTTCAAACTTTTTCTCAACAACATATTCATCCCTATTGCACTAGATTTAAAAATGATTTTCAATATCCAAGACACCGGCTTAACCTTTTTGAAAGAACCCAATATATAGGTTTTAAATTATATAATAAACTACCGCGAGAACTAAAACTGATCTTCCACATCCACAGGTTTAAGAGTGAGCTGAAAGGGTTTTTACTCTTCAAAGCTTATTATTCCGTAATAGAATATTTGAGTGATGATTCTTGTTAGTTCCAATTGGTTTGATTTCCTGTTTGTTGTTATATTTTTAGTTTTATTATATTTTAATTCAGACTAGTCAACTTCATAATTTATTGTACATAAATTTTCCATTATTATAACCAAAATTATGACAATGTCACCTGTTTTCTAGCTACGCTAGACTTTGTAAAACGTTATTGTGACAATAAAATATTTGATTTGATTTGAGGTAGATTCCCAAATTATGTGTTTTAAAAACTATGCTTTCTCTCCTAACCGATCAGGTATTTTAAAACAGAACCCAGAAGCCCTCCCAGAAAGTCAACAGGGCGACAATGGGCCGGAGAGCTGCGGCGGCGTACAATCGCTCTAATTGGGACCCCCGTTACTGTCGCGCGGATACTTGTGGCGCGATAAATTTGTGTGAATTTCTATTGTTATTTGCTTAATGTTCCCGGCTTACGGTCGAGCGTTGTTTCGTTTGGCTACCGACGCCACGCTGTAAACCACATTGCGGTGGCAGCCGTGAAGTGTCGCCGCTAATTGTGATAAACAGAGTGAGGGACCTTGGACCTTGGACGGCCACGGGGGCGGAGCAGCAGCATCCGGGTCGCTCCACGAGACGTCTTCTTCGGGGAACACTGGCAGATGCTCCTGGAATATAGTTGGAGACTAATACGGTTGTCGGAAAACTGATGTTTGAAGTTTTTTGCCCAATACCATTTCCAGTTTTATGGCCTGTTTGGGGAATTAAGAGTTAGCAGTTCCTGTGCCAACTCTTTCTCACTTCCCGGAAGACCAGTGTCATATCCTTTATTCTAGCAATTTGGATGTTTCGAATTTTGGATATTTATGAGTGATGGCCGGTGGATATTATATTCTCTACTCTGGATTAAAGATCACACTGTTGAATTGTACAAATTCTAGTACATTCATCCGAAAAGACCATTCTCATAATTAGACCAGTTCGTAATTATGAGGCAAAAGTGGTTCAGATCCTACGTTAATCGAGATTCTTACAGTTTAACGAAGTACTACACTTATCTATCATGTACAATACACAGAAACTACATTGATAACGCAACAAATAACCACAACACTCCGCCTCCGAGCTAGGGTGACACAAAATTATCCAATACCATTTCCGTTTTTATGGCCTGTTTGGAGAATTAAGAGTTGGCAGTTCCTGTGCGAAATATTTCCTTACCGGAAGACCAGTGTCATATCCTTTATTCCAGCAATTTGGAAGTTTCGAATTTTGGATAGTTATGAGTGGTGGCCGGTGGATATGATATTCTCTGCTGTGGATTAACGTTCGCACTATTGAATTTTACGAATTCTCGTACA
Source organism: Nephotettix cincticeps (assembly GCA_023375725.1). Classification (NCBI taxonomy): domain Eukaryota; kingdom Metazoa; phylum Arthropoda; class Insecta; order Hemiptera; family Cicadellidae; genus Nephotettix; species Nephotettix cincticeps. The sequence goes on along the minus strand of CM041786.1, from coordinate 8,417,196 downwards.
TTCATACCCATATACCCAAATATACTCAATTTTAACGTCACCGAAGTTGGCTGGGTTTGGGGCTATGTTGAGACTCTAGGGCTCTTGGTAAAATTTCCAACACGTTCCATTTAGCATTCACCATAGTTCTACTTTACCTTTAACTGAATTGCCAACCTACCCAAAGGTTGAAGCATGAGTTGAAGTTGAAGCAATTTGAAGCAAAGTACGAATGAGAAATTAGTTTAGGATGATACTGACGCGATCTTGTAGTCTAACAAGGCTACAGCCAGTAACAAGCGGCTAAGGCTGGCATGTACCTTTACCTTAGACAGGACTGTTAATTAATAACCCAACAGTCAATGGCATATCTAAAGGACCTACAGTTTAACGTGGAGTCCGAACCACTACTTCTGAATTATTTTTATTAAACTATAGTACCTTATCCATAATATGCAGCCACATTCACTAACACCAAATACAGAATTTGTCTGCCCAATACTCACACAAACCCATGCATATATCAATATATACTTAATGAACCATGCACCCACCAATATAAGCACACAATTATACACCTATAGGTTCAATAATACACAAATACACGTCACGCTTTTTCGCCACACGCAGTTAGTCGCAGAAATCAAATTAATCGCAGCCGCTCTACGAACGTAATAATTTCGCGGCGCAGAACCAGTCGATGTTTTCATTTCGCGGCTCGCAACATAATCCCGCGCGAGATTGTGACACGCTCCTGGAATTGAACACGCCATATCAACCGCGGTGAAGGGTGAAGGTCACGTGACAGCCGCCCCTGAACAGTAGCGCCCCCCGCGGAGATTCTATAAAACATACCATTCCTAATTATTACCACGGCATCCAATTTCCGAGCGGACGGTAGGTGTGAACCTGGACCCCCGCCGATATAAGGCTCCGACACAAACTTGAGCGAATCCGGTTTGGGAATTCCTCGAGAATATCGGTGATATTACCAGGTGGGTCGCTTTGTGAGTCGGGCTCTTCTTTTTCTACATGGAGCTGTCGTTCTCCCCGTCCCCTCGGATATTTTATTAGATATCCCGCATACCTTCGCCGGCTGGCCCTCCGGAATTGAATTGAGTCATTTTTACAACCTTGTAAATTATCGGTTGTTATTCACGGTAATTGGGTAATTTGTAAACCTGTTCAGCGAATCACCTTCATTACAAATACTTAATGCCGATCGGATGAGTTATTCTAAGTAGCTTTAAAGTTTGGGTATGTTTTAACCCTTTTTTCTTTTGAAGAGCTTTTGAACTTTTTTCTTTACCTTATCCAGCTCTTCCTAAAATAATCAGTATAAACAAAAAGCACAAACCGTTCCCCCTTAACCATGCAATGGTAAAACAGCAAAACAGGTGTAATCTAACAGGTGTAACATGGGTGGTGTAGTGGTTATAATACCCGCCTTCAAAACTGAAGGTCGCCGGATCGAATCCCGCAAGGGTCGAATCTGGACCCAGTCGCCATTTGTCATTGGGCTACTAATTAATGATGCTTCCTAACAACAGGTCGACGTTAGGTAGTAACAAGACCGGGGTTTGGACCGTTCCCCATCAAAACGTTAAAAATGCCACTGGCGTAGAAATACACAAAATAAAAAAAATCTGTGATCCCAATTAAGCCTAAAAAGACGTCAACTTCCACCCAAGCCAGTCATCGACTTTATTTAAGGTGGCTTCTCCCACCACTTCACACATTTGCAAGCCAAATTGGGATTAGGTCCTAATGATGTTCAGGATTCGAACCCGCGTACACGTATTCCCGATTGGCTTCAAACGTTATTACCCATCAGTACAACGGTTTGGTCCACCAGACGAAAGTATACGCCGTCTTCTAAAAAACAGAAGAACTGATAACAATGAAACATATGTCATGCCATTGAAAAATAAATAACGAGCATTTAAAAACCCACTTTTTACGCGATATTAGTTGCACTTTGCTTTTAGTTTTCAATGAATCACCTACTGGTATAATAATCAGCTGTCTTTGTAGCTTGATGATTTAATAAAACGAAAAACAAACAGCTGTCAAATTAAAATGTATATTAGTCTGTTTACATAGATCATTGATTTTAAATTCACGTCGAAATCATACTATGTTTAAATGTTATCTTGACGTGTGACGAATTTTAATAATTATAAATATCCTTTGATCCAATATAATTAATTTTGTCATGTTAATGAGTATCTTTTTCCCCTAACACAGAATCGTACAACCCGTACAACGTACGGACGTTCTGCTAGTTTTATCATAAAAAGATGATCAGTTATTAACTATCGTATATAATTGCGAGGTAGTTATAGTATTCCTATAAATAAAATTAAAATTTTATACTGTAATTATTTATGTAACCACTTCACCCTATTAATCTTTCTACTAAAATTGAGTGGTCAGTAAAGCTGTGACAAAATGATCTTTGTTCTTTTGGGATTAAACTCAAAGATGGATGAGATATTGCTGACTCTATAGATATGAGGGAGGAGTGTTTGCAAGAACAGCTTCACTAATTATAGGCTAGGACGATTAAAAAAATGTTTATATTTATTTTTCCCTGTGGGAAATAGGTTAGGTCATGGACTAAAGGTAATTTTTCACTTCATCTTTAGCTGTTATTATATTAAAAATTCAATACAATAACTCTGGTGGTTTCTAAGGAAACCTGTTACACATTTTCCATCTTATAAATGTTTGTATTTCCTTCCCTGTGGAAAATAGGATAGATCATGGATATGCCAAAAGGGATTGCTTTCAGTTTATCTAAACAGCTCTTCTTATTCTTTTATTTATAAAATTCAACACAATAGTTCTAGTAGTTTCTATGGAAACCTGTTACATGTTTTCCATCTTAAAAATCACCAACACCCCTCTCAGAGCTAAGACATATCCATGTCAAAATCGCCAAACCCCCTCCAGAGCTAATACATATCCATGTCAAAAATGTTTGTATCTACCTCCTTGGGGGAAATAGGTTAGATCATGGATATGTCTAAAGGTAATGTTTTTACTTCATCCTAACAGCTGTTCTTATTAATTTATATTAGAAATTCAATACAATAACTTTGGTAGTTTCTATGGAAACCTGTTACACATTTTCCATCTTAAAAATCACCAACACCCCCCCAGAGCTAAGACATATCCACGTCAAAAAATACAACGACCGTTGTCCAAACAAAACTTTTACTTTCGGAATCTCACCAGCTGTTTACTGAATTTTGACTACACCAAACAGTAGGCTAAACGGAAATGTAAATGCTGGTCTATAAAAGCGTATCTACCTCAGCAGATCTTAATATATGGTCTCATAAAGGAGCAGTAAAAGTTTTGTAAAACTCAACCGCGTGACTAATTGGGCTGGAGTAATAAAACTGCAAATTCGTAAACACAACTGAATTCTTGTGTATTTGAGATATTTCCCAAATCATTGTCAAAATAATTGTCATTATTTTTAAAGGTTACTGTTAGTTGTATCTAGTGATGATAGATAACTAATTTAAAATACCCCCGCGGCAGACCTCAGCGAATTTCCACCTCAATAATATGGCAATAATAATACAAGTATATGACAAGACTGATCAATCAATACCTGTTGACAAATAAGAGTATTTGCCTACTCTCCGTAACATTAACTTGGGAAAGAGTAAGCAGGTTTGCTGCTTTGAGGAACACTGAAAATAGGCATTTTTTTACCGTAAACTATTTTTATTTTTACCATATACCAAGTTTTATCAATATCTGGACTTAAATAAAGGAGTTTGCCTATTCTCCATAAGAATAACATGTTAAAGAATATGCAGGTTTGCTGCTGTGAGGAACACTTAAACTATGATGCTATATGGATCCCAACCATACAAAGTTTCATCCAAAATTATTGGTTAGTAAGGGAAAAATTAATTTTTCCTTATCCTTCATAAGATTAGCATTGGAGCTCCTAAATCATTGTACTGTGTTTAGATTTTTAATATCTCATGGAAATTTTTTAAAAATTGTATGGGAAAAACGCAAAAAAACATTTTTGGGGTTCAAACTCCCCCCCAAACTACCTGTTCCGATTAGCCGATATGTCTGGATTATGAACTCGTCCGAGAAAAATGTAGCAATGCACGTCTTTACCAAATTTTGTCTCGACCAGACCATTTTTACGAGAGTTATCGTGTTCACTGAACATATATAAACATTTTAAACCGACTATTGTTTTTTTGCCTCTGGGCACCTAAATACAAAAAAACATGGTCCCGGGCTTAAGTCTTGCCATGAGGCCTACGGTAATAGCTTCTTGCTTATGGTAAATTCGCTAAAAGGAATAAAAGTATTATATACTTGAATAAAATAATTATTTGAATTTATTTATTACATTTTGAGTAGTAAAGCTGAAAGAAAAAGTAAATGATCTTACAGTTAGATTGTATTTGACCATTTCTAATTTCTTTCTATTCCTCAATGGATAATTGCGGTTTATAGTTTTATATACTAGTTTATTTCCTGTAACCTAAATCAGAAATTTATATATTAAAATGTCAAGCATTTTGCATTGAGTACCATAAAGCTCTAAAACGAACTAAATTCAAAGAAAGAACACATGCACAAGTAGTATAAAAACGTTAATTGATATTAATTCATAATTAATTAGTATTAAGAGTTTAAACATATATTATGTGCCTCAGGTTTTGGAATTTCAAAACTGTGTAAGTAAAAATCTTTTGGCATACTTGTTTTATGCTGTCTAAATATGAAATCATCAACAATCATGGCAATAACCCAACAACAGTTACCAGATTTTTATTGTGTGCCGTATTAAAAATATACGGTTACGTACTCGTAGCTATATTTCAATCTTCTTTTATACTTACTTATAAAAATTTTAATAAAGAAATTATTTTTCTTAGATCTACTAAGTAAATCCGTACTTTACTCTCTGGAATAGAGTACTAAAGTAATACTTTTAGTCCCGAGGGAGGAAAAGTGCGTAGTTTTAGTCCCAAGGGAGAAAAATTAATCCCTTAAGAATAAAATGGAAAAATCCTGGAACACCCTCTCAGAATATCCATAGCAAATAATAGCTGCTGAGATTAGTAATTAATTCTTGAACGGTCAGCTGATAGTCTGCATTGATTGCTTTGAGGTTATGTTAACCAACTTGGAAAGTTATCGTGATTCAGGATAGGTAATAGTGTGTAATTTGTAACTAGTGTTACTTGTATGTGTTGTTGGAGGAAGAGATTTGTGTGCATCATGGGATTAAAGTCATTTTAGTCCCTAGCCTACGTCTCGGGTGACAACAGTTTCCTTCGTGGACAAAAAGGTTTCATTTTAATTCCTTGTTGCAGAAATGACTATTCTGGTATCGTTGATATAAATATATTATGCATATTACCTTAGAGAGTAATTACTAATTTTAATCCGGCTTTCTAGAACTTTAGAGTTTGAAAGTTAATCAAAGTTTGATGTACAATGGAGCAAGGAACAGCACGGTCTACCACCAATAGTTACAAAGTTCATAGGAAAACGGTGAAATTTCCAACTTCGCCAGCAAGCTTTACATACATGAAAGAACCTACAGGGTGTCTCTGAAATAGACCGACAAGATTTGGTTTATTGGGTCAAAATAAGCAAAAAAGGTCCTACGGGAATATATCCTAAAAAGCATACCACTAATTTATGTATTTACTTTCTCCCACTTATATAGTATATGGAGAAATTACAGTATTGTTTTAGTCAAAATTTTTGAAATTGAGTTGATAGTGTATATCTCCGTTTTGGGGTCCCCTGAATTCAAAATGTGGGTTTCGACGTGACGTCTGTCCGTCCGTGTGTCTGCGTGTGTCTGGATGTGTACAGAGCCACAGCCTACCCAGTTGGTCCGATTTAGATTAAATTTGGTATGTATCTATATATTCACCGTATCTCCAGGCGTTTGTTAGTGTTTTGAATTTTTTATTTTAAGGGTAGCTCAAAATGTTTCTGACTATTTTGATTCAAATTTTATAATTTATAGTGCACAGAGTAGACCCCTACTAAACAATTTGATACCACCCGCATTAATTTAAAATTACTGTTCAAAACTTACAAGCTTTAAATGTAAAAATAAGGGTTTTCGTGGAAAAACTAATGGTAGAGAATAATTTGTCTTCCACCATTAAAACCAGCTGAAAAAGTTAAAAAATTAGTATTTTAATCATTTTTCCACGACTAACGGTTCTTAAATAAACTTAAACTTTAAAGAATGATAGTTTTATGAAGTACTAGCTGGCCCGGCGACGCCCTACTGTAAATATAAGTGTTAACTTTAAGATTAGCCATGTTCCGAAGTCAATTAGCTTTATGGATTCGTTGTGAAAGATTTAGATATTATGGGTCGCGGAATACAAGTTATAAATGGTGTAGCTAACACTATTTTCTATTACTAAGATAGATAATAAAAATAGATTAATCAATATGCAATACTATGGTATTTATTATCATATGACATTTAAGTACACACGAAATGAAAAATAGGTACATAAACTCCCAAAACTGTGAAGTATCAACGTGGCAAGTAATTTTACAAATTTACTCCCCATAAAGGTTAAGATGGGGTCTTTGACCCTCTGTGAGGCAGAGCCATTTGGGAGTTTCGAAAAATCCTTTAGTATGCATCTAGATCTTAAATAGAATATGTGTACCAAATTTGAAGCTCCAAAACCTTGTAGTTTTTGGAAAACTGTGAAACAATCAGTCAGTCGGTGAGTCAGATTTGGATTATACGTATAGATTGATTGTCGTTTTAAATTTACTAAAGGGAGAAAGAACGCGTCAATCGATTGTTTTGAAACTTAGTATATGTTTTTAATAACTACTAAATACCCAATTAAACAGCTGTTATCACCATATGTTGGCACTTACGTTAAACACTTCAGCTGCACTTTTTCCTTTACACAAATCTGCACCTCCCAAGAGCTCAGCCACATTTATGTCTAAATTACTGAGACATAAAATATTTTGTAAAAAATACAAAATCGTGGATACCTTGCTATACTCCCATTGGAAACTGTTTTAGTTGTTTTGACACAATAAACCACATGTATGAAGATCTATTTTAGAAATACCTGTAGATGGCCCCAAATTGGAGGGAAAGTGTAGGATAACAGTTTTAGACATTTTGCAACGCAAATCTTGGGGAGTCCCTCGTCGGGCACATGTCTGTACAGATCTATAGATCCATCGTAATCCTCGACCTCACATCTGCTGTGAAGGAGTAGGACAGCCCTCAACACTGAAACAACTCTCCGATTGACAAAATTGGGAAACATCTGTTTTGTGGTGAAATTCTTAGCTTCAAGCTCCAATGTCAAAGTCAATTTACACATAAACTCAAAAAACCAAAAGTTATGCTCTAATTTTTTAGCGAATTTCCCATAGGGAAGAAGCTATTACCGTAGGTCTCATGGTAAGACTTAAGCCCGGGACCATGTTATTTTTTCTTCTTTAGGTGCCTAGAGGCCAAAAACAATAGTCGTTAAAAAAATATATATACATATTTATATACATTTATATATGTGTGTATGAAAAGGGTGTTCATTAAAGTTGGGGACAAACTTCGAGGGGTGATAATACTCATCAAAATAAACAAAATATTTCCTATAAACATATGTCGAAAAATCCTTCGTTTAGCCGCTAGCCACCATTTTGTATTTTATACAAAAAACTTTATATATAAAGAACTATTTAAGATACAGATACCAAACTTTGCGCACATATTCATTGGCAAAAGAGAAAAATATTCTCAAAGTATCATCAAGTTTGCTTTAATATTTTCAAAATGGCGGCGGTTCTTAAAAGTTAATGGTTTTTTTTGTTGTTTTTAAATAAAATTTTAACCGCCGTATCTTGAAAATTTAAAAGCAAACTTAATGTAATTTGAGAATATTTTTTCTTTAGCCATTAAATATGTGTGCAAGTTTGGTTTCATGTAACTTGAATAATTATTATATATTAACGTTTTTTGTATAAAAAACAATTAGTAAAAAATTTATATATACATATTTATATATTTTTTGATATTTTATGAGTATATATAAAGATTTTCAATTTAATCATATAAAATATAAAAACTCCTTTATTTATATATATAATTTATAAAAAAATGGTATAATTGGTCAAAATTGTTTACGCTAAAAATTCCTACTTTCAGTGTTCCTCACAGCAGCTAACCTGCATACTCTTGTCCCATGTTAATCTTATGGAGAATAGGCAAATAACTAACTCATATATTTATCGACAGATATTAATAAAACTTGACATATAATATTATTATTGTATTATTGATTTGGAAATTCGCTGAGTACGCAGGTCTGCTGCGACGGGGGTATTATAAAATTTAAAATTCTTACTCTTTATAGTTCGTACATTTATCAAGTCTTTAATGGTTAAAGAAAGTTTGGACACATTCATGCTAAGCCAGAAAGAACAACAATAGGAATAAAAATTTGTTGAATCCGTCACAGCATAGACTGAAATCATTTATCACCACAATCTAGTCCTAGTCTTTTGAGTGGTAGGTCAGTTCTCTATCCACTCAACTATGACTGTCACACATGACCAGTTGTACTACGCTTAACGTCACACCTAAAATAAACTGTACCTGAAGCGAGGTTATTCCTAGTGAGTTGTATTAGCAATGACGTCACACCTAACGAGTTGTACTACGGGTGACGTCACATCTAATGAATTTTACCTGGAGTGAGGTTATTCCTGGTGAGTTTCACTATCGGTGACGTCACACCTGACGAGTTGCACCTAGAGCGACGTCATTCCTGGTGAGCTGTACTAGTAGTGACATCATTTCTGGTGAGTTGTGCAAGTAGTGACGTCATTCCTGGTGATTTGTACTAGGGGTGACGTCACATCTAATGAGTTTTACCTGAAGTGAGGTATTTCCTGGTGAGTTTCACTAGTGGTGACGTCATTCCTGGTGAGTATTACTAGCGGTGACGTCACACCTCACGAGCTCTACCTGGAGTGACGTCATTCCTGGTGAGTTTGACTAGCGTGACGAGTTGCACTAGACTAGGCGTCACCATACAGTCCTCAGTGGATACGACGCGCCTCTCGTCTCGCCCTCTGTTGCAGCGAGCTCTCCAGGATGGACCTGGAGAACCGAAGACCGCGACTGATTTTACTATAAATGATGTTTAAATTAGCCACGGCTACGGCCCAAACTGGCCGCTCGGGTCAGAAGCGCGATAAATATCCGGCCGGCGCGGCGCGGCGCGACGTAGATCAGCCTTGCGCGGTAGCCTGCGTTTATCACCGCGGCTTAGATCCCTCTTTAATGGCTTAATGGCAAATTATGCTTAGTGTCATATTTAAGCCCAAACGTGGACCCAGCGTGTTTGCTTCATTTTGTCACCCTAACGTTTGGACAAAAGAACCCTAAATGGCTTCTGTTCGAGCCATCGGTTTGTTGTGTCTTTGTTTCGTCGTTGTTTAATATGAAAAAACTAAATACTGTTTTAAAGTAATTTTTATAGTAAGTATAAGATTCGTTAATTTAAAGTATGTCCCTAACCTAACTTAAATCTTTTTTTATTTTTTTATTCTGTTTTGCCAATGGCAGGCTCAGCGTCAGCTATGCAGCCTCGAAGTACAATGTTTTTCTTATGGAATTTCCATCTAAATTTTATGGCCATCCCGGGGATCGAACCCGTCACCTCTTGCACCGAAGTCCAAGACGCTAACCGTTAGGGTAGCAGATGCCCAAACTTAAATCTCTCCCTAAAACCTTGAAACCAAGGTACTGTACTAGAACAATATCTTGCTTGCCCGCAATCTCTCAGTGGTACCAACCATCGTTTATGTATAAAAATATCCCAACTTGAAGTTACGTCACGCTAACCTAATTTATTGTTGCATATAATTAGTTTTACGTCACGCTGCTATCCTCGCGCACTTTAAAACTATTCTTAAAATCTATCAGTGCTATCAACTATTGGTAAGGATATTGTTTCGGGAAATTCATCATACAATTAATATTCGTCTTAACGTATTTATAGAAATAATAACATTATGATTTAGCTCTCTTGTTATATACGGTGCAGATAAAATATCTTGTTTTTTCTCTACAGTTTTGAATTAAATATATTCAACTTGATGTCCTATTATTAAAGAAAAATCACTCAAAATATGTTTCTTTTTCCTCATGAGGGGTTCGAATAGGTTGGACAATTCCTAAAATGCTTTCTCTAGCAGAAATAGGAAATGTTAAATGTATTTTGCGAATGAAAATTGTAAGATATTTTAAAGTGAATGGTATTTATTTGGAAGTTCCATTTAAATGAAATCATTGTATTCATCTTTTTCATCAGACACAAAGAGCAATTAATTGATATTGTCACAAATATCATGCACTATGCTAAAAGCAATTATCCGCGTGAACATCATGCTCTAAATTAACAATGCCAATAAAATAAGTGGTGAGTGGTAATACAAATATCTATGGTGGGTACAAATATCTATAATAACAATAATAATAAATATAAACTCACAGCAAGCAAAAATTAGGTAAAAATACGTGCATGAAAAACTCTAAAATACATGATGAAAAATGTCACAGAAACCAATTAGTAGGTATGAAAAAACATGCATAAAATAACTCCTAAAGATCACAGCAAACAAAAAGTAGATGTAAAAATAACAAAAATAAATAGTATGAAAACTACAACAATATCAATAAATAATGTAGACAAAAGTATTGCTAAAAAATCCATGCTCATAAATTCACTAACACTATGAAAGAATGCAAAACTACAAAAATGAATAGCTTTTCTCTTGAAAGTATCAACATTAAGGTTTTAGTATGCCGGGGAATTTCGTTAAAGATTGGATTACCAATTTTATACTCATCAAAAGATTACGGTTTTTGGTTTAACCTAATTTGGCAAAAGGTATTACTAATAATTCATTATTGATAGTATTGAATGCTGTGAATATTGCTTCTTGGTTGTAGTTTCTCATATCTAAATATATAAAACAAAGTCGACACGCATTATAACTGGAGAACGGCTAGACCGATTTTAATGATCTTTGATTTTTGGATTCGTCTCTGCCCCGGTCATGCTTTAGGCATATTCAGTTTCCACAAATTCAATTAGTTTCCATTTTATAGCGTTTTAAATTTCTAATGTTAACCTTATGGGGAATAAGTTTGTTTACAAATTTTCTAAAATCAAAACATTTGATTTCTTAAAACAGCTGTTGGTTTACTCTCCGTTAGCAATATGCTTTACTATCCAATGCCATATGAATCATTCATTAATGTAAAACTATGAAGTAAATGTGTACTGTACAAAATGAACAGCATTATTCACCACGTTAATAGTTTACGGTTTTTGGGAATTATGTACTGTATTTATATTTTTTTATTTTCTGTATGATTAAAAGTAACGTGTTTATATGTTTGCCAAATAAAATAATTACAATGTTTATACATATTAGGTTTGTTATAATAATCAGCTGTTGAATATTTAAAGCTTTCATAACGAAGCCGCAATGCTATTTGACTTCAGAAAATGGCCAATCTTAAAGTTAACATGTATTTTCTGTTAGGTGTTACGAAGTTCGCCGGGTCAGCTAGTTTCTTATAAATAAACAGCATTAATTTAAAAAATACATAAATTAATCGGAAGTATCCCAACGAGTTCAACAAAAAAAGGCCTGCAGTGGTTTAAGTAATCTGCATAAGTCAAGGGTCTGATTATTTTATTTTGTTGGAGCAAAACATATTGTGCCCCGCTACTGTTTTCCGAAAATATCATAATGGAGTGGGACATTAGCTGCTAAACAGAAACACTATCCAGTGCAGAGCTGGTCAGTGTGGGACACCCACAAGCTTAAAGAGATAACGTTTGGGTAAATTCACTCATAATTGTTATTTACTCTAAGATAAACGCACAGCCCAGTTGTGGGCTCTGGTATAGGATGGGTTGAGGTGGTCGTGGGGCGGGAAGTGGGTTAGATAATTAGCGCCATGTTTCCACATAGCTGCCTTATCGTCTGATATACTAATTAGAAGCCCCACTGGCAACTCAATCATCACTCCTACGCGCCACTCATCAGTTGTGCTTACTTCACAACTTCACGTTTCAGGTTCGATCATCAATAAATTTCACAAGGATGCCTTAGGCAGGATTGTAAGGTTGTGAAGTTCCATGCCCATGTATGAAGGTTTCTTCTAATATGATGCAGTGAGGTGTATTCGTTTCAGCTGTTCATTCGCAACAACCAATATGACCTATCGAATGTAATGTTAATATATCTACAAGAGTAAACGCATTTCTGCAGCTCTCTCTTGGGCCGAGACAGACTATAATCCTCATTGCTCTTTTCTGTAGAAGAAGAATTCGATTGATTTTTCCTGCGGTCGTGCCTCCTTTTTGTGGCAGGTGGTAACCCTCGCTCTTGCGAGGGTTATGTGGTGACTCCACCGTTAAGCGGTGTTTACCCAAACTAAACCCATCTTCCCCCATCCAGACGTGTATGACAAACTTACATAGGGCGAATCACAGCATTAGGTTTCAGCTGTGGCTGCTGGATTACCTCTTGGAGTGGCTAGAACAATCAAATCAGAACAGGGCCGGAGCAAGTGATATAACAGATGTTAATCAAAATATATTAAACATAAACTTAAATTAAGTTGTGTTGACGCATCGCTGTGTCAGGCTTTGGCTGGGCAGGTCACGCTGTTCACCTATGATGGATCATTCAGGATGAAGATAGGCCTCGACCTCCAGACCTCTCGTCGTCATGACGTCTACAGAGCTCCCTGATGTGTTCTAGGGTGGACTCGGCTGCTTTCTGCAAGTCCATTGGCATTTGTTCTGTTAAATAGATCAAGATTTGGGACTCCCAACTTCCCCATGATTACGGAGTTCCTGACGAACCACGGTTGTCGTGTGATTCGTCTCAGTTTTGTGCCTCCACATACTGCAAGGCCCTAATCGTATGTGGCCTCAAACAATGCATGATATGCGGTTTTTGTTGTAGTATCGTCACTGATAAGCTTTACTTTTTTCAAAAGGTACAATCATTAACTTAGCTTATTGGAGAGTGTACCCACATGATTGTTCTAGGATAGGTTACTGTCAATACCATTCCTAAAAATTTGGCGTGGCTTTCCATGGATACATCTGGTAGCTTTTGGACTTCATCCTGTTTTCTTACCGACATCTAATTTGTGATTATTTTGTTTGGAAATACCGACCTGTATAGGTCGCTATTTCAGTAAACTAATAAGGTAATTATTATGTTTAAGAAAATATACATATTGTTTACTATTATATTCCCTACCATCAATGAATTGTAAACATTAGATTATTGAAATCTAATACCATACCACTAGGTAGGTATTTTAAGCCAAGTATGAATGAGGATTGATGAGTGTAAGATGATTGTGGCGTGATCTTGCAGTCTTGTTACTGACTAAGTCTGACATGTTCTTTAGACAGAACTGTTAATTGATAGCCCAACAGCCGATGGCAACTAGAGACCTACAGTTTAACGTGGAATCCAAACCATGGCCTCTGAATTACGACTTGGTCTAATTGTGAGGATGGTTTTTGCGGATTAACGTAGTATTCAATAGTGATTAATAGTATTCAATAGTAGTTAATCCACACAAGAGAACACTACACCCACCGACCATCACTCATAACTATCCACAATTCGTGACCTCCAAGTAGCTGGATTACAGGACGTCGCCACCATCCCAGTTAATATTTTCGTTGTAGGAATGTTTTTTTACAATTGATAGTTAATTAATTAAAGGTTGAAGGTGAAGACACCAGGAACAAGATACAATTTTGCTAATGTATTTTTGAAGTTTTCTTCACTGTTTAACTAACCCAAACTCTTTATATAGCTGTGTGTTTCGAAAGTACAGTACCATGGACAATTCGAACCTTATTATGGAAATTTAGAATTTTGTTAATTTTACTTTTTGAAATACGCAACCCCTAAACTGGGAATGCGTACATTACCAAGAGTCGCAGAAGGTTTATGGAGTAACAGTGAACTTTCAAAGAGGCTTACGCAACGCATATTAGACAATAGTTTTGGTTGGACAAAAATTATAAAACCTTTTTATATTCCTCACTGTTAATTAATAGCCCAACAGTCAATGACATATCTAAGGGACCTACAGTATACCGTAGAGTCCGAACCACTGCCTCTGAATTACGAACTTGTCTAAACATAAGGATGGTTTTTGCGGATTAACGGGGCATTCAATAGTGCGGACGTTAATCCACACAAGAGAACACTACACCCACCGACCGTGACCTCCAAGTAGCTGGATTCGCCACCGTCCCAGTCGTACTAGCCGTACCTCGGAGCGCGAGGTTACAAACATTGGCGAGGTGGAGATAAACAACAATTCCGCGCGGCTCATGGCGGGTACCAGGTGTCCGGCACGGCTCGGCACGGCACGGCGCGGCGGCGGCACGGTAGCGGGCGGGGGGATTATCCCCACGAAAATATCACTCCCGGTATATCAGCGTTATTTAACGACCTCTCCAAATTGGGGCTTCACGGCGAGCGGCGGCGTGACAAAATTAAAAAAGCCTAACAATCGGCGACCCCGAGAAATTTATGTCCGACCAGAAATAAATATCGGGTAAATAATAATGTAGTAATTAAAGGAAGGCGCATTCCGGCATAAACAGCTAGTCGTCGTCTAATGTAAGTTATGGGTCGGCCGCTACTGGCCCGGGCGCATATATTATGTCCACACACTGCCACCGAGGCGACGTGCGACGGCGAAGCTATTTTCTAATTTATTTATGGTTTGTTGGCGGCGAGGGCGAGGGGATATGGGGAGCGGGAGGGGGCAGGTGTGAGATTAATATGGGCTTAACGTCTCCGCGGGAATGTCATCTGCTATAAATTCTCGCCCGGCCATTGTTTTTTTTATTTTTGCATATCGTTCGGATTCTTGGCACAAGTTCAGCTGTCTATGAGTTGAGTGAGGGAGGTTCGTCAGGAAATGGCTTTTTTTAGTTCAGCTATCTATGAATTGAGTGAGGATTAGGAAACGTTGTAATTGGTTTTCTTGGTACCAGCTTTATATCTATGAGTTGATTAAGTATAGGTCAACAGGAAGCGTGATTATTTATTCGGCATATGAGTTCAACTGTCTATGAGTTGAGCGAAGATGGTTCAGCAGGAAGTATTATGATAAGTTGAGTGAGGATGGTTTGTCAGGAAGCGTGATGGTTTCTTTGGCAGATTAGTTCAACTGTCTATGAGTTGAGTGAAGATGGTTCAGCAGGAAGCATTATAATAAGTTGAGTGAGGATGGTTTGTCAGGAAGCGTGATGGTTTCTTTGGCAGATTAGTTCAACTGTCTATGAGTTGAGTGAATATGGATCACCAGGAAGCATTATAATAAGTTGAGTGAGGATGGTTTGTCAGGAAGCGTGATGGTTTCTTTGGCAGATTAGTTCAACTGTCTATGAGTTGAGTGAAGAAGGGTCACCAGAAAGCATTATAATAAGTTGAGTGAGGATGGTTTGTCAGGAAGCGTGATGGTTTCTTTGGCAGATGAGTTCAACTGTCTATGAGTTGAGCGAAGATGGTTCAGCAGGAAGTATTATGATAAGTTGAGTGAGGATGGTTTGTCAGGAAGCGTGATGGTTTCTTTGGCAGATTAGTTCAACTGTCTATGAGTTGAGTGAAGATGGTTCGGCAGGAAGCATTATAATAAGTTGAGTGAGGATGGTTTGTCAGGAAGCGTGATGGTTTCTTTGGCAGATGAGTTTAACTGTCTATGAGTTGAGTGAAGATGGTTCGGCAGGAAGCATTATGATCAGTTGAGTGAGGATGAGTCGTCAGGAAGTGTGTTTATTTCTTTAGAAGATCAACTGACTATGAGTAGAGTGAGGAAGGGTCACCAGGAAGCGTGATGATTTCTTTTGCAGACAAGTTCAGCTATCTATGAGTTGATCGAAGATTAGGAAATCGTGTGATTGGTTTTCTTGGTACCAGATTGATATCTATGAGTTGAGTGGGAATGGGATTGATCTTCACGAAACGTCATGATTTCCTTGGTAGATGATTTAAACTGTCCATGAGTTGAATGAAGCTGAGATGGGTAGTTAGCAAACGTCATAACTTATGTGAAATGAGTTCAACTGTCTCTGAGGTGACTGTGGACGGGTCGTCAAAAATCTATAATCTTAATCGTTTATCACCGGCATCAATTTTGATCGGGATAAGTTTCGCGCAGAACCATTCTCCCACATCCACGTTGTCTATAATAAAAGTTAGTTTTAATTTTGTAAGACCAAATAGCTTACAATTAGTTTTAAGTTTGAAATTTCAAGTTACAATTTAAATTTTCAATCAATTTTCATCTAATTCAGATCGAAAATAACTGACTTTTTCAAACAATATAACAATATTTTGAATTTAAATTATTAGATACTTGAAAACGGAAGGAATTTCTCCACCTCCAGAAACTTTATAAATATAGATGAATTGGAAAAGTCCAATACGATAATATTAGAAAAAATAATACTTACCAACCCCATTATTAATATTTGTAAAGATTCTGATCAATATACTTTGGAATTGACAGCTACAATAATAACATATGTTGTCTACAATATTTTTGTTTTTCATTTTAGGGTTCTAGTTTTCCTAATACCAAACCTTTTGCGTCGTCTAAAAGTTCAAAAAACGATACTTTTCTGTTACAGGTCCAATTGAAAAAAATCAACTGCAAAAAGCAAACACAAAAAATAGTTTTGAAACTTTTTTAATTTGTGTTTTCACACCTCAACTAAGGAAGGGTAATATCTGCGCCAACGCACCCGGAGTGGGTTCGAATCCCAGGGTCATTAGGGCTTGTCAAATGTCACACAAAATTAACTTTTTCACCTGGACCCATTATCAGACGATCAAACTGTGCCAAGGCGTGATCCATTAGTGGCTAGTGGCACGGTGGCTAGTGGCACAGTGGCTAGCCACGACCACGGCTTTCTAGATGTGGTATTTGGACCGACGGTTATCACAGTGCATTAATACTTTCCAGCATGGAGATGAATAACGTCTTTCATTGGACTCGACCGACGGAGTGGACTCGGATACTAGCCGGTTTACCGGTTCAGCCCGAGAATCGGTCAGCTGGATGATTTGAGTCACAATTTGTAATTAATATTGAACAGGAAAGTAAACCGGAATGAATACAACTACTGTGACTAGTGTGGCCGTCATCAAATTACCTGACACGGATAAAAGCATAACAGTTTGGAATATGTGGAGATTACTATTTATATGAGGGAAAACCATAACTGTGATTTTGAAACGTAAATTCAGGACATGAAATCCCCTAATTAATTGTAAAAAACGGTGGCGACGTCCTGTAATCCAGCTACTTGTAGGTCACAAATTGTGGATAGCTGTGAGCGATGGTCGGTGGGTGTAGTGTTCTCTTGTGTGGATTAACGTCCGCACTATTGAATAATCCGAAAAGAACCTCCTTACAATTACATCAATTCGTAATCAGAGGCAATAGTTTGGATTCCACGTTAAACTGTAGGTCCCATAGTTGCCATCGGCTGTTGGACTATTAATTAAGAGTCCTGTCTAAGAGATATGTCATCATTAGTCAGTAACAAGACTAAAAGATCGGGCCACAATCATCTTACACTCAATCCTCATTCGTACTTGGCTTAAAATACCTTCCTTGTGGTATGGTCGCCATTTCAATAATCTAATCTAATCTATTGGTAAACCTTGTTTGAAAATCTTGACGTTCTTGTTTTTTTACTAATCAGGGTCTATGTGTATGCAATGTAGAATTAAATGTGAATCTTCAGTTATCTTTTTATTTCTGGTGCACTGAACTCTTCAATATATATTTTCTCAGATATTAGTGGCCTTCCCTAGATTATTTCTCTACCCTTTTAGTAAACGTTAAGGTTCACTAAATTACTTCTCCAACACCCTTGAATGCTAAAAGTATATGGCTCCCCAAAAGTTTGTCTTGGCAAATGCCCTTATGAAGGAAGGCGATTCTGTATATTTCTTAAGCTTATTAGGTAGTTTATTCGGTAAACATTAGAATGTGATTGAGTCGTTTAATGGACTTCAATGGTTTGAAGAAGAAAAATTACAATTCTTTCCACCATTTTAATTCAGTCATAGTGTATTTAACCTCATTTTACTTCCCCTCTTTTTGTTTTGTCATTTCCCGCCAGTATTGCTGTCCGGGCGCTACGAGTATAGTTGATTTTTTGTGTAGCCATCGGAAAAAAGGATTCATGAGGGTCGGTAAGGCAGGAGATGACAGGCTGGGTCACCCAAGGTGGGAGAAGAAACAACTCCAAGCTCGTTCAACCTCCAGGACTTGGTGTCATGTCCGAGTGCCAGGTAGGCAGACAAGCATGAAGCAGTTACCTATTCATCCCAGAGTGAGCCAACCAATACTATGATTCAAACTGGATTTCCACGTTTTTAGGTTTAATTGACTCAGGAGTCTGCAGTACTTCCACCATCTTTAATTTCAGTCCTATAAGAACAATGTTAATGTTGTGAAAGGATTACTGCTCACTCGATTGTCGTAAAAATATGAAGGTAAAGTTGGTAGCTAGGAAAACTAGTGGGAGGTAGGATAGTGTTAAAAATACTAAACTGCAACCAGTAATGCTGTAACAAAATTAAAAATTATCTTATGGGGCTAAAACGAAATATTTTGCTACTGCTGTAGACTTTTTAAAGAAACAAGAAGAAACTAAAAATACAATGAACTGTTCACTTTGGATGGCAAAAAGGCCTACCAATATTGAGACAACTTTTTTTACCCGATGACATTGAAGTACTATAGTTAAATAGTCAGAATGCTATTTAAGGATGACAATCACACTTCCTATGTCGCAGTGGGGATTAAATTTTCCAATTCTCCGGAGGAAATGAGAAGTCACTTCGTCCACATCTCAACTGGGCGGAGGTGTGGATGAGAGATGAAACTGTGATAACATCTGGATGAATTCGATTATTGCCCAGGTGTGTTTGGGAGGGAGCGTGACAGGCGGGGGGAGCGTGACAGCCGGGGGGAGCCGTGGGTGCGAGAGAAACAGAGATACACGTCACGGTGACACCTGACAGCCCTTCCTCTATTAGTAGATCCGCCGATACCGACACGTCCATCTTCCACACTCTACTTATTGGTTTTATATAATTTGTCCCCTTCAACATTCCAGCCCTGTTTGTGTTCCTGTCCGTTTTCAGTTTTTCTGTTTGTAGGTGGAGATGTGAGATAGGATCCCATTCAGCGCGAGGGTTTGGTGTTATTTTTATACAAAGATCTTGGAAGTCAAGAGCTGTAAGTTTTTGATCTAGAATACTGATATTTTCTTGTGTTGTGTAAAAATGAAAACTTCATTCTAATTCATACACTTCAACAAAGAATAAACTTGACTAAGTAACTGTAATTAAAGTCTACTGTCTCTTAAGCAAACAATGCATACTATTTAGCTAACTTAAAAACATTTACTTAGTTGGATAAAAGAATAACTTTTTTGCCTTAAGTATCAATCATTAATGTGGGACGATAAAAATGTCCCATATTTGCAAAACATTCTCAGTCGTAGACAATACATGAAATTATCAACTTACATTCGTGGTTGAAAAAAAATCGTCTAAAATATACTAAACAAAAAACAGGGGCCGACTTATCCCAACTGTGCAATCGTGAAACAAGGTTTTGGATAATCATGTTTTAGAACTGTATTAACAGTGACTAGTAAACGATACAAAATTAAACTCACGCTGGTTTGACACTTTCTTATAGGCCAGATGAAAAATAAAAGAATCTTTGTTACTCATTTGCGAATTTCCTATGGAAAAGTGAGCTATTCACATGATATGGTGATAGTTAATTCAAGAATTAAAAGAACATAATTCTAATTCTAGTGGGTCAAATACAAACAAATTAAAATTGTTGAGGCTAATTTATGAGTAAAAAAATCGAAATCGATACAAAATTACACACGTCTATGCTTGTACGCCGAATAATGACTGCAGTGGGAGGTTGTCGTGGGGGGGGGGTCAGTGGGGGGTCGTCGTCCCGGAGGACCCCTGAGCCGCTGGGCTATTCCCAAATCAATTATTACATGTTTGGGGCCGCGTGGTTCGCCCTAGTGGATATTTAATACTCCATAGCAGCCACCTGCTGACATGCTATTCAATACCGCACATGTTGCTCTCGGGGTTGATTGCTTTCTTAAATATTTGGCCGGAAAGTTCATTGCATTCCGCCCAACTAAAATATATGGGATTTAATTCGGATACAAAACTAAATTTTAAAAATTAAGTTAAATTGAAAAAATTCTGTTTAGGACTTCCTCTATATTTAAGACTAATCTTGAAGTCATTGCTTTTCAACAAAAAATAAGCGTC
The DNA here is from genome assembly GCA_023375725.1 of Nephotettix cincticeps. NCBI lineage: Eukaryota > Metazoa > Arthropoda > Insecta > Hemiptera > Cicadellidae > Nephotettix > Nephotettix cincticeps. The sequence goes on along the minus strand of CM041786.1, from coordinate 8,396,745 downwards.
TAAATAAATCACTCATTCTCCAAATTTCGCAACATTTATGCTGGAGTTCCTCAAGGTTCTATTCTAGGACCATTACTTTTCAATGCATGGCACACCCATCCCACATGATGCTACTGTCCTGCTTGCTGATGACACTACTATAATCACTCGAAGTAACAACATTCTTGAGACACAACATCTGCTTCAAACTTAATCTAATGTTTCCAATGGTTTGATAAATGGAATTTATGCCAAGGATATAACTGGAATATAGCTGGAGGAATATGACTCCAAGTCCGAAATAAATATATTCATATTAAAAAGTGACAAAATACCCATAGCATTTTAATTAAAAATTGTAAATTAAATTTAAACTTTAAATTAAATGTGAATTTGAACTGAAGTAAAATATCTGGGAGTTCAATTGTTAGAGAGTTTGAGAGTTGATGTTAGAGAGGCTTAGGTCGTGAAGCAATACCGTTTCGAAAGGGTTAAGCCGCGAAGCCTTTAGAAAAGGGTTAAGCCGTGAAACAATGCCGTTTGGAAAGGGTTAAGTATTGAAACGACGATGTTAGAAAGGGTTAAACCATAAATCGATGTTGTTAAAAAGGTTAAGTCGTGAAACGATGATGTTAGAAAGGATTAAGCCATGAAGCGATGCTGTTGGAAAGGGTTAAGTCGGGAAACGATGATGTTAGAAAGGGTTAAGCCGTGAAGCGATGCTGTTGGAAAGTGTTAAGTCATGAAACGATGATGTTAGAAAGGGTTAAGTCGTGAAGCAATGCAGTTTGGAAAGGGTTAAGTCGTGAAGCGATGTTGTTGGAAAGGGTGAAGTCTTGAAACGATGATGTCAGAAAGGGTTAAGCCATGAAGTAATGCCGTTTAGAAAGGATTAAGTATTGAAACGATGATGTTAGAAAGGGTTAAGCCGTGAAGCGATGTTGTTGGAAAGGGTTAAGTCATGAAACGATGATGTTAGAAAGGGTTAAGTCGTGAAGCGATGTTGTTGGAAAGGGTTAAGCCGTTAAGCGATGCTGTTGGAAAGGGTTAAGTCGTGAAGCGATGCTGTTGGAAAGGGTTAAGTCGTGAAGCGATGCTGTTGGAAAGGGTTAAGACGTGAAGCGGTAGCGGACCACACACCGACGTGGGACAGGCGGCTCAGTAGAGGTAGAGCACACTCATTATATATTTATCAGGTGATTCTGATACCCCTAGTGCACAATGGAGCTCATCTATATGCTAACGCGGCGGCTCCCGGACGCGCATGCGCGCACCCAGATGTCACTATATTCTCGCGTAATTTCACACTTTCTATTTATATAAAACCTCGCATCTTATCCATAAATGCTTACTAGCTGGTAACTGACCTTGGTACTGGTTGACTCATCCACAGTTGGGGGTGAGTTGAAACGAGAGTAATTTTAGAAAGTGTAAAAAACTGCAGATATAATTAAAAAAACAGGTTATTTTTACGTTCGACAACCCAAAATGGATCTTATTCCAATTTATGTAATCCTGACGGAAGTCTTGTAATCCAGCTCCTTGCAGGTCACGAATTGTGGATAGTTATGAGCGGTGGTTGGTGGATGTAATATTCTCTGATATGGATTAACGTACGCACTATTGAATATGCAAAGAATACGAATATACGTTAATTCGCAAAGACCATCCTCATAATTAGACCAGTTCGTAATTCAGAGGCAAAATTGTGGTTTGGATGTCATTAGCTATTGGGCTATTGAGCCTGTCTAAGATAAGTGTCAGCATTATTCAGTAAAAAGACTACAAGATCGTGCCACAATAGTCTTACACTCATTTTCTCATTCATACTTGTCTTAAAAATACCAGAAAGGTCATTGTAGAACGGTAACAATACCCCCGTCGCAGCAGACCTGCGTATTCAGCGAAACTCCAAAGCAATAATATAATAATAATATATGACAAGTTTTATCAATATCTGTCGAAAATATGAGAGTTATTTGCTTACTCTCCTTAAGATTAACATGGGAGAGAGTATGCAGATTTTCTGCTGTGAGAAATACTGAAAATAAGTGTTTCTAGCTAAAACAGTTTTTATTTTGAGCCCCTATATGATTAACACGGGAAAAGAGTATGCAGGTTAGCTGCCAAGATAAACACATCAACTATGACTTAAATGGCATAAATGGATGGATCTCAACCACATGAAGCTAAATATCAAGCTTTATCCAAAAATATTGGTTAATAAGCGAAATATTAATTTTTCCTTGTCCTCCGTAAGATTAACATTGGAGCCCCAAAATACAACGTACTGTGAGATTTTTTAATATCTCGGTAACCGTTAGAGATAGAGGAAAACTTGACGGAACTTATACGTGTAGTTTTTTCAGCTGATTCTAATGGTGAAAGATAAAATAAAAAAATTTAAATTGCATATGAAAAACTCAAAAACCCCCTATTTTTTAGTACAAAATCCCCCCAAACTACCCGTTCCCGTTCGAAAAAATAACATAGTCCCGGGCTTAAGTCTTGCCATGAGACTATGGTAATAGCTATGGGAAATTCCCTATAGGAAAAACGCTAAAAAGGCAATAAATCATAAAAGTAAAACGTAAAGTGTATTAAATTTTAGTTATTTTGTTTACTAAAGGAGTACAGTAATGATTTCAGAAAAGTAAACTTTGCCAACAGGACAGACTTATTTTTGTCCATATAAAAAACGTTCAAAAGTAAAAGTAAATAAAGGACTTTTCTATTCCTATTCTAAAAAATGTTTGTATTTACTTCCCTGTGGGAAATAGGTTAGATCATGGATATGCCTTAATGGATTTTAATCAGTTCATCTAAACAGCTGTTCTTATTCTTTTGTATTAAAAATTCAATACAACAGCTCTGGCAGTTTCTATGGAAACCTGTTACATATTTTCCATCTTAAAAATCACCAACACCCCCCCCCCCCAGAGCTAAGACATGTCAAAATGTTTGTATTTACTTCCCTGTGGGAAATAGATTAGATCATGGATATGTCTAAAGGAAATGGTTTCAGTTTATCTAAACAGCTGTTCTTATTCTTTTAGTAAATTTCAATACAATAACTCTGGTAGTTTCTATGGAAACCTGTTACATGTTTTCCATCTTAAAAATCGTCAACATCCCCCCCAGAGCTAAGACATATCCATGTCAAAAGTTTTCGCTTCCCGATTTTCCTATTTGCATGTCGTAAATGCACGAAACCACTCAAACTCCTCGTAAAGTTAGTCGACCACAAAATTATAAATCATAAATGAAATTAATGAGTCTGTAAAGCGTGCGTGACTAGAGCGATTCATTTCACATTCAAGTGGAAACGCTTAATTAATTAAGGAGCATTTAATTACCGACACATTCTTCCATTGTCTGCGTTTTGGTGTTGATTTTTAAATTTTAAAGTTAAAAACTCAACGTTTTATTCGATTTAGACAAAGTTTGATTTCTACTATTTATTCGACTGAGAAGGTGGCGTCATCCTGTAACCCAGCTACTCGGTCACGAATTGTGGATAGTTGTGAGCGATGGACGGTGAATGTAGTACTATTTAATACTACTTTAATCCTCATAATTAGACTAATTCGTAATTCAGAGGCAGAGTTTCAGAATCCACGTTAAACTGTAAGCCCTTAGTTGCCATAAGCTGTTGGTCTATTAAATAACAGTCCTGTCTAAAGAATATGTTAGCCTTAGTCAGTAACAAGACTACAAGATCGCGCCACAATCATCCTACATTAATTCCTCATTCATACTTGGCTTAAAATACCCACCTTGTGGTATGACTGGGACGGCGGGGACGTCCTGTAATCCAGCTACTTGGAGGTCACGAATTGTGGATAGTTGTGAGAGATGGCGGTGGATGTAGTGTTCTGTTGTGTGGATTAACGTCCGCACTATTGAATACTACGTTAATCCACATAAGAGCATCCTCATAATTAGACCAATTCGTAATTCAGAGGTCGTGGTTCGGATTCCACGTTAAACTGTAGGTCCTTTAGTTGTCATCGGCTGTTGGGCTATTAATTAACAGTCCTGTCTAAGGAAAATGTCAGCCTTAGTCAGTAACAAGACTACAAGATCGCGCCACAATCATCCTACATTCATTCCTCATTCATACTTGGCTTAAAATACCTGCGTAAGTCGCCATTTCAGTTAAAAGTAAAGTATAAAAGTATGGTCGCCATTTCAATAATCAAACCATTTTTACCGTTGAAGTAATTCTGTAAAGAGTAAATCTAAGATTTGTTTGTTCAATTTATCGTATGGTTAAAAAAATTATTATTGTTAGAAGCTTCCCAGGAAGGTATTTTGAGCCAAATAAGGTTATCGTGGCGTGATCTTGTAATTTTGTTACTAACTAATGCTGTCATGTTCCTTAGTCGGAGTTGCTAATTAATAGCCCAACATCTAATGACATATAAAAGACGGTTTAACGTGGGGTACGAAACACAATTTCTTCTCTGAGTTACGAACTGGTCTAATTTTGAGGATTATGCTGATGGACGTTGTACTCAATAGTGCGGACGTTAATCCACACAAGAGAACAGCGCATCCACCTACTATCACTCATGAATTGTGGATAGTAATCCACTAGTAACCTCAAAGTCTTCAAAATGTCTACTAGAGTGTATTTTATGTTGTATTAACCTATCCCATTCATTTGAACCATTCTAACAATGAGGTAATAACAAATGTGTTACGTGGGTTAGAAAACGTACTGTGTTTACCCTGGATGGTAAATTTACCTTTTTTCTGGCTCCATTAAACGATGACAATAATTCAAAATTATATAGATATTTTGTTTTGCCAGAAAATCTAAAAAAATTATTTAAGACACCATAATTTTTAAATTGTTTTGAGACCCTAAGCACTATAAACTATGAAATGTTAAAAATGGTTAGTAATAGGCCTATGTACCAAGTTATCTTTATAAATAAACGTTTATATGTTTACTGAACAACGCTTCGACCCTTCAATTATTATCAAAGTTATCAATTCTTGAAGCAGGTAATAATTTTATCAATCAAGAAATTATAACCTGAATATAATTTATGAATGAATATAATGAAATAGATAGTATCGATCATGCCATGTTGAATCTTTCTCGTTGGAACTACAACAGCCCTAATAATTATGCCTCAATCGGTACTCAAAACTATCAGTATTTATACAGAACACTACAACCTCTTGAATGTGCAATAATTACTTGGATGAGAATTATGGATAAACCTTGATTAACACACCAAGTATTCATTACTGAATGATTTTGTGCTTGACTTTACTCATATAACGACTACTATAGAATTTTTTACTTACATGCAATTATTGTGACTGGTGTTGCAATGTTGGTAGACCCTACACCTACCTGCATCCGCTTTTTTGGAACTACAAGTGGTGTTGCAATATTTTTACACCTCTGTCACTCTCATGTAAGCCTTAACTGCAAGTCGTGTTGCGTTGTTGTCTTGGTACACCTGTGTCCACGTTTATGCAACTGCAAGTGGTGTTGCATTGTTGACTTGGTACACCTGTGTCCACGTTTATGCAACTGCAAGTGGTGTTGCATTGTTGACTTGGTACACCTGTGTCCACGTTTATGCAACTGCAAGTGGTGTTGTATTGTTGACTTGGTACACCTGTGTCCACGTTTATGCAACTGCAAGTGGTGTTGCATTGTTGACTTGGTACACTTGTGTCCACGTTTATGCAAGTATAAATGGTGTTGTATTGTTGACTTGTTACACCTGTGTCCACGTTTATGTAACAGCAATTGGTGTCAGTATCGGATACAGAAATATTTTTTCAGAAGTAGATATTGTAAAGTTGGTTATGTTTATAAATTAGGCTTTATTTTTAGGACTATCCAACTAATCCCCTGATCCCCTGGGTACGATGGCCTTAGATGTTGGTACTCCTGTGTCACTTTTATGCAACTGAATGTCGTGTTGCGATGTTGGTACACCTGCGTCACTCATCATGAAGACATAAACCTATAAACCAGCTGACAGTTCCTCTCAGGTTTTCATGAGTCCAGTTTTTATCCGCCGTGCCGCGCCACGTTCGTCTACAGGTTCAATTTTAATTAACTCTTTAATTAGATGCCTTTCCTCTCCACTCTCGTTATTCTAATTAAATAGCATATTTAAATATGCCCGGGCATAACGAGTTTGAATGTTTGGTTGTAAAAAAGGAAATATTCCGTTTACGAGCAACTGCACAATCTTAACCTGTATGGAATATAAATGAGCTTCTGTTGTGGACCATATTTTGCACAATTTGGTCGAGTGCGAAATGTGCTATTTACAATAGAAATTATGCGTTTTTATTTGTTTGTAGATAAGTATTAATAATAAATACTTCTAGAAGTAAAAACATATGAAAATTTTTTTTTAAAATTTTGTATTATAAAAAATAAATATTTATGTAAAAAATAGGTTGTGACAAGATAATTGAAATTAAAAGAAAATGTTTGAATTAACCCACCATTGACATTTAAACCAAAATGCAATGAAGTTTTGGAGTTTTGTAAGTTGTGCACTAGTAATTTTTTTAAAATTAATTTTAATAATGTCCAAACTAATTGTTTTGTAGTTTTTAAAATAATTAAAACACGGTCTTGTTTTTAATGTTAACCTTTAATAAAAATTAATATTCCCATATTAATGAATAGAATAAAATTGTATTTATCATGTGGAAGTATCATTTTGCAAAAATCAATATGGTACAGGTGCAAAGTATTTTTATAATAACATATGGAATAATAAGTAATTTATGGACATATTTGATAAAATGATAAAATTTGAAGTTATTCATGTGTAATTTCATTATAGAGCAATGCATTTTTCATGTAATCTATAAAAAAATACTCAATATAGAAAAGAAATCGAAGAACTGAGAGATGGAATTTATTTGTTTGTAGATAAAGGTAAGAGTGGAAATATAGGAAGTATATTAAAATAAATTTCACTATAAAAATAACTTGTTTAGCGTAAAAGAATGTCAGAAAGAAATTGATGTAAGGCCCATTTTAGATTTTCTGTGGAATAAAACGTAAAAATGACAAAAATATAATAATTCCAGGTACTGTATGGACAAAAGTATATTGTTTAGGTGGACAAGATAAAAACTAGAGAAAAATACTAAAGATTAGGTTATTGAAATAGCAACCACACCACAAGGTAGCTATTTTAAGCCAATTATGAATGAGGATTGAGTATATTGTAGTCTTGTTACTGACTAAGGCTGACATTTTCTTTAGTCAGGATTGTTAATTAATAGCCCAAAAGCCAATGTAAGGGACCTAAAGTTTAACGTGGAGTCCGAACCACTGCCTCTGAATTACGAACTGTTCTAATTATGAGCACGGTCTTTGTGGATTAACGTAGTATTCAATAGTGCGGACGTTAATCCACAAGGGAACACTACATCCACCTTTCATCGCTCACAATTATCCACAATTCGTGACCTCCAAGTAGCTGGATTGTAGGACAACGCCACCGTCCCAGTAAAAAATAATAATAAAGACAAAATAATGAATTTAAAATAGAGCTGTCACGTCGATGTTTTGGAGGGTGCGAATGGAGCCGGGAATGCAGAATTATTTATTCATGGTCTCGCTAATCGAACAGCCAGAGCAAAACATGAATGTAATCAGCGCACGTGGCTGAGGTTGGATTAATTCATTATTGGACAGAGAGAGAGAGAGAGAGGGGGGGATAAGGGGGTGAGAGAGCTGAGAGGGGGTGGTGTCGATTGTTGCGCATTTCCAGCAACCCCTTGCTCTAACCCTGTAACTCTATCACGAGGCATATTGTCAACTTTGAAATTTTCGTTGTTTATTAAGCATGATTCAACCACGAAACTGAAACCCCATATGGACCGATTGGAAATTATTTTCGTCACGTTATAAACTGCAAAACTGCTACTGAACTCATTTTGGAATAGACACTGGCATATTTCCAGGAAAGTAAATCCCTGTAAATCTGCTTCGAATCGTATTGTCAAATTTGAAAACGTCATTTATTGATCCTGTTTGATTCAACCACAAAAATGAGGCTATTTCTATTGTTTACAAGGACACATTTGAAATGAGTCGTTACATTGTAACCTGGCACTCAGCAAATCATAGACACGTTATAAGAAACGTCTTCACACATAGCTGTAAACCTAGCACGAAACACATTGTCAACTTAAAAATTTGTGTTCATACCGGTCCTGTTTGATTCAACTACAAAACTGGAGCTATTATTAATGTTTGTGTAGGAAATTGTGGAATTATTGAGATATTTATTATCCTTTAAAACATGCACACAAATTTGTAGTCAGCTGCCCACATTTACAAATATTGTATTTGCGGCTAGTCTTAATAAAAAATAACTCTTGACAATTTATTGTAGAGTTCAGTCTCCAAAACATAATCACGCACCCCTTTAGTTTGTATCCTTTTCTTCAAATAACAGCTAAAAATATAAACAAATTTGTAAACCCTATAGTTAAACAATAACACAAAATTCATCAAATTCAACATTAAAGCTGATTTTTCAGTAGGGACTTATCATTATATTGACAGAGTAGGGTAGAAAAAATTAGATTTTTTTTATTTAAAAAGTGGATGAAGACAAAGAACCGATCGAGAAGAGAAGTGATTAAGATAAATAATTAAGTGTTTAATTTGTGTGAATTAAAAGACGTCTTTATTTGGATAAACCCAATCCATTTTAGTTTTAGTTTACAAAACCAACTGGATTTACCAAACGTCATTTACATCATGCCTTGAGATATCCCAAAAACCAAATTTATGACTGTATTCGTGACTGTATTTTAGACTGTGCTAGAATTTAGAATCCCTGAAATCCAACTTCTATGTGAGAGCAAGCTATGAGAATCTGAGACGGTTGCGTCTCCAGTAACTCAGCTAAATGGAGGTCACAAATTGTGGATAGTTATGAGTAATGGTCGGATGTGATATTCTCTTGTGACTTTAACGTGGATTAACGTCCGCGCTATTGAGTACGTTCATCTGTAATAATTAGACCAGTTCTTAATTCAGAAGCAAAAGTGGTTCGGATACCAAGTTAAACTCTAGGTCCCTAAAGTACCATTGGCTGTTGGGCTATTAATTTAACAAACCTGTCCAATGAATAAGCCACATTTAGTCAGTAACAAAAACTATAAGTTCGTGCCACAATCATCTTGCACTCCTGTTTCATTCATACTTGGCTTAAAATTGTTCCTCAAATTGGCCCTTTTACACGTGTCTGACCAAAACAGAGAGTAAATTACAATGCTGGCGATGCTGGACTTTTCCCGCGTTTTTGACTCCATCGACTATAATCTGTTACTGCCCATCGGGAAGTATTGTAAGTTACAAACAGGGGCAATCGCTTGGTTTTCGTCCTATTTGTGTGCAAGCAGGCAGAAAGTCAAAGCTTGAATTGATTTATCTTCTCTCACCAGGACACTGGGGTGCCACAAGGCAGTTGCCTATGGCCAGTACTGTCAATCATCTTACACTCATTTCTTATTCACACTTTGCTTAATACTTACCTAGGTAGGTCACTACTTCAGTTAGATGCATAAAGTATAAGTTGCGGATTACTAATGGCTGAATTTCAAGTAGCAACTTTTTTCATAGAGTGCATCTTTCACCTGAGGACTTCTTTGCCTCAGCACGCCGCCTGGCGGCGGACGACGACATCACAGAACCGTTAATTATATCATGTTATAAAGAAGCTGGCAGCCTGTCAAGACTCTACAGCTGGCCTAGCGGTATCCTGCTGCAACCTCAACCCGCGGTGTGTATTATATTCCATATCTCAGTTGAATCAGCATCTGCAAGTTTTGACGGTCATATTTCTTATTCACATGGATATGTCTTAGCTCTGGTGGGGAGGTGTTTTGGCTATTTGCGAAACCAAAATTTGAAACAGTGACGTCATTTGGTTATTGACGTCAAAGTTTGGTTATAAGAACAGCTGTTTAGATGAATTGAAAACATACCCTTTAGACATATCCATGATCTAACCTATTTATCACAGGGAAGTAAAAATAAACATTTTTTATTCTGAAACACTTGACAAATAAACTGTATCAAGGAACTGACACATACGTTCTCCCTTAATTAAATTAAACACTACATACCTTTAATAAAACTATTATATTCTTTAATGTTTACTTAAATACTGTATCATTAAAAAATTTCATATTTAAAAAATAATCATGATATTTCTTAAACTAACAATAAGAGAAAACAATATTGTTAGAATTATTTGGGGACATAACCTCCCCCCTCCAAACCACTAGGCTACCAACCCTTTTTGAGTGTGTTTTAGAAATAAAGAAGAAATTATTTTCTTAATATTATCCATATGAACAACATTTGACACCCTTAGACAACGTACTGTGTCTACCACGGACAGAAACTTTTCTCTGGAACCATTACTCAAATAGTTCAAATAGTTTAATGGTTAAAAAACCTATTTGTTTGATTTTTAAGCTGGATTTAATGGTGATAGTCAAATTGTTTTTATAAAGTTATTGCTAAAGTAAGCCAGAAAATTAACAATCTTATGCTTTTGCAAAGAACAGATTTTTTGTCAATGTTTACAAAAACCTTCCTAAAATCTAGGTGACCCACTTTTCCATATCTGTTTGAGTCCGTCTTGTAATAGTTTCTACAAATATTAATTAAAATACACTAAATCAGAGTCCTTGATCTGAATATAATGAAACCAGTTTAGCTAGTTTCAATCGGAAATAAACATCCAAGTTGGAAACAATCAAAGGCAAGGTAAGGTTTTCTAAAGTACAGTAAGTGGGTTTATATATTGCATACCTTTCTATAATACTGACCTGAAGCAATCACATTCGCCATGGGATTTATTAAGTACATCACCAAACTTAATGATATGATTTATTGGGTCAAAAAATAAAAACGTTCCTATGGGGGTATATCCTAAAATGCATAGGCCTACTTAGCCAGATATCTACTATTTTGCATTTAAAATAATATTTTTTATCTTTGTCATTTTTCAATCGATTGTTTTGATTCTTGGTGTGTATCCTTCCTTACATAGTAAAAACGCAAATTACACAAAAATATCAACGCGATCAACTTTTTAATTTCAAAATGGTGACCAGACTGGGACGGTGGCGACGTCCTGTAATCCAGCTACTTGGAGGTCACGAATTGTGGATAGTTGTGAGAGATGGTCGGTGGATGTGGTGTTCTCTTGTGTGGATTAACGTCCGCACTATTGAATACTACGTTAATCCACAAAGGTCATCCTCATAATTAGACCAATTCGTAATTCAGAGGCCGTGGTTCGGATTCCACGTTAAATTGTAGGTCCATTAGTTGCCATCGGCTGTTGGGCTATTAATTAACAGTCCTGTCTAAGGAACATGTCAGCCTTAGTCAGTAACAAGACTACAAGATCGCGCCACAATCATCCTACATTCATTCCTCATTCATACTTGGCTTAAAATACCTACCTGGGTAGGTCGCCATTTCAGTTAAAAAAGTATAAAGTATAAAGATATATTTAGATTATTGTGGCTCGAAATTGAAGTCTTGTTACTGACTAAGGCTGCCATTTTCATGTAAACTAATAATTAATAGCCCAACAGCCAATTACATTTAAGGCGCGTACAGTTTAACTTAGGATCCGAACGAAAGTTTTTCCTCTGAATTATACACTTGTATTAGCAGCAAGATTAGGACCTACAGATGTTTTACCCTAATCAAATCCTATTTACTACGCATTGCGTGGTTAGGATAAGCCGGCCCCGTAATAAAACCGGTGTTTGGACCGTTCCTAATTAAAAATGTTTGTGTTTTCTTCCCTGTGAGAAATAGGTTAGATCATGGTTATGTCTTAGGGGAATGTTTTCAGTTCACCTAAACAGCTGTTCTTATAACCAAACTGTGTCGTCACTAGCCATATGACGTCCCTAACCAACTGACGTCACTGTTTGGATCACACAAATCACCTACCAACCCCCCCTCCAGAGCTAAGACAAATCTATGTAAAAAGTGAAATAATCCGCCTCGCATAAGAATACCCAAAATAGGAACTTTTCAACCAATATTTCCCCAAAAATATCTTGTACCCAGCACACCTCAAACGCTCCTATAATACAATATTCTTTCATCTCAGAATAATGCACCCATCACATATGTGACGGACACCGTAGACAAATTGGCGCGCGGGGGTTGGCAAGCCTTGTCCTCGCAGCTGGGCGGTGTTACCAACATAACAGCTTTGTGTCGTGAAAAGAGTCGCGGACCGGCGAGCCTTTTGTAGTCCTGCTAACCAAACAGAATCGTTCAAGTGGATGATTACAATTTCTTACATGGAAAATAGTTTCCAAATCTGCGGTTCGCTCCCGCCCCCCTTTGGGCCATTCACTGGGTACCTCCACTTCTTCAACGGCTCGTTCGAATTGTACCCACAGAGAATCAAAATAGACGAGGGTAACTTTTCGATGTGGCGCGGGTTGTGTGTCGATCGATGACTGGGGCAGTGGCGTGTTCGTAATACAACAACTTAGAGGTCATGAATTATAATGGAACTTTTGTTCCCTGAAATGAATTACCGCACTTTTCAATACTAAGTCCATCCGCAAAGACCATCCTCATAATTGGACCAGTTCGTTATTCAGAGGTGGTTAATTGTGGTTTGGATCCCACTCTAACTATAGACTCCTTAAATTGAATTGGATATTGGGCTATTCAAATAATTTATTAATTTTTTCCAAAAATTAACATCTGTCTCGTGAAATAGCTTTGTTAATTCATGCAAGTTGCCAAAATGTCAAATCAAAACTGGGATTTTGAGAGCTTATTATTTCTTTTTCGCAAAACGTAGGTCGATTTAATGTAAACAAAAATGTTTCTACAAATGTTTTACTAACTGTGGATGCTTTTGCTTTCACGGAGAATATGAACCCGTTTCGGCTTTTCGGGGGTTATAAAACATAGAAATAACAAAAGTTATCATAATTCCAAACAATATACAAACAGAACTCTACTGTACTTTTATCTATCCAATGTATTGTAAATGAGGATATTTTAAATTCATTCGGTTGAAATCAAAATGACCATTCGATTTTTCCATTCGATTATCTCATCACCAACAGAAGCGCGTCGAGGGTGTGGATGTCACGGGGAATAGCAAACAGCAAACAAAGGGGTCGGCTGTTTTGGTGTTCCGCCCCAAATAGACATACAGTGACGCCCTGCAGGGGTTCCGCGAACGTCCCCCAGGGGGGCTAATTGGCCGGGCCTCGTACCGCGGCCACAGGTGTCGGACCTTTGGTCCTTTGGTCCTCCCGCCGTACAATCCTCAACCTCCTCTTCCCTCTGGTCGTGATCGTTCATAGCTCAACTAATGGAATGTATTCACCGTGTTATCTCAATGGAATCAAGCGTGTTTGGCCATGGTATGCTAGTCCGGCATGGAGTTAGTTTCTGAAATCTCCACACGCGCTGCTAGGAAGACAGTATAAATATTTATTAAAATCTATATCTATATTTAAACATTATTGTATATTTTTACCATGGAAAAATTAGATCATCCTTGAATATCATCCTCATTATTAGACCTGTTTGTAAGTTAGAGGCAAAATTGTGGTAAGAATATCACTTTAACCTGTAGGTACCAATAACCCTCCTAATATTGGTACACAGCCATCAGGAGCAGATCATCCTTAGTCAGTAACAAGACTACAAGATTGCGCCACGATCGTTTTAGATTAGATTGCCATTTGAAATGGCGACCTACCAAGATAGGTATTTTTAACCAAGTATGAATGAGAAATGACTGTAAGATAATTGTGGCGCGATCTTGTAGTCTTGTTACTGACTAAGGCTGACATGTTCCTTAGACAGAACTGTTAATTAATAGCTCAACAGTCAATGGCATCTAAGGGACCTACAGTTAAACGAAGGATCCGAACCACCTTGCCTCTGGATTACGAACTGGTCTAATTATGAGGATTGTCTTTGTGGATGAACGTAGTTTTCTATAGTGTGGACGTTAATGCACACCAGAAAACATTACATCCATCGACCATCGCTCATAACTATCCACAATTCGTGACCTTCAAGTAGTTAGTTGGATTATAGGACACGCCACGGTACCGGTATTACACCCATTTACAATTTATACTTGGCTTAAAATACCTACCTACCTGGGTAGGTCACCAAATCAGAAACCTAATAATAATAAAAAAATTTAGTCTTTAAAAATTTGTACAATTATTTCCTAATTTCACCAGATGTGTTTATGAGGATTAGTAAGGCAAACCATGATGGGATGTGATTTTCAAAATCATTGGGGACGTTCACAGACTAAACTAAAAAGTATATCGATTCCAAATATGTTTTATAGTTAATTTCAACCCACTGTACATTACATATTTTAAACTCGCGATGGCATAGACTGTTCTGGGATGAAAAGGTGAGACAGTAAGAAATTGAAACCGTTTTCCACAAAACGGTCCAACTTCCAGTGATGTAAAGACGCAAAACATTCTAGACTTCAAGAAATTAGATTTATGGAGAGAGGTGTGAAGTTGAAACATTTGTTTTAACTAGACAAAATAATAAACTTGTTTATGTCACATTAAACATCACCCGCATCCTACTACACCACCTAATCCTTACACCACTAATATTGGAATTTATCTACGCCTTAGTCTTGTTGTCAACTTTACTAGATGTATCAGGCGATGTTCTGTTGTTATTGGACGCATAAATAAAACTGTCTCTTGTTTGAAATATCTAATAAATTTGGAATATTAAAGTATAGAGATTAATCAAAAGAAATAAATGAATGGATCCCTTGGAAAACGTCCCAAGCGGAAAGCCCGTAGTTTCGAGTTATCAAGCATAGAAAGTTGAATTGACCATGGAGTCTGCTTGCAGAGCGCGCCAATTAATTCAGACAGAAGAAATCAGGGCTGCAAACTCAAATGTTGCAATGTTGCAATGTTTGCACTGTTGAATACTACGTTAATCCGCAAAGACCATCCTCATAATTAGACCAATTCGTAATTCAGAGGTCGTGGTTCGGATTCCACGTTAAAATGTAGGTCCCTTAGTTGCCATCGGCTGTTGGGCTATTAATTAACAGTCCTGTCTAAGGAACATGTCAGCCTTAGTCAGTAACAAGACTACAAGATCGCGCCACAATCATCTTACAATCAACTCTCATTCATACTTGGCTTAAAATACCTACCTTGTGGTATGGTCGCCATTTCAATAATCTAATCTAATCTAATCGAATCTAATCTAATCAAATCTAAATCTTCAAAATCAAATTTACCACGGTGTATTTTGTGGCATCTAGAACCTTATCCACTAAATATCTCCGTTTTTGAAATTTTGTGGCTTCTTTTACCTGAATTGTCCATCACCACGGGCTTAGAGTCTGTGCAGTTAATTAAAGGCAGTGAATTACCGTAGCAGCTCATGGTCTAGCCAGGGTGACCGCTCATGATCTGACAGGAGTCGCCGACCACCGGATTCCAGCAACCTTTGACTTAAAGGACCGGATCTTAATCCCTAAGCTATTGTGCAGTGAGTTTTGTGCCTGTACATTGCTTGTAATAATGATATTTTCTACGTTTTTATACCCCGAAAACCCGAAATACGTCTGATCTCAATTTTTGTGTGTGTGTCTTCCTGTAACGTTTTTCTGTATTTCCATTTCGTGGTCTTTGTTTAACGCTTCTCCAAGAAAAAGAGAACACAACCAATAGCTATTTTGGAACAATAAAAACAAATGGAAATAAACAAAATTACACACAAGTGTTTTGTTAATCATGTAAATTGGCAACGAATACGGTCCTTCTTGTCAGATCGTGCAATAAGAGGGAATTTCGTGCAATTTCAGGAAGCAAACTGGAGACAGCAATCCAGGCCAATTGGTATAGGTCAGCTGTAGAACTGAAACAGAAAAAGGAAAAATTTCAGTTTGTGTTTAGAGTCTACAGTACCTCCACCATCTAGAGTTAAATGTAAAGTGGCTATCTAGAGAATTGCCTTTTTCATTTTTTTTAATATTTCTCTCATGAAAAAAATATTAACTTCCTTGTTGACCATAGAATATAACTAACAGGTTATTTTATTTTCCCGCAAAATTGAATTAAACATGTCACTAAACTAACATTGTTCTTATGGGGTTGAAACTAAATATTTTGCCACTCCAATATACTCTTAATTTTTTATACTTATATTTCTGTGCTTAACTGTCTATTGTTAGCAGGCCTGACCTTTCTTTCTTTTCTTTTTGTAAATAACTTAAATAAGATCATGGATAAGTCTAAATGGAATGAATTCAGTTCCTCTAAACATCTGTCCTTATAATTATGTGACGTCATATCATTTCAAATTTTGATCTGACGGATTGTCAATACCTCCTCCCAGAGACATATCCATGTAAAAAAACACCAAAGACGTCAAAAAATCTGACTCAAAAACATTAAAGGTCGTATCAAGAAAATCAATCACAATGTTTACTTAACTCCAAAAAAGAATGACATTTCCTGACATACCACTCACTCAACTTATAGACAACATACATAAATAAAAATAATAGATAAAAAATAAATAAAATTATACTAAAATAAACATGGTTTACTTTAGTAGAGAAGAATGTATTTTTAAAATGTTTACGTAATCTGGAGTAGCTATGGGAATAATTCAAACTAAGAAGGGAAAAGGGTTAAATTAAACGGTGAAAGCAGGTTATAAACGCGCCAGGCAGACAGACGGGCGGACGGACAGACGGGCGGCGAGACAGCGGGACGGTAGCAGTGGCGCGGCAGATTAGCAAGACGCATGCGCAGTGGGTGGCACGCTCAAACATACCGCGCATGCGCACAAGGCGAGAACGCAACCTTGGAAACCTGCATATCCAGCTGTTCAACACACGGACAACTACACAAATACAACTCTGGTTGTACAATATGAGGACTTCACTAGATTGTATAAATCGTCTAGACATAATTGTCGTAGAAAAGAATGTTCTCTTTAATTCCGTAGATGTATATTTTATATAAAAAAACGACGTATCATAGTTACGTACGAATACGTAACATACGGTTAAAACTGTAAAAAAATATTACTGAAAATCGCTAATGTTTTTGATACAAGGAGCGGAGCTGGCAATAAAATATATTGCTTGACTACATATAACAAGTAAATAGGCACACGGTTAAATAGGACAGTATTGAGTTCATGGAAGCTGCAATTTAAAATATACTACAGTATCAGGGTGAATAATAATAAACAAAGTAAAGGTGGAAATAGGATAGAATAGCCAAATAAATAACATAAATTTACATTATGCAACTATTTTTATCTCAATTGATTTGTGAATAGCTTGGAGTTTTTTTCTCAGTAAGTACATATGCTATCAAAATGCTATACAGTAAAACGTACCCATTCTTACAAAATTTTCATAATATCATTTTATTCGCCCTAAAAGGATTTTCTTAATTTTTATTTAGTTAATGAAATTGTGACCTACCCAAGTAGGTATTTCAAGCTAAGTATGAATGAGAAATGAGTTGATGATGATGAGAGATGATTGTGGCGCGATCTTGTGTTCTTGCTACTGACTAAGGCTGACATGCTACACCATAACTCGAGAACGGCTGGACCGATTTTAAGGTTCTTTGATATTTTGGATTCGTCTCTGCTCCGAGTAGACTATAGGCATATTACGTTTTAGATTTTACCTTAGGGCTAGGCCCCAAGGGCCTTTAAAGTTTCTATATGTTAAGCTTATGAGGAAAAAACTTGATGCATTTTGATCATATGCGTACTTCTATAATGTGAATATTTTAACAGCTGATTTTGTGTTGCTTTATTCATTATCAGTCGACAGAATGACGTCATTGTGCGTCATTTTCAGCGAATGTTTGTGATTGTTTTAAAAAAATGAATGGATAATTAATTGTTTGGTTTGTCTGTCCCAATGTAATAATTATTAGTTGGTTGTTATGTTTTATGCTAGTGAAATTAATGAATGTTAGATTACACGAGTATTATTATAAACAATTCCGCGGTTAATAAAATTTAATCCTTACTATCAAAGCCGTATTGCAATTAGGTTTGTATAGTGCTATTCGACTTCAGAACATGGTTACGAAGTTCGCCGCGTTAGCTAGTACTGTATAAGTTATTGATTTTATTTACTTACAATTTCTTACTCGTAGAATTATTACGTATAGCTTTTCTAATTTTCTTTTACGCATTAGTGTGTTTTTATACTTGAATTTGTAGCAATTTGTCTGGTCACTACTTGACTTCTATTATTCAAGAGAGAAATTGGATCATTAGTTTGTTAGTTAGTGAAATAGATCTTATTATTAATTATACTTGAATGAATAAAGCCTTGACAGATTCGTGAGTTAGGCTATGGTATATCATTTACAAAAGCTATACATATAGCTCGAAACCAATCGTTTTAGGAATATCTACAAAGAGATGTGTAGAACCGCTTGGTTTCTGAGAATTACCAACTGAATCAGTCGTCAGGACCAGTAATTAAATTAGTACCTAAATGAACTACGGTCACCACACACAATTACAGATGATTCTGGATCCAATTGACGACCTTTTATACTCTACTTAATCGACATTCAACTGACATTAACCTTGGAAATATTCTCTCAAAACAAACTATGCCTAACTGGTCGTAAAACTATCTGACTGAGCTATTGAAATTATTTTCAAAACGTGTACGCATCGAAAAAACCTTTTATTCGAAAAGATGGCGATTAAGTCAATAACAGGTTGCGACTACCTGCTCCCCAAGTACAAAAGAACGAACTATTTTAGTGTTTTTCCAATTCATTCAAAAATATCGAGCGGAATTCCAACAATGGGCGAAAATTGCACGGACGATCAACCATGTAATGTTGCGTAACAAGGTATCGGCTACAGCTATTGTGGTCCAGGTACGACGGGCGGTGGAACGCTGCTTGGTGGGTGTTCGCGGCGTTTTTGACAGCCCATTGATTTTTCGCTTCCCTTTATTTGATCAGCTTCTTGGCCTCCCGCGCGGCCACTCGAACCGCAAAACACGAAATTGCACTTGAACCGAGAGCGGCATTGTGAGCAACAGGGGTTACTCGTCAAGGGCGGTGCAAGACTGTGATGAGTCAATTACTTGGGCTTAAAATACTCTTTAGATTCTTGATGTACATTAAAAGAGTCCGGAAAGACCAAAAGTTATCCTAGACGAATCACTTATCTGCTGTACATACATTCACTGGACGATTTTACTTCCGGTTGAGCAGAGTCAAAACTTATTCCTAAAACGACAGCAGCTTGAAATCTTGAAATAAAAATTTCAAAACTTACATCGTGCTTTATTTAACAATTATTTCAACAATTATAAGTGTATTTTTTAATACAAGCATGAAATCCTTTGCCTCAAACAGACCCCACACATTTTGAAAATTGTGATTTCCATTAATGTTATTTTCATCTGGAGTATCCTATAGAGCTCCTCGACAAACTCAAAAATAAAATTATGAGGGTTAAAAATACGCCTCAAATTAAATTATGGTCTGTTGAATGTTAAAATATGACTGTAGACTATTTATTTCGTCAATCATGAAGACTATTGAGGACAGGTTTGGAATGTTAAAGTATCAACTCAAAAACACATTCAACTTTTGTTGTTTATCTGAATCTATACTTTATACTTTTAACTAAAATTGTAACCTACCCAGGTAGGTATTTTAAGCAAAGTATGAATGAGAAATGAATGTAGGATGAGTGTGGCGTGATCTTGTAATCTTGTTACTGACTAAGGCTGACATGTTCCTTAGACAGAACTGTTAATTAAAAGCCTAACATTCAATGGCATATCTAAGGTCTACTAGTGATAGTCATGATTTTACGTTTTCCCCGTAGTCAATAACTCTATGGATAGTCAAGAATAGTTTATTCCTCTGTGTACACTCAGCAACAGCTGGTCTCCATTGTCGTCCGCACCCCAATGTTCCTGTGTAGCAAATCTACAGTGTGGGGAGTGACCGCTAAGTCTCTTATCACCTTGCTACAGCCGTTGCAACGCTCTTATCAGCTCCACCCCCAACCCCAATGTCTCCCTCCACGGCAATGACTCGCTGTATGAAGACCCATTGTTTCATATGGAACCGGGAAAACGGTTTACCAAACCCAGTATGATTGGATACAGAGTATGTTTTGTTATTCAGCCCAGCTGATCAAGTTACAGTTCTTTCCTAGGCATGTAGACATAACTACAATGTAAATACCAAGTTACAAAAGAAATAACACTATAATAATATTACTAACAACAATATCAACTATTAATAGTAATGAATCCCAATAAAACATAAGTTAAAAATATATAAATTACGGTAAAATATTCTATGGTTTTAAATTTTAGGGCATTTCTATTTACAGTAGGCTAAGTAAGGATTAAAAATATAACCTAATACAAAAAGAAGGAATTATAAAATTGGGGTTTTGACAGCTGTTTACTTTATAGCTCTTGCTTATCTCTTCATACCTCTATAGAATTCATGTTAATTTTAAGTAGACCTATGTAAAAACCTTTTTCAAAAGGTATAAAATAATGAAAATGTATTTTATCCCAGTAGGTGCTCTCGTTTTTAGGCAGAAGTGCTACAAAAGAACATTGTTACGTATATACAGACACATACAAAAAAAACAGACAAAAATTGAGACGAGACCCATTTCGCTTCTTAGGGTATAAATTAGATTATCGTTTGAAATGGTGACCTAACCAGGAAGGTATTTTAAGCAAAGTATAAATAAGTAGAAATGTAAGATGATTGTGGGGTATGATCTTGTAATCTAGTTACTGACTAAGGCTGGCATGTTTCTTATACATGACTGTTAATTTATAGCACAACGGCAAATGGCATCTAAGGGACCTTCCAAACCACTTTTGCGTCTGAATTACGAACTAATTATGAGGATGGTCTTTGCGGATGAATGTAGCATTCAATAGTGCGGACGTTAATCCACACCAGAAAATAACGCACCCTATCCACGATTCGTGACCTCTAAGTAGCTGGATTATAGGATACGCCAACACCCCCCAGTCACAAATTATAAATATACCCAAAAAATAACCCTAAGCCATTAAGAATTACAGACAAACTCTCATTTTATTTATATAGACAGGATAATTAGATTACATTTAACTCTTCTCGAATTCTATAGAGGATGCTAAATAGGAAGTGCATTTAATTTCCTAATTTCGTTGAAATTAGTTTTTAACATGGAAAAAACAAAGTAATTTGAAGCCGGCGTAGACTATAAATAACAAAAATCCTTTGTTTCGTAACAGATTCCATTGGAACTATTTCGTTAAACTGGGATATTTTTGATCCAATAGTGAAATGAGACTTGACCCAAATAATAATGAGAAGTTCGTTCATATGTAGATTGAACTAATTAAAGAGGGCATGGACCGGAAGTAGTTGTCGGTCATGAGTTGATAGACCTGTTTCCGTTTGCAAACCGTTATATCCGATTAGAAATTAATACCAAGTAGCTTTTATGTGTAAACAAACAAACCTCTCTTATTGTAAAAACAGTTCTACAAGTATGTCGCCTACTTTTCAAGAAAGAGACTACGGTGAATTTTTTAGAACTAATATTTAATGAAAGATCGTTAATTAGTGTTGAATGATAAACAACTAAGCAGTATACAACATTTATGACATCAATAGCTTTACCTTTTGACCCTAACCTCGACCGATGAGTACCGTCTGAAACTGCCAACAAAAACGTTCTGAAATGGTCAATTAAATTCAATTTATTTTTTCACACATAAAGTCTCATTAAAGTGGCGTTGTGTCTTTGTACCTCAAATTACCATTTCATTACTTTTTTAACATATTGTAATCATAAATATTTTTCTTCAAAGAATTTTGTATCCCACTCAATCTATAACTCATGACCATAACACCAGATCGTAGTGTGATTTAGATTTACCATCTTTGAGAATTTATCACAGCGTCATTTTTAGTAACAACAACTGAAATTATTTAATGTTTTACCAGAAATTTTCGCAATATGTACATCAATTGTCTTAAAAAAGACTAAGGAAAAGTGTTCATTAAAAATGTAATTTATTCTGAGAAGGATTAAAAAAACATGACTGTTATCTGTGATATGTTTTGGGCTGATTGTTTTGTTTTTATTATTTATATGTATTGTTATTTTTTTAGATGTATATGACCATTTTTATGTTATAATCATATCTTTAAAGTCTGATACTACACATCAAGTCTCAAGACTGTTGTAACCTAAATTTGACTTAGCCTTTTTTCATTGTATCAGACTTGTTAGACAGCTTCGTTACAGAGTCAATCAAATATTTATAATTTATACACAAGTACAAAATATGTTATTATGACATTTAACACGACAAATTACTCGTACTGCTAGTAAAAATTAACGTTTAGGTCAGATCGGATCTATTTTTAGTTAGGAATAACTAAAAATTTAGCTAAAAATTATTTTAAAATTTGTTGTTGATTTTGTAAATCTATGTCCAATGATATGACACGTCGTTCTATTGCATAAAGAAAGTATATATATTCAGGCATAATAAAGCAAATACCAAATGAATTTTAAGCGGAGTTCAAAACGAATAAAAAAACTATCAACCTATATCACTTTTACACGATTTTCAAAAACCTCTCGTAGAACGTTTCTTCAGTCTGCACAGTAGCCAACGGCGGTCAGTCCATCCTCGTTCTAATTGCCACCCACTAAATACGTAATCAACGTGAAAGTGCACGCACGACCATATGATGGATGGCTCGAGTCTCGCGCGCACGCACGCCCGCTCTCACAAATCACTGTTTCATATCGCATTGTCGCCGAGTACGCTGCTGCCACGGTCTACGGTCATCCCGTGTAATTGAAAGGTCTAATCCTCACCAAACAAATCCCCTGACAAGAGTTATGGGGATTACTTGTAATTCATTAGTGTAATAGATGTAGACTGTCGGAGAGATTGCGAATGTTTGGCGCCGTAGTCGGTCAATAAAACTAAATGAAACAAAAAATGTAAAATAAAACCTCAGATCTTATCGCTTCTTTGGTTTAATACTAATTTTATTAAAATGACTATTAGCTAGTTACAGTAGTTTTATTTCGGGCTACAATCTACGCTAAATCCAGACACTTTTCTCACTATGTATGACTGGGACCGTAGCATGTCCTAAAATCTACTTCACGAAATGTGGGTGTAGTGTTCTCCTTAGTGGATAAACTTCCGCACTATTGAATACTACGTTAATACACAAAGACTATCCTCATAATTAGACCAGTTTGTAATTCAGAGGCAGTGGTTCGGACTCCACGTTAAATTGTATGTCCCTTAGATGTGCCATTGACTGTTGGGCTTGTCTAAGGAACATGTCAGATGTATTCAGTGACAAAACTACAAGATCGCGTACTCACAATTAATTATCTTACACTAATTTTTTCTTCATACATACTTGGCATAAAATACCAAACTGGGTAGGTTGCCGTTTCACTAAGTAACTTACTAACTATTCCCGAATTTCAACGAGAGAATAAAAAATGTACAGGTGGTTTGACGTTACTCCTCCAGGACGCACTCGGCCGACACCCAGGTGCGGTGGGCCTCTCACCTCTCGCCCGGGTGGACTCGTGATTGACGTTATCTGGCCCAGACTGTCCAAGGAATGCTCTCTAAAACAACCTTCCGATGTAGACTGTCACAGCGCGGCTTCTGGTCTTCCCATGGCGAGTGCGTCTCCTAATTATTCTCTTCCGACGCGGTTGCCGCCGACACCGTCCAGATGGCGTTGTGATCTGCAGTTGTTTGCTGATTCATCGTCACTTATACGAGCATCACCTTTTCCGGCTCGTCGAGAATGAAAATGTCTCGATGGAAAATCCGGCTCGAAGGACCATTACTGAAATCAGTGCGATAAATCTCAACAAGTAAATTTAGTGATCATAAAACTAATTATGGTTGATGATGATTTTATCAAAACACTTTCTATTTATTTTAACATTTCGACATCAGAGGGTTTTTAACAGTCGTTAATATTATATATATTTTAATGAAATAAAAAAATGCCCCTAGAGTTTTAAACCTCTAGCATGGAGGGAGGGTTTGACGCCGAGAAAAAATAGTTTGTATACGGCACAGCATTTTTTCTCCGTTTAAATGTTTCATGGTTGTGATAGAAGTGTGGAAACCCACAAAGTTTACAAAATTGTTTACGTTTTGATAAATAAATGTACTGATGACTTAGAGATTACAGGGTACAAAATAGGCTATAAAGATTATGAAAAGCAATAATTTGTGTGTACTAATGGAAATGATCAAAATCAAATACATAAGAAATTATTAGGTATAAATTGTGATAAAAAGTAATTTTAAGTTTTATTTAGTTTAAATGAAACAGAAATAAGTAGTTTTATTGGCTTTGTTTACAATTTTAGCTTAGCTATTGTTTTATTTTGTATGGTTTGCAAATTTAAGCATTCATTTTTGTAGCCTTTGTTTCTTATAAGTGCATATTTTATCACTGCTTCAACCATGTTTTTGATTCTAAAGCAAAATAAACTGGACTTTTTTTAATGTATTTGACGTAGTAGCTGTATAGTGAACAGCCAAATAAAATCAATCACTGAGTCAGTAAACGGTTCTATCTGCTTTGTCTAGTTGGCCAACAGGCGCATATTAGATTCTGTTCCAAACCAATAGACATCGGCCATGGGTCGGCGTTCCCCAGGGGAAGCTAGTCAGTTGGAAAAGCTGCTGGGGCCAAAGTAATAATTCATTACTCTGTACAAATCCTACCCGGAGGCCAGCCAGAAGCGCCTTGTTCCACGCACAGAGCTCCGCCACTAGTTCACTTGATTAAACGGTTTCCTCAAATCCCGATGAACTCCAATTTGAGGGAGAAACGCTTGTAATGATGAGTTTGATGTGGCCGCCACTAGATGTCTCTTGTGAGGAGGATCAATAAGCTAGGGGGCGTGTCGGCCCCGCCTCCCGTCAAGCCTCGCCCCGCCCATCGCCCCGCCCCCTGCGGCCACCTCGGGAACTAGTCTGTGACAAGGTGTCAACCGGACTGGACAACTTTTTACAGGAGAAATGTATTTGCATAGTAAACACTTATTTTTAGACTTGCTGCATTTTTTAAGTTTTTAAACACGTTTTAAAAGATTAAACTGTTTAATCTTTAAACATATGTTGATTGATTGCGATAAAATCCCATGTAAATATTAAATTATTTTTCGGAATTTATACAGACTTTATTTAGTTACATAGACAGTTAGTTACAGCCCCTACACTGGAAAATAATTAAGTACCATCAAAACCATAGCAAGCAAAGAAAAAAGTAATCTAACCATCCCAATCCAAACCAATTTTTGATTTAAATATAGTTTACTACTAATATAGTTCATTTTTATTTGAACCTAATTAACGGCAAAAATGTCAAGAGATTATTGTCCGAGATAGTTTTATGCGCACAATTTTTGAAATGGATATTAGCTCTGGGGACGGGTTGGTGATTTTTAAGATGGAAAATATGTAACAGGTTTCCATAGAAACCACAGAGCTATTGTATTAAGTTTTTAACATAAAATATTAAGAACAGATGTTTAGATGAACTGAAAACATTCCCTTTAGACCTACGAACTAACCTATTTCCCACAGGGAAGTAAATGCAAACATTTTTCTTCTTCTACTTCTATATCTACGTGTTTAGACCTATAAGTTTACTAAGCCTAGTCTCTATTTGAAATACAGTATATCTAGAACCTCCAAAAATATAAATATAGGTGTAGTCTGTTTAGAAATTCTCTAATAAACGTTCTTCATACTTAATTGTTGTTTAGACATAAATATTTTGGATCAATACAAAAATTATTACCCCATCTGTACCTTGCTCAAACTTATCTAAATTTTTAACCTTTACCTAAGAGAATTATGAACAGTTAACATGCTCTAATGAACAGTTACACACTTCACCTTCAAGTCTATTTATTAAAAAAATCAAATACCAAGCAAGACAAGTAAAATCTTTGAATTCTGGCAAAGATTTTCTTCAAAACAGTTACTTCTAGTCCATTACAAATCCATCTAGCGTGAATTGGTTTAAATACATATTACTGTGGATTAACTTGAGAAACTGTAAATATTAGGATTAGGCCTAACAATGTTTACAATGTCCCCAACCTTTGACTGACATGATGATGTATCAGAGTGTCCGACCGTGACAGATCTTGAGGTTAAAACATCATTTGTCTACTTACTCGGCTCTTTCAAATGACTAATGACTCAGAACATTTCTTGTGGCCTGCTCTTGTCACATAATGGGGCTTGACTTTTCAATCCGTCAAAGCAAATAACCGTCTTATTAGTTTGCCTCTTTTAAGATGAAGTATATTTTTACTACAACGTTAATTTCTTGGCAGCAGAGTACCCTGTTTAAGAAGCATCACACCTTTTCTCGTAAATCATTTTTTGTCAACACAGGAATTCTCATTTTCACATCTATATCTTAAACTGTGTAGAATTTGCCATGAAAAATTTTGACTTTTTCACAATTCAACCCAAACCATAACACTTCAAATCATACTTCTACCAAACTTCTCAAACCTTCTTTTTTGAAAACTATCTTTTTTACAATTGCATAAAACCGTTTAATGCTTTGCCAGCTGCATTAGAAATGAATCAGACGTGGACAATTTTTGCAAAGGGGTTAAGAATCTTCTTTTGTCACGCTGAAGAGTTTTTACTTTAATTTTGCGACTATCACTGTTCAACAATTTGTGTGATTATATGTAATTTCAATAATGATTCCTCCAAGAAAAACTTATGTTGTGACGCTATTATGCAGTTTGTAGACGTAACTGTCTGAAATAAAGAGATTTGAGTTGAGTTGGTTTTATACTTTACAAACACATCGACCTCAATCTGGGCGAAGATGTAAAATTGTCGAAACCAGTTCACAACAGGGTTTTCTGAATTCAGTTGACTCGGCGATTGTGTGTTTTTTGACTGTTTGGATCAATTGCTCCTTCCCTAGATGCAACAATACTTTCTCCATATACTATGTATAAGGGGAGAAAGTAAAAAATAATGATTTATTCCTAAAGGTTAACCACACTTTAAGAACTATCGTAATAAACGGTATCAATGGACTGAAACATTACTTTCTCCCTTAAGTAAATTTAAAAAATACAATCTGTAATAAAACTATCATGTCTTCAAAGATTACCTAAATATCATTTAATAATTTATTGTTTGAAAAAATAATCATCCTATTTCTAAAAATAAAAACAAAACAGACAAAGTTAAATTAATTGTTCGAATTGTATGGGGGAAACCCCCTCCCCCCAAGTAATACCAAGCTTTTTAAGTTGGTTTTGTTGGGCGATTTGACCTTACACTTCATAACACGTTTCATGGAAAATGGTTAAAAAATAAGTAAGAAATTGATTTTTTATATCCTCCATAAGAATAACATAGGGCGCTTTCAGACAACGTACTGCGTTTATCATGGACAGCAAATTTAACTTTTCTCTGGAACCGTTAGTCGTAGACGAATAATTCAAAATACTAATTTGTTTAGTTTTTTAAGCTGGTTTCAATGGTGTCAAGTTATACTTTTATTTTATTGTTTTTGCTGAAAATAAAAAAAATTGATTTTGTTACATTTAAAAGTCCATAACTTTTGAATCGTCATTTTTACAGATCTGCGGGTGGTGTCAAACTATTTAGTACTCTGTACACTATAAACTATCAAATTATAATCAAAATCGTTAGAGCCGTTTTTGAGAAATTTGAATTTTTCACGTTTTAAGGGTTTTAGGGGTGAACTACCCTTAAAAATCAAAAATTCATAAAAATGAAAAAAACTTGGAGATACTGTGAATATTTACATACATGCCAAATTTCATCAAAATCGAACCAACGGGGTAGGCTGTGGCTCTGTACACATCCAGACAAAAACACACACAGACACACGGACGGACATCACGTCGAAACCCACTTTTTGGATTCAGAGGACCCCATATCGGATATATCCACTCTTAATTTAATTTCGAAAATTTTGACGACAACAATACTTTCTCCATAAACTATGCATAAGGGGGAGAAAGTAAAAAATAATAATTTATTCCTCAAGTTTAACCATATTTTGAGAACCATCTTAAAAAATAGACGCGCACAGCAAACATATACCTACATAACCTATGATGCTGACAGATAATTGATATTGTGCTTATAGGGCTAAATTGCAATTAGCAATGATGGCTCTTACACTGGCCTACTTCAAGGTACAGTAATTAGAATATGCGAATAGTGTGGGATAAAAGAATTAAACGTTGATTACCTGTTGGAGGGAATTAGGCTATTAGGTTATTACCTCTGTATTAACGCGTTGGTAATTAGGCCTATTGAAAGGTAGTTACTGCTGGTGTTGGTGAAAGTTGGTAGCATTGTTTGCGTGAGTCATGCCACCGTACTAGATCATATAAATAGTAATAGTTTTATTCATAGTAATTGCTAGAGAGCCATAATCCTCTAGTTCTTATTAGATGAAACAAGGTCATGATCATTGAGCTTTAGTTAATGACTAGTAGCAAGCCCGTCCTTTGTACGGGTTGTATGATTCAGTTTAAAGAAGAAAGATTATCATACCAAAATGTAAACCTGAAATCCTAAACAAATCTGGGACTAGGACGATGGCGGTGGTGTAATCCAGCTACTTGGAGGTCACGAATTGTGGATAGTTGTGAGAGATGGTCGGTGGATGTAGTGTTCTCTTGTGTGCATTAACGTACGCACTATTGAGTACTGCGTTAATCCACAAAGACTATCTTCAGAATTAGACCAATTTGTAATTCAGAGGCCGTGGTTCGGATTCCACGTTAAACTGCAGGTCCATTAGTTGCCATCGGCTGTTGGGCTATTAATTAACAGTCTAAGGAACATGTCAGCCTTAGTCAGTAACAAGACTACAAGATCGCGCCACAATCATCCTACATTCATTTCTCATTCATACTTAGCTTAAAATACCTACCTGGGTAGGTCGCCATTTCAGTTAAAAGTATAAAGTATAAAGTAAATCGGTACAAAAAAAATATCAACATCCAGCTTTACTGTTTAGTAATACTTGACAGTTAAACCATTATTGTAATTAATTATGCGTTAAAGAAGCTTTTTTAATATACCATGATTTCTAAATGACTTTAAAATCAACCCAAAATAGGTAAAACGACCAACATAAACTAACTAATTTTGATTTGTCAGCTGTTTGTTTTTCTTTCTTTTAAATATTTAAACTTCTAAGACAGCTGATTATTACCAGTAGGTGATTCATTAATAATTGAAAGCAAAACGTGACTAATATAGCGTTAAACGCGCGTTTTTAAATGCTCGTTATTTACTTTATAAGGGGCGTGATCAATTTCAAGCATTGAAAACCCGACTCTGGAATGTAGAGAATGTATGAAATAAGTTTCATTGTTATCAGTTCTCCCGTTTTTTTTCGGAGAAGACGGCGTAAAATGCCTCCTTGAGCGTCACAGATAGACACAAATTGAGATACGTAAAAATAACTATAAAAATAATAACTCTGAGCAATGTACAAACAAAATTCTAATTTTATTTATATAGATAAATGAATGTAAACACTGTTTTATGTCTTGGAGGCATAAATACCACCAGCTGAGCAGACGACATGGATTATACTTTGAGTTTGTTTACATTCCTGTGGCGCCTTCATACGGTGAAGTTTGAAACTAGTCAGCCGAACGGAGTCCCCATGTGTGCATTGTTTTGCCATTACAACCTAATTCTGTGTTGTGATAAGAAATGCACTGGGCTTTGGACTCAGGCTTGCTGTGTCCGGATCCTACATAATGTACAAACTATTTCGAAAACATTGGTTCATTTTCTTCGCAACTATTGGCTTTGAAAATTTTAGTTTGTGTCCAGGATGATTCCTAGAATATGAGGGGGAGACGCCCCCAAACTGCGCTCTGCGGAGTACATTGGCTTCGTTTATGGTGGTATAAATATATTTAGGGCGGTATTTACAGAAAAACAGCTGACACTATGGATCGATCACACTCTGGACCAAACGCATAGTTCCCGTACGGTTTACATGATCAGATTACATTATTGAAATGGCGACCATACTACAAGGTAGGTATTTTAAGCCAAGCATGAATGAGGATTGAGTGTAGGCTGATTGTGGTGCGATCTTGTAGTCTTGTTACTGACTAAGGCTGACATGTTCCTTAGAGAGGACTGTTAATTAATAGCCCAACAGCCGATGGACGAATTGGTCTAATCATGAGGATGGTTTTTGCAAATTTACGTAGTATTGAATACTGCGGACGTTAATCCACACCATATAACACCATATCCACCGACCATCTCTCATAACTATCCACAATTCGTGACCTCCAAGTAGCTGAATTACAGGATGACGCCACCATTCCAGTCGAATGGGATCCGAGTCACAATTTTGCCTCTGAATTACGAACCCTTCTTTATGAATGAACGTAGTATTCAATAAAGCTGACGTTAATCCACACCACTCATAACTATCCACAATTTTATTGAGTACGGACTGACTTGTCAACGATCCCGGGTGCTATCCGCTAACGGGTTGTGCTTAGTGACATCCAATTAAGTCGCTCATTAACACCCTTATTAGCTTGGTTTTCTGAGGTGACTGACACACAAAGAGTCACGTGCCGGTAAATGTCTGCTACCCCTCACAATGGGGGAGGGGTAGCAGGTACCTGGGGTTTTCCCAACACTGCCCAGTGGCTCACCGGGTCTCCGAGGTAGAGTCGGAGTGTCAGTCGGTGCTAGTGCCGTGTGCGTGAGTGATGTGGCCCCCTAATAAACCGGAGCAGCACATGTGGTACCCGCCGTACGGAACCCACTACGACACCTCAAGGTCATCGGTCGTGCCCCCTAGGTACTACTACCCGGGAGAACCCTCTCCTGAGACCACACGTTCCTCGGTCTCGACTCCTGAACCCAACTGTCCGTTGGACACCACAGACTCCACCTCGAGGTCTTCGGCATCTCCGTCGGACCACTCCGCGTGTTCCCCTGGAGGACCTCCATCGGAAACTTCTCGACCCTCGGACTCCACGGATCAAGCGTATGTTCCCTCCGTAGTCACCGACCTGGACGAGCTAAAGAAGACCGGTGAAAAAAAGATGTGAGTCATAGAATGTATCTTTTTGTGTAATTGACAAAACAAAATAAATTTGTTCAGTTTAAAAATGTTCTTAAACTTTTTATTTAATTTTGACTTACTCCCATTTTAGCGATAGTAGAAGGAGGAAATCCCCTGAACAAAAACAATAGTTTTTAAAGATCTGTTTGTGTGTGTGCGAGTTTAATGCAATTTCGTATGTACGTATACATCCACCTGAAAATGATGGTTCAAAAGCTATACTTTTAAACGTCAAAGAATAACATTGTTAATTTTCTAGAAAAACTAAATTCATAATTTGAATTATTAGTCTATTACAAACGGTTCCAGAAAAATGTTTGTATTTACTTTCCTGTGGGGAATACGTTAGATCATGGATATGTCTAAAGTGAATGTTTTCAGTTTATCTAAACAGCTGTTCTTATTCTTTTATATTAAACATTCAATACAATAGCTCTGGCGTTTTCTATGGAAACATGTTACATATTTTCCATCTTAAAAATCATCAACACGCCCCCAGAGCGTGACATATCCATGTCAAAAGTTGAATTAATATTCATAGTAAACACAGTGCACGATCAGTGTTGCCACTCGTAAAGTTGAAAATTAACAATCCGTTTGTCTTCGATCAAAAGACTGCTCCCGTGGCATTACTAATTTTATAAAACCGTAACTAATCTTCTTGCTAAGAAATAATCGATTTACAACTATAATTTATCTTCTAAAACTTTGCACTACATGAGATCGACAAAGGCGCGGGAGTATCGTGCAGGAACATCTCGCCATTGCCATGGCAACGATCAGTGTTACCACTCAAACCGCTGAAAATCAACGATGTTATCAAAGATCAAGAAACTGGTTCCACAGCATTTCCACTGAGAATGGATCAGTTTTAACCTATAATTTGTCCCCCGAAACCTTGTACTTCGTGAAGGCAACGAAGGAGTAGAAGCGTCGCGCAAAAGGTTATTTTGGTTGCCATGGCAACGGTCAGTGTTGCCACTCGAAACTCTAAAAGTCAACAATAATTTTGTTATCGATTAGGAAACTCGTTCCGTAGCATTACTAATTTTATAACTTTTCGGTAGAAGTTAATCGATTTTTAACTATAACTTTTATATCCTAAAATCCTCGTGATACGCGAGGGGCAACGAGAAGATAGCGTCCATCGGTTCACACGACATAGATCAGTGTTGCCACCTGAAACGCTAAACAAACAAGTTGACAAACAAGTAGTAACTAGGGGTTTGGACAGTTTCCTATCAAAACGTCAAAGATTCCGAGAGGCGTAGAAAGACACAAAACCAAACGAAAGCTGAGCGTTGAAATTTGTATGAAACGAACAGCTGACGAATTCCGTGACACCACGATATCTAAAAATTGTCTTATGACGTTTCGATTAATCATATTTTAATGCTCTGTAATATGTCTCTACGATATTTGTTTATTAAGTTTAAATTTGATTAAAAAACTTAATCGTAGGACTCTTATAAAACTTATTAATAGTTTTAGAGTTAGTTTATTTTAATTAATAAAAACCCGAATAACCTTCAAACTAGTATTTGGACTTTTGAAATTTCAGATTTTCAGATTAAAAGGTCAGTCGTGGTTAAGCGTTTAACACGCATGCGGGAAAGACATAAGGTCTTAAAAACCTTAAGGGGGACGTTTGTTTATGATTCGTTCCGCAAAAAGTCACTAAATGGTACTGGATCGATTTTGTGTTTTTTGTGTGGCGATGTTGGCAATTTGCGTGAAACAGAGACGTTATATGGTTAGTGACGTCATGGTTTGGTTATAAGAACAGCTGTTTGGATAAACTGAAAACATTCCCTTTAGACATATCCATAATCTAACCTATTTCCCACTGGGAAGTAAATACAAACATTTCGTCATAAATTCCTGTGCGAAAGATTTAAACGATAATTATCGTTTATGCCTAATTAGTTTCAATTGCTAATACGAATTCATTACCAAGTTATGTATTCGCCAAAAGCAGGGTACGCATTTTTGTGACACCCTGTATAAATGAAGATGTATTCTTTTTGTACGCGCGAATTTTTTAAAATCTATTTTCATCATAACAAAGGGCCGCAGACGAGGGGTCTGGCCGGAGGCGTGAGAAGGCTAGTTGACACTGTTTGAGGGACTGTCACTGTCACACCCTGTATAGAGAGTTTTGTGGCACCCCTCGCCGGTCATCCACCCCCTGATACCACCCAGGGGGAGGGATTTCCTGATCCAAAAATACAGTTTATCATACCCAGTCGCATTCTCGAGTATGAATATAGAATGCTATTTTTAATTCTATGAATAATTATCGCGTCATACTGCTTCAAAAACAGCTGTTTTAGATACATATTTTGAAGCGCAAAAGTTGTTCTTTTCCTTCCTAGGTCTAAACCTATTATTATGACGATTTTCTGAATCCTAGGCCACAAAATAACATTGTTGATGATACTTTTGTTTTGTGATCTCAATTCGATTGTAAACAATCGATAAAGTGACTGCAACAATTACTATCGATTTTCTGTGTATTTTGGAAGTTCCGGATATAGATTGTAAAAATGGTTATCGACTATTTAATTGAACTATCGATAATAATAACTAATGCTGACATAAGCTAAACAACGAATGAGGAATCAAGAAAGAACTGCTACAACGTAAGTAACATAACAGCTGATTAGTCTAAGGCGACAAAAATGGTCCCCAATTATTGATACTAAATCAGGTAATAATTTGTGTTTTATGAGTTTGTTTCATTTTATTTGCAGTATGACGAAAATATAGTTCATCACACGGCCCAAAACTGGCTTTTTTATGTTCGCACACGTTTGACAGCTTCCGCAGCTGAATTTGTTTTTGAATAAAAACAGCCGTATTAGATCCTAGTGATGTATTTTACGCAATTTGGTTGTAGGATAGATACGTGACTATACTCTGTATATTTAGTTCTATTACCAAAACGTATATTTTGAATAATGCTCTCTTTACATATTAAACGTAATTTGAAAGTTTTAAATGCCAAAAAACACATACGTTTTTAGACCACCCTCATAAATATTAGAATCAGTATATTATTCAGAGGCAAAAGTGGTTCGGATCTAACGTTAAACTGTATGTCCCTTATGTCATTGACTGTTGGGCTATTAATTAACATTAATGTCTAAGAAACATGGCCCTTAGTCAGTAACACGACTACAAGATCGCGCCACAACCATCTTACACTCATTTCGCATTCGTACTTGGCATACCTACCTGAGTAGGTCGCCATTTCTAGGTAATAGGTATTGTGACGCGATCTTCTAGTCGTGTTACTACTCGTATATATAAGGCTGGCATCTTTTATGCAACCTTTTATGCCCTCTGGGTCAGAGCTCTTTGGACGGTTTTGCACCAGACCTCAGAGAAACTATCTTTGAATTATGTTTAATAGTGACTAAAAGTTTCATTACAATCTTCCAAACGGTTCCAGGGTCTAATGGTAACATAAAAACACTCTCTTTTAAATATAAGACATTTTTAATGGGTTTTGTTATTTAGTGTTTTACCTAAATCGGATCAATGCCAAATGTTCTATAAAATCATCTACAACTACATCTATATCTAAATACGTCTATAAAACTATGCCTGAGGTGCTTAGTATGGATGTAAATGCTGCAACAGGAAAACGATTGAAATAAACAAATTTAAGTATCACAACTTCTCCTCTTAATTAAAACCAATCGTATTGATAATGATATAAGAAACGTATGATTCTTTCTGACCACTTAAGCATTAAAAATTATTTTACACCTTTCAAACACCAAATGTTAGATTACCAACCACTTCGATATGTAAAGAGAGATTCAGTTATAAACTTAATATCTGGAATATCCAATAACTAGCTAAGGTACCCGCATGAGTAAAAAAGGTTTGTGAAAGGTTACCTTTTCTCTTCTGCATAAAATAAATAGTCTAAAACATGAAAATTTCATTAAGTAAAATGCTTTATTTGAGGTGAAATACTATTATTGTCAATATTGTCAGTGGAAAGAAGTTAGCATCCAGCATGGCAGACGTTGTACCGGAATAGCTCACCTATTTGCATCATGGTTTGAAACAATGATAAAAAATTATGGTTTTAGAAAACTATGAAATTTATCAACCAAACGAAACCCGGTGATATGACAAAACTATTAAACATCAAAATATATGATTTGAAATTTATTTCAACTTGATAAATTCCAGGTTGGCAGACCTGATTGGTTATACAGGTTGATAAAGGTAGGCTGAGTTCAGAGTCCAATGGATAAGTGGCTATCAGTTGAGACTCGGCACTCGACATGCAGGCATCTCAACTTGTTTATGTGGCTAAAGGAAGATCATTTTATGAGTTTTAAATTTAGTGTGGAAAATGTTAAATTGCGTGTTTTAAACTGTGACTTAGCCAACTAGTTTTCGCTCGTAACTAGTTTCTATGTTTTTATATCCTCGAGTTGACGGTTCATCGGTGAAGCGCGTAGCCCACGTTTACCACCAGAATCACGGGATTGACCTAAGGTAAATAACTAATAAGAAGAGTCGGGTGGTTATATCTTGGCTACAGATACAGATCTTAATATTGCGATCTGCGACTGGGGCGGTGGCGACGTCCTGTAATCCAGCTACTTGGAGGTCACGAATTGTGGATAGTTGTGAGCGATGGTCGGTGGGTGTAGTTTAACGTGTGGATTAACGTCCGCACTATTGAATACTGCATTAATCCACAAAGACCATCCTCATAGCTAGACCAATTCGTAATTCAGAGGCCGTGGTTCGGATTCCACGTTAAACTGTAGGTCCATTAGTTGCCATCGGCTGTTGGGCTATTAATTAACAGTCCTGTCTAAGGAACATGTCAGCCTTAGTCAGTAACAAGACTACAAGATCGCGCCACAATCATCCTACATTCATTTCTTATTCATACTTGGCTTAAAATACCTACCTGGGTAGGTCGCAATTTCTGTTAAAAGTATAAAAGTATCTTTAGATACATTTACAATAACCATAGATAAATAATAGTATAGATAGTAGTATCTACAATTTTTTTAAATTTTATTTATCGTTTCATAAAATTTATTTTAAGGAGATTTATTGAAATAACGTTAACTTTTGTGAATATATTTCCCCCAAATGTTTAAATTTTGTTTAGATTATCAGAATAATAATTAAATCAAATAATTGTTTCGATACTTCAACTGCAAGGGGACTGTGTAACAAAGAAAGTTGGAAAACCTAAGATCAGTTTAAGAAAACTCACCTCGGGAGTACCATTTTTAAGTTTTCTGTAAGTTTAGATACTTGGATGTAGTTTCTTTTTTCTCTTGCTTACACACATTCTTATAACATCTTGGGTTTTGCAGGGTAAAAATAAAGTATTAAACAGAATTAAAACTCAGTTAAAAATAAAATATCATATTTAGTTATTTATTAACATATTAATAACATCAAAAACCACTCGCTGAACCAAATATAACACGATGTTATAATGTACACAAAGGCTCAGACTGTAATACCTTTATAGATTCTGAGAAAAAGGTACATTCATTTGACTAAAGTGACATTGGAAGGATACAGGTTACAGGGTTTCCAAAACAAAAGTACTAGACAAAATGAACGAATAAAATTAAAAATAATTATGTTGATATCTCTTTTTCTTACTGAGGTGCGACGAAATCTTAAAATCCTCACTTTTCAGGAATCTTCAAAAGAAAACATGTTAGATTAGATTATTTAAACTACAAACACTCTCATTTAGAGAAACCTCAGAGTTCAGGATTTTACGAAAATATTAATGTAACTCTTCCATGTAACTTCAATTTCAATTTTTCAACTTTGAATTACTTTATAAATTCAGTTCAAATTTGCTTTTAGTTAAAATTATGTTTAGCATTACAAATATGTTTAGTGTGAGTTTTGAATGAATACTTTCCCATTGTCTTCAATTCAAT
Source organism: Nephotettix cincticeps (assembly GCA_023375725.1). Taxonomy (NCBI): domain Eukaryota; kingdom Metazoa; phylum Arthropoda; class Insecta; order Hemiptera; family Cicadellidae; genus Nephotettix; species Nephotettix cincticeps. Next base: position 8,359,519 of record CM041786.1, on the reverse strand, counting down.
TCATTTGTTTGCCATTAAGTCTAAATGGACAATAGGTTTCGTCAAAACCATAACATAACATATTACAACAATAACACTAACAATACAATACCAATAAATAAATCACAGATTAAGCTTAAAACACATACGTAGAAAACTATACATACATTGAAATTTAAAGTTTAAGGCCAAAAACCTCTTCTAGAGTATAAGGGGCATTTCTTAAAAGAATTTTTGTCACAGTTTTTTTTTATGAATTCAAAAGCAATTCCATTAATGGTTGGCAGCTTATTAAATAGTCTTACTTGCAAAGAATCGCTACTTTTAATGTTTTTAAATTCTATTTTTAGGTAAGCTTGGCTCTCATTTGCTTAATTAAATTTGTTTCTTTAATTCATCCCTTTATATTCATGATAAAATCACAATGTTAACGTGCAGACCTTAGAAACACCAGATTAAATAACTACTCATCCAAATTGAAAGAATTGTATATAAAATTAAAGTCATTGAAATGAAGAAATAGGTCTAATAAATGTATCATATAAATGTATAATAATGTTTAAACTAAAAATAAGTATTTTGTCCATATAAACCATTTGACTGTCCCTATTTTTGTATGCCACATGATTTAAAAATAACACTACAAAATGAAAATTATAACCACGCATTTACACCTAAAAGCTTTTTGGTGGTTATTTTGGTCCTCGTGGGACTAAAAACCTAATATCCCATCACAAATGAAGGATCATTAAATATTGTTAAATACATATATTACTTAATATATGTTATGTTATGTTAAATAAAACTCGTAGTAAATAATAATTTTGACATGGATATGTTAAGCTCTAAGGGTGGATGCGGGGTTGGTGATTTTCATGATTTGAAACAGGTTTGCATACATATTACAAAAGCTATTTAATTGAATTTTTATTTTATAAGAATAAGAACAGTTTTTTAGATGAACTGAAAACATTCCCTTTAGACATATCAATGATCTAACCTATTTCCCACAGGTTAGTTAGTACATATTTTGTTTTTTATTTTGTAAGAAAACTGTATAATGCTAAACAAAAAATAATTTTTAAGCGATTACTTAGTAATTATTTATTTTTTAATTACATTGAAAATTGAAAATTCATAACCGTTTTTGTATTATGCACGATAGATAAGCATAGTATCATTGACAACATGATAATTAAACTTAAACATGAACTGTAACTTAAAATTTCTTTTTTAATGTAAATTAATGTATTTATTTATTTATTTACATGTCAAACATACAAGACAAGCCCAATTACAATTTGACAGATCAGATAAATATAAAGATATATTTATGTTTATGTGATGCACTGCATTTGCCCACTAAGAAATTAATTAAAAAACTAACTTAGCCTTTTTCCTCTTACCATAAAAAACTATCGTTGTAGTTCAAAATCATACAAAGAATCTTAACTTAGGTCTACGAAACAAAAAATAATATATATTCCAACAAGGTAAAATTGATCATTTTCGCTGGATAATTAACATCAAAATAATACTTTTGAATTTAATTTTACTATTATTTAGATGAGCACAATCTATACAATTCATTATAAAATCGTATCGTCCGGTGCAAAGGAGGTGTCGCATGGGTCAATGTTCGGGCATAGGGTACCGCAAACAAATACCTAGTTCTGCTGTTGAAAGTTGGCACACGAAATGACAAGCTTAGTAACAAGGGTCATCCAACATTCCATTGATCATTTTAAAAAGAACCATCACACTGATTAATTTCCTTCTTAAACACAGCCGATTGAAGTTAAATATTAACAATAAATCATTGTATGGAATTGATGCGGATATACATAATAACATTTAAAATACACAAATCTAAGGAATTTGGATTGTAGCTTTTCAATTAAATCAGAATCAACTTTGAAAACGGGATTCCACACACTATTATATATTAGGTAATCACTTGAAAACGGGAGGAGTATCTCCACCCCCAGAAACGTTGTGTAGTTTAAAACAGAGACGCGTTGTAAAAGTCCAATAAAATATATTGAATAATTAACGACCAACGCCATTATGAATTTTTAAGAAAATCAGTCAATAGCAGTTTTAGAAAACCCATCGTCCGTCGGGCATAGCCGTTACAAGACCCACATCACCTTACAATACTTTGAACCTTTTAATGGTGTCCCCGCAAATTTAACCTGAGGTTTTTTTATCCAAGAAGCGCACCATTATCTTCCAGTGTCTTGTCTCTCAGAACCCACTGGGGCGGATGCCTCGGACGGACAGGCTCGCCACTAATGGAGGTTGTGATGGTGCGATACCGACACCTCGGGCTTTGCCCCACTGGCTACACCTCTCGAATTTCCAGATCTGTATCGCTATCCTTACAACGTCCTTCTGTGCCAAGTCACGATAGGGTAGCAGGTAGTAGAGATTGATATTGTAGTCTAGAGGGTTACTGGGTATTGACATGGACACGTAGAACCATGATCAGTCACTGTAGGGACAATTAGTTTTCTTGTTCCTCCACTCGGCCGGTGAGGGTGTAATAACATAGACTAACGAATATAACTATCTGTGTTGTGGAGTACTACGATCATCCGCAAATGACATCCTCATAATTAGACATGCTAAGAGTTCAAAGGCCAAATTATGGTTCGGATCTCACGTTAAACTGTAGGTCCCTGAATGTTATTGGCTGATAGACTATTAATTATTATCAGTCCTGCCCAAGGAACATGTTAGCCTTAGTCAGTAACAAGACTACACGATTACTCCACAAACAATAAGGTGGTGCGAAATCTACTATCTTAAAAAACACAATTTTAACGATTATATGTTGATTGTATTATAAATATGTTTTGAACTAATTTTACCCTTAAGTAAGTTACAGATTGATTAATTTGCAAATTTTGTGGTATGGGAAAACTACTATATGCTTTTCAACTGAAGTTTTGGGAATGTGGATGAATAACAAAAATGTTTCACGTAATCTATGTACAATTTTGAAATAAGGAAAAAAATTGCATACTACAAAATAATATTTTTAAAGGTATTTTATGAAATATGTCAATTCGGAGGTCTAAAAATGTTTAAGCACAAGATCTTAAACAGGTTACTCAGTAACTTGCATGAATAAATCACATATGCGTAACGAATAAGCGACACTAGCGCCGACCTAGCGGATTTCAGTTGTCCCTAACGCCGCTCTCACCGCCCTAAAATACATACGTGAGAAGGTTTTCATTTCAGATGGATTACATATTGTGTAGCTAATTGAAAGTAATTTTGTTACGTGACATTGCATACCCAGTTCTAAAAATGGTAAATATTACTATTGTGGCTTCCTACATACTTCAGAGCTATTTATTGCTCTATCATCTGGTAGATAAGGCGACCAAAATTTGAAACAGTGACATAATTTGGTTGGTGACGTCATAGTTAGTTTATAAGAACAGCTGTTTAGACGAACTGATAAAATTCCCTTTAGACATATCTATGATCTGTGTTCCATGACCTATTTCCGAAATGGAAGTAAATATAAAAGCTTTTTTTCGTAACACCAAATTCTGCAAGCCATACAAAGAACGGGCTTGAGAACTGCTGGTTACTAAATTTATTATTTTATTTAAGAGTCTGCATCAGTGGTAGCCATCTTGAATTTTAGTCCCGTAAGAGCAATGTTAAATTCTGGTGGAACATACCTTCACTTTGGCGTCTGTAGTGGCGTTAATTATCAAAGTATCAATGTAAAACTTTGGAAGTACATTGATGAGATGTGGCTCAAGGGCATGACCTTTTAATATGTTCAAAAATTTAACTTCATATAAAAACAAAAATCCAGGAATATTTTACAAAACAAATCATTATTATTTTTTTATTGAGAGCGAAAATAAGAATTTCTGTAAGGTGGTGCCCTGGAGGACTGTAATACCTTTAATTTTACACCTCTTCCGTTAATTTATGACAATAGGTCAAGGAGATATAGGCGCCAGAATTCAACATTGCTCTTACGGGACTAAAATCAAAGATGGCTATCACTGATGCAGACTCTTAATGTTAATTGAATCGTCCTGGAGTGAACATTAAAAATTGATTGCCAGAGAATGGACACATCAACTCATTTATGTTTGAAACCTATAGAAAACACTTAAAATGGCGGGTATTTTTCCCATCGCGTCCCAATTTGTCGGTAAGATGTGCGCCGCACCAGGTGTGGGCGGCCTGGAGCCGCTCGTCCGTACCGCCTCCTGCTGGAAGTAAGCCACCCTAATCCAATAAGCATACAATGTCCCGGCCCTGCATTCTTCCAGACATTCCCGTCCGGTCCACGCCCGGCTGGCTCGGAGGACGCGGTAATCCCATCACCTTCTGGAGCACTTGACTCATCTCCCGGGATCAATGGGGGCATCTCGGTCGGCAACCTTCACCCGGGGATTCATGTTGCTGTTGGCTGAACCCAGGTGGAAGCTCAGGGATTAGATGTTAATGTAAGGGTGCATCTGATTGTAGGAGAGATTAGTGCGTATTGCTACATCAGCCTCCACGTGGTGAAATTGGTACACATTTTTGGATTATGTCGTACGGTGGAAATTGGTGTGCTCATTTTTAGGGTTAAGAAGGGTTGTTTAGTTTGAATTTAACTGAATTGGTTACGCATGATTGAGGAATAAATGTAATGTTAGATGTCATCGGCTGTTGGGCTTTTAATTAACCGTCCTGTCTAAGGCACGAGTCAGCCTTAGCTAATTTTACTATGCCACAGTCATATTACAATCGTTTCTCATTAGATTACCTTTTGAAATGGAGACCTACCTCAGTAGGTATTTTAAGCCAAGTATGATTGAGAAATTAGTGTAAGATGATTGTGGCACGATCTTGTAGTCTTGTTACTGACTAAGACTTGAAAGTTTCTTATACAGGATTGTTAATTAATATCCCAACAGTCAATGACAACTAAGGGACTTGTAGTTTAACGTGGAATCCGAACCACTTTCGCCTCCAAATTACAAACTGGACTAATTATAAAGACATTCTTTGTGGATGAATGTTCCATAGTGCGGACGTTAATACTATTTCCTTACTTATTCACAATTTATTCATACTGTGCTTAAAATCCCTACCTGGATATGTCGAAATTTCTAGGTAATACATATTGTGGCTCGATCGTCTAGTCGGGTTACTAATCAAGGCTGACGTGTTTTTTAAACATGAGCATCTTAGCCCAATGGCGTCTAACGGACTTAAAGTTTAACGTGGGATCCGAACCACAGCCTTTCCTATGAATTACGAACTGGTCTATTTACGAGGATGGTCTTTGCAGATGGAAGTAGTAGGATTATTCAATACTGTGGATGTTAATCCACACCAGGGAATATCACATACACCGACAATCGCTAATAACTATCCACAATACGTGATCTCCAAACCAAGTAGTTGGATTATAGTCCTCTGCCATTGTTCCATTCTAATTTGGAGGCGATAGGATGTGGAGACTGGCACAATCGCTTATAGAAAACGTTCATATTTTAAAGAATTTGGTTCGACTATGTGTCTTCTTTTCATGTGTTTATCTAGTTATTTAGTAATAAAAGCTACGTCAAATACGGTTTGAGTAGTTTGACGTTTAACGAATGCAACAATCGAGAAGAACATTTCGATTGTAACAACCAGTCACTAAGCAATCGGAACAATCTACTCGTATAAGCGGAACCTCTCAATAAAGAACTTTAAGATTGTTTCGATATCGCACAACACTGTGAAAAATAACTTCGATCAACACAGCGTGGGTAAACAATTTTTAGAATTGGCTGGGAATAAAATGCTCATTCTATAACTTGGTTTTTGTAATTTTTGGTTAACCGGACCTCGGATAATCGGACAGGCGCTGTATCCACATTTAGCAGAACTGTGTGAGCTATCCTGACGATAGTTTCGTCTGTTCCAGGGTCCTCGGAGCCATGACCAGTGGGTTCATGAAGGGTCCCACCCTGCAACCCATGGTTCCCACCCATCACCAGTTCCCGCCGGTCTCCGCCCTCACCGCGCCCTTCGGGCTGCACCACATCGACTCCTCTGTTGGATTCCAAACAGGTACGTACCGGTACACCATTAGACGATAATACGGCTGACCTCGACGTTTCGCCCATCATGTGATGTGCGTCTTCAGGTTGCACACACACACGTAGTGTTTTCCGGAAAAGCAAATAAGTGAATACGGCTGCATACGGTTGATCCAGACTGGGAAGACAACAAGGAAAGGGGCTCAGCTTCTATCTCATTAAGGAAGCAGTATACTTGAATTTGAATAATGATTGCTCAACCAAACCTCCTTAGGCCTACTTATTTTCCTTGAAATTTTATGGAGAATAATCAAATTGGTACAGTGTAATTCATCCGGCAACACTCTTACTACTTTTTCTACTACTTTATTTCGAATTACCTAAATTCTGTTGTTGCTCGTGAGTACGACATTTTCTTATTTTAAACCTTATTGAGAATGTTTTTGTCTACTTTACCCTACGCCCTTTTGTCTTTGACTTACGCCCTTCAAAACAGTTCTGAATGTTGTTAAAAACCTTTTTTCCTGAGTTTGATTAAAAATGTAATCTATTTAAGCGATTTTAACAAAGTAAAAGCAGCTGGAAAACTATTAAACTCAATATGAACCTATCGGTCAACGCTATGCAATTTTATCTTAACTTATACTATAACAAATTTTACTAATGATACAAATTTGCTCATTTATCTAATTTGAAATTAATACTAAACAATTGAGCTGAGAATTTATTTTTTACTTATTTGTTTACAGTATTGACTTATTACTTAGTCATAATAATAAAGATTTTGTCCCTTCATACTGAACCTTTTTATTTGACAAAGGACGGGCTTACTGTACTGTAGTGTAAACTATTTAAACAGTGACGATCATCCGATAATCGATCGCAAGTGATGCAACAAGTAAATATCGATTGTCACAACAACCGATTACATAATGATCGGGGATAGAATTAGAGCGAGAGATAGAGGATGGAACCGATATAGGGAAACCCTGCAGCATTGCCAGGGGCTTCGCTTGCACGGAGGGTTCGCTATTGACAGCCTGCGTCGTGTATGTGTGTGCGTGTGTGTGTGTGTGGTCGTGACTGTTGATAGGAATATAAGTTGAAAATCGCCATTGAGCTATTGTGACAGGGAGCCTTTGTTACAGTTCATAATGACAAGGACGATGGCTTGGCCTGAAATCCAGAGTTCAAAAATTGTGGATAGTTGCAAGCAATGGTTGGTGGGTGCGAATACAGCGTTTTTCAACGACAGTGACGTGTTCTATAATCCAGCTACTTGGAGGTCACGAATTGTGGATTGTCGGTAGATGTGTGAATTAACGTCCGTACTATTGAGTACTATGTTCCTTCCGCAAAGACCATCATCAAATTCGCAATTCAGAGTCAAAATTAGTTCGGATCTCATGGTTTCTTGGATTGCCATTGGCAATTGGGCATCAATTAACAGTCCTGTCTAAGGAACATGTTAGCCTTAGTCAGTAACAAGACTACAAGATCGCGCCACAATCATCTTACTGACTAAGGTTGGTACGTTCCTTAGACAGGACTATTAACTAATAGCCAATGGCATCTAAGGGACCTTACAAGCATAACGAACCGCAATTTTTCCTCTGAATTACGAACTGGTAATTCAGTTCTGGACGTAGTATTCGAAAGTGCGATCGTTAAGCCTCGCCAGAGAATATCACATCCACCGACCACCGCTCACAACTATCAAAGTTCTTGACCTTCTAGTAGCTAAACTACAGGACTCGCCACGGTCCCACTTCCCTGTTATCCCTAAGCTACCGTGTTGCTATCTTAGCCTTAAAATAATCAGATTGGGTATAAACCTCACCTCACAAAGGTTTTGCTCCGTGTCATGCCAGAAGCACCACCATACAATCACCGATTGCTAAAAGCACCAAATTCCACGAATAATAATTGGTCATCTGCAGCGCCCGCTTGACAGGTAATAGCATCTCAGGTAAATACCCACGTCGCAGCAGACCAGCGCGCTCAGCGAATTTACAGGTTATTTCCATGTCAAAAGATCAATAAACCCCACATACCAAATTTCGTAACTTAATGTTGACAAATAATGAAATTATACAGTCCTACCTACACTCCATATTAATACCAAGTATGCAGGGTTGCTGCCGTGAAGAACCCTTAAAGAAGGTATTTTAGCATGAATATGGTAATTATATTTTTACCAGGCGAAGTAATGTACAACGTTTAATCAACATATGATCACAAATATGGGGACTGGCTATTTTCTATTATGTTTAGCATGGGTGTTAGTATGTTGTTAGATTAGATTAGATTGAAATGGCAACCATACATAATTGAGGTATTTAAGACAAGTATGAATGAGGATCGAGTGTAAGATGATTGTGGCGCGATCTTGTAGTCTTGTTACTGACTAAGGCTGAGATGTTCCTTAAACAGGACTGTTGATTAATAAACAGCCGATGGCAACTAAGGGAGCTACAGTTTAACGAATCCAAACTATTGCCTCTGATTACGAATTGGTCTAATAATGAAGATGGTCTTTGCGTATTAACGCAGTATTCAATAGTGCGGACGTTAATCCACACAAGAGAACGCTAAATTCACCGAACATATCCCATAACTATCCACAATTCATCCTAGGGTTAAATCCTAGACCCCATATATATTCCTCACCCGCGTCCGTCCGTTTACACCATCATAGGCCACCTCGCGACTACCTGCTCCGAAACCCTGAAGCCTCGTCAAACACCTCATCATTTATGCAATCATCTGTAAACACTGTTTAATGCATTTAGGCTGGTTTTCAAGGAATTAGCAAATTGGTGCTTTAGTGCTAGAATCTTTTGCTCCACTAAGATTTTGCGATACTAAGTTGAACTAGGATCAACTAAGTTAAACCTCTGTGTTCATGGAAACACAGGATTAAGAGATGCCTATACACGTTGTAAGCTTCTGCTTGAAGAGGAAAAGTTCATCTCTATTCAAATGTTACTCTGAAAAAGAGATATTTCAAGATAAATCTGGCTCGCTCCCTGTCTCGGTTCGTAGTTGAGTGGCTACTGTGAACTGTGTAGTGGCAGACCCAGCGTAGGTCCTCATGCTGCTCTCTACCGCCCTGAACCAGAACTTGATCCGATTATCATGCTCTCTCAACCCTTCTCGTCCGTTCGTCTCTTGTTTTACAAGACCACTTCCGCTTTTTTAACCAACCGAGATTTTTCGTCGTAGTTTCGAACGCGAATCCGAGAATAAACGATACTAACACCCGTAAACTGCAATGTAGTTGTGTTATCGAACTTTAGTTTTTTTATTCATTCAAAAGCTCTTTTTCACCCTCTACACCTCAAAGTTATTTGATTAATACCCCCGTCGCAGCAGACCTGCGTACTCAGTGAATTTACAAATCAATAATATAATAATAATAATATATGACAAGTTTGGTCAAAATCTGTCGATAAACATGAGAATCATTTGCCTATTCTCCATACGATTAACATGGGAAAGAGTGAGCAGGTTTGCTGCTATGAGGAACACTAAGAGTAGGCATTTATACCATCAAAAACTTTTTTTATCATTTATACCAACCTTCATCAACATTTGTCCATAAATAAAGGAGTTTGCCTATTCTCCATACGATTAACATGGAAAAGAGTATGCAGGTTTGCTGCCATGATGAACACATAAACTATGGTTTTTTAGCATAAACGTATGGGTCCCAACCACATAAAGCTAAATATAAAGTTTTATCCAAAAATATTGGTTAGTACGTGAAATATTAATTTGTCCTTATCCTCCATAAGATTAACATTGGAGCCTCAAAATACAACCTACTGTGTTTAGATTTTTTTATATCTCGGTAACCGTTGGAGATAGAGAAAAACTTTAAAGAACTAAACTGTGTAGCTTTTTAAGTTGATTGAATTCGTCGAGCAATTGTAGGAATACACGTCTCTACCAAATTTGGTCCTGATCGGACCATTTTTACGAGAGTTATCGTGTTCACAGACACACACACACACACACGCACACACACACACTTGTTTTTGGTCTCTGGGCACTTAAAGAAGAAAAAATAACATGGTCCCGGGCTTAACTCTTGCCATGAGACCTACGGTATAGCTTCTTCCCTATGGGAAATTAGCTAATAACAATCAAAAGTATGTTATTAGTGATGATGGGTTTATGTTATTTAGATGGTTATCATGTACATTTTCCATCACGACACGTTTCACGACGTTTGGGTATCTGGAATCTAATCTCGTCCTCAGGTGAACTAGAACCTGTAACATTACACGATTATTAGTTTCGGAAGGTAAGGAAACTCCTCCGTTATCAAGTGGCCCTAATAACTTACATTAGTCTAGTTAACCTTTCGGTTACCGTAAGTACTTTTTGGGTTTTTTTAATTTTTTGGTAAACATCACACATGTATACACATAACACGCGTACGAAAATTCATTCACACCGTTACATAGTCTGGTGAGAGATGTGCGAAATTGTGTGTTGGGTGTTGGCCGGCCCTCGCTGGCATGGAAGCGACGTTGCTAGTGTAAATGTAGAGGTATATGTTATTAACTAGTATTATGTTTGAGTTTTTATGTTGAGTGAATTCTTATCTTGTTTTAGTGAATTTCCCATAGGGAAGAAGCTATTACCTAGCTCGGACGAGTTCGTAATCCAGACATATCGGTCAATGGGAACGGGTAGTTTGGGGGGGTTTAGTACTTAAAAATTGTTTTTTTTGCGTTTTTCATATGTAATTTAAAATGTTTTAGATTTTATCTTTCACCATTAGAATCAGCTTAAAAAACTACAAAATTTAGTTCCTTAAAGTTTTTCTCTATCTCCCACGGTTACCGAGATATAAAAAATCTAAACACAGTACGTTGTATTTTGAGGCTCCAATGTTAATCTTATGGAGGATAAGGAAAAATTAATATTTTACTTATTAACCAATATTTTTGGATAAAACTTTATATTTAGCTTCATTTGGTTGAGGTTCATCAGTTTATGCTTAAAAATCATAGTTTATGTGTTTATCATGGCAGCAAACCTGCATACTCTTTTCCCATGTTAATCATATGGAGAATAGGCAAACTCCTTGATTTATCAACAGGATGTTGATGAAAGTTGGTATAAATATTAAAAATACAAATTTTTGATGGTATAAATTCCTACTTTCAGTGTTCCTCACAGCAGCAAACCTGCACACTCTTTCCCATGTTAATCTTATGGAGAATAGGCAAATAATTCTCACGCTTATCGCCACATTTTGACCCAACTTGTCATATATTATTATTATATTATTGATTTGGAAATTCGCTGAGTAGGCAGGTCTGCTGCGGTTGGGGTATTTTCGATTTTTAATAAGTACATGTAACTGTGTTAATATTTGTACGCGTGTTTCATGTGTATGAATGTATGATGTTTGCCAAAAAATAAACAAAAAAATTAGGTTAAGTTGAGTAATCTATATTTTAATTAGGGTCACTTGATAACGGGAGGAGTTTCCTTACCTCCAGAAACGTAGTGTAGATAAACACTTGAAGCGGAAGGAAAAGTCCAAATAATTACAAATCCATAATAATTATGAGTTTCAAAAATACAGAGGACAATATTAGTATATAACCTGGACTAAGACGGTATAAAGCTGAAAACAAAAATGTACAAAAACAGTACGTCTTGAGCTCTTATGACTTGTGGAAGTATTTCGTTTCATGTGTGCGTGTCATTAACTATTAGACTGGTTTAAGTATATTTGTTTCCAGATTTTTACCGGGTTAATCCGGATTATGTACTATTATCATGCTCAAGATTTTAGCTTACCTGAAAACGGGGTCAGATTTCAGATCCCGAAACGTCGTGACACTTCGTGGTGGAAAGTTTAACCACTACTCTAACATTTTTAACTGTCGACATGTAGATAAGATGATTGTGGCGCGATCTTGTAGTCTTGTTACTGACTATGGTTGGCATTTTCTTGGGCAGTACTGTTAATTAATAGCCAAACTACAATTTTTAGATAGTACTAGCAGTAAGCCCATCCTTTGTACGGGTTGTAGGACTCAGTTTGAAGAAGAAAGATCATCATACCAAAATGTAAACCTGAAATCCTAAACAAATCAATACTAAGAAAATAAATGAATACCCAACTTTATTATTTAGCATTACTTTACAATTTAATTGATTACAACATTTTTACCATTATTATCATTAGTAATACGTTAAAATAGCTTTTTAATATAGTATGATATCGAAATGGGTTGAAATCAATGACCACTTTAAACTAACTAATATTGATTCAACAGCTGTTTGTTATTATTTCTATTTAATCTTTAAACTACAAAGACAGCTGATTATTGCCAGTAGGTTATTCATTTAAAACTGAAGCAAAATGTGACCAATATCGCGTAAAAAGTGGGGTTTTAAATGCTCGTTATTTACTTTTCAAGGGTCGGCAGACACTTTTAAGCCTTTAAAAACCTTCTCTGGAATGTAGAGAATGTATGAAATAGGTTTAATTGTTATCAGTTCTCCTGTTTTTTTCGGAGAAGACGGCGTAAAATGCCTCCTGGAGCGTCACAGCCAAACAGACAAAAATTGAGATAAGACCGGTTTCGGCTTCTCTAACACACGAAAAGTAAAAATAACTAAAAAATGAATAATTCTGAGCAATGTACAGACAAAACTCTAATTTTATTTATATAGATTACATCTACCGAAAATCGTTTATAAGTATCCAGAACTCGTGCCCTCCAAGTAGCTGGTGTTGGTCACCGTAGAACACTCCTTTAGCAATAACTCCTCGTCTGAATGTTTGGACGTGCGGACGCCCACTGCTTGGTTGCCCAGCCGAGCGGCTTCAGACAAGTGTTGCAATGTTCGCACCCCATCTTCTTCCTGTTTATCCACGGACGACGACATTAGCTGACACAGCTCCGCACTCTCGTCAGTAATTGACACGCGTGAGGCACTACCCCCCCCCCACAATCCCCACAACTACTACCCCCCCCCCCGCGAGCACGACTCCGGGCTGTTTGCTCTCATAACATTTGTCTTGACGGCTTCGATTGCTTTTTAAGAGGGCGATTCCGTTTTGATTTCTCCCACTTGGTTCGAGATGAGTCCTGAGTCGGATGGAGTTTGTTGAAGTTTTTTCCCTAGTTAGTAATCAGTTAGTTAGTTAGCGAAATGGTGAAGACCCAGGTAGGTATTTTAAGCCAAGTATGAATGGGATATAGGTGTTAGATGATTGTAGCCCGATCTTGTCGTCTTGTTACTGACTAAGGCTGGTACGTCTCTTAAACAGAACTATTAATTAATAACCCGACAGTCAATAGCATATCTAAGGTATCTATGGCTTAACGTGAGTCCGAACCACTGCCTCTGAATTACGAACTGGTCTAACTAGTACGGACGTTAATCTTCACCAGAGAATATCCCATCCAGCGACCATCACTCATAACTATTCACTATGCGTGACCTCCAAGTAGCTGGATTACAGGACACGCTACCGTTTCACTCCTTAGAAACCTAGGACGTGGATGTAGCCACGCAGCTCTAGAACTTATTGTGCTCTAGAGAAATTATTCTACTTACCGTAATAACTTCCGACTGCTTTGTTTGAAACTCATTATTGGCGATAGTGAGTTTATGTTATTTGCATTTTTATTACGGACATTTTCCATCACGGTACGTAAAACAAAGTTTCACGACGTTTCGGGATCTGGAATCTGATTCCGTCCTCAGGTGACCTAAAAGGACTAAGGCGTTTATAAATCTGAAACAAAAAAGCTTGCAGCAATAAAATAACATAACGACTGACTTGCTTTACTTGAAGCAAGTTGTTAATATATATACATATATATAAACCTACAATAAATACCAACTACCTATAGTCACGCACACAAAAAACGAAACACGTTCACTCAAGCTCACAAAGGCTCGAGAAGTACCTCTTACTTACTCCAAATCACTTCAACTGATTCAACTTATTATACTTGATATACGCAATAGGTAAAGTAGGTTGTTATTTTTATTGTTATTTCTGGAAAGGTGGTTTACCCAGGTAGGTATTTTAATGGGAATCGGACCCTTGTATCTTCTCAATGTTAAATTTGACAACTTTAGGTACCTTTTTCTGAGAAACCATAAAAGCTACAGACTTATTTTTTTTGTTTATATGAAAAATACATGTTTTGTCTTTAAAGCGAAAGTAGGGTTTTGCAAAATACATAAAACGAATATTTTTACGTTTTCATATTGTTTACCATGTTTCTCATATAAAATGTTATACAAACCCAACGCTCTTTTTAAAACTTATTACTTGAGGATAAGAACTAAAAAAAATAATTAAAACAACTCTGATTTAGTACATTTGTACAAAAACTAATTTTTCAGGAGAAGTGTACAATGTCTGCCCTTAAGGACGGATAAATCAAGACAGAGCTTTACAAAAAAGGCTATAAAATTTTGTCTCGTGATCAGAATTTAACAAGGTCAAATTTAAGCTAAATATGTATTTAATGAAATTAAACAAAAAACATAAAATCAATACATTTTTTAAGGGTCCGACTCCCCTTAAGCCAAGTAAATTTTGTTTACCAACTAAGACTGACATGTCCCTTAAAGAGGGCTGTTAATTAATAGTCCATATCCATTTACATTTAAAGAACCTACAGTTAATACAGATCCTAACCATAATTTTGCCTTTGAATTACAAACTGGTCGAATTATGATGATGGTCTATTAGTTTTTATCCCGGAAGCAAGATGCTTCCTGGGCCTTTGTGACGGGTGTACTTCATCTTTTGTGTTGTGAGTTTTCGGTTGTGTGTGTGACTTTTTTGCTGCAATTTCTTTGGTGCTTTAAACATTTTTGTTTTCAGATTTATACTGGTTTAATCCGGATTATGTAATAATCTCGTCATATTCTAGGTTTCGGTTCACCTGAGGACGGGATGAGGTTCCAAATCCGAAACGTTGTAAAACTTTTGTTTTACTAATCGTGATTGAAAGGTCCGCGATAACAATCTAAATAGTTATTTTATAAACCTTTACGACAGTATACATTTTGAATTATATTCAATTACTTGTTAACAATATTGTAAGGCTAGCAAAAATCGTCAAAAGATCATTATTTTCGTTGGCTGATGTAAATTGTGATACAGTAAAACATTTTCTCACAATTCCTGGTGTTCCATATAGTGTATACGAGTACCGCAGTCGTCAATCGAACATCGAGGAAAATTTATATGCAATTTTAAATGCAATTAAAATGTTAAATTCAGTGGGAAAAGACATTTGGCCGTGTTTGTCTCAGCTGCAGCGCGAATCAACATTCAACATAATCGGATTTAACGCAAACAGCATTGTCTAGCCGCGCGGCAACTCATTTTTGGAAACAGTTTAGGAACAGACACACGTGTTGTAAGTCGAAAACCTCGTATATGTGTGTGTGTGTGTGTGT
This sequence comes from Nephotettix cincticeps, assembly GCA_023375725.1. Taxonomy (NCBI): domain Eukaryota; kingdom Metazoa; phylum Arthropoda; class Insecta; order Hemiptera; family Cicadellidae; genus Nephotettix; species Nephotettix cincticeps. The sequence continues at coordinate 8,344,016 of CM041786.1, read as the reverse complement.
GTGTGTGTGTGTGTGTGCACAATTTGCCGCAGCGAAGTTGTGAAATGGATATTTAACCATGGTCGTGGGGGAGTTAGGGGGGGGTGCAGCTGTCGACTCCCATAGGCTTAGCGACACATTCGTGCCCGCCTAAATATTCATGACTGAAATTAATTTAAACCAACAACCAGGCAGTGCCCTCCTAGCGGGGGCGTGATTTGTTGGTTTGGCGGCAAATCTCCGGTGTAAATGTGGCTGAGGCAGGCGCGGGCGAATTAATTGAGCCTTTTGGTTCTCCCGGAATAAATATTTGTACTTGTCCGTTGACTTGAAAACATTGTATTTGGTAGGCAGAGGCTATTCGATTGTCAGACGTGCGACGTTACCACATACGTCCTTTCCAAACGACGTCTTATGTAATTTAAAAATTTTCACTCCCTTTTCTAAATTTCCCATACATCATGTAAAAAATTACAAATGATTGATTCAAAAACTTTAACAAGCATCGAATCAGTCGTGAAATAGATTTCTCCACTTGAACTAACAACTTGTGTTTATAGACTAATAACACCGACTATACAGAACAAACTAAAATACAGGGTGTTCCATAAGACTTTTCTAAGTTATCCGTCATTTTGGAAAATTGCGACCATATTGAAAAAATCATAAATTATTGTATTCCTAAGTGAAACTTAAAATTGAAAAGTTCCAAATTTAGAGTTTGATGCTAAGTTACGTGATTAAAAAGTTAGCCATTGGCTCATTTAAAAAACTTACCCAGTATATTACTAATGTAAAGTGACTATTCGCACGTCAAGATGACGTCACCTATCGTTCACGTTCCGAAGTTAAATGGATCATAATTTGTAACCAAAGCTAGTAGAAAATGATTTTTGACATGGAAATGTCTTAGCTTGGGGGGTGTTGGTTATTTTATAATGTGATTTTTTCATCCAATCATCATTTAGGCCTCTAAGTAATTTTTAAGATCTAATATTGTTTAACAGGGTACAAAACAGGGTTATCTTCTCATTCATTTCTTATTCCTTAAGACTTTTCATCAGTGGCGCTATAAAGAATAATTTTAGCTTAAAAGAAATGGTAATTTTGTAATTGCGTTGCTGGCTACATGACGGTCATAATGGCAAGGTGTCAAATTGAAAGTAAATAAATTATGTGTTGAATTATTATTGAAAAAAGATAATTACGTGTTAAATATTGTGTAAAAAGTAATTTACTAGAAAACATTATCACAAGAAATTTATACTTTGACCATCTTTTAACAACCATCCCGTGGCCATTAATGTTGACACCAAATAAAAATTATTCTATAAATGGGAATAAATCCAATATGGTGGAGCCGATGAAGACTGAACCTCTAAACGTCACGATAACGACTCACAGAATGTATGTTTTGAGATTGCTACGGAAAATAAAACGCTTACTCTTATATCAAAGCTCAGAACAAGTTTATGAAAAACGATAGCATAATCTCTGGAATATCCCGACGAGTAAACTTTCTCGCGGTAAGGTTGGCAAGAGTGCGGTCGCTGTTGGCAACACTGGTGCTGGCTGCTGCCTCTGCCGCGACTGTACTCTCAGACTGTCCTTCCATCAGCAAGGACACTAAGCCGGATTACTGGAGGCTGTCGCTTCCCCTCCTCCCCCTCCGCCATTGTCTCCTTTCTCTCTCCTGTATTTATTTTACTTCGGCACCGTCCCCTAAAAAGTCCGGTACGACGAAACAGCGTTGAAAAAACGAGCGGGAGACCAAAAAAGAGTTTGACGCGAGTTTTATTCGATCTCTGACAAGCCCGGATTAGCGCGACACTGCGCGCTCGGAACTGATATCAGATGTGAATTGTCCTTGGCGCTAACAGCTGATACACGAGGCACTGCAGCAAATGTTATGCTTGGAAACAATATTATATGTAAATAGTCCATGGCGCAAACAGCTGATGCACGAGGCACTGCAGCAAATGTAACACTTGGAACTGATATCAGACGTGAATAGTCCATGGTGAAAACAGCTGATGCACGAGGCACTGCAGAAAATTTAACACTTGGAACTGATATCAGACGTGAATAGTCCATGGTGCAAACAGCTGATGCACGAGGCACTGCAGCAAATGTAACACTTGGAACTGATATCATACGTGAATAGTCCATGGCGCAAACAGCTGATGCACGAGGCACTGCAGTAAATGTAACACTTGGAACTGATATCGTACGTAAATAGTCCATGGCGCAAACAGCTGATGCACGAGGCACTGCAGCAAAAATGTAACCATTAAAACTGATATCAGATGTGGATAGTCCTTGGAAAATGGAAATAGCAAATGGAACGCGAGAACGTTTTAGAATGTAATCCATAATGATAACGATCAAGCTCAGACAATAAGAACGATCAAGATGTCTCTCGATCATAATGTCATACAAAATTGAATATGTTCTGTAGAAACGTGTGCGTTTAATAAATAATGATTGTGTTTTCTACTAATTAGGGAACAATACGCACTTTCAGAATAAATGTTCGGAAAAAGAAAACCGTTAAGTACTACAGTGGAAGTTCTCTTAACTGACCGCAGTTCAACCTCCCGTCGGATTAATCGACTACTTCCTAGAAATGAAAAAAACCTTCCAAAGTTGCCAAACGTTAAAAAATGATTGTATTAACTTCTCTGTGGAAAATAGGTTAGACCATGGATAAGTCTAAAATGAGTGTTTTCAGCTCCTCTACACAGCTGTCCTTATAGCCATATGACGCCACCTTTTCAAATTTTGGTCTGACAGATTGCCCGTACCCCCTAGAGCTAAGACAAATCAATGTAAAAAAACTTTAATGATAAAACAGGTCTATTATACTTTTCCATAACAAGTCAGATTCAGCCAGTTGCTCTTAATATTTCGTGCGGGCGGTGTTTACTTTTATGACTGTGTTTTCAAACTGTTTAATACTTTTCATTAAATTTATAGTTCTTAATTTATCTTATAACGGCAACAAACGTTTGAAATATTATCCTGTCTATCCAACTATTCCCGCTAAACGACCATGGTCAGGTCCCGCAGGGGTCGATTAAGAGAGCCTTTACCGTACACGTGAAGTTTAACATTCTTTTAACATTCCACCCATTGGAATCTGTTCAGCTTTATGTAGTATGTTTTTTCGTTTACAAAAACTGCCTTCGTGATTAAAAATTCAAAGTTTGGATAGCAATCTAGACGAAATGTCATGCTTTAATAGAAGGATTCGCCATATAATAATAGGTCTTTATCGAATTAGTTCTTTTCAACAGGGATTGTAAATAACCCAATAGGTTATAAAGAAGGTTGATGATTCCTAATGTATTTTTAAAGTTAACTTTAATTTTACTTGCATTTTCCACCAGAAACGTCAATGTGATCATGTATGTCCAGGGATCGGTACCAGGAAGCAGCGGAGGGAGAGAACGACCTTCACCCGCGCCCAGTTGGACATCCTGGAGGCGCTCTTCCTGAAGACGAGGTACCCGGATATCTTCATGAGGGAGGAGGTGGCGATGAAGATCAACCTGCCTGAGTCCAGAGTCCAGGTCAGTTGAGAGACTCTTCAAATAAATTTTGAAGAGAAAAAAGCATTAAACCGTATATTTTTAGCTTGTAACGAAATATTGTGGTTATTCACTGAAAAATAATTTTGCGAAATATCGTCAATAGGGCCTTCGGTCCAACGTCTCCCTACTTTTGTCTGATGAGGATAAGGGGAGACGCCCCCAGACAGTGCTCTACGGAGTTATGTTAGGTTGGTGCAACAACATAGAACTGTGGCTTGTGAGCATTTGTCTTCTCAATTTGGAATCAAAATTCTAAACAATCTTCCGGAAGGCGTTAAACATTCGCGAAATCAAAATCAATTCAAAATTCGATTGAAGAACCTTCTAGTGTCAACCGTTCTGTACTCGGTTGAGGAGTTCATGATGAGTCGCTGGGATAACTAAAATTGTATGAGTTACCGCGAATAGTATTTCGGTCCGTTTGGAAAGTAAAGTGCAAAGATGATGTCTATTTGGACTGATTATTCGTGTATTGCTTTTCATTATGTTTATATTTTATCATTACTGTTGACGTTTGCAATGCAATTGTACATTGGTATTATGCAAATAAAGATTATTATTATTAAAGATTTTTATTGATAGTATAAATGTATAAAAATTGTTCAATGGTACCCTTCACTCAATTACTTCCTCCCACCAAGACACGGTTAATCGATCACCATTGGTCAACAATTTCTATATGTAAATAACAATATATTTAGGGGGGTGTTTATGGAAAAAGCATGATGGAATAACGCGAAAACACGCATGTTTCCCAAGTCTTCAAGTACGTAATTATTTGTGTAGGTAAAGACTGTAGGCAAGGACGAAATCCTGATTTTGTTTCTGTTTAACGATAAATTGTGGCTAGAAAGGTAATTAATTATTAATAGACTAATGACCCTAACACTACTTGTGGTAGGGATTCTATATAAATAAAGTAATAGATTGTTCTGAACATTACATGGAATTATACTGTTATTGTAGTTATGTCTATGTTTTAAACCCCAGAAAAGCTGAATTGGTTCTCTATCTACCGGAGTAAAACGCTAAATAAGGTGTTTGCTCTTCTCCTCGAAAGCGAGAGTACCTACTGTTAGTTGTGGAATTTATTCTTCATATTTTTGGAGAATTGGTTTATTTACGTTAAACTGACTCACGCACTATGAAAATAAAATAACCTCTAAAAACCCAGTTTTGAGCAAATTTAGACATTTGATTTGATTTCAACCCTGTTCCTAAATTCCAACTGTAAATTAATTTGTTTATTCTTTGTATTTAATTTGTAAAGGACTTATTTGTACTAATTTGTAAGATTTATACCTTTTCTTGATAATAAATATCTTTCTTTTTAACAATAAAACGTACAATCCTTACAAAGGACGGATTTTTTAGTAAAAATTACAAACAGCAAGTGATAGTCGTTGATACAAGAATAAACCACTATTTACAAAAAAAAACAAGTCGTTACACTTTACAAATATAATACAAAATACTCTAAAATTTTGAGAATTTTATTCAAAGTCAATAATAATGTATTATTCAAAGGGTAGATGTCGTTTCACTTAGACTCATCCGTTAAACTGTCCAATAATGGGGAAAAAGACTTGAAGCTTACACTAAGTGCAATGGAAACTGAAAATCCGTATTCGACAAACATCTGTATCATTCCCGAAACCATTAACCCCGAAGCTTCATCTCGACTTAAAACACACAGTGAGGGGTGTTCAATGACGTTTTTAAAGGAACCCGATTTATTTTGTGAAAACCCGTGATTCGGTAATGGGACTCCACAGTTTGCATCGGTACTCGGCGTTCGGTGAATGACTCCCTGAAAGGATTTTCTCCTACAGCCTTTACACTTTAATAAGCTTAGTAAGCATTTCGGGGGCAAGATCAGTCCTTTGTTCCGCCAAATAAACGCCCCATCCACTCCCACAGTATCGAGAGCGTGATTACAAGCGATCGCCGAACACGGGATGCGCCAGGGCGGACGATTCGGTCCCTTTTTGTTGCTTACATCGCCGAGTAAATACATCCGATCGGTCGATGGCTGAACCGATTACGCGCGTACAATCGAATGTATTCGATTGGGAGTAATCATTTTGTTAATCGTAATAGGTAAAACGTGTGTAACGATTATCGGAATTCATTAGTCGTTTAGATTATCGTTTTTGTTTGGTAAAAGCTACATTTATGTCGGATGAAAGCGATCTTCTTATTGTTTTAACTTCCGTTTATTTATGATAGTAATTGTAACCGTTTGACGTAAAGTTGGTGTCATTTTAACTGAATTAGATACATTTGTTTTAAAACAAGTTATAGTGCAATGTGTACTATTGTTTACAAATTATAAAACATGGCATTTATTATTAAGTATTTTATAGAGGATCTATTACATATTTCACGTAGTGTTGAATTTTTTACTAATTAAAGAAATTATAACGTATTATTTCACCATTTTCTACAAGTTGAACTTTATCTTTAAAAGTTTACCTTTCAAAAACTAAGTATGATTACAATACAGCCTAAAAAATTTTATTTTCCTTCCTTTAAATTAAACTTTTTTATAATATAAACGAAATAATTACTTTGATTTTTGTTTTTAATTTATGATTAAGAGTCTAACTCCTCTTACATACATAGTTATCACCCTATCGTAACTTAAAATTAAAAAGCTTTTCATATAGTATAAAAGTTATCGAGTCGAAAGTTACCGTCACGATTTCACGATTTAAACGTCAAATTGGAGAGAAAAGAACTAAGTTTTGTTTCCCGCGTAGCATTAGAGGGAGCGTTGACCTCATTACCGTCGGGAAGTGCGCGACACACTTAACAACAGGTTTCCAAATGGTTGGATAGGCAGGGGTGCGCCTATTCCCTGGCCTCCCAGGAGTCCTGATTTGACCCCTTTGGATTTTTTTTGTGGGGATACGTAAAGAACATTGTCTATGCTGAGAAAATTCGTGATTTGCAACATCTTCGTTCGCGAATTTCGGATGCGATCGCAACTGTGACACCAGAGATGCTTCACAACACTTGGCGAGAAATCGAATATCGCTTCGATGTATGCAGAGCAACAAATGGAGCTCACATCGAAACATATTAAGGTATGAAAAAAACTTAGTTCTTTTCTCTTCTATTTGGCGTTTAAATCGTTTAGTTATCTTGAATAGTCCCCAAGCAACGGCCGTTCGAAATCCCTTCATTCATTTTTCGGTACCTATAAAATTTACTGTTCTGCTCTACAGTCACGATTTTGTGCATCATTGACGCCATTTGCGACACCCCGGCAACAATTAGCACAACAGCTGATCCGGCACAATGGCGGACGTGTGGCCCAATGCCCCCCGGGTCTAATGACTCCATCAGCACCGACTGAGCCTGACTTATGCTCTGTTTGTCCAGGATTACCGCCCTCCGATGATTTATGTCGATACCTCGTCGTCGACGTCGGGTTTGGGGTTCGCATTGTGCCCGTGGTCCCCGCAACCCTCAGCCCCATCTTCGACCGATTGAGATGTTCTTTGGATTTGCTAAAAATTAAGTTCCGCTCAAATTTGAACACATTGGGAATGGGGTAAAATTTGAACACTAGGGAATTTACCTGTTCTGCCTCTACGTCACGATTCTTGGCATCATTGCATCATTTCAACAACATAACCTCAAATATACTCAGTGCATATGTTATTCATCGTGTTATACACATCATTTTCAGTGAAAAGAAGTTTTCAGAAGTTGGCCGAAAATTACCAACAAAAGAAAGCTTAGTTTCTTCTTGCAGCAATGAAAAATATTTCTTGCAGTGTGCTAAAACCTATGAAAAGTCTTTTGTAGATCTGTGGAAAACGAAATTCTCTGACACTGATTTTCTCTTATTCAAAACGGTGGCGTCGTCCTCTAATCCAGCTACTTGGAGGTATTAGGTTACATGATCAAATAAATGTTGAATAAAAATTTATGATTGTTATACCTATGTAAAATGATATGTATATAATGTGAAGCTTAGGCCATTGACGCATGCAAAAACGTTATTTTTGACACGGATATGTTTTTGCTCTGTGTGGGGATATTGGTAATCCGTCAGACCAAAATTTGTAACAGAAGTACGTCATAGATCACTTTGGTATTGATATGTCTAAGTTCTGGGGAGACGTCATATGGTTATGAGAACAGCTGTTTAGAGGAACTGAAAACAGTAAAAACATTCCCTTCAGACATATGGTCTAACCTATTTCCCACAGGGAAGTAAATACTGAACATATTCATATTTAAGGTTAAGATGTAGGTCGTATAGCACTATATTCTTCTTCAGTAGGTTCAAAATGAAAAGAAAAAATCCAAATAATTTGATTATTTTTTAAAAATTTCAGTGGCGAATCCCTCAAGAGCGTCCCCTTACTATTCTAATAACCATAACGATCTCGCATGACGATCCCTTATCAGCTGTGCTGCTCTTATCAGCTACCTGCGCCAATTACGCCCACGCGCGGCACCCACTTGTACTAATCTGCGCGCTCTCCGCCCTTCATTAAATTGGCGCCCTTTGTCAGCGGACGATTAGCTCCAAGGGCGCAACTAATGATGCGATAACAGCTATCGCGATCTGTTGTCTGTCGTCAGCCCTTGGTTGAGTCGATTAGGGGCGGATTGTTTGAAGGGAAGGGAATTTTATTGGAATTTCCTAACCGGATGAGGCTCGTGATGCGAGAGGGTTCCGGCTTGACTTCGATGAATATGAAGTGATTTCTTACATATTGTTACCGGCCTACAGGCTTTATACATTAAAACAATAACTTACAATAAAATTACAAAAAATATTAACTAATTGTCTAAACATATCGAATTTAACTAGGTTACTAACCTATCTTTTTATTGTGCGACTATGCGCAGACTGGGATGGTGGCGTCATCCTGTAATCCAGCTACTTGGAGGTCACGAATTGTGGATAGTTGTGAGCGATGGTCGGTGGGTGTAGTGTTCTCTTGTGTGGATTAACGTCCGCACTATTGAAAACTACGTTAATCTGCAAAGACCATCCTCATAATTAGACCAATTCGTAATTCAGAGGTCGTGGTTCGGATTCCACGTTAAACTGTAGGTCCCTTAGTTGCCATCGGCTGTTGGGCTATTAATTAACAGTCCTGTCTAAGGAACATGTCAGCCTTAGTCAGTAACAAGACTACAAGATAGCGCCACAATCATCTTACAATCAACTCTCATTCATACTTGGCTTAAAATACCTACCTTGTGGTATGGTCGCCATTTCAATAATCTAATCTAATTTCGAAGACAACGTCTTCATCATCAGGTCGATGTCAAAACTTTCGTCATAAGACACGTCAACTATTTAAAAAATAAACAAAAACACAAAGCTCGAAACACATATATAATACTTCAATATTATATATGTGTTGACGTGTCTTATGACGAAAGTTTTGACGTCGACTTGATGATGAAGACGTTGTCTTCGAAATGCGCATAGTCGCACAATAAAAGGTTAGTAACCTAGTTAATTCTAGGTTAGTTCAGGAGGCAATAATGAATAAACTATCGAGTTTCTAAATAACATAATTTTACGTATTCGATGATACACACGCACTGTATACATCTGACTAGTGACACGAAGGACGCAACGTATTATTTACTTACGTTCGGTGCCTTCTACAATCTTTGAGAATGTTAGATGTATTGTTGCGGCGCGGCGGCGACGCTTCTGGCAAATTCTATACGCCTCGCGCGCTGAATCTCAGCTGTTCTTGGCGTTGCTGCGAAGCTTTCGGGAACATTCATGTGATATCGTCATCGTAGCATTATTATAGGGCTTAGAGTTGGAGTTGGTTCGTAGTCATAGTCAAAAGTAATATGGCATCATCCATATGTCTATAAAATTAGCGATTATGAGCTTTTTATGTATCTAATCACATGTTGCCGTAAATGTAGCGACGTTGCGCGTTAAGAACAACAAAAATAAAAAGGTTTTCTAAACAAAATCCATAGACTTTTATTTATTTGTAAGCAGCAAGGCCGTCTATTGTGCAGGTTGTATGACTAAATTAAAAACAAATATTTTTGTGACAATATAAGCCGGAAACTGTAAACAAATAAATCTCGTTAGTATAGTTTTGATATAAGTTCAATGATCAATATAAAGAAATTAACATTGATTTTTGTATATAAAGATTTATGACGGTTGGCTACTCATTTCTTCTAAATAATGTTAATAGGTTACATGATTAGCGAAACTAAAAAAGTATACAAAAACCTATTTAAAAAAGTATAGAATAATGAAATAAAATTCATCATAATGGGTACACTTGTTTTCACGGAGAAGACTAACACAAACGCCATCGTTAGTGTTACAGAAAGACAAACTGACAGACATAAAACCTTTTGGGCGGAAAACGTAAAAACAAAACTAACTACAGGCCTATAGGTGTAATCCACATTTTTTCAAAATTATTGTTCCGCCAAATCACTATCAAACGATACGTGCTACCATAACGGAACTAATACACAACATAGCAGTTACAAAAAAGTAACGAGAGAAGAACCTGTTTCGTTAAATAACTACTCATAAACCACCAAGTAACCTTTGCATCAGTCAGGCCGCGCCTAGCCCCGGGTCATAAATTCGGCCCGGCCACTCTTCATTGTTAAGCGTTGCGTAATATATTTAACAGGGGATTAAGTTGGATCTCTCCTTAACTCAGCGTAAGTAAAAATAATAGGTCCCAAAACAGAAGCGCCCGGCCGGACGGTAGCGAGGGATTAAAATAACATATGGAGTGTTAAAACACGTTGCGAGCGACGCCAAGCGGTGGAACGGGTAACTAGCTGGCTGTTGCTGATTTATACTCAGGTTTTTAATGTTACTAGCTAATTTTTCGACTGGAGCTATGTTTTTTTCTGATGTAGGTTTTAACAACAAAATTAAAGAGGGGAACAAAATCCGCAAAAAGGTTTTATTAGTGATAGCGATGCGCAGTAAACGAGATTTGACAGAGAAAATTAAACTAAACGAATGCTGGCGTATCAAGTTTCAATCAAATAATCTTCTGACTCATTTGAATTTTAAATAATTTTTGTGAAAAATTTTAATAGTTTTGGATGGATAATCCGGTAGAAACATGCACTAAAATCTCCTTTTCGCATTGACAAACTTGTAATTAGTTTGCCGATTTTTAAAAATTTATCGCTCAGTTGTTCCTAATTTCTTACATTACAATACAAGTTTTAGTCAATCACGCATAATCTTATCTCAAACAAGGAAAAATATTTCTTTTATACGTGAATTTAAGTTATCGGCTATACATTGCGTGGATAAAAAATTGGATTATAGTACGGATTATTCTTTTCAAATTTTTGGCTCTTCATAAGGGTGGAAAAAATATCAATCTTCTGTTAAAAGGAGACAAAAATGATAGTTAGTTGATGCAATTAGTTTTACTTTCACAAAAACTCAGGTTCGAAACATCTCTCCCAATTCAAACTAAAATAAAACGAAAAGAATTGTAACAAAACTCCCTCTGTTTTATACGACTTTAACAGCAGCGTTTCATCCCGTTAAACGTACCGGGTGGAGGGAGGGGCAGGTGGTAAGGGTGGCTACAATGTCTTCCCTAATCCCGTCACAGGCAAGGAGTCTTGTTTTGTTTCCTGCGGCACAGTAGCGAATCAAACCTCCCCCTCAGCAGTTTGCCCCCCATTAGTACAGGGATTACGGCCCTTTGATCTGCACAGACCCTACATTTAATTAATAAAGAGCTGCACTAGCTTTGAGCGAGACGCGCGAGTCATTAGCGAGTTCTCGACGTTGCTGACGTTGACGAACGGCTCAACACGATGTTCAACTGGCAGCTGATGAGCTAGCTGCACTAGCTTTGAGCGAGACGCGCGAGTCATTAGCGAGTTCTCGACGTTGCTGACGTTGACGAACGAACACGATGTTCAACTGGCAGCTGGAGCTAGCTGCACTAGCTTTGAGCGAGACGCGCGAGTCATTAGCGAGTTCTCGACGTTGCTGACGTTGACGAACGGCTCTACACGATGTTCAACTGGCAGCTGATGAGCTAGCTGCACTAGCTTTGAGCGAGACGCGCGAGTCATTAGCGAGTTCTCGACGTTGCTGACGTTGACGAACGGCTCTACACGATGTTCAACTGGCAGCTGGTGAGCTAGCTGCACTAGCTTTGAGCGAGACGCGCGAGTCATTAGCGAGTTCTCGACGTTGCTGACGTTGACGAACGGCTCTACACGATGTTCAACTGGCAGCTGATGAGCTAGCTGCACTAGCTTTGACTGAGACGCGCGAGTCATTAGCGAGTTCTCGACGTTGCTGACGTTGACGAACGGCTCAACACGATGTTCAACTGGCAGCTGATGAGCTAGCTGCACTAGCTTTGAGCGAGACGCGCGAGTCATTAGCGAGTTCTCGACGTTGCTGACGTTGACAAACGGCTCAACACGATGTTCAACTGGCAGCTGATGAGCTAGCTGCACTAGCTTTGAGCGAGACGCGCGAGTCATTAGCGAGTTCTCGACGTTGCTGACGTTGACGAACGGCTCTACACGATGTTCAACTGGCAGCTGGTGAGCTAGCTGCACTAGCTTTGAGCGAGACGCGCGAGTCATTAGCGAGTTCTCGACGTTGCTGACGTTGACGAACGGCTCAACACGATGTTCAACTGGCAGCTGGTGAGCTAGCTGCATTAGCTTTGAGCGAGACGCGCGAGTCATTAGCGAGTTCTCGACGTTGCTGACGTTGACGAACGGCTCAACACGATGTTCAACTGGCAGCTGATGAGCTAGCTGCACTAGCTTTGAGCGAGACGCGCGAGTCATTAGCGAGTTCTCGACGTTGCTGACGTTGACGAACGGCTCAACACGATGTTCAACTGGCAGCTGGTGAGCTAGCTGCACTAGCTTTGAGCGAGACGCGCGAGTCATTAGCGAGTTCTCGACGTTGCTGACGTTGACGAACGGCTCAACACGATGTTCAACTGGCAGCTGGTGAGCTAGCTGCACTAGCTTTGAGCGAGACGCGCGAGTCATTAGCGAGTTCTCGACGTTGCTGACGTTGACGAACGGCTCAACACGATGTTCAACTGGCAGCTGATGAGCTAGCTGCACTAGCTTTGAGCGAGACGCGCGAGTCATTAGCGAGTTCTCGACGTTGCTGACGTTGACGAACGGCTCAACACGATGTTCAACTGGCAGCTGGTGAGCTAGCTGCATTAGCTTTGAGCGAGACGCGCGAGTCATTAGCGAGTTCTCGACGTTGCTGACGTTGACGAACGGCTCAACACGATGTTCAACTGGCAGCTGGTGAGCTAGCTGCACTAGCTTTGACTGAGACGCGCGAGTCATTAGCGAGTTCTCGACGTTGCTGACGTTGACGAACGGCTCAACACGATGTTCAACTGGCAGCTGGTGAGCTAGCTGCACTAGCTTTGACTGAGACGCGCGAGTCATTAGCGAGTTCTCGACGTTGCTGACGTTGACGAACGGCTCAACACGATGTTCAACTGGCAGCTGGTGAGCTAGCTGCACTAGCTTTGAGCGAGACGCGCGAGTCATTAGCGAGTTCTCGACGTTGCTGACGTTGACGAACGGCTCAACACGATGTTCAACTGGCAGCTGGTTCATTGGGCTATTAATTATTATTTCTGTCTAAAAAACATGTCAGCCTTAGTAACAAGACTACAAGATCGCGCCTCAATCATGTTACACTCGTTTCTCATTCATACTTGGCTTAAAACACCTACAAGGTAGGTGGCCATTTCAAATGGTAATCTTAGTGAACTTTTTAAATAGTTACATCTAAATTCGCTCTAATGTTAGTTCATTCAAAGGTTTGCTACTAACAAATAATGCTATATAATCCTCATCATATTAACTTACTGTTAGAAGCTTTTGTAAATAAATATACTGGATCCACTCCTTTGGTACAAACAACAAACCGGCCAAACATAGATCACTGCCATTCTTACGCTACAAGTGACGTCATAGTTAATATAGTTTCAGTTTCTACTTCCGGAAGCTTCCGAGTTGACCCTTCTCAATGTTCAATGAGCAAGCTAATTTATACATTTCAATAGAACCAGAAATTAAGCACCAATAACACTTCGCCCGTTTTTATAACGTTTAACAAATTAGGATGGACTACTAACTCCATGTTTGCCCGGTTAACTGAGGCGATTGGCGGACGCAAATATTTAAAGTAATCAGGGGCTCTTAGATAAACTGATAGAGATGCGCCTGACTAGCCCCCGAAAACAAAATAATTGATGGGGCGGCACTTGAGGGACGGAACTGTTGATTTGAATAATCTAGGGTGTGTGGCAAGGGGGCTCTACGGGTCTGTTAGGGCCAGTCTTTGGCCACTGAGATAGGGCTAATACTAAATTCACTAAAATGTTTTTAGTATAGCCCCGTAACCCAATATTTTCCAATTTTCATGATAATACACTACAATTTATTTTCTCTTATCACAGCCAGCCACTTGGAGATCACGAATTGTGGATAGTCATGAGCGATGGTCGGTGGACGTGTGTTCTCTGGTGTGGTTTGACGTCCGCACTTCTTTTTAATACTACGCAAATACCACCCTCATTAGACCAGTTCGTATTTACAGGAAAAAGTGGTTCGGATCTCACGTTGAACTGTAGGTCCCTTGGTTGTTGGGCTATTAATTAACAGTCCTCTCTAAGGAACATGTCATTGTTATTAATAAGACCACAAAGTACCTCAATTATCTTACACTCATTTAACCATCTAAATTTAATTTAATAATTTATTGTACCAAAAAATTGTATTCATATAGTTTTTAAAAATAACACCAATAGAAACAAAGTTAAATTTATTGTTAGAATTTCTTGGAGAGGACAAAAACCCCTCCCGGGTAATCTAGCTGTTTTGAGTGGGGTTTGTTGGGTGATGTGACTTTACGATGCATGCCAAGTTTCATGGAAAACGGTTGGGAAATAAGGAAGAACTTTATTGTTTAACATTCTCCATAAGAATATCATTGGTCGCTCTCAGACAATGTGCTGCGTTTATCATGGACATTAAATTTAACTTTTCTCTGGACCCGTTAGTCGTAGACAAATAATTCAAAACACTAATTGGTTTAGTTGTTTAAGCTGGTGGTAGTCAAATGATACTTTTATTGTTTTCGCGGAAAACTTTAGGAAATTATTTTTTTGACATTTGAAAGTTCATAACTTTTGAACTGTCATTTTCACAGATTTGCGGGTGGTGTCATTTTATTTAGTACCCTATGCACTATAAACCAGCAAATTTTAATCAAAATCGTTTGAGCTATTTTTTGGAAATTTAGATTTTTCATGTTGTTTTAGGGTTTTAAGGGTGAACTACCCTTAAAAATTAAAAATTCCAAAAAATGGTTAGACCTATTACTCGACTCAAAATTCGAAAATTATAACGAAAACAATATACTATACTCAGAGCCCGTTGTGTAAAATACAACGGTCTCTAGAGTACAATATATTTCTTCATAAACATTTTTTTTACTTTTTTCCATACATTTAAAAAAAACGTCAAACTTTCATTTTTTTGCAAATCTACAGGATGAAAGCTTTCTAATGACATATTAATCAATAAAATTGGTCCAGTGAATAGATTTAGTTGTACATTTTAACAAAAAAACAGATCAGTATTTCTTCAACGCCAAGAAATTGTTGTATCTTGGTTTTTTGTACATATTTTAAACGGTGAAGAAATCGACCAATGGATGGTGATTTTCTGATAGAAAATTAAATTTCCAACAATTATTATTAAGAATCTTTTGAGAACCTAAAAAAACAAAATATCGCCTAAAAATAGGATTTTGTAAAAAACTGTTTTCAATGTATTTCTTATGGAAAACATGTTTTTTTAATTTTTGCATAAATACTAAAAAAACCTCAAACTTCATATTTTTTGGCAAATCTATTGAATGAAGCCTTCCAACAACGATTAATGATTAAAATGAGGTGAACTCTAGATTTAGTTGTACAAAGTTGAAAAAAATATCTTTAATTCAATAATTTTTCAACACAAGAAATCGGTAGTAGCTTTGGTTTTTTTGTAAATAACTTTTAACAGAGGAATCGACCAAAATGGATGGTGATTTTCTTAAAGAGAATTAAATTTCCTACAAATTACTATTATGCATTCCTTGAGAAACCTAAAAAAGGCTGCCAAACATTGCCTTCAAATAAGAAATTCGTAAACCCCATCAATGTATTTCTTATGGAAAAAATGTGTTTTACTTTTTCACCATAAATCAAAAAACATCAAACTTTACATGGCAAATCTACATAATGAAAGCTTTCTAATGGCATATTAATCAATGAAATTGGTCCAGTGGAACTCTAGATTTAGTTGTACAAAGATTTTTAAGACTGAATTATTATAAGAATAGATGTTTTCCAGGTCTGGTTTAAAAACCGAAGAGCGAAGTGCAGACAGCAGGCCCAATCAAATACCGGACCCGCCACGAACCTGGTCACCGCGCAGAAACCTCGGGTACCGAAGAGGATGCCCAAGTCACCGAACCAGAGCATGTCGCCGGACACCAAGGGGGCGGAGCCCGACAGTCTCAAGATGCTGAGCTCGCTGAAGGCGTGTTCGTCCCCTGTAACGTTCCCCGCTCCAGGTAGGGCAGCGCCCGGCACTCCTGCGGGCGGTAGCAGCGCGCCCTCCTCCGGGACTACGCCCAGCCCGCCCCTGACACCCGGGTACTCCCAGGACATGCCGCAATACTACTGGGGCTCATCGGGTAGCAACTATTCGCAAAACTACTACTACAGCCACCACGATTACTTCCCGGCGGGGCCGTCGCATCACCACCAAAACAACAACCACCCGGGCTTCCACCACTACTACCCTGGGGGATCGGGAGGGTATGGGGTGGAGTCGACGGGGCACTATCCTCATCAGCACTACCAACCTAGGTCCGATTGCGGTGCGGAGTACCTGGGCTAAGGTCCCTTGACTACTAGTGGGGGACGTCAAGAACATTCAAACCCAGATCCGATGTAGAGGATGTCTAGAGGATTGTGGTACTGGGCAGAGCTTCTAGAGGTTTTGTTGTAAAAAACCAAAAAATTATCAAAAAAATTTTAACTCTCGTTAGTTTTTACACACTCAAAAATTGTATGAACTTTTATATATTTACATTTCTGAAACTCGATCACAACTTTACGGTTGGTAAACCTTCTTGTTTAATTGTTACGATACATTTTAATTTACTATTGCAATTTAATTATATTTATTATTTCATCACTATTTCGTAAGTAGTAGGGTTTTTGGAAGGCACCACCGGTGACTTTTTTACCACTACCACCCCTAATACGTTGTATTTATCTAAATCATTTGGTGTATTTCACAGAGTAGCTATGTAGTGTCACATCTTCCGTGAAACTACATTCACAGTTTCACAGAAGGTGTAAAACTACATAAATACTCTGAATGTAAAATTACGTCAAATAATGTAAATAGATGTGTTCAGGGTTATGGTATGGGAACTCCTTTGTAGTGTTGGTATAAACCAAAAAATCTCCTATGGTGGCACCTTTCTAAAACCCTACTACTTACGTCTAATTTGCAAAAATCGTTTGGAAATTTAAATTTATAAAGCTTGCAAAAATTAGAGTTTAAAAACCGCAATCGAAGATTTTACCAACGATCCTCAGAGCGTCCCGGAAAATATGTAAATATTGTAATTTAAAGATGGTTATATTTAAAACGGTTTAGTTTGAATATATTATAAATAGGCCTAATTTGACTTCCTATGTTTTGTAAGATTTAGTGGGTAAGAAGCATTGTTTTGATGTGTCCGGTCTACTTCTATGAAGTGGCTAGCTGTGAAGTGTTTACTGCAATATCGTTTATTATATGGCGATACTTCCTATTGTTTGTGTAAAATTATTTTAGCATTTATTTATTTTCCTAATGTTTTCTCTCTCAACTGGTTCTTGCGGTTACGGGATTTTCCTTATAAATATTTATTTAAATTGTAACATTAGCCTATTTCTTGTTCATTTTTGTAAATTTTCTTTAGTGTTTATTTATTTGCCTAGTGTTTTTACGCTATGATTGAATTAATCATAGAATGGGGGTTGATTTATAAATATAAATTTTGTAAATTAATGTTACTAGTTACATTGTGAATTAGAAGTTGTGAACTAAAATGATGGCTTCCTTAACTTTTTAATAACAGAACGAAATGTAAATAAACATTCATGAAGAAGAGTGTCGTTGTATTTTATCCTCTCCACAGAAAATAGTTAAGATTTTTATCAGTAGAAGTAGATCGTATTTAGGTTATCTGTTCATTCCAGGTAGACAGAGAGGTAAGGGTTATGTATACGAAAGGTACAAGAATGTTTATGTGACCAGAAACGTCAACATCTTTTAATTTTTTTAATATTTGATCCTAAACTGTTTGGTCTCTAAATTTAATTATGCAATTAAATGGACTGTATTATTTTAAACAGACTGTTCGTATTTTTATTTTGTTTCGTTTAATCTTTCCTTTAATGTACAATGTGTCTTAAATTTAGGGCTAACCCACGATTTAAATTGTTATTATGTTTAATTTAGAGTCATCTATAATTTAAAACTAATTCCCAAAACCAATTTTATATGTGTAAGTAAACTGAGCCAGAAAGTATTGGAGAAACTGTCACAAGTGCAAGAGTGCATGGAATCAAATCAACATACTTCCCCCCGCCCCTTATACATAGAATTAGGTGTTTTCATCAAAACTTTGAGTTGAGAGTGGATATATCCGTTTTGAGTCTCCCTGAATCCAAAAAAGTGGTTTTCGGAATAAATGTCAGCCAGTCTGTGTACAAACATCCAGGCCACACTGATCTTTCAATTTTTATTAATTGTTTTACACGGGTGCACTTTGGCTATATCTCTAGATAATTTTTTGTTTTTTTTCATTGATTTTAAGGGTACTTTACCTGTAAAACCCTAAAAATGTGAAAATTAGATATTTGTTTTAACGATTTTCATAAAAATTTCATGGTGTACAGTTATTTAGGTCCCAAATATGAAACCACCCGTGTGTCTGTACAACTAATGGTTCAAGTGTCATGAGCTTTTAAATGTAAAATGTTTTTTTTATTTTCTGGCAAAGTCATTTTATGAAAAAGTTTGCGAAAAAAATAGTACTTTGAGTCGAACTAACGGTTTGAGAGAGAAGTTAAATTTAACATGCGTGGTAAATGCATATTTCTGAAAGCGCGCAATGTTTTTCTTATGGAGAATATTATAAAATCAATTTCTTCCTTATTTCCCAACTATTTTACAGTGTAGCGTAAAGTCACATCACCCAAAAACCCACTGAAAAACGTTTGGTATTACCGAGGGGGTTTGGGGGCTATGCCTCCCAAAAATTCTAACAATTAATTTCACGTGTTTTCTTTTATTGTTAGTTACAGAAATTGGATTATTATTTTTGAAAAGAAATGTTTTTCCAATGATATTTAGATAAAGTTCAAAGAATATAATGAGTTTTATTAAAGATTGTAGTTTTTATATTTCTTAAGGGATATAGCGATGACCCAGTCCACTAATACCGGTTAATTCTGATTTAGCAAACATGTATCGGTTAGATGAAAACCTTTTTCGAAACCTTTATGACCTCAATTGAGTATTTCATTTTATGTTGTGCTGTCATATTACTACTAGAATGAATTACTTATGTAAACATAATACAGTACCTCATTTATTGGTTGTCTGATTGGCTGGAGTGATACTAAAAATATTGACAGATCAACCACCGCCCGTTGTGTTGTCCATGATGACCAGGATAGGTAAGCCTACCTAGGTATATCAGAGCCTTCAACAAGGCTCAGAGCTTGTAGAGATCGCTGAAGCACTTGTGTGTTTGTGGAGATAATCCCATTTGAGCCAAGTACATCAAGAGGCCCTTGGCAAACCGATAGGACCACTAAATGTACAGTATGATTATAGTAGCGTTTCCAGTGCAAAAGTGCTACAAAATTTCTCCTGGAAAATGATGCAACATTGTTGGAGCTTAGTTTTGGGGTGCTAAACACTCCAAGACCAGCTCTTCCTTCGATGAGTGCGCCTCTTTTGGTAAGGGTATCAAACAAGGTTCTATCAAACTAAATAAGACACTCCCTCGGCTTCGAACTTCCTGTTGGAGCAGAAATTCAAGGTAAATCTATAATATTATAAAGAAGATGTGGTTTCTGTATGTTTGTTTGCTGTGGGAAGTAAACACAAAAATACTTATGACCAGTTTGAAATTGTACACAAAGGTAGATCTTTTAAACTCATGCAACTCATAGGCATATTAATTTCCTTAAAATCCCCTCGGGCGCCCCATGAACGACCTAGGTTTTACTATTTACATTTTCAAATAACTACTTAAATGCAGTTATTTAAGTTTTTAGGACACTAAAATTTGACAGCTCTGGAAGAAGAAGAAAAAACCTGCCGTGACCGTCCTAGGTTTCTATATTTACATTTCTAATAACAACATATGTTTAAACTAAATTTTGACAGTTAGGGAAGAATAAAAAGTTAATTTTTACAAATAAACTGCTGGATCGAAAATTGTGATCGAATCATTAGATCAAAATAGTGGAATGGTAGATTTTTTGACATAGATATGTCTTAGCTCTGGAGGGGAGGGTGTTGGTGATTTTTAAGATGAAGAAAATGTAACAGGTTTCCATAGAAACTACCAGAACTATTGCATTGAATTTTTAATATAAAATAATAAGAACAGCTGTTTAGATGAATTGAAAACATCCCCTTTAGACATATCCATGATCTAACCTATTTCCCACAGGGAAGTAAATAATAAAATTTATTCTCTTGATGCCTGCCTAATCGTTAATCCTCATCCTTTCCCAATATTACTTAACAGGTGTTACTGTGTCATATTGTAGACACACGTCATTGGCCTTTTGTACACAATAAAAAAATAATTAACAATGTAAATGAATCAGTACACCTCTCAGCCCTTTTTACTCGTGTGAAGAACGAGTACTTTGGCTAGTATTTTGGTAAAAAAAATTCTCATTCTTAGCTTAACACAAAAAAACTTCTCAAAGGAAATTCACTTTTCAAAATGTTTGTATTTACTTCCGTGTGGGTAATATGTTAGTTCATGCATAAGTCTAAAGGGAGTGTTTTCAATTCATCTAAACAGCTGTTCTTATTCTTTTATATTAAAAATTCAATGCAATAGCTCTGGTAGTTTCTATGGAAACATGTTACATATTTTCCATCTAAAAAATCACTAACACCCTCCCCAGATCTAAGACATATCCAAGTAAAAACCCGTTGAATTTCAAAACATCGTCCATCAAAATGGTAATGTTGATTTTGTTTGATATTTATGAGTTTAAAATATACACTAAGTTTTAAGCCATATACATTCGAAATGAAGTAAAAAAGATTGGTAAAAATGTACTCAGTGTCATTTAGACCAAAACCTATTATCTAAATATACTCGTAAAACAAATAAACTACATCCAAACAATCTCATACAAGAGAATTTTCTCGTGCATGACATTTAGTAACAAATTAATAAAAGGTTGACTGACGTTAAGTTTGAGATAATGTGGATGCGATATTCCCTGGTGTGAATCCACAAAATCATCCACAAAGACCATCCTAAATTATTAGGACCAGTTTCTAATTCAGAGGCGAAATTGTGGTTCAGATCTCATATTAAACTGTAAGTCCCTTATCATTCGCTGTTGAGCTATTAATTAACAGTCCTGTCTAAGGAACATATTTGCCTTAGTCAATAACCGTACTATAAGATCTCGCCACAATAACGTTAAGACCATTTTTCATTCATACCTGGATTAAAATACCTACCTGAGTAAATCATCATTTCAGGAAGGTAATATAAGGTATGATGTAACTAAAGAGCACCAGGAGAGCCTGCGGTGTAAGGATGCAACATGAACGGTGACGTCAGGTTGCCTAGCCCGTGGAGACGGCGTCGCGTCACAGCTGTTCTCAGGAAATCAGTGTTACCAGATCTTGAAATCACACTATCGTACACCAATTTAAAATTATGGTATCTTCACAAAACTAGGTTTTTACCCCACCTTAAGATTCATGTTACCAAAGTTTATTCTAATGGGGTAAAAAGCTCCCCACTTTTTTAACTTTTGACTTTTAATTTTTTAAACTGAAAATGTTATCAGTAAAAATCCATGAACACCATTTTATGGGATACTGAACATCGCTCCCAGGTTTTTAATGGGGTGAGGGCCATACAGATTGTATACTATAGAAAAATGATTTTTTGATCTGATAATGTTATAGAATATGTCATTTTGGATGTCTAAAAACATTTAAAAATGTAGAAAAAATAGAATTGTTATCTTAAAAAGGTCACTCAGAGATTAGATTAGATTAACATTTGAAATAGCAACCTACCAAGGTATTTGTACTTTAAGCCAAGTATGAATCAGAAATTAGTGTAACACGATTGTGGCACGATCTTGTAGTCTTGTTTCTGACTATGTTCTTTAGACAGAACTGATAATTAATAGCACCAACAGTCACTGATATTTCTAAGGGACCTACAGTTTAACGTGGAGTCCGAACCATTGTCTTTGAATTATAAATTGGTCTAATAGTGCGGACGTTAATCCACACAAGAAAACACTACAACCACCGACCATCGCTCACAACTATGTACAATTCGTGACCTCCAACCTCCAAGTAGCTGGACTACAGGACGCCTCCGTCCCAGTCAGAGAGTAGGTACAAAAACCCGTACTCAACACAGTGGTAATGGGCCACTTAAATCCACGTGGTTAGTCGCCACAAATAGTCTACTTAGTACCTGTGGACAACCGAGAGAGCGAGCCACGTGCGTAGTGCGGTCAATTTGCTAATGTAGCGTTGGCATCGCGCGTGCGAGAACTAATCACGCCTTAGTCCGAAACGCGTGTCGGGGAACCTCACATTCTCTCTCTCTCTCTTTCCCTCTCCCCTCCTCTTTCTTTCTCTCTCTGCACGTGAGAACCGCAACTCATAACACGGAATTAATCTACTTGAAGTTATACGGCTTCCCTTACTGACCCAATAATGTGCATCGTTTGGTATAATAATTCTTAACTGCAACTGTTATTTAACGAAACAGATTCCTTTTTCGTTATTTTCGTGAAACTGACACGTTGTTGAGTTCCATAATGGTATCAGGAACCGTTTAGTGATTTGACGTAGCAGAAAATCATTTCTCCAATTTAAAGGAAATTGCCCCGTCACAGCAGACCTGCGTACTCAGCGAATGTCCAAATCAATAAAATATACCAGGTTTGATCAATATCTCTCTGTGTTTATAAAGGAGTTTGTCTATTCTCTAAAAGATTAACATAGGAATGGGTATGTAGATTAGCTACTGTAAGGAACACTGAAAGTAGGCATTTATAGCATAAACAATTTTTATTGTGATAAATAATACAAAGTCAAGTTTCATCAACATCTGTACACAAATAAAATAATTTGAATTTTTCCTTATCCTCCACAAAATTATCATTGGAGCCCTAAAATACAATGTACTGTTTTTAGATTTTTAATATCTCGGCATCTGTTGAAGAACTTAAAAATACTAAATTAGCACTTTTTGCAGCTGATTCTAATGGTAAAAGTTCCATTTTTGGGGTACTAAGTAAACTCCAAACTACCCGTTCCAATTGACCGATACATCTAGATTATGAACTCGTCCGAGTAAATGTAGGAATACACATCAAACCATAGGCTCTACGTACCTCAAAGCGAAAAGGTAACATGGTCCCGGGCTTATTTCTCGCCATGAGACTTACGGTAGTAGGTTCTTCCCTATGGGAAATTCGCAAAAAATTAAGATTTTACAATTTTCTAAAAATCTAGACCCGAGAAGACTTTGTTTTAGTGTTTGAGATCCCCAGATACGATAACCAACAATCATTCAAAACCTTGTACATAGTAATGTGTGTCTATAAACACGACATTTTGCGTTAAATAGTCTTGTATTAATATTTTTCATTGCAGAAAATTACTTAGTCATTCCCCATGTTATTCTTAAGGATTGTATGTAAATTGGTAATTTCTTATTTTAAAAATACAATAATAAACTGAGAAAACAAAAACATAAATAAGTGCACATTAACATAAAACATTAACATAACATTACATTAGTATTAACATAAAAAAGTGCGGCATTAGATTAGATTAGATTATTGAAATGACGACCGTACCACAAGGAAGATATTTTAAGTCAAGTATGAATGAGGATTGAGTGTATGATGATTGTGGTGCGATCTTGTAGGTACAGACATGTTCCTTAGACAGGACTGTTATTTGATAGCCAAATAGCCGATGGTAACAAAGGGACCTACAGTTAACGTGGAATCCAAACCACTGCCCTTGAATTACGAATTTGTAATCATGAGGATGGTCTTTGTGGATTTACATAGTATTCAATAGTGCGGATGTTAATCCACACAAGAGAACACTACACCCACTGACCATCTCTCATAACTATCCATAATTCGTGACCTCCAAGTAGCTGGATTACAGGATGTCGCCACTATCCCAGTCACCTAGCCAGAGGTGACCGCTCATGATCTGACATGAGTCGCCGGTCACTTGTTCCGATCCAGCTTTTGATTTAATGTAGTAGAGCTACCGTGCAGATAAAAACTGTTGATCAAATGGCTTATGAACAGCATTTTGGCACAGCCACACTCAGTATACACAATACTCCACTGATGACTTTTATTTCCAAATGAACACAAGTTAGAACCAGCAAACGATTTAAATCCAAACCATCACGTCACTAATGAGATCCTCACCAGCTCCTGCCGTCGTCCTGCCAGTGTCCTGTATCCTGTGTCCTGTGTCCCGCACGCGTGTGACACGTGCCCCCCCTTCCCCCACCGCCACGTGTGCAGTGATAACATCAATCAATCAATCAGTCCCGGCCAATCACTTTGTCTGATAACAGAGCCGGCTCCAAGGGGAGGAAGGCTCATCATCCTCTTGAGGGTGAAGTCCTAGAGGTACAAGGTGTGAGTATATGTTGATCATTGACTGGGACGGTGACGTGTCATGTTGAATACTACGTTCACCTTACTCATAATTAGACTAGTTCGTAATTCAGAGGTTAAATTGTGGTTCAGATCACACGTTAAACTGTAGGTCCCTTAGATGTCATTGGCTGTTGGGCTTAATTAACAGTCTCATATTCTATGAAGCTTCTTTCTTGTATTCTACATTCTTGTTTATATAACTTGTTTTCTCTAGAAGTGAAGTATCCTTACTGTCCACTTGGTAGCGATGTCCTGGAAGAAGGAAATTTACAATGACGTTGATTATTAATAATTCAATATATTTTATTAAACTTTTCCAACGCGTCTGTGTTTTTAACTACACAATGTGACCAAGGAGGCGAAGAAACTTCTCCGTTTTAAAGTGACTGGGAAACTAAATTTACATTGACCCTATATCTTCTAATCCTTGGAATTTTGTGGTGGCATCTTTTGTGCACTTGGTAGTAACAAATCACTAATTTATACATAATCACACGATTATAAATGTACTCGTTCAATGCGTAATGAACGAAGATACCTATCCATCCACTTTCAAATTAAGTCCCAAACCATTTTCTACAAAGGTCCAGATTGCGCACCTCCCGAAGGAGCCCGTTAAAATGGTTGCCTGTGAAATAGGGGTAAACCCTCTGGGCTCAAGCAAGGCGGCAGGTCGAGGTTGCGGCCATGTCTCGTTCTATAAGAGAGTTGCTCCTCACGCCTGGGAAGCTGTTCTTCCTTCTCTTTAAGCAACACAGGGCTGCTTATGACGTAATGGCTGTACACAGTTAACACCCCGAGGTCTTTGGGTTTGCAGTGGTCGCGATAGCCCGCCGATGTGATAATTCTTATGGACTTCCTCTGAAGCAGCAGAATGTCAAGCACCACTGGTGAGTGGCTCCCCAAGAATCCTAGTTAGACATCAAATACCCAGGAGAAGTCAAAAAGGGACAAACGTGTTAAGTACTTTTAAGTAATCAGGAGGATAAAAACTGCAATACAAACGTGGCTTAGCTCTAATAAAACAATATCAAACCCCATTCTTGTACAGAATAAAACACTGGGATCAATTTTAAACCGCAAATTCCAATTTGGAAAGTGTTAATATCCTGATTACGCAGAAACCATAACAGGAAAAACCAATTTGTTGGGCTTAACCGAGCTCATCCGGTACAAGATAAACATTTAATTAACTTTAGGTGTACATTAATCAAAATGTGTAAACCGGGTGATCCGGTGGACCGGGTAGACGGCACAGCCCCGGTAGAGTAATTAATTATGCCGGATCATCCGGTGCCTCCGGCCACGCTTCTGCATCTTCGCAGAATCGTCTGGAATCAACTAACTTTCACTTTTCACAAAATTGTGCTTTATTGTTTCCAAAGTAATCTTTCTAAATAAAATTTGAGTTTTGTCTTTTTTGCCTTGAATGTTTTTGACATGGATATGTCTAATCTCCAGGGGTATTTTTTAGCAATTCACGTCACAAGAAAATCGAAGTGACGCAATAAGGTTATAAGGACAGCTGTTTAGAGGAGCTAAAATCATTACCTTTACGGTTACAAACGCCTAATAGTAGTGATTAGTTGATTGTGTAAACACAAACACAACCTCTAACTCTTTAAGCCAGGAAGAAATATAGTAATGAGAACACATCTCGGATTTTATATTTAGTTAGTTTATATAGACCGGGACGGTGGCGTGTTCTGTAACTAAGCTTCTTTGAGGTCACGAATTGTGGATAGTTGTGAGCGATGGTCAGTGGATCTTATACCCTGATGACGTCCACACTGTTAAATACTACGTATATCCGCAAAGACCGAGATACATAATTAGACCAGTTCGTAGCTCAGAAGCGAATTTGTGGTTCGGATCCCACGTCATTCTGTAGGTCCCTTAGATGTTATTGGATGTTGGGATATTAGATTAGATTATTGAAATGGCGACCATACCACAAGGTAGGTATTTTAAGCCAAGTATGAATGACAGTGAGTAAGATGATTTGCGCAACTTGTAGTCTTGTTACTGACTAAGGCTGACATGTTCCTTAGACAGGACTGTTAATTAATAGCCCAACAGCCGATGGCAACTAAGGGACCTACAGTTTAACGTGGAATCCGAACCACGACCTCTAAATTACGAATTGGTCTAATTATGAAAATGGTCTTTGCAGATTAACGTAGCTTTCAATAGTGCGGACGTTAATCCACACTAGAGAGCACTACACCCACCGACCATCGCTCACAACCATCCACAATTCGTGACCTCCAAGTAGCTGGATTACAGGATGACGCCACCATCCCAGTCATGCATTCATCTTGGAATGAATGATGATTGAGAGTAAGATGATTATGGCGCAATGTAGTCTTGCTACTAACTTAGGCTGACATGTTTCTTAGACAGAACTGTTAATTAATAGCCTAACAGTCAATGAAATATATAAGGGACCTACAGTTTAACGTGAAGTCCGAAACACTGCCCCGGAATTACGAACTGGTCTAATTATGAGGATGGTATTTGTGGATTAACGTAGTATTCAATAGTGCGGACGTTAATTCACACAAGAGAACACTACACCCACCGACCAAAACTATCCACAATTACTATACACCTCCAAGTAGCTGGATTACAGGACACGCCACCGTCCCAGAGATATTGGGTTAGGTTAGGGTAGTATGGCGTAAAATAAATAATTTTTGGCCCTAGTTGCGAAATATACTAATTATTTCTGTTAAAAATGGTAGGCCCTTTTACCTATAGTTAGTTATATACTGAATGGGCAACCAGTCCAGGTATTTTAAGTTAAGTGTGTATAAGAAATGAGTGAAAGATGATTGGGGTGACACTGCCCTTGGTGATCGGCAATTTAGGATTATCAGTTAAAAGCTCAACAGCCATTGGTATCAAAGCGACCTAGAGTTTAACATGAGATCCAAACCACAATTTTACCTCTGAATCACGCACTGGTCTAGTTATGAGGATGGTCTTTGTGGATAAACGTAGTACTCACGTCCTGTAATCCAGCTACTTGGAGGTCACGAATTGTGGATAGTTGTGAGAGATGGTCGGTGGATGTGGTGTTCTCTTGTGTGGATTAACGTCCGCACTATTTAATACTACGTTAATCCGCAAAGCCTATCCTCATAATTAGACCAATTCGTAATTCAGAGGCCGTGGTTTGGATTCCACGTTAAACTGTAGGTCCATTAGTTGCCATCGGCTGTTGGGCTATTAATTAACAGTCCTGTCTAAGGAACATGTCAGCCTTAGTCAGTAACAAGACTACAAGATCGCGTCACAATCATCCTACACTCAATCCTCATTCATACTTGGCTTAAAATACCTACATTTTAGTATGGCCGCCATTTCAATGATCTAATCTAATGTAATAGTGTGAATCACATTGTGGAACATCGCATCTTCCGGTAACTATTCACAATTCGTGAGCGACTAAACTAACATTCAGGGCATTTTCCATCAAAACCTTCTCTCCCACGATCTCAAACACCTGCATTAAATTATATAAATTTTGTAAAAAAATTCACACCATAAAAACAGGTAGCGTTTATTCATCCCTTGTAAACCGCCCCCTTCCAGGGGTTGATATACAGCATGCGGAAGCGTGGACAAAAGCCTACGACAATAAACGTCGTTTCTCAATGTCCACCATATTTATACTGCCTCCGTTCCAGACGTATGAAAACGGAAGAGGGCGAAGACCTAAATAAACCCATTGCCGACAACGGGGGTTGGTGGGCACAGGTGTCCGAGCGACCGACAGATTATGATAATGACGTAACCCCACGTCAGATGGACCGATATGCTGATGACCTCTCCATTCATGGTTTAGAACCATTCATTCTTGGTTGTCCGAGCACATCAGTAGTTGATAAATTATACTTGGATCGCTTCTGGAACCGATCGATAATATTCATACGATTAAATATTTCAATAGTACTTAAATTTTAATTGTTGAATTAAAAACTGAAATTTAAAACTATTTAGGTGTTTAAACAACTGAGTAATTAAAAAATCGTTATTATATGTAGGTATAATTTTACTTTAAACTTATTTTACTACACTTTTTCAAGGGTTTTTATCCTGGTTCAATGTTTTAGATCATGCACAGAATGTGAAATAACTGTAAATAACAATTATTGGGTTTGCTTCATTTGAAGAATACCCTAAACTAACACTAAATCAGAATAATAAAAATAAATGATTTTTAACTGCCAGCAGGATGTGTTTCACAGAATGTTGTCTTCCTTAATGTCTTTATTGAACTTCCCAAAAGGCAGAAAATCTAAAGGCTTGCTTTGAGACGCTTTTCTATAATCGGCATCCCCAAGGCAAATGTTACTGCTTCAGGAACGTTGAACAAATTTAATAAAAATTTCGTTTTTATTTTAGTTACATACTTTTTAATAGTATATAATTATTGACGTAGGTGTACGTTAAGAAAATAACATGCACATTTTGCGGCAATTCTTAAAATTTTGTTTTGAAAAATTTGAATTTTGTTAAACTTTCCAGATTAAACGCCAGGTTCGTCAAACTGGAGAATCGTACATAATTAACGGGCAAATAATGGTTTTGTATGATAAAAAGGGTGCAAGTAGGCTTTAAAGTTGGCTTTCTATTGATTAAAGGAAATAATATTGACAATCGTGCATGTGCTTGTTTCAATTAAGTGTTAGCATGTACGTTCCAATTTAATTTGTTGTCAAGGTAGACCTCTAAATATTTAATACCTTGGTCATCAGGATTCCAATGAACTATTGCGTCGTCAATGTAGATTTCAGGGGGGACATTGTATTTTCTGAGGGAGAAAAGTTTTGTTTCGCACTTAGCGAGGTTCAGAGCCATTCTCCACATTTTTGACCAGTTATTTATCATAGTTACACTCGTTTCAAGTATTGTTGCATTATTGAAAATGTCTGAATTTTGGGTTATGATGGCAGTGTCATCGGCGTAGAGAGCGAGAGTAACGTGCGGTAGATCCGGCAAGTCAGATATGAATATGTTGAATAAAATAGGTCCTAATATTGAGCCCTGTGGAACACCTGCCCTAACTGGGCAAATAGTAGACGTAATTGCTATATAAATGATTTTATTTTGACCACTTTTAAAATAGTGTTTAAATGTGTTTCACTAAGTTCTTTTACTATATTCCAAACTAAAGTAAATTTAAAAAATGTTGACATATACTAATCGCTCTTTCATTTAAAATAAACCTCATTGGTTTATTGGTAGTCAAGACACAGTAAAATTTTCCAAGATGTAGCTTATGTAGTTTTCTTGCAAAAGGTACATGTGTATAGTACTGTACTACCATAAGAAACACATGGTGGGCGCTACAGCAGTCTTCTCCCCTTATGGAAAAGAAATGTCTACAACCTTTTTAAACTGAGGCCGAAAGGTATTCAACCATATATGTACATAGTCGAAGGTTTATTTTGTATCTAGGGACCTCCAAATGATAAAGACTTGGTCCCTACAAAAATCGGTCTTTATTTCGTATGGATACGTAAATTTTACTCTGTGGTTGAAATGGAAAAATAACAATTTTATGATTTACCGGAAGTTAAATAACAGAAAGTTAACACAAAAAAGTTGACTATATTAAGTAATTTTTCATATAAATTACGTTTTGTGTAATGCCCATTGGCCATATGACCCATAAGAGCCCATTGAAAAGTACTTTTATCCTAAAGGATCGTACGTAAATTTGAAATATTTTGCAATTTAACTCAATTTTGCAATTATTTTGAAATTTATTAAACGGGAACATGCAACTACTGTAGTCTAAATGGATGAGTAGCAACAAAACACTGCTGGCTGTTAAGGAGTAAACTATTATGCACATCCAAATTATGTAAAAAAACCTGTGGATACTTGTAAAATTTACGTGCGAAACCTTTTTATATATCTATATATAAAATTGAATGTATGTCTGTATGTATGTATGTCCTTTATGCGTTGCCAAACTACTCATCCGATCGCCATGAAATTTTAGGAAGTTGCTCTATATGTGTCCGGGAAGGTTTTAGTGAAAAAATATTTTCGAAAACCCCATAAGTTTCCATTTTATGGCGTTTTAAATTTCTAATGTTAACCTTATGGAGAGTAAGTTTGTTTACAAATTGTCTACAATGAAAACATTTGATTTCTTAGCTACAGCTGATTGGTTTACTTTCCATTAGCAATACCGCATGCTTTACTATCCAATGCCATCTGAATCATTCATTAATGTTAAACTATGAAGTAAATGTGTACTGTAAAAAATGAACAGCTTTATTCACCACGTTAATAGTTTACGGTTTTTGGGGATTATGTATTTATATTTTTATTTTCTGTCTGATTAAAGTCACGTGTTTATATGATAATTACAATGTTTATATTATTACGTTTATTATAATAATCAGCTGTTGTATATCTTTCCTATAAAAGCCGTATTACAGTTAGGTTCGTTTGGGTTTGGATTGGATTTGAAAATTGTGAATTAATCCACTCAGATTTATTTGTTTTATGGGAATGATATTAATATGTTTTATCGTTTCAGTATTGTTATTCACTATGCAGCGACCCAGAATATATAACCTTTCACAATGAAGCCGTATTGCTATTCGACTTCAGAACATGGCCAATCTTAAAGTTAACATGTGTTTACTGTGAGGCGTTACGAAGTTCGCCGGGTCAGCTAGTATCTAATAAAAATATCAAGCAGTTCCGGGACTTTTCACCACCTTTGCACATAAAAGATTTTTCTGTTTACTCCCATGTGGGGTTAGATCATGAATATTTCTAAAGGGAATGATGTCACTGTTTCAAATTTTGGTCTAGCAAATTACCAACATCCCTCCTAGAGCTAAGACATATCCATGTCAAAATTAAAAAAAATAAACTATTGGCCACAGAAATTTGGTGACTGGAGAAATTAAACGCAGAGCAATATTCAAGGGGTGTCACATGAGACGAGACGTCAGCCCAATGACTCCTGACTAGCAGATGCCAGAAGTCACCCCTTTAGCCGGTTGAGCCCTTTGCCCAATCATGCGGCCCGATTGTCAAACAAACCGGTGGTTTTGCCTCTGCCGCTAATTTCAGAATCCCTCTGTCTCGCGTAAACTCGATATCCGAAATATAATTTCACTTTGACGACAGACGCTCGCCGACAATTGGGAGATTGGATTTGTTACGAGCCGGCAAGGGTTGATGGGATCAGAGGTCTGGCTGGCAGCCGGGCGGAAAACGGGGCGAAATACAATGTCTTATCGGAGTTGATAAGTGGAAATTTTTGAAAAAATTTGAATTTTAAAATTTACCCTAGCGGTAAGCCCGTCCTTTGTTCGAGTTCTAGGATCCAGTGTTCAGAAAAACGATACTCATTATCTTAACAATATAAAATCCATAAACCTTAAACAAATAAACACAAAATCAATTACCAACATAAACTAAAATTGTTTATATTTACTTCCCTTTGGGAAATAGGTTAGGTCATGGATATATATAAAGGGAACTTTCACATTTCATCTAAATAGCTGCTCTTATAACCAAACTATGACGTCTAACCAAATGACGTCACTGTTTCAAATTTTGGTCGTGCAAATAGCCAGCACCCCCTGCCCCCTATGTCAAAAAACCTGAAATCTAGGGTACAAATCAAAATTGTGTCCTGTTAATTTACAAATTTATACCAACCCCAATTTGGTCATATGGATTGATGCTTTGGGGTACCGCCAGTAAATTAAACATCGAAATTATATAGAGGTTCAAATCAAAGGCCGTAAGAAAAGTAACTTAAGCACCGTGGTTTGTCTCAAACAAGACACGACATGAAAGATTTAAAATTACTCTCTGTCTAAAAGGAAATTTTAATTTTCTAAATTTCTGACCAAACTATAAAAACATCAGATTAGATTATTGAAATGGTGACCATACCACTTTGCGTATTAACATAGTATTTAATAGTGCAGTTAATCCACACAAGGGAACACTACATCCACCGACCATCGTTCACAACTATTCACAATTACATAAACAATCAGACAAGACAGACGAATTCCTCTCAGGAATTTAGGACGCTAAAATCAACCTCACAATTTTGTGAAACAATCCCTACTCTATGTTTTTTGTACATAGAAGGAAAGTAAAAAAATCGTCTCAATGTAGTAAAAATAATTATTTGAGCAGTTTCCGCCGGGGCGCTACATAGTTCAACGCGACGCCCGAACGTTTTGGCCCGGATTGAATTTTTCAAAGTGGGTTCCCGACTGGCGCGCTGATCCTCCAAATAATAGATAGAGCGGATATTAAAAACAACGCCGGCATGTATTTGTTGTTTATTTATTGGTGGAAGGATTTGGCGCAGATGATTCAACCCGATTCCGAGTGGGACAAAACCGCGTCCTTTTCATTTATTTAAAATTTTAAATTATGTACGAACATACCTGTTTGATCTATCAGGGACATTTCATGTGCTAGTGTTGGCAATAGTATAGCATTAATATTCTACATCTTATACTATAAAAGAAGCACTGTCCGGTAATTTGTATCTGTCCAAGAATTTTTTAAAGGAATTTCCCATAGGGAAAAGCCATTACCATAGATCTCAAGGCAAGACTTAAGCCCGGGACCATGCTATTTTCGTCTTTACGTGCCCAGAGGCCGAAAACAATAGTCGTTAAAATTTACGTATACACAGGGTATTCATTAAAGTCGGGGACAAACTTCGAGGGGTGATACTACTCATAAAAATAAACAAAAAAATTCCTATAAACCTATGTCGAAAAATTCTTCGTTTAGCCACTAGCCGCCATTTTGTATTTTATACAAAACACGTTATATATCAAGAACTATTTAAGATAAAGAAAGCAAACATTGCATGGCGAGGGATAAATCAATCTCATATTTATCGGCAGAGATGATACTATAAATTAATTATATATATCAAAGTTATCAATATATTTAATGGATTTGTGTCTATATGATAGATATCTATAATATTATAAAGAAGAGGTGGTTTCTGTATGTTTGTTTGTGGGTTTGTGTGTTTGTGGGTTTGTTGTTTGTGTTTGTGTTTGTGGGTTTGTTTGGCAAGTCGCAAAAAATACTGCCAAACAGTTTGAAATTTTAAAGCGGATCTTAAACTCATGCCTGGTTTTTCCTTAAAAACCTCTCTCTACGCCCTTATTATTTATGTACTTTTTAGAATGAAAACATAAAATTACAATGTCAACAGCTGTGACTAAATTTAGTTTAAGGAGAAGAAGAAGAAAGAGCTGCTAATTATGTTTCAATGTTTACTTTTTAATGACAACATCTTTGCACTATATTTTCTTCTAAAGAAGTAAAGTGATTCAGATAAACAAAATATGAATTATTTGAAATATATGGTAGATTTTAAGTTTCCGACGACTGTCTCTATTACATTAATTTATTTAATATTTGTCAGATGTTACGAAATGTTGTAGACACTCGTGTTCATACATGTTAATACAATAATTAAGTATATCTCATATCAGCCTTTTTCCCTCTCTTTCTATAACATATAAAGAAATAGCAAATTTCTTAAGAGAAATTAAAAGACAAATCTAATGAGAAACGCAAAATGTGAATCCTAATAATTTTTGAGGCAACCACAAAATAGAGAACTGCGAGGCTGCATGGTCTTTTAAGACCTTAGCCAAAAAAAAGAAAGAAAAAAAAGTGAGGTTATGTTATTACATTACTACTACAACTTTAATCGCGATTTCAGGAAAAGTGTTTTTAATCAAATATTCCTTTATGTCAACTTCAGATTGTGACAGAAGGCTGAAATGTTTACTGCTGTTTTATAAATGTGTGTTACACATACTGTACCAAAATCATAGATGTTGAGGGTGCAATGATTTAAATACAAAATATTATGTAAATAAAAGTTGAATTTATCTTATACAAATTCTAATGTCACTTATAATGTTTATTTTTTATTGTAATATTATAATTCTGGTACAGTGTCATCATAAATTAATTCGTATTCAAGACACAGCAAAAATTTCAAATTGCATAAGATGTAGCTATGTAGTTTTATTGCAAAAGTTACATATGTACAGTAGTGTACTACCATAAGAAACGCATGGTGGGCGCTACAGCAGTCTTCTCCCCTTAAGGAAAATAAATGTCTACAACCTTTTGAAACTGAGACCGAAAGGTATTCAACCATATATGTACATAGTCGAAGGTTTTTTTTGTATCTAGGGACCTCCAAATGATAAAGACTTGGTCCCTACAAAATCGGTCTTTATTTCCTATAGGAAATTTCCTATAAGACAGTAATCAAAATAAAATATTTCAATACAATACTATATTCATACAGGTAAAATTCAGGGATATTTTGCTATATTAGATGTCGTAGGAGACTAACTTGGGCAAAACGGAAAATTGAAGTTTGAATAATCCAGACAATCCAAAGAATTGGAATGATTAAATAAGCCCCAATTGCTGAAGGAATAGTATGCTATAGTCTGCCTTGAACTGCTAAAACTCACCATTTGTACGTATAAAAACCATTATACAGGGTGAATCACGTACGGTATCCAATATTGATTCCAGAAAACCGTTGGTACTACAATGATGAAATTAAAATTATTTAAATTAAATGTTAAACAATTAACATACGTTTCTTAAGGGAGAAACAAGTTTTTGTTGATTAGTCGAAAACTAAAATAGGTATGGATAAGGTTTAAATTTGATTGGATTTTTTCTCACTAAAAGGGTTGCCATTTTGAAACGGATCGAGATAATCAAAATCTGATTTTGCCAAAATGTTTTCATTAGCGGGAGCCATGCATAACATGATATATGTTTGTATTTTATGTATCCGAGATTCGAACTAGTGACCCTCATTTTTTGGAACACCATGTATTTCGAAAAAAATAAAAAAGTTATTACGTTATTTCTTGGGGTTGGTTTATTGGTCCAATGGTTTGTCTGGAATAAATATCGGACACCTTACGTGATTTATCGTGTATAAAACTGTTAAATATCTGTGGAATTATCAGTAAAATAAATTAATTCTAATCGAATCACCACGTTGAAATCGTCCAGAACAAAAAGTAAACCTTAGATGTTTAGGATTCCCAGGTGTTTTCCTGGATGTCATTACCTGATCAAGATTACGAAGACGCGGCTAAGCCGTGGTCCATTAAGGGCCGCCTCCCTTGAGGCCGTCCCCTGGAGGGCGAGGCCCGCGGTAACCCGTCATTTCACGCCCCGCCGGCACTGGAGGTCCCCGGGGTGTAACCTGAGAGAAGCGGACTGGAGCACTACAGGAGGCTGACGACGTACCGTGTAGCAGTTGTCGATATCAACCGTATTGATAATCTATCGATATTAGTATCGATATTAAAAAATATCAGAACAAAATCAGCTGTGAAACCTACGTAAATAAAATTAGTTTTGTCTGCTGAAATTGCACATTGCTCGGATTTTAGTGAATTTGCCATTGGGAAGAAGGTATTACCGTAGGTCTCATGGTAACACTTAAGCCCGGGACCATGTTATTTTTTCTTCTTTAGGTGGCCAGAGACCAAAAACAATAGTCGTCAAAATTTATATATCTGTTTGTGTGTGTGTGTGTGTGAGTGTGTGTGTGTCTGTGAACACGATAACTCTCGTAAAAATGGTCCGATCGAGACCAAATTTAGTAGAGACGTGTTTTCCTACATTTGCTCGGACGAGTTCGTAAACCAGACATATCGGTCAATCAGAACGTGTGGTTTTAAGGGGTTTTGTACTCCAAAAATGGGTTTTTTGTTTTTTCCCCCATGTCATTTTTAAAAACTTCAAATTTTATTTTTCACAATTCGAATCCGCTCAAAAACTACACAATTTAGTTCCTTAAGGGTTTTCTATATATATATTGAGGCGGAAATTCGCTGAGTACGCAGGTATGCTGCGACGGGGGTATTTATAAATATATTTTATTTTTACGTTTAATACCCTAAAAAGCCGAAATTGGTCTTTACTTAATTTCTGACATGGACATTTATGTAACATGTGTACATGTGAACGAGAACATCCACACAACAACTATAAACCAAATTTTTATTTTAACCTTAAGTTAATTTATTTTAACCCAGTGGCACTGACAAACTATGGTGATGAGGTAATATTAAAACATTGGTAAAAATTATTTTATTGTTAGGATGACAAGTCTAAAATGCTGATTATGTCAATGATACTTGACAGTAAATTTTGAAATTTCTTCCTTAACTTTGTGTATTTTTTGTCGTTGTGTATAGTGTCGTTTGTACCAAGGTGCATGGAGAGTTGGTCAAATGAAAGGTCTTCTACTCGGACTCCCGACACCCAATAGTAGGCCTACGCAATGTCAAACTCCAAAAAGATTATAATGCTACAAGACTTATTGTTGTAAATAATCAATCTCCAGATTCCCATTTTTCATTTTATGTAAGATTTATCCCCATTTATTGGAGTTCAGAATGCTAAGATGTAAACAAAAAAATTTTTTCATCAATCGACATTTTATGTCACCTGCCACTTCCCACATGCACCAGCAATCGAAATTTTATGTCACTTGCCACTTTCCACATAAACCTGCAATCGAGGTTTTATCTCGCTTGCCACTTCCCACATAAACCTGCAATCGACATTTTATGTCGCTTGCCACTTTCCACATCAACCTGCAATCGACATTTTATGTCCCCTGCCACTTCCCACATCAACCTGCAATCGACATTTTATGTCACTTGCCACATCCCACATCAACCTGCAATCGACATTTTATGTCTCTTGCCACTTCCCACATCAATCTGCAATTGACATTTTATGTCACCTGCCACTTCCCATATTAACCTGCAATTGACATTTTATGTCGGTCTGCCATTCTGAGGGTTAACAAAAATAACAGAAGTTTGACTATGGTCTAATCACACCAAAACCATCTTCCACTTATTTCTCATTCATACTTAGCTTTAAAAAACCTACCTGGGTAGGTCACCATTTTAGAAAGTAATAAGTAGGTCTAATAAGTAAAAACTACCCCTCACAACTTTTCAATTTGATACCACTCCAATAAAAATTCCTCCTTATTCACACTGAGTTTTTTCACCGAGATTCGTCGAGCTTGAGGGCCATATTTCTCTCGCATCCTGTGAGTTTGTATGATTTACGCCCCCGAAGAATGCCCTGTGGTTCCCGCCGCTGCCGCCAGGTGTCGCCCCGTACTCCGATGACGTCACATGTCCTTGTCGGCTACTGGGTTACCCTCCGCCTAGTTTATGGGAAGAACGTCAAGAGTTTTTTATAAGAGACGGGTTACTTTGAATACGCATTTTGATATGTTTATTGCTTTAGAGGGTTATCCTCATGGGGTTAAACACAATGGCATAACAGAGGCCAAAAATATAGTTTTCAAATGACTTATGATGAATGATGTTTTTTACTCCCTTTACATGGTATAAAGAGAAAGTAGGTTACAATTTTTTTTCAAAAATGTCTGACTTCGAGGAGTTTTGAGGTTCCCTGAACCAGCCTGAACCAAATAAAGTTGTTTTTGAACTAGATCTATCAGTATAACCAACCCAAGACCACACCGACTGTCTGATTTTTTTTAAATTTGGTACCAGGATGCACTTTTGAAAAATCTGGGTACATTTTCAATTTTTTATTTTATGGGTAGTTCACCTATTAAAAATGTTGAAAGGCGTGGCCTTGGGGTAGTTATACGGAAATATAAAATTTTTATATTTCCGGTGAATATATCCGTTATAGGGTTAAAGATTTGTTTCCTAAGTGATATAATGAATCATAAATTTAAAAAATATGATTATTAATAAACAGATTTAAGTAAATTAGACATTTTTCAGTAAAATTAAGAAATTTCTGTTTCATTAGCATAACATTATCAGTATGTATTTTAATATCTTACCCTTCAACAAAACTAACTTTTCTCGTTATTTCGGATGTAGAGTTTCTCTTGATTGGTTTCCCATTTCTAATTTACTAGTGTAAATTATAAATTTCTAGACACTTGGCGTTTCTACAACTTGTATTGTTATACTTTTTGATTCTTTTCACTTTTTTCATTGAAATGGTAACCTACTAATATTGATATTTTAAGCCAAGTATGAATGAGAAATGAGTGTAATATGATTGTGGTGATCATGTAGACTGGATCCGTGGCGTGCCCTGTAATCCAGCTACTTGGAGGCCATGAATTGTGGATAGTTGTGAGCGATGGTCGGTGGGTGTAGTGTTCTCTTTTGTGGATTAACGTCCACACTATTGAATACCACGTTAATTCGCAAAGACCAACCTCATAGTTAGACCAATTCTTAATTCACGTCCCAGTATCAAATTAATTTTAGAAGAAGAGGCTCACATCTAAATTTACACTCGTAAATTATCCTTTTTTATTTTATTACAAGATCCATGTATTATGTATATTATGTATTAAAGAAGTGACTACAGGGTGGTAAAATTCTCC
Source organism: Nephotettix cincticeps (assembly GCA_023375725.1). NCBI lineage: Eukaryota > Metazoa > Arthropoda > Insecta > Hemiptera > Cicadellidae > Nephotettix > Nephotettix cincticeps. Next base: position 8,304,882 of record CM041786.1, on the reverse strand, counting down.
ATCTTTATTTTTACAAAAAGACTAAATGCTACTTATAAACCAACCCATAAATTCAATATATTAATCAGTTATTATTGTCATATATCAAATTAAAATCTAACATTTCTTTTTTTAAATATAAATTAAAATCAACATATTTATTGTGAATTCGGTGAAAGTTGGACTTACCTTAAGGACAATTCGAAATTCATATCACTATTTTAAGTTAAACTGAATCAATCAATCAGACACAATTTGGACAATCATTTATTTTAATCAAACATTATTCAAGACAGCACGATATCCTTGACCCTGATATAAGAATTCGTGTTATTGAAAATTACATTTATTTTATTAAAAAGACTGTATTGAAATATTTCCATAATAGGCATAGCTATTTATTATTCTTGTAATAGAGGCATTTTTGCCATTTTGATTCAATAGGCTAGCGTCATTTTTGTCTACCTCAATAAATTGTATTGTAAAATCAAAACCAAATATTAATACATATTAAGTAAAGCAATTAAATTTAATTAAAATAAAAAGTAAATCTATTACAAAATCGTTATAATTAAAATATACCCCCGTTCATGAACACTGAAAGTAGTCATTTCTACCATAAATAATTTTTATCTTAACATTTTTACCAACTTTCATAAACATCTGTCCATAAATAAAGGAGTTTGCCTATTCCCTATATGATTAATATGGGAAAAGAGTATGCAGGTTTGCTGCCATGATAAACACATAAACTATGATTTTTAAGCATAAATGGATAGATCTCAACCACATGAAGCTAAATATCAAGTTTTATCCAAAAATATTGATTAATGTGGGAAATATTAATTTTTCCCTATCCTCCATAAGATTAACGTCGGAGCCCCACAATACAACGTACTGTGTTTAGATTTTTTAATATCTCGGTAACCGTTTGGAGAAAAACATTAAGGAACTTAACTGTGTAGTTTTTTTAAGCTGATTCCAATGGTGAAATATAAAATTAGAAATTTTTAAAAATTACATGTGAAAAACGCATAATGAGTTTCAAAGATTATTTAAGTTATTCTAATATTATTTATAATCGATTATTTTAATAAATCTAATCAGGTCAAAATTAAATGATGAAGTTCAGATTATTTTAGTTTGAGACCGTCTAAACCCACACCAACCCCCGAGGGTAGGTCAGTTGTCTGTGGAGTGGAATGGGTGGTATTTCAATGCAGACTTGAGGGCTCCTACGGCCAGCCACTTCCGGGTACTCGGCCCCTTGGACGAGGCGCCAATCCTTCTACCTGGTCATCGGAGCTTCTCGTCATCGTGGATACGACACGAACACAACGATATCACTACTGACGATGGTCTAACAATGTCCACTTGCCTTTATGAGGTGTCTAATCGAACATATAAATGTACATACTAACACTTGGGTTAGGTTGGGTTTGGTTCTTTAAACAGGGTGGTAATAAAGTCCCGTCCCCTATTATTTTTTATTTGTTAGAAGAAATAAATAAACTTTGGGAAAACATAACTTATTTTTTGAAAGTAATTTTTAGTGCCCCAAAAAATGGGGGGTTTTGGGGGAAACTCAAAATTTTCAAATGTAAAGCCCCAAATGTTAACCTCATTTTAAAGTTCCTGAAATTTAAAGACGATTAGCGAAAATTAGGGGTCTTAACCTCAATCCAGTACAAAATGGCGGCATTTCGAAAATTTTGACCCTGGGGTTTTTTTAAAGACATTTCCCCCTTTGGTTTTTGCTACAATTTAAATTTAAAGTGATTTTCAATTATGGGATTCATTGCAATAAGGGGAAGGAACTTTACTCTGTATTTTCAGCAAACGATAAACGTCTACTGTTCTTGTATACTAGTTTTTCTAAAAACGCATTTTTCTAAGACGTATTTACGTCATATTGATGTGGGAAGATTGATTTATCAGAAGCTTTTAATTTGTTTTTAGCCAATAGATGTTCTTATAATAAGTTTGTATATACAGTATACATGTTAATTTACGAAGAATAAGCACGCAACGTCCATTTTGTGAATTTTCTGTAAAACAGTAGCTAGAACAATCTAACATTAATTAAAAGGAAATGTGCATGGAAAGAACTTGGGTCTGAAAGGGTTAATAGTAAGGAATCTCCGTTCGTACTTTGATAAATATAATGCGCTTGTCTGGCATCTTTGTAAAATTCTCACTGTTTAGTGATGGATTTGTAAGCTAAAGTTAAGTTTAAGGGTTTTGTTTACATAGTGTGTGGGTCAGTTTAAAGTAAATAAAACCCGTATACAAAAGGTATAAAATGATGAAAATAAGTATAAATACTGTGGGCGCTTTCGTTTTTCACGGAAGATTGCAAAAATCTTTGTTCAGCGTCATAGAAAAGTCACACAGGAAAAAATAAATTATTGAGATTTGACCCATTTTGTCTTTTTTGGGCTGTAAAACGTGAAAATAACAAAAACGGTGGCGACGTCCAATCCAGCTACTTGGAAGTCACGAATTGTGGATAGTTGTGAGAGATGGTCGGTGGGTGTAGTGTTCTCTTGTGTAGATTAACGTCCGCACTATTGAAGACTACGTTAATCCACACAGACAATCCTCATAATTAGACCAGTTCGTAATTCAAAAGCCGTGGTTTGGATTCCACGTTAAACTGTAGGTTCCTTAGTTACCATCGGCTGTTGGGCTATTAATTAACAGTCCTGTCTAGGAACATACCAGCCTTAGTCAGTAACAATACTACAAGATCGCGCCACAATCATTGTACACTCATTTTCGCTGACAATCGAATCAGAGATTTTGTCCTGGTAAAAAGTTGCATAAGTCATTCACACGTTTCTCATTCATACATGGCTTAAAATACCTACATGGGTAGCTTGCCTTTTCAATAATCTAATCGAACCTTATTCCAAGCAATTTACGACAATTTTTTTATTCATATACATTTTTAAAATTCAAACCTAGTGTTTACCTTGTAGATTTCCTAAGCTATTTCCGCACTTGCTTCCAATAACTTATCATTTATTCCATCTATTTTCACTACTTGCAAAAGAACACATGTAATGCCATTTGATCATAAATCTGATGTTGAAGTGTTTTGAGACACCAAAACTATTTTAAACCATATTCACCCCCAGGAGAAAGGGCCTGTTGTTTGGGATTAGAACAGCAGATACAATCGAGGACCGAGTCGTGGATAAGATCAGAGGCACGGGTATTTAGGGAGAAGTCCACCGCAACTGAACAGATGTTTATTCGAGATAACGGCGAGGACAATAACTACCCAGCATCCAAGTTTGGTTGTGTGATTAAATGTAGAAAATCAAGGAAAATAAAGGGCGAATCACGTAAGGTATCCAATATTGATATTGTTGAACATACAATGATGGAAAATAATTATTTTACTCTAAACTAACCCCAAAATTTTGCCAAAAGTTGTAGGAAATTTATTTATTTAACTGATTTAAAAACAATCCAGCTACTTGGAGGTCAAGAATTGTGGATAGTTGTTAACGATGGTCGGTGGGTGTAGTGTTATCTTGTGTGGATTAACGTCCGCAATATTCAGTACTACGTTAATCCGCGAAAACCATCCTCATAATTAGACCGATTCGTAATTTTAGAGGCAGTGGTTCGGATTCCACGTTAAACTGTAGGTCCCTTAGTTATTGCCATCGGCTGTTGGGCTATTAATTAACAGTCCTGTCTAAGGAATATGTCAGCCTTAGTCAAAAACAAGACTACAAGATCGCGTCACAATCATCTTACTCTCATTTCTCATTCATACTTGGCTTAAAATACCTACATTGGTAGGTCACCATTTTAAATGGTAATCTAATATAATCTTATCAGTCATTAACAGGCTGTCTCACACAATAAGGTAAATTTTAATTTTTGTCAGACGTAGCCTAACCATAAAAAAGCATAATTCAATGAGTTTTGGCACAAAATAGTAATGCCAAAGAATAAGAAAGTGAATGGACTTTCAAGTTTAAGAGTCTGCATCAGTGGTAGGCATCTTGAATTTTAGTCCCGTAAGGGCAATGTTAAATTCTGGCGGAACATACCTTCACTTTGGCGTGTGTAGTGGCGTTAATTATCAAAATATCAATTTAAAACTTTGGAAGTGCATTGATGAGATGTGGCTCAAGGGCAAGACCTTTTCAATATTTTCAATATGTTCAAAAATTTAACTTGATATAAAAACAAAACAAAATATTCAAAAACAAAATATTCCTGGATTTTTGTTTTTATATCAAGTTAAATTTTTGAACATATTGAACATATTGAAAAGGTCATGCCCTTGAGCCACATCTCATCAATGTACTTCCAAAGTTTTACATCGATACTTTGATAATTAACGCCACTACAGACGCCAAAGTGAAGGTATGTTCCGCCAGAATTTAACATTGCTCTTACGGGACTAAAACCCAAGATGGCTACCACTGATGCAGACTCTTAATATCCGACAGAGACGGTAAATTATGATCTCTTACCTACGGCGTATTGTTTCATACGATACAAATTTATTCCATCCAATAAAACAATGCAGCATCATCATTTCGTTCCACCAAAAGGCCGAGAATGAAGACCAAGCATTTACGTATGGCAAATGAATCATGCAGTCTATAGACGATTTATGTATGGGTAATCAGCTTTTACTAAACATGACAAGAACGTAGAATCGCCGAACCCCCAATTCCGGGGACTGTATATATTAGTAATAAATCAAAAGACTACTGGTGGAGTCAAGCAACAAACTCTCTATACTTAGCAAATTTTAAAATACCCCAATCACAGCAGACCTGCGTACTCAGTGAATTTCCAAACCAATAATATAATAATAATAACATAAGACAAGTTGTATCGATATCTGTCGATAAATATGAGAGTTATTTGCTTATTCTACATAAGATTAACATGGGTATGAAGATTTGCGGCTGTGAGGAACACTGAAAATAGGCGTTTATAGCTAAAACAGTTTGTATTTTTACCATTTATACCGAGTTTCATCAACATCTGTCCATAAATAAAGGAGTTTGCTATTCCATATATGATTAACGTGGGAAAATAGTATGCAGATTAGCTGCTATGATAAACACATAAACTATGATTTTTAAACATAAATGGATAGATCTCAACCACACGAAGCTAAATATTCAGTTTCATCCTAAAATATGAGTAAAATATACAATTTTCCTTATCCTCCATAAGATTAACATTGGAGCTCCAAAATACAACGTACTGATTTCTATTTTATAGATAGATTTTTAGATGTGTAGATTTTTAATATCACGGTAACCGTAGTTTTTAAGTTGATTTCAATGGTGAAAGATAAAATTTAAACATTTTTTAATTACATATGAAGAACGCAAAAAACCCAAATTTTCAGTATACAACCTACAAGTTCTACTACACGCTCCGATAGACCGATATGTCTGGTTTACGAACTTGCCCGAATAAATGTAGGAATACACGTCTCTACCTAATTTGGTCTCGATCCACCATTTTTACGAGAGTTATCGTGTTCACAGACACACGACTATTGTTTTTGGCCTCTGAACACCTAAAAACAAAAAAATAATATGGTCCCGGACCTAAGTCTTGCTATGAGACCTACGGTAATAGCTTCTTCCCTATGGGATATTCGGTAACACAAACCTCCTATTTAAACACACACCGGAAAGAAATTGAGACATGAAGACAAGAGTAAGGTGTGTGAGGATGGGTTTAGTTGGCTGAACACATCATGTCCATGGTAGCCCCTGCCCTTCTGGGCCTCTGAACTTCATACCGAGAGATGGACCATCCTCATAATTACACCAGTTCGTAAATCCGCATGGTTCGGACTCCACAATCTGTAGGTCCCTTAAATGTTAATTAACAGTTCTGTCTAATGAGCATGTCAGCCTTAGTCAGTAACAAGACTACAAGCTCGTGCCACAATCATATTACACTAATTTCTCATTCATACTTGGCCTAAAATACTTACCTGGGTAGGTCGTCTTTTACTTTCTCCCCTTATACATAGTATATGGAGAAAGTATTGTTTTCGAAAACATTTTAGAATTTGAGTTGAGAGGGGATATATTCATTTTGGGTTCCCCTTAATCTAAAGGTCTGTCTGTCTGTTAGCCACAGTCTACCCCGTAGGTCCGATTGAGATTAAATGTGGCATGTATGTGTATATTCACCGTATCTCCAGGCGTTTTTTTCATGTTTTTCCACACTGACAATACGTTAAATATTTACACCCAATTGCCTAGTAATGATGATACAGAGAAGCGTGTCCAAACGAACCCAGCAGAATCGGAATTTATCAGATATTTAAAAGACGATAAATGTTTATCGCAATCTTGGTATCCGCGGTGAGGGTGTCCACAATGGGCCTCATCGGTGTCCTGGGGAGTGGTGACTTGCACTGGCTACCTAGGGTTCCCTGCTGTTACATGGTTAGGAACCCAGAAACCCCTCGGCTACCCCGTAGCAAAAATCACCTCGGCGCTTTAAAACAACATTGCTGAGATATGGGAAACGAGCGTTGCAGTAGTGTAGATGAATCCTATTCCACGCATTAGAGCGTTTCAGAGGTGTAGATGAATCACTTTCTACGCATTATAGCGTTTCAGAGGTGTAGATGAATCCTATTCTACGCATTAGAGCGTTTCAGAGGTGTAGATGAATCCTACTGTACGTATTAGAGAATTGCAGAGGCGTAGATGAACCCTGTTGTACGTATTAGAGCGTGACAGAGGCGTAGATGAACCCTGTTGTACGTATTAGAGCGTGACAGAGGTGTAGATGAATCCTGTTGTACGTATTAGAGCGTAACAAAGGTGTACATGAATCCTACTGTACGTATTAGAGAATTTCAGAGGTGTAGATGAATCCTTCTGTACGTATTAGAGCGTGACAGATGTGTAGATGAATCCTGGTGTACGTATTAGAGCGTAACAGAGGTGTACATGAATCCTACTGTACGTTTTAGAGAATTACAGAGGTGTAGATGAATCCTGCTGTATGTATTAAAGCGTGACGTGTGTGTAAATGAATACTGTTGTACGTATTAGAGAATTGCAGAGGTGTAGATTAATCCAACTGTACGTATTAGAGAATTGCAGAGGTGTAGATGAATTCTGTTATTCGTATTAGAGCGTTGCAGAGGTGTAGATGAGTCCTGTGGTACGTATTACAGAATTGCAGAGGTGTAGATGAATCATTTTATAAGTATTATTTATGTTACCAATGCGCTGTGAATGGTTTTAGGGGTAAACTACCATTAAAAATAAAATAGATGGTCTGGGGATATAAAGTTCCTCATTTTGTATGAACTTATAAGAACTTGTATGAATTCGTTGTATGAATTAATAATTAATGACTTATTTCATTCATAATAATAATGGTTGATTGGATGTTGTCATCAGATGTACCGAGTTTTAAGAACCCATCAAGAAGAAATTGTATCGTAGCTTGAATTAAATTTAGTCCCTATAGATTTATTCAGGACGTCAAACGATGACGTCACTGACGATATGATGTCACTAACGAAATTAAGTCACTGTTTCAATTTTTGGTCACGAAAATTGCCAACACCCCCCCAGACCAAAGACAAATAAGTCAAAAATGTTTGTATTTACTTCCCTGTAGGAATTAAGTTAGATCGTGGATCTAACCTAATTCCCATGAAGGGAATGTTTTCGGTTCATCTAAACAACTGTTCTAATAACAAAAAATCCAATACAATAGCTGGTAGTTACTATATAAATTTAATCTTAACACTTTCGCTGCACTTACACGAATCTGTAACAATTCCTAGAGCTTAGATTAGATTAGATTAGATGATTTGAAATGGCGACCATATCACAAGGTAGGTATTTTAAGCCAAGTATGAATGAAGATTGAGTGTGATATATTTGTGGCGCGATCTTCTTGGTAGTCTTGTTACTGACTAAGGCTGACATGTTCCTTAGACAGGACTGTTAATTAATAGTCCAACAGCCGATGGCAACTAAGAGACCTACAGTTTAACATGGAATCCGAACCACACCCTCTAAATTACGAATTGGTCTAATTATGAGGATAGTCTTTTTGTGGATTAACGTAGTATTCAATAGTGCGGACGTTAATACACACAAGAGAACATATCCATGTCAAAACTTTTGGGCATTTTTCGACCTTCAAACTGCAACAAGGAAAATCGAATAAATGTCTAATGAACCACCAACCAGCTTTCTTATATTCTCAAGATAGCATCGTCCGAGGCACACGACCAAGCAATTATCACATTCCCCGCATGGCGCTAACGTTCCCACAGTTTCTACAGGGGTTGTTAGTCAGACCCCGTTTTGGACACCACCCCCTTCCCCTCACCACCACCCGGATATCTATTCTCCTATACAATATTGCGACCTTGTGGTGTATATATATCTACTAGGGCTTAGTTGTTCGGCCACGTGATCGGACAAGTCGATTAGGAATATTCATGGTATTAACATTGCTAAAAACGTTGTGATCCAACTATTCGGTTTTTTACCAGCGTTACCCAAAGCAGGTTGCTGCGATTTGCAAAACAGACTAATTATGTTTAGGTTCACAGGCAAATATGAAACATAGTATAATTATTATTACCTTTAATAATAATTAAGGGGACTCCGCCTTGGTGTTGGAACCTTTGGCAGCATACCAAAGATCCATTATAAAAACTATCCTACACAAAAACCAGAGATATCCAACCAATTTACTATTTCTTGAATTTCCCGTTCTTAATATTAGACAACCCTTTTGGAAAACTTTACTAATTTATATAAAAGAAAACAAAAATTCTATTTTTACCATAACTACGCATCACTATGAAACCAGAAGGAAGGAAAATGTTGGCTTTCGAATTCCTAAACTAATCAACAGAACAAATTTATTCAATTCTTTTTATCTAGCACATCAACTCTACCGTAATCTTCCCTGCGAGATTTTATTGGCCGAAGGAGACAGTCTCGCTATTTTTAAGCGAAAAGTGGAGGAGTGGCTGCTCCGTATCGGTTCCGTGGCTGCAGAACAACTTATTGTTTCTCCTTATGTGTAATGTGGTAGACTATATTCGAATCTAGTGACTCCAATAATTTTCATTCTTTTTTAAATTTCGTTAACTAATCTATAATAATTACAATAACTTTATCTTGTCAGGTCCTACTCAACAATTTCTTCTTTTCATATTTCACCTTTGCAATTTGCTACCTTTTGTTCTGGTAACACACATTTACGCTGTCCATTGTATTTTTTTTCTTCACATTAATAGCAGCAATAGGATTATATTTGTTTTTCCCCTTTAGACGTTAAAATATTCTAGATGTATGTTGTTTATTTTCATTAAACATGAACTGAGAGACTGTCCGGCTCATCCTCACACTCAGACGCATAGTCTTGTGAGGATTTTCCAGTAATAATAATGTGTTTGTTATGACAAAATTGTACTTTTTTAGTATGAAAATAAACATCTTGAAACCTTTCTAAAATTGTGACCCATCCAGGTATGTTCAGCCAAATTATGAGTAAAAAATTAGTATATTCACATTAATTTTATTTTTATAAGTCTACATAGTTTATTGATTTCAACCCTATTAAAAAATTACACTCTATTGAAGTGTTAACCCGATGGAACGAATTTAACTGGTGGTAGATCAAATCTAATTTTTAACGAACAATCATACAATCTGATTAAAGTTATCTAGTTATAAGTTTTAATTTTGTTATCTCAAGTGTAATTTGGATGGATTTTCTTTCATTTACTATATTATGATATCAGCCATACAATGGACGAGTTCTCTGTTAGTCAGGCTAAAAATTTTACAAAGTTGTAAAACAGACGTTACGTTATCTAGATGATTTCACGAGTAGAAATAGAATATTAATATGAATTGTAATTAAATAATATTTTTATAATCGCGTTAAGTCAATGATTCAGTTAATCTAATAAAAATGGAAAGGTGAAATATCTGCAAGAACATGACACAAGTTCGGGAGCAATATTTTGAAAGTAAACGTCACAAATATTAGTTTTGTGAAGTTGTTGAATAAGTAACTAAAAACATATAGAAAGATAAGTATGACGTAAACAAAACCAGTGACGTCACTGGTACAGAAATGTTTATGATGGTCTCCACAATACCACCCTCTTAGCTACACCAATTCGTAATTCAGAGGCCGTGGTTCGGATTCCACGTTAAACCGTAGGTCCCTTAGTTGCCATCGGCTGTTGGGCTATTAATTAACAGTCCTGTCTAAGGAAAATGTCAGCCTTAGTCAGTAACAAGACTACAAGATCGCGCCACAATCATCCTAAACTCATTTCTCATTCATACTTGGCTTAAAATACCTACCTGGGTAGGTTGCCATTTCAATAATCTAAGTATCGTGACCCATACCTCTCTGTATATTTTGAGTTACCCTGGAATAAACTAAACAGTACGACGAACAATATGGTAGCTTCGCATTCCAACATAAGTTAGTATTTGGAATAGGTTTAGTCATAGTCATTATGATGAAAAAACAATATTATGAAAGATATTTAGTATCAGTCCGCTCACAAAGCATTTATATATAAAAACTAGTTGGCCCAAATCCAATCTTAGAATCTTAATCTTGAAGATGAGGGACACGATTACAACGCACAGTCGATCCCAGGATAAGCGCAAGTGACCGGTCCTGTGTCCTGAGTCCTGTGTCCTTGGTCCTGGGGCAGCGAGCAGCGAGAGCATGTTGGTTTTTTACGTTTCAACAGACAGTGTCACTTGATCGCCGTCTGACGGACTCCAACTAATCCTGCACCGGCCAGGAGACGGTCGAGGATAATCCGGGCATCCTGCTAGCCTCCACGTCGGAGAGAATGTCGTCGGTCACCCGTGGATGCCCACCGGGTGGGTGCTGGAGTGATCATCACTCAGGGTGTTTAGAGATAATTATTGAATTATTCTAATATTCCGGTAATCTATAATATTATAAAGAAGAGGTGGTTTCTGTATGTTTGTGGGTTTGTGGGTTTGTTGTGGCAAGTGAATGCGAAAAATACTGAACCGACCGGTTTGAAATTTTAGGCAAAGGTAGATCTTAAACTCATGCAACACATAGGCATACTCATTTCCTTAAAATCCTCTCGGGCTACGCCCTGTGAACGTCCTAAGTTTCAATGTTTACATTTTTAGAGAATGAAAACATAAAATTACTTGAATGTCAACAGCTGTGAATACTAAAATTTGACAGTTCGAGAAGAAGGAGAAGAAGAAAGAGCTGCCGTGACCGTCCTAGGTTTCAATGTTTACATTTTCTAATGACAACATCCGTTTGCACTATATTTTGAAAGTTCGGGAAGAAGAAGAAATAAAGTTGATTTTTCAGATAAACTGCTGGATCGAAATTAGTGAATTATTTGAAATAGCGGAATGGTAGATTTTAAGTTTTTTTCCGACGACTGTCTCTATTACATTAATCCTTATCCTCTCCCAATATTTGACATATGTTACTTTGAAATGTTGTAGACACTCCTGTTTTGTCATTTTGTAAACAATGAAGAATTAATTAACAATACCTTAAATGTATCAGTAGAGCCTACACCTTTCAGCCTTTTTAGCCCGTGCGAAGAACGGGTACTTTGGCTAGTGTAAATATAAAATAACACCACAATTTTAATGAGCCCCCATTTAAATGATTTAAGACTGATGTAACTGAGTATTAAGACTAAAATCTGCACTAAAACATCCAAAAGTTGTCAAAAAGTGGAATAAGAGAGCACGCGTGGGAGATTACAGTATCTGATAACAGACCCTGACAGATACTTGACAGATGGGTTGACATTCTATAATTTGCTCAATTAAAAGATTTCGTAAATTTCCGGAGTGCTCTTTGGAGCTCTAGTTCTTGCAATGTTTGGAGGTTCGAACAAACAGAATGGTAAGAAATGGCTTGAAAAACATACATATGGTTACATAAATGTGACCAACTTATTGCTTAAGGACTTAAGGAAAAATTTCGTTCCACGCCCAAAAAATTATGTTAATTTTGCAACAACATGACTGAGACGGTGGCGACGTTCTGTTTATCCAGCTACTTGGAGGTGACGAGTTGTGGATAGTTGTGAGCGATGGTCGGTGGGTGTAGTGTTCTTTTGGGTAGATTAACGTCCGCACTATTGAATACTACAATAATATGACCACCCTCATATTTAGACCAGTTCGCAATTCAGAGGCAGTGGTTCGGACTCCACGTTAAACTGTAGGTCCCTTAGACATGCTATTGACTATTGGGCTATTATATTAACAGTCCTGTCTAAGGAACATGTCAGCCTTAGTCAGTAACAAGACTACAAGATCGTGCCACAATCATCTTACAGTCAATTCTTATTCATACTTGGCTTAAATACCTACCTTGTGATATGGTTACCATTTCAATGACTAATATAATCTTATTTAATCATATTATTGTTGGATAAAAGTGTAGAGCTATTACTGCAATCCTCATTGTAACAAAACCCCTATTGTAAGGCTAAGAACAGATTTTTTGACATGAATATGTCTTAGATCTTAAGGGGTTAGCAATTTGTAAGACGCAAATTTGAAACATAAGAACAGCTGTTTAAATGAACTGAAACCATTCGCTTAAGACATATCCATGATCTAACCTATTTCCCACAGGGAAGTAAATAAAAACATTTTTTTGTTTTGGGGACCCCAGTCATTCTTAACAACAGTACAACAGGTACTATATTTGTTGTAAACTAGTATTTTAGTTTATATAAAAACAAAATAAATTAGAGCATGCCTTTTGCAGGAAACGTCTAATGTTTGGGGTAAATTTGTTAAAAACATTTCCTTCCCATCAAGTCACTCCCACCCCTTGAAATAACTTAAAATTTTCAGAAGGTAAGGCTCCCTTTAACGAGCGTAAAAGAAGTTTGAAAATACTTCATGCGTGGATATGGCAATTTAAGAGTGTGTTTAATAAGCTTTTAATCCTTATATATCATTAAATTATGAAAAAACTAAACCAATATGACGCGTTTTCAAGAAAACGTGATTTGTTAAAAAGAGGGATTATTGTGGTAAACTTAAAGATCTTTCCCAAACACTTACCTAAAATTTTATAAAGAGCTGAGTACCCGATATGATAAAAATATAGATTAAATTTAATTTTTCATTTCAAAAGGCTACAAAAGAAAACCTTTGACGATGACAAAGTTCAAATTTGATACATTAGTAAATTTGTGAGATGTTTCAATTAATTGTAATTGCATTTGAAATTAACCTAATTAATTTTTGCCTAAATGTCTTGACTAGGAAGTCAATCAAATCAAAGAAATAAATTAAAAGAGATTTCTTTTTGGAATTCACACAGTAATTTCCTTTAGTTATTTTAACTGTTGAAAATGAAGCTCACAACTTCTCAGACTTTCAAAAACGACTTTCCACTGCGGAAAACTCCGGCCAAGTGGTTAATTTCACTTCAAAGAGTGGTAGACTTTTAAAATTAATTACCCCAGTAAATCAACATCATGTGGCGGGGGTTTTGGACAAGCGTGCATCGGCGGAGCCCCGAAATTAAATTGCGGCCAGATAACTTGAGTGAAATGAATTTTCCGGAGCCCCCCCCCCCCGGGGGCGGTCATGCGCGAGCCAAGTGTGTCGGAGGGTGGGATGTAGGGGGGGTTTATTAAAAAGTGATCGTAACGCAGTCTCCCGGGAGGCGCGGTAATTACTAGGGTATTGCCGGTGTACTGTTACAGCTATACAGTTACAGAGATTACGTTGGGCTATTTGCTGTGTTTTGTGCCCCCTCGGGACCCCCCCTCGGCCCAATATGTCCCTTATCAGAACATCTGACAAGCCTCCAACATTTCTTTGATGTAGTACAAATTGATTGCTCCATCGACCGTGTTAATGCGCGCACATGTCTCTTTGCAGTTTGACATTTCTGCGGTTGGGCTCTATGTGAGCAACGTTATCTTGCGGTCACTTTTGCGTGTCGTTTTCAATTCGCAAAAGCCACACGATGTAATAGATTTCTTTCAAATTACAAAAGGTATATTCTTTAATTTACTAGCTGACTCGCCTTGCAGGTTCTTTTTCAGTTGATTAATTCGCCATGTTCTGTAGTCGAATAGCATGCCGGCTGTGTTGTGAAAGATTAGATATATTCTGGGTCGCGTTATAGTTAATAAAAAACTGATACGAAAATATATTATGAACATTCCCTAAAAACAAACAAATCCAAGTGGATTGACTTTCAATGTTCAAATCCAACCTAAATCAAACCATACATAACTGCAATACGTTTTTTAAGAAAGATTAAAACTTCTGAATTGTTAATAATAATACTCTCATAACATTCAATAACCACACACGCACAAAACAAAAACATACAAAATTATTGTTACACTCTGATAACCAAAACAACTAGTAATCTATAATGTGTTTTTCTAAACAAAAATTCGCTGAAAATGACGCACAATGACGTTATCTGTTGACTGGTAAAAAAGCAACACAAAATCACCTGCTAATAAAATATTTAGATCATTGATGTATTCGCGTCTTCTCTTTTTAAGCTTCACATGTACAAACTTAACAGGCCAGTGGGCCTTAGCCCTAAGGTTAGGCTAAATACAAAACTGAATATGCCTATATCCTACTCGAAGCAGAGACGAAATCATAGAACATTAAGATCGGTCCAGACGTTCTCGAGTTATACATTTTGTAACTAACACGACTTTGTTTTATATATTTAGATTCTCCATGACTTAGGGCCTACACCATTTTACAATAGTATACTAAAATTTAAACAATATACCACCAAATACCAAATAACAAATATACAACGATACAAAACAGAATATGACCAGAATAATTGATAGAACTTCATGCAGTACACGACGATAACTATCCACGAATTGTGGATAGTTGTGAGCGATGGTCGGTGGATATTGTGCACCCTTAAGTGGATAAATTCCGCACTATTGAATACTACTGCTACGAGCAGTGGTTCGAACTCCACGTTAAACTGTAGGTCCCTTAGAGTGACACAATCATCCTACACTCATTTCTCATTCATACTTGGTTTAAAAAAACTACCTGGGTGAGTTGCCATTTCAGTAAAAAGTAAAATAAAGAAAATAGAGTACAGAAGAGTACAGATTGGTTACAGATCAGCTTAAATATGAACGGGTGTTCCCGAAGCATCCCAGTACACGACACACTGACTGGTGTCTGTAACAACGTGGAAATTACTTTAAAACAGCCCTCATACAAATAACTAGCCCTGATCGCCTCTCTAACTGTTGTTGAACTATTCAAAAGTTTAAGGAACATGTCAGCCTTAGTCAGTAACAAAACTACAAGATCGCGCCACAATCATCCCACACTTATTTCTCATTCATACTTGGCTTAAAATACCTACCTGGGCAGGCTGCAATTTCAATAATCCAATCTAATATAATCATCCTGCTAATACAAAAGTATATCTAAAATACTTACCTGGGTAGGTCACTATTTTAAGTGTTATGATAACAACAGAGTCGCTGGCGGGAGTAGAGTGAATTTCAAAGAACTTATGTTATTCCCATCATAGTAATCGAATAGTGCTGAGTACGCAGGTTTGCTGCAATAAGGGTTTTTTTACACGGTCATGTGCTTATATTAAGGCTGTTCGCTAGATAAAAACATATACGAGTTTAAACAAAAACAATAGTTTATCAAATTAAATTGCAACTAAACTTGGTATACCAATTAATTTATTATCCGTAAGAATTACAATGAATACGTAGGTTTGCTGCCAAAAAAACATAATATTTGGGGGTTTTTTATGTATTGATACAACTTAAGCAGATTGACTTGAAAACCAAATTTTGAAAGAGTATTTGAGTAAATAAGAGAGTTATAGATTTTTTAGCACAGTACAATGTACTGTGTTTACTAATTTAATTACAGTATATCAATAGCCATTTGACCTAGTGTCATGATTAAAAATACTAACTTGAAAAATCTGATTTTTCAATTTAGTTTTGGATTTAACTAAAAAACACACAATTCAGTATTTTTAATCACAACTCTAGGTAAATTAATTGGTTTGTGAGATGTAAAAAATTGTACGAGTGAACACAGTACGTTTTCTAGTTAATATTTATCAACACAGCCATAAAAGTTATGGCAGAAAATCTACGTATTTATTTCCCATGTTAAAATAAATTCAAGCTGATAAATTCATGGATCATACCATAAATTATAATAATCTAAATATATCAAACAAAGTCGTGTTAGTTACACGCATTATAACTCGAGAACGGCTGGGCCAATAATTTTAATGATCTTTGATTTTTTTGTATTCGTCTCTGCTCCGGTCATGCTTTAGGCATATTCAGTTTCCATAAATTCACAAAGTTTCCATTCAATTACGTTTTAAATTTCTAATGTTAACCTTATGGAAAATAAGTTTGTTTACAAATTATCTACAATCAAAACATTTGATTTCTAAAGCTACAGCTGTTGTTTTACTTTCCATTAGCAATATGCTTTACTATCCAATGCCATCTGAATCATTCATTAATGTAAAACTATGAAGTAAATGTGCACTGTACAAAATGAACAGATTTATTCACCACGTTAATAGTTTACGGTTTTTGGGGATTATGTATTTATCTGATTAAAAGTCACGTGTTTATAATTATGTCGGCCAAATAAAAAATAATTACGGTGTTTATACATATTACGTTTGTTATAATAATCAGCTGTTGTATATCTTTCCTATAAAAGCCGTATTACAGTTAGGTTTTGTTTGGTTTTAGGTTGGATTAGAAAAATTGTGAATCAATCCACTCAGATTTATTTGTTTTGTGGTAATGTTATTAATATGTGTTATTGTTTCAGTATTGTTATTAACCATGCCGCAACCCAGAATATCTAATTTTTCACAACGAAGTCGTAATGCTATTCGACTTCAGAGCATGGGCCAATCTTAAAGTTAACACGTATTTAATGTTAGGCGTTACGAAGTTCGCCGGGTCAGCTAGTGAATAATATATTCTACCAATTATCAAATTTAACACATATATTTTTATACATTTAATTTGGTTTGCAAAAGATTAAACCTGTTAACATGTTTATAATATTCTTGTTTGTTTTATTGCAATAGTTTTAACAAAATGTTTGTTCTTTTAACATTGCTAGTGACAATTATTTTTGTTTTGATGGCAATAAAAAATATTATTGATTATTATTAATAATATTATTATGGAGAATATCTCGTATCATCAACAGATATCGATCAAACTTGTCATATACTACTGTCATATTTTTGATTTGGAAATTCTCTGAGTACACAGACTGAGTACAGTCTGCTGCGACGGGGGTTTTATTACTATTAAGTGTCTATACCTTTTTCAAGGGTAAAATGGCCCCGAAACAGGGAGTTTCCCAAGACCGCAGAGGCAGGTTGTCCCGCCGCTGCGTATCGACCACCCCTAAGCTCAACCCCTAACTCCCAACCCCAACCCCTTCGTGGATCGATGCTTGTAAGACACGACGCGGTCTCGGCCACCGACTTCCGACCGATCACGCTGAGACGGATAAACCGATCTGGCTTAGAGCTGTTCGCTGAAATGTATTCAACCTTTTACATCAGTGAAAGTGAAACTGGTAAACACAGAAGGCGCTCATTTGTAAAAGGCATGACGTGATTCCTTTATTATAAACTGAAGGTCACCGATTCGGAATTCGGTTCTGAGCAAAATCTTTATCTACGGCGATGTGTGTGTATGTGTGTGTGTGTGTGTGTGTGTGTGTGTGTGTGTGTGTGTGTGTGTGTGTGTGTGTGTGTGTGTGTGTGTGTGTATGTGTGTGTCTGTTAATTAATTACTTATCTCAAAACAGATAAACGAACGTTAGGAAATATCAACTCCGTTTCGATGATTGTGTCGCGATCTTGTAGTCTTGTTGCTGGCTAAGGCTGACATGTTCCTTAGACAGAACTGTTAATTAATAGCCCAAGGGTCGATGGGATATCTAAGGTACCTATGTAACAAAGTCCGAACCATTGCTTCTGAATTACGAACTGGTCTAATTAATTATGAGGATGGTATTTGGGGTATTCTATTGGGCGGACGTTAATCCACACCAGAGAATATCCTATCCACAGACCATCGTTCATAGCTATCCACAATTCGTGACCTACTACAGAGTCATATAACTACTAGGGAAATTCATGCTCCATTTAACAAACCCCTTAAAGTCTCCTGGATAAGGCTGGGGTCTACCCAAAGCTCTGAACTTTTCATTTGAGGGTTTACAACCTGGGATCCTGTACCCCCTTGGGCAGCTAACCCCGAGAAAACCCTATGTAAGCATCCTTCCTCAAAGAAGACAATAAGGAGATACGTCACTCCCTGAGGATCCTTGCCGGACTGGGCATTCACTTTTAGCCGAGATTCGAGCTCCGAGAAGAGACGATTAGAAAATACCTACGTACTCAGCCAATTTCCAAACCTATAATATTGCAATAATAATACAAGTATGTGACAAGATTGATCAATCATCACTTGTTGATAATTTAGAGTATATGCCTATTCTCCGTAACTTTAACATGGGAAAGAGTATGCAGGTATGCTGCTTTGAGGAACACTAAAAGTAGGCATTTTTACCATAAACTATTTTTATTCTAACCTTATACCAGGTTTTATCATTACCTGGACATAAATAAAGCAGTTTATCTATTCTACTTAAGATTAATATGGAAAAAATATGCAGGTTTGCTGCTGTGAGGAACACATAAACTATGATTTTTTTTTAGCAGAAGCGTATGACTCCCACCCAAACATATATATAGCTTCTTCCATATGGGAAATTCGCTAAAAAGACGAAAGGGAAGCCCCTCACACTAGACAGCTTAGTAGATAGCTGCAGGACTTATTACAGCTTCTTTTCTATACCCAATGTCGATCTCTTAGCTAAAAAATGGTCAGAGAACCGATTAGGGCTATTTAAACTTTTATACAAAACAATTTTATACAACTTCACAGCTGTTATAAACATTTTTATTCATTGCATACTAAAGTGGCAACTTCCCAGTTTGCTGAGCTAGTATTCAGTTATTTCCAGAGTCTGCAGTTCGGCGAAATATTTTGTTTGAACCCTATAAGAATAATATTTTGTGATATCATTACTAGTTCTTTGAAATTCATAATGACTGTGGTTATTAATAATTCAATATATTTTATTGGACCTTTTCAACGCATCTGTGTTTTTAACTGCACAACGTTTTTGGAGGTGGAGAAACTCCACCGTTTTCAAGTGATTTTTTAATTTACATTAAAAATTTAAAGTTAAACATACATATATTACTATATCATGTTGTCAATAATACCTATACTTACTTATCTATCATGAACAATTCAAAACTATATTGATAACGCAACAAATAACCACAACACTCCGCCTCCGAGCTAGCTGGGCGACTCAAAATAGCGTGCGCTCAGAACGTGAGTTAACCACTTCAGCTTTTTAATTTGACACCATTACCATGTTTCACGTGTATATAGTAACGCTGAAACATAATTAAAATTATTCTTAAAAGACTAAAATGCAAGGCGGAGGATCTACAGAATTACACCGTGTTATGGATGAAAAATTAGTCTAAGATGGTGTGAGTGTCAATGACTAATGCTGACATGTTCCCAAGACAGGACTGTTAATTAATTAATAGCCCATCAGCCACTGGAATCTAAGGAAAGTACAGTTTAACGTATGATCCAAACGATAATTTTTGAATTACAAACTGGTATAAATACGGGGATGGTCTTTGTGGATAGTTGTGAGCGATGATCGTGGGTGTAGTATTCTCTTGTGTGGATCAACGTCCGCACTATTCAATACTACGTTTATGTGCAAAGACCACCCTCATAATTAGACCAGTTCGTAGTTAAACTGTAGGTCCCTCAGCTGTCATCGGCTGTTGGGCTATTAATTAACAGTCCTGTCTAAGGAGCATGTCAGCCTTAGTCAGTAACAAAACTACAAGATTGCACCACAATTATCTTACACATAATCCTCATTCATAGTTGGCTTAAAATAACTACCTTGTGGTATGGTTGCTACTTCAATAATCGAATCTTATCCATTCTAAAGATAGTGCTTAAAAACTGAATTGTGAGAACGTTAATCCAAACCTACGCAATATATTTGTGTTGTACAAATATATCATACTTCCTCAACGTTTATTTGATAAAGTTCAACAAATAGTGTTAAAGAAATTGCTGTACATATAAGTCTACCCTGCGGTACGCCTAATCCTTCGACCAGGCTGTCTCCAGAGTCCCGAGCAATGGACCGCGAGTTCAATACGTTTATGAACATTTTATGAACCAGGAAAGTTTTCAAATTATTTTCAACTCAGAAGTTTCCTCGGAGACGCGCCCGCCCCCTCAACCCCTACTACCCCCTACAACCCTCGGTGCCATGGTTACACCCTCGCCATGCGCTCCCAGCTCGCTTCTGCCTCAACCACCATTGCGACTCACAGATTATTCATATTATGGGTAAAAATCTCGTGTTCAGTAAAATTTGTACTATGTGAAACTTAATTAAACAAAACTGATGTGAAAAACAGCCAAAAACACAATGTATTCACCCCATTGGGAAATAGCTTAGATCATTTGTAAGTGAATGTTTTCAGATACTATAAACAGCTGTCCTGATAGCCATATGACGTAACTTCCGTTACAATTATTGTGTGAAGTAAATTAACACCCCCCCAAGAGCTTGAAAATATATCTATAAAAATGTAAATCTCCTAAAATACAATGTACGTTGTATCTTTAAGTATGTTCTAAGCCTCCCTTTGGCAAACTAATTTATTTTGCCTTTGAATATTTGGTTCATCCTGATTTTTCTCGCTTGGCGATACTGATATAGCTTGATTGCCAAATTTAACATCTAGTAATTAAATTCAATCCGTTTAAGTAAAAATTCTTATACGGTTTAGCATGTTGGATATTATGTTTATTAATTTTAATTTTTTACTGTAAAATGTGTAGTTAGTGCATGTCCTTGTCACCAGTGGATAAGACCTTTGTTACCATGAGAATATATGTATTTTTTACTATCTCTTCAGTACTGGTAGCAATTTTTCCTTTTTTTAAAGAGAACAGTCCCAATTCTGGTCTTTGTTATACTACCTAACGTATAACTGTTGTTAGATACTTTTATACTTTATACTTTTAACTGAAATGGTGACCTACCCAGGTAGGTATTTTAAGCCAAGTATGAATGAGAAATGAATGTAGGATGATTGTGGCGCGATCTTGTAGTCTTGTTACTGACTGAGGCTGACATGTTCCTTAGACAGGACTGTTAATTAATAGCCCAACAGCCGATGGCAACTAATGGACCTACAGTTTAACGTGGAATCCGAACCACGGCCTCTGAATTACGAATTGGTCGAATTATGAGGATGGCCTTTGCAGATTAACGCAGTATTCGATAGTGCGGACGTTAATCCACATAAGAGAACACTAAATCCACCGACCATAAACTCGGCGAAAAATATTTTGGACGGGGTAAAAAATAGATTTTGAAATATTTATATTTTTCCACTTTCATCTGATGGTTGAAGTTGATTATACAAACAATTTTTATACAAATAATTTTATACAGGTTTTATGACCATATTTGTTTTTGCGTCTTAGCGTTCTATTATGTTTTCTTCTAAATTATGACCAAACAGCCTAAAGGACATTTTCACTAATCGACGCATCACATCGATATAGGCTAGTGAAATATCTCATTAGAAGTAAACAAATGCTTTCAATGCACGCGAACTAATAACATGTAACACGAGGATGACTCGGCCGGCCGGTAGAACAGATGTTTCGAGGTCAGTTATGCCAAGCCACCAAGTAGAAATTGACCAAAAATATCATATAATATTTATTTATGACCTAAGGAACTATAGACAGCCAAGAAACAATTTTAAAATAACTAAATTACGTTTTAATTTTTTGACGTATATATACGTCAAACGCTCGATATCCATATGGAGTGACGTATATATACGGCAACGCTCGGAAGTTAGTATCGTTGACGTATATATACGTTGGGAAACCCTAGAGCTAAGAGGTGAATATGTCATCCCCACTAAGCTACCCACAAAACATTCTCCAATGTGGAATTTAATTTCATTTCTAATCATTCAAATGTGTCTCCCATCCCCAACTTAGTTTTTAGTTTCAAATAGGATTTTATACGTCAATTGTTTGTTGGGAAAAATAATTCATATTTTAATTTTACTTAGTCGCCTTTTGTAATTACTAGTGAACCACGCAATTTCAAAACTCATTCAATTACATTTACAATGTAGTAGGCTCTAACTAAATTGTTTTCAAACTTAAAATGATTAGAACATTTAAAGGCGGAGTTCTAAAAAGAATATCAAGATCAACCAATCCTTCAGCCAAGTTCTCTAAATGGACTATTAACTATCCAATTAAACCGGTTAATTGGATAACTGGAGCAAAATTGAAGAAATAATTTGGGTTAATGTGAGGAAAATTAATTATGTTCATCAGGTTCGAATTGCGTAGGCCTACCTTTTACAGTTTCCTAATTTCATTCAAAGCGTCGTCTTTGTTCATACTTTCAATATATCTGTTTAGTGGGTTAGAGTAATGACAAATATTTTGCTCTTGTAATCCAAGAGATACGGTGATTACAAATCAATTAGACCTAAATACTATTTATCCTTTTCTCTTAATTTCAAAAGTTCTGAGTTTTACTATTTAAAAATAAAACTCCGCCATTACAAATTATCCTCCTGCTAGTCTGTGAGTTATCGGTCTGCCTTATGCACCATGGAGTGAAAAGTTATTTGATCTACTATCTAATAATACGCGAGATTTTTCGTCCTTCTTGTCTTCTTAAGGAGGGTATTAAAACAAAAGATTTAGGACTCTCGGTCAATAAGGGAGAGCTATTAGATTGGCTTGGACAGAATTAATAAATAACCAATAATTATTTGGATCCGTTGGAGAAGCTAAGGGCAGCAACCGTTTGAAGCGATGTGACTTCGTAATCTGGTTTAAGAGCCAATGAACAAGCTCTCGACTCTGTGCTCTCGATCTCTCTGGTTCAAATAAATGAAGGTCTTTGAAACTTACGGTCAAACTGTTTCTAATAACTTATTACAAAAAGTTAATTTTTGTATCTTTACAAATTCACTTTTTCGATTCCAACACGATCACTGTGGAAAAAATGGAAATCTTTAGAGTTAAAAAACTGTAGACCTATAGTTATTTTCCACTCGGTATTCAAATAATTAAATTTTTATAAATTTTTAGTAGTTCAGTATAACGTAGACCTGCAACTACCTAATTTAATACATTGCCTATCATGCTATTCATTATGCATATGTTTTCATCAACATTTTCGAATTTAAGTTGAGAGTGGATATATCAGTTTTGAGGCTCCCTGGTTGGCTTGAAAAAGGGTCAAACATTTGTTTACCTTTTGATATGGCTATCACCATTAAAACCAGCTTAAAGTCTAAACAAACTAGTAGTTTATGACTGACGGTTCTAAAGAAAAGTTAAATTTTATGTCATGGTGAACGCAGAACGTGGTCTAAGAGCACTCAATGTTATTTAGAATATTAAAAATTAGATTATTCATTATTTCACAGCCGTTTCCATGACACGTAATATTCAGTAGGCACCCATCGTCCAACAAAACACACAAACAACTTAGGACATAACCCCCCACTGGGTAAGTGGGGGGTATGTAAGTGGGGGGGTTTTAGTAGACGTTATGTCCCTAAAAACGTCTACTAAATATTTTAACTAGTTTTCTCTAGTTGTTAATTTAAAAAATTGGATGGTAATATTTATTAATAATAAATTTTGAGTGATAAACGTTAAAGAATATGAAAGTTTTCTTAAAGATTGCAGTCTTTGATTTATTTAATCCACTGATATTGTTTTTTTAACAAATTTATGTTTTACTACCATAACCTACAAAGTATTATTTTGAAAAGTTAAAAGTGTTTTCATTTAACAGACGGCTTTACGCTTAGGTAATAGGTAATAATAATAATGGTAATATGGGCTTATTAAAGTAAAACGTCTAACAGTCATTTTAAATCTGCAGATAACGCACAGGCCAAGCCAAGGCGATGGGCAGCGGTTTTTTTTATTTTGAGGGCTGTTGGGAACTGATAACGAGCCGAGGGCCTTCAAACCTAGAGCCGCAATAAATACAAGTCACAGCACAGGGGCTGCGTCGCACTAGGGGGTGAAACCACCCCTTGTACGTGAACGCGATACGCTCCGCTATTGATTCCATTACTATAACTATTATTTTCTAAAATGGTGACCTACCCAGGTAGGTATTTTAAGCCAAGTATGAATAAGAAATGAGTTTAGGATGATTGTGGCGCGATCTTGTCGTCTTGTTACTGATTAAGGCTGACATCTTCTTGGACAGGACTATTAATTAATAGCCCAACAACCAATGGCATCTAAGGGACCTATAGTTTACCGTGGAATTCAAACTAATTTTGCTTCTTTGTTGACGAAAGTAGTACTCAATAGTGCACATATGATATATAATTTAGATATACATTCAGTTAGTTATCATATAAAAATGATCTGTAAACATTTCGTTAAGATCTGAAAACAAATAAGCGTGAAAAGGATACCGGAAGGAGGAAAAATTACAATTTTGAGCAAAAACTCCTAGTCGCTTTTCTGCGAATCGAACTTCACCTGGGTGCCATAAAGACACTGTAAGTGTCAAGAAAAATGCATATATTTTTATGTTGAAAATATTTATTTACATTAAGTATTTGGTATCTACTTGTAAAAATTATAAGAAAATGAAATTTTCCGTGTTGTGTTACCTGAATATTATACCTTCCCTACAAGATGACTTCCAATGATTAAGTTATACTACAAACCGTGCATTTAACGGACTTACTCTTGAGTTAATTATTCATAACGTAAAAAATGCTGAGAGGCGTAGAAAGACACAAAACAAAAAATGGAAAAACGCCAGTGGCATTTTTTAACGTTTTGATGAGAAACGGTCCGAACCCTGTTCTTGTTACAAGGCCTTTCTAACGTCAACCCGTTGTCAGCTGAGTCAAATGAGTATGGAAACTCATTTCAACTATCGCTTCTTATTTGAAGGACAGCCAACTGTGAACAGAGTTGACCTATGGCATGGGAGGCCTGATTGATAAGAGCAGGTCGCAAGTCAAAGATGTTAATTTTGGGGTACCCCAGGGTTCCATTCTAGGACAGTTCCTTTTTATTTGTTCTGTTAATAACTTTCCCAATTCAAATAAGTACTTATCTACAATGTATGCTGACGACACTTCTGATCTTTTATGGCATAGGATTTTAAGTGGTGTAGAAACTAACGTAAAGGATTTTTTTTTAGAAAAGTTGATCTTTTACAAACAATAATCTAAAGATCAATTTTAATACCCAGATAACTCTAAGATATTAAAATTTATCAAAAGGTCGTTTTTGTTTTAACTTAGGGGTACAGTTTCCAAGGGTACATCATCTTTTACTAAAAATAGTACAGTATAAAGAACGTCATTTGTAAAATGTTCGGAGGCGAGACTATCGTATTATACTTTTACCACAAATACGACCAATGATCTCTCGACTTCCATTCAACGAAACCGATTCTAGTTGAACCTTAACATTTCTTTAGCTTTTCAGGAATCAGTTTTGTCCTCGAAAAAATTACAGACGCACTCGAGATGTGCGCCCACACGCAGCGTCACATACCAGACTGGAAAAAACAGAGGAGCAGTCTAGCGGGTGGTGGGGGGAGGGCGGGGCGAGCCCTGTGATTGGTCGACGGCCTCGTCACGTGACCGCCGTTCTGCGCATGCGGGCGTTGGCCATCCCCACTCCGCGCGGCTCTCGTCACTCCCATTCGGAAACATGTCAACTAAGTATATTTTTGTACGTGTTTTTGAAAAAGTTTAGGAGGGATTGCAGTGTGCTCGCTTCGGATCAATCGCGGGTTCTTATTTAATACGGTTTTCAGAGTCGTGGAAGCCTTTAAGCTCCTCCGGTAACAGGCTTAAGGCTTGTTTTATCCTCTGTGTGTGCGTGTGCGTGCGTGCGACGAACGTCTTCGGCAAAAATACTACTACGTACTAGAAGGAGGAGGAAAGTCCAACTAAGTAGCGATTCTGTCGAGACCACCACGGCGGGTAAGTGTTTCTTATCTTATTACGATAATAGATGACGAATTAATACCGAAACCGAACAAATGATTAAGCCTCCAGCGAAGAGATTTGCTGTAAGAAGATTAGGTGTAATATCCCTTTTTGTGAGGAAGGTGCCCTGCACCGTGGCTTAGTGGCTGTTGGGAGTCCGTACCGGCAACTAGTGTATAGTGTATACAGTGCTAGTGTGTAGTGTATAGTGTATAGTGAAGGTGTACCATGTGTTGTGTGGATTGCTTGCTACACGGTAGGCATGTATGCCCTTGCCCGTAACTCAACCATTTAGGGATGCACATTTTTATTGAAGGGTTTTCAAACTGTGACACACGGTTACAAATTCTACTCCCATTTTTGTTTCTCACTTAAATATAGAAGAAATTAATAGACGAAATATTTTGACGTAGGATAATAGAAAATAGTAGGCCTATTATAAGGCATGTCTGGGTTTAACGAAAATGATAGTTATTCAAGAATTGGGTAATTTTGGGATTATTTTATAGCTTTTTAGAGCAATTCGAGGTCTACTCAAAACAATTTTTAATTTTGAAGAATTTAAGATTATTTATTATTTATAGATAGGGACTATTTATAAATTGTATAAGCATATTCTACTCATTGTAGACCTACTAAATCTGTAATTAAATTAAATTATCTACGTAAATAAATGGCGCTGAAAAAACCAGATAACGTATAAAATCGTAGCCAAAAGCTCTCTAAAATATCCACATAAATTCATTGATATTCTTTTCACTCTCGTTGGAACCACAAACAAAACTATATTTACCGAAACATAGTTTCAATTTAGATAAATTCACAGCGCAGCCCGGACTGCTAACTAGCATCGCCTCCCCTAACCCCACGTCGCACCCTATTCAAAACCGAAATGAAAAATGACTATTGAAAATTCGAATAAAAAATCAGCAGTATCTACGGGAGGGGGTGAGCGTGGTTACTATAGGGGATAGGCCTGTATCGGGGGTTGGGGATGGGGATGATTTGATAGCAATTGGCGTGCAGGGGAGTCTGATGTGGGGCAGATGTTCCGTCTCTCACGCACATACGCGGCTCTGTATCTAAATAACATTACAGTTTTGTCCGTATGTTTTGCTAAATTGGCCAGCAGAGCTTGTAGGCTATCGGTTCTTGAGGAATACAAAATCACTTTGAATAAACCAAAAATCGCAAAATATCTTAAAATCTGCGTTTTATTGGGATACTAGCCAAAGTACCCGTTCTTCGCACGGGCTAAAAAATCTGAAAGGTGTAGGCTCTACTGATACATTTAAGGTATTGTTAATTAATTCTTCATTGTTTACAAAATGACAAAACAGGAGTGTCTACAACATTTCAAAGTAACATATGTCAAATATTGGGAGAGGATAAGGATTAATGTAATAGAGACAGTCGTCGGAAAAAAACTTAAAATCTACCATTCCGCTATTTCAAATAATTCACTAATTTCGATCCAGCTAAAAATCAAATTTATTTCAAAAACCGAGTTAACAAGTTCGTAACTATGTATAAAGTCAAGATACTGGTTAATTGAGTCACGATTATTTTTTCCTTGAGTCAACATTCGTTGTGTATCAAACCATGATGCAACATTGCTTTATATATAAACTAGCCAAAGTACCCGTTCTTCGCACGGGTTAAAAAGGCTGAAAGGTGTAGGCTCTACTGATACATTTAAGTTATTGTTAATTAATTCTTCATTGTTTACAAAATGACAAAACACGAGTGTCTACAACATGACAAAGTAACTGTCAAATATTGGGAGAGGATAAGGATAAATGTAATAGAGACAGTCGTCGGAAAAAAACTTAAAATCTACCATTCCACTATTTCAAATAATTCACTAATTTCGATCCAGCAGTTTATCTGAAAAATCAACTTTATTTCTTCTTCTTCCCGAACTGTCAAAATATAGTGCAAACGGATGTTGTCATTAGAAAATGTAAACATTGAAACCTAGGACGGTCACGGCAGCTCTTTCTTCTTCTTCTCCTTCTTCTCGAACTGTCAAATTTTAGTATTCACAGCTGTTGACATTCAAGTAATTTTATGTTTTCATTCTCTAAAAAAGTAAACATTGAAACTTAGGACGTTCACAGGGCGTAGCCCGAGAGGATTTTAAGGAAATGAGTATGCCTATGTGTTGCATGAGTTTAAGATCTACCTTTGTGTAAAATTTCAAACCGGTCGGTTCAGTATTTTTCGCATTTACTTGCCACAACAAACCCACAAACAAACATACAGAAACCACCTCTTCTTTATAATATTATAGATTAACAATAGAATAGAAAAAATAACTTTTTTCTATTTTTTCATAAGTAGATAGAATTAAGTAGTGTAATACATCATCAAAAATATTGCACACACTCATAGAATAGTAGAAATTATAAACAATGAATAAAATAAAAAAGTCAGTCTTAGTCAATAATACACAATAAAATAATAGGTAAAGTACTAAGCATAAATTATAACTTTTTTTTCTTTAAAGAAGAAAAAAGTTCATAACACATACAAGACTCACTTATAGGCCTACTAAGAACAAATTTTAACCAAAATCGTTAGAATTTTTGAGGAATTTTGATTTTTCAAGTTTTT
The DNA here is from genome assembly GCA_023375725.1 of Nephotettix cincticeps. Taxonomy (NCBI): domain Eukaryota; kingdom Metazoa; phylum Arthropoda; class Insecta; order Hemiptera; family Cicadellidae; genus Nephotettix; species Nephotettix cincticeps. The sequence goes on along the minus strand of CM041786.1, from coordinate 8,276,028 downwards.
AAGGGTTTAGGGGTAAACTAGCCTTAAAAATAAAAAATTCAAAAAAATTTAAAATACGCCTGGAGATACGTTGAACATACATGCCAAATTTAATCTAAATCGGACCAACGGGGTAGGCTCTGGCTCTGTATACATCCGGACACACACACAGACACACGGACACATTACGAGGGACCCCAAAACGGATATATCCACTCTCAACACAAATTCAAAAATTTTGATGAAAACATTACTTTCTCCATATACTGTGTATAAGGGGAGATAGTAAAAAATGTATTTTATATTATTTAGAGCGAAACTATTTCCCCTGAGTTCAGGTTGAAACGTTTAACATAAGGAACATAAAAAAGGTATTAGTAATTGAAATAATTTATTAACTTTAAAAAGCATAAAATATGCATAAAGCCACAGTTCTTAAAATGTACAGAAGGTGTAAAGACAAGTATATGAATTTATGACCATTTTTTATTTATTTTTTTATTTTATAGTTATATTACCAACCCTACACCGTTTTATAAACACTGTCAATAAAACCTAATTCCTTTAAAAAAATTAAGAAATAACCAAATTCCCCCAAAAGACTGAATAAAAAAAATAATAACCAATTGTAAAAAACCCCATAATACTAGCCCTGGTTCGGTCTACTCTATGAGAAAACTAGAATCGGATTATTTCATTATTTATTTATTTATTATTAATAGTTCACAACAGGTTACAAACCCAATAGTAAACTGTTCATAGCTATTACTAGCGTGAAAATAATAAAGTTCAGCTTCTAACATAACACTTCACTTTTTCTTATACTTGACAAAGTAAAAACCCCTATAATAAAGCCCATTGCCCATACTCACTTTGATTAACAGTAAGTTCAAGTATACTATAACATACATACACATGTATATAAAATGTATATACCTGTATATACACACACATGTAATGCATGACATTTGGAACCGAATATTAACACCGTGAGAAGTAAAAAAAAAACAAGAGAATGATGATTGTAATTTACATTTACCCTTATCTTTTTTACCTGTACAGGTATGCTATTCTGCCCATGTTAAATTCATAAACTTTTATTTCAGGGTGCATTTATTTCAGAAACTATAAAAGCTATAGCACTAAATCCTGTTTTCTGTTAAAAAGTATTAATGAGATGAACAAGATTTTTTTGAAATAATATTTTTTACTATGTTGGTGTGATTACTTTTTATTACGTTATTTGCAATAGCAGCCCAGAGCGGCGTAGGTTAAAATTAGTGGACATGCAATGTTTGTGAATTTATTTGTTAAACTCAAAAATAAATCTGGACCTTATTTGGTAAATTTTAGAAAAATACATTTCAAACTGTACAAAATGAAATGAAACATTTTTGATCAAATGAAACGAGAAAGCCATTCATCTATGGCTATATTATTGTAACTTTTCTGAAATGGCACTCTACAACGGTATGTATTTTTAGCCGAGCATGAATGAAAAATAAGAGTAAAATGATTGTGGTGAGATCATGTAATCTTGTTTCTGACTAAGGCTATTCCTATACATGACTGTTAATTAATAGCACAACAGCTAATGGTATCTAAAGGACCTACAATTCAACGTGGATTCAGAATATCATCTAATTTTGAGGATAGTCTTTACGGATAAATGTAATAATCAATAGTTTAGACGTTAATACAAATACACACCAGGAAATATCACCAAATATGAACGAGAAATGAGTGTAGGATGATTGTGGCGCGATCTTGTACTTTTGTTACTGACTAAGGCTGACATGTTCCTTAGACAGAACTTAATAGCCCTACAATTTAATAGTGGATAAGAATTACAATTTTTCCTCTGAACTACGATTTGTTCTGACAATAAGGATGCTCTTTGCGGATGAACAGTATTCAATAGGTCGACCGTTAGGAGCCCATTTTGGATTTTCTAATGTCTAAAACGTAAAAATCCAAAAATTAACTTCGATACATATTAGCTATAACTACATACAACCAATTTTGCTATAAAATTAAGAATAAATTCGATTCACTGACGTCATTCTTTATGATCCTGGTGTTTGTTCCTGGGCTCCAAAACGTATACGAAACCAACATACGCATAGGTTGTTATGTTGAAAACGTGCTAGTGACGCAGTAGTTTTATTTACTAAATCGAATAAAATGTAATTTTCAATTAAGAGAAGCGATTCGACCAGATTAAAACCGTTCAATTATGCACGCAATATAACTGCCGGAGCAAATTAAATATGAGATCACAATGAATTGAATTTATTCCACTTTTATCCGGTAGTTCCGCATAGATGACTGGAATAAACCTTTTTGAATCCGCAAACAGTTTCAACTAACAGTTGTGAATATTAAACCAAACAACTGGAAATCCGTCGATTATATGATTAACGTAGTAATGTAATTAGAATATAACAATCAGATTACAAATATGTAAAATTAATAATTTACCTGTCGGTAATTGCGAAAGTGTGTTTAAAATTTTATAACTCGCTGAATATTTACACACAAATAAATCTGCTAATCCAAACATGTGATGTCTTCTCTGATACTGTACAGGATTTTATATAGGATAAAAAGTTGTACTTATTACACTTTGATTTGATAGATGAAACTCCTGAAAATATTAGGTTGCAATTGTAAATACCCCCGTGGCAGCAGACCTGCGTACTCAGCGAATTTCCAAATCAACAATAATATGTAACATGCAAAAACCTTTCTTACCATTTCTCATACTATTAATATGAAGAATAGTTTTATTCAGTTTAAAAAACTCTAATCTTGATGAAATTTGTTACAGACAATATGCAATCAGCACCATTGGAAATAGCTAAAAAACCAAACAATTCAGTATTTTGAATATTCGCTCTATGTCAAGCGGTTACTGAGATATATAAACTAGTAAACACTGTATGTTTTTCATTGTTAGTAGTGTTTGTGTACCATATCAACAAACCTGCTTACTCATTCTCCATGTTTATTGCAGAATATATGTATATAAATCATAATTTTAATATTTCTCATTGCAATAAATCTACATTTAAGCGTTTCCCATGTTGTTCTTAAGGGGTAAATTGGTATAGCTTATTCATTTATACATACAACAACAACCCATGATTTGTGTACTCATAAATAGTTCATAAATAAATAGAAATTCACACAGCACAAAGTTATGCTGTTTTTGTTCATTAACAATTAGTTTCACCCATTTTACTTTGACCTCGTGGTCATTTATGTTGACCTAACCTCAAAATAGTGTGAGGCTTGAGGTGGGAAACCCAAGCAGATATTTAGGAATCTAAATGTGTCGATGAACTTATAAATACTTCACCCTTACGTTGCGCCACAAATAATTTTATAGTATTCTACTTTCGCCGAACACACTTCGTCTGAGGGAAGGTTCTATTGATAAAAGTTGATTATACAGAAATGTTTCATGCAATTCAATGAGTTTAGAAAACAGAATTTAAATTTTTAATCTCTTTTACTCGCCAGAATTAAAATTAGAGCAATGTTCACAGCATTTTGTTAAAAATCAAATCGTTGTGGTTTTGGAGTTTTTTGGAGTTAATTTCTCTCATGTATTTCCAGGCTATATTTATGGCTAAAGTAAAACCACTGTTTATGTTTCACCAACATAAAGAAAACATCAAGACTGGGACGGTGGCGACGTCCTGTAATCCAGCTACTTGGAGGTCACGAATTGTGGATAGTTGTGAGAGATGGTCGGTGGGTGTAGTGTTCTCTTGTGTGGATTAACGTCCGCACTATTGAATACTACGTTAATCCACAAATACCATCCTCATAATTAGACCAATTCGTAATTCAGAGGTCGTGGTTCGGATTCCACGTTAAACTGTAGGTCCCTTAGTTGTCATCGGCTATTGGGCTATTAATTAACAGTCCTGTCTAAGGAACATGTCAGCCTTAGTCAGTAACAAGACTACAAGATCGCGCCACTATCATCCAACATTCATTCCTCATTCATACTTGGCTTAAAATACCTACTTGGCTTAAAATTATAGTTTTGTTTTGTGTGAATTTTGTAGTTATAACAGTTTTCTGATCATTTTTACATTTTATGCCCTAAAAGAGGCCAGACAGCTCTTCAATTTCTGTCTTTCTGATACTCTAAAGAAAATCTTTTCATAATGCTTTTTTGTGAAAACGAGAGCACTCACCATAATAAAACTTATTTTCTATTTTTATTTACCTTTTGGAGAAGGTTTTTGTATGGATAGTTATGAGCGACGGTCGGTGGTTGAATTATTCACTGAATAATTATGCCTTCCGCAAATACCATCCGCATAGTTAGACCAGTTCGTAATACAGAGGCAGTGATTCGCCACTCACGTTAAACTGTAGGTACCTTAGATATGCCATTGACTGTTGGGCTATTAATTAACAGTCATGTCTAAGGAACATGTCAGCCTTAGTCAGTAACAAAACTGCAAAACCACAATCATGTTACACTCATTTCTCATCCATACTTGGCTTAAAATATCTGTACAGGTTGCCTTTTCAGTAACTGTTTACAGAAACCGAAAGACTTCCCTTCAGACATATCCATGATCTAACCTTTTCCCACAGGAAATTAAAAACTGTACATTGTATTTATATTCACTAGTTTAAGATTGCGAATGAATATTTTGTCATAATAATAAATCCACATTTTTAACTACACAACGTTTATGCATTTGGGGAAACTCCTTCCATTTTCCTGAATAATATTAAAATTAAAATTTGAAAGTTTAAGTTACAGATACTAATTATAGTATATTTTATTTAAATAAGTCTTGCGTCGCCTCGCTAGCTCAGAGGCGGAGTGTTGTGGTTATTTATTTTGTTAGCAATGTCGTTTTTGTATTGCGCATCATAGTTTAGTATTATTAACATTATACAATTGATATCTGTAATTTAAACATTCAAGTTTGAATGTAAATTATTAGGCAATCACTTGAAAACGGGAGGAGTTTCTCCATTTTCAGAAACGTTGTGTTAAAACAAAGGTGCGACATTATGAATTTCAAAAATAATACGTATAATGCTTCTTAACACTAAGCCATACTACACAATGGGTTACCGCTAGTGGAGAATAGGCTATATGTGAACCCGTTTAATATATTTGAGTCTACTAAACACTCATATCTGATCATGTTTTACTCGAAAACATCATTAGATGTATCGAGTTTAACATCTAATGATATTTAACTCTTAAATAGTAACAATATGTTCTTCCCCTAATAATAGAGATGTAGTCCGAGTTTTTGAAGATATTGGGAAAACATTGTATATTGAGCTTTCGCTACGGATGAGTTTTATTTTCTCAATTCTGAAATATGCTGTCGTGAATCAAGTTAAGGGGAGTTCAGTGGTTTTCGGTCACAATTCCAGTCTATGTCATTGGAATTTTTACCAGATAATCCTTGTAATATGTTTCAAATATATATTACTATAATGCAAATAGCAACTAAAACAAAAGAAGTATTACAGATATTTTGAAATGGTATATTTTATATCTAGGACCAAACCGGGCGATTTTGATACGAGCAAAAGTTTGTTGATACAGCCGAGGTGTGCCGAGGCTGTTAAATGTTCGAGTATACATCAAAAAGCCAATTTTGGGCCATGCAACGAACTATATATTTCGTTATAGTGTCAAGAAATGAAACAAACTCGTAAAACATAAATTATTACCTGATTTAGTATCAATAGCTGTCGACCGTTTTTGGAAGCTTTAGACAAATCAGCTGTTATGGTACTATACTTATGTTGTAGCAGTTCTTTCTTGATTCCTGATTGGTTGTTTAGGTTATGTCAGTGCTGAACTTGAATCCAAAGTATCATCAATAATGATCTTTTGCTGCCTTGAACTCAGGCTTAGTCCTAGGAAGAAAAAAACAACTTTTTCTCTTCAACACATACATGTAAAACGGCGTTTTAAGTATATTTTATATACTTATATACGCTTTTTATATACTTAATCACTGAGGTGGTTAACGGAAAAATGTGTCTCTGCGTTTCAAGAAAGGTGCTAAGATATTGAAAACGATCGTTGTAGAAAACGAAAAATACTTCCTTACAACGTATTAACTAGGTGAGCAATGCAGTGACAGGAACCAATTATCACAACCAATCAATACTAACGGCTAATTACCGACTAATTAGTCAATTACAGCCAATTATTCTAAAATGTTTCGTCTATAATATCATAACGTAACGTATAATCGTGAGAGTAAGTTACTTTCTATTCTCAATATAGTTCTGATTACTGTCCAGTGTTAATATGTTTTAGATAAACGGTATAGTGGACTGACACATATTTTCTTCAAAAAAGAAACCTATCGTATTCTTCAACGTTTATTTAAATATGATTTATAAAATTCGATAGATATTTTATTATTAAGTTTTTTGGGTGGGTGTTGGGCGATGTGACCCGACACTACATACCGAATTTCATGGAAAACTGTTGGGAAATAAGGGAGAAATTGATTGAAAAACTCTCCACAAGATTAGCATTGTACGCTCTCAGACTACTGCGTTCACCACAGACATTTAAACTTCTCTTATTTTTCGTTCTTTCATTTCTCAATTTAGTTTTAGACTAACAGTGTTTATTTTCTGACAGTATTTAATGACCACACAGTTGTCGGAGGGAGATGGTTGGTTTTTGGTTCGTCAAATTAAAGCTTAAGTAGCTGAAGAGGTCTCATTCAGTCCACAGACATTCAGTCCACCGTCTCCCCACTTCTGTCTGATGGTGAGGGTGATGGGGGACGCCCCCAACGCTCTGCGGATTCAAGTTAGGTTGCTTATTGGTTGTACAGAGAGAAAGCATGGTGGAAAACGTGAAAAAAACACAGAATCAATCGGATCGTAAACTCGCATGAGTGAATCTAGCCAATGTAATCTAGTGAGTTCAAAAATTATAAGCCTACCTATTTTTTAGAACACAACGTTAACAGTGTGCTTTAACACTCGTTCTGAGAGCACGCTATATCTTGTGTCGCCCCGCTAGCTCGGAGGCGGAGTTTTGTGGTTATTTGTTGCGTTATCAATATATTTTTTGTGTTGCGCATCGATAAGTATAGTACTATCGGCAACATGATATAAATAATATCTATAACCTTAAACATTCAATTTTCAATGTAAATTATTAGGTAATCACTTGAAAACGGGAGGAGTTTCTCCACCTCCAGAAACGTTGCGTTGGAAAAGTCCAATAAAAGATTTTGAATAATTAAAAACCAACACTACTATGCATTTAAAGAATCTGGAGGAATAAGTTTAAAAGTGTAAGATACTATTTATACCCGAGGCAGTGGTTAGTGGCTTGTGTCCGGAGGTTGTGGACGGGCTGGAGTCTGTAGGAGTGGCGGCTGTATTGAGGCATGAGTTACGAGCTATGTATGATAATGGTATGGTAATGCTGGCCACCGCACTACGCACCTCTCTCTCTCTCTTTCTCTCTTTCTCTTTCTCTCTCGTACATGCACAACTTCTGACAGTTATGTGTTTGCACTCTTGCTTTATAGATTGGTTTTGTATCTGGATTAGTATTCAGATTTTATCCTGAAAGTGGTGCAATTTCGACACAACTTTAAAGTACAGGTCAAAGTAGTACTTCCGTACTTACTTACTCCTACTTCTCAAATATAAAGAGAGTTTTAGTCTCAGCAACAAGCTACCTCTATATATTTTTCGATCGTTTGCCTCATTAATGGTTCGGACTCAATGTAAACCGTAGGTCCCTTAGATATGCCATTGACTGTTGGGCTGATAATTAACAGTCCTTACACCTATTTTTCATTCATATTTGACTTAAAATACCTACCTCGGTAAGCTGCTATTTCAGGTAAAAGTATTAAAGTACAAAAGTATTCTGCGCCCAATCTTCTAACCTTTCAGCAACCTGAATCATTTAAAGAATTTATTGTAGTATCTTTGACACAAAAACCTGTAAAAAACTATCCTTTAATTAGATTGCCATTTGAAATGGCGACATACCAAGGTAGTTAAAGTCCAACCAAGTATGAATGATTAATGAGTGTAAGATGAATGTGGCGCGATCTTGTAGTCTTGTTACTGACTAAGGCTGGCACGTTCCTTAGACAGGACTGTTAATTAATAGCCCAACAGTCAATGGCATATATAAGGGACCTACAGTTTAACGTGACGTCCGAACCACTACCTCTGAATTACGAACTGGTCTAATTATGAAGATGTCATTGGCGGAAGGACTTAGTATTCAATAGTGGGGACGATAATACACACCAGAGAATATCCCAAACACCCACCAAACATCCCACAGGCTGGCATGTTTCTTAGACAGGACTGATAATCAATAGTTCAACAGTCAATGGCATCTAAAGGACTTACAGTTTAACGTGGGATCCGAACCACAATTTTGCCTCTAAATTATGACCTCGTCTAATACGAGGATGGTCTTTCTCTTTACGTATAGACGTAGTAGGCCTATTCAATAGTGAGGACGTGCTCACACCCACCGACCATCGCCCATATTTATCCACTAGCCCAAAGGTAGACTGACTCAATAATTTGTTTAAGTATTTTATCTGAAATTGAAGCGATCCCTAACTCTTCTTGGAGGTGAACAATGTACCAAAAAAGAGAATTTTGTTTGGAAATTCTTGAACGTCTTGTGATACTCTGTGATATGGTAAACCCCGTACTGTACGTGCTACAAGGGGGTTATAATAATGGTTATTTAATCGTATATGATCATAATACGAGGTAAGTTTGGACATTTTTGTAAATTTAGTTACATTTTGTTGTAGATACTAGTAGTCCGTGCGTATACCGCAAAGGTATACGCACGTAAATACCTGTAATCCAGCTACTTGGAGGTCACGAATTGTGGATAGTTGTGAGAGATGGTCGGTGGGTGTACTGTTCTCTTGTGTGGATTAACGTCCGCACTATTGAATACTACGTTAATTCACAAAGACTATCCTTATAATTAGACCAATTCGTAATTCAGAGGCCGTGGTTCGGATTACACGTTAAACGGTAGGTCCATTAGTTGCCATCGGCTGTTGGGCTATTAATTAACAGTCCTGTCTAAGGACATGTCAGCCTTAGTCAGTAACAAGACTACAAGATCGCGCCACAATCATTCTACATTCATTCCTCATTCATACTTGGCTTAAAATACCTACCTGGGTAGGTCGCCATTTCAGTTAAAAGTATAAAAGTAAGTATAAAGGGTTTGTGTCGGTACACAACTTACTGGCATAACAACTGTGCTCAATGTGAGCTCTGAAGCTAACCTATATGATTCTGTGACGTGCTTTCAAAATATTTAGGATTATCAACTCACCCGCCGCAAGACAGGCGTGTCAATTAATTTCTGCAGCAGACAGGAAATTCCTGTCTGCTGCAGAAACTCATTGACAGATTTTGGAAGAGTACGTGACACTATTAATAGTGACATAAAAGTCCGTAAGTGGTTAAAAGAATTTGCAGGTGGCTGTGATGACGACCATTCATTGATTACAGACTATTTGTGGCTTCGGTTGAAACGAGACACGATGGCGTGAGTAGAGCAAATTTCATAGAACTTATGTTATCCCCATTATTAGTACTCGAAAAGCTCTGAGTACGCAGGTTCACTGCACTAAGCAAGCTATACAAATTTATCTATTCTTCATAAGAATTACATGGACAAGGTTTGCTGTTGTAAGAAAAATTAAATATGGAGGTTTCATGATCTAGAACTTAACTAGATGGACTTGCCAAATTTTGAAAGAATATTTGAGTTAACAAGTGATTTATTTTGGTTTTAGTTATTTTCCATAAGATGAACACCATTACCATTTGGAATATTTGAGTAACCAATTGACTTACAGTCTTGTTTTGCAATGTACTAAAATGTGTGTTTTTTAGCTGAATCGAATGGTAAAAATTAGATTTTTTAAATTATACATAATTACTTGAAAGCTCCATTTTTAGGGTTCAACCAAATGTGTAGTGGTATCTTGAATTTGCTGTTGTGCCGAAATTGTTTTTTGTGAGCACTAAACGAAATTCCCACAAAACGCACTCTTACAGAAACCAAAGACTTTTAAGACGGGAAAGTTAAACTAAAATTTTGAAAGCACATTACAGAACCTACAGGTTAGCTACAGATCTTAACGCGTTTGCCAGTTTACGAAGTATAAACGCATTGCGGTAGTTAATTTTTTTAGCTTGATTAATTTTCTTATTTATATGCGAAAACCAGTTACGTTTTTTGTCAAGCCAGTCTGTTAAATACTCTAAGGCGAGAACCCGTGTTCGCACTAACAGCTGATATAGAAACAGCTGATGTTTGTACTGTGATATGGGTGGTTTTCCGCTAAAGCACATTGCGGTCGCTGAACACACGTCATGCTGTGCTGTGCCTGACTGTCTCAGTGCAGATAATGGCGTTGCATTTGTGAAATAATCAGACCACACGTGCGGTTGCACCGCAGATCAACTTGGCCTTGTCAAGATAATCCTCTTGCAATACCTGATAATTGTTGACCGCACCGACCACCCTTCGCTTTTCCTATTTTACAGTTTTCACTCGTTGGTAATACTCAGGTTATGTAGCACAGGAAGCAAAATACTATAACTATTATTACCTTTTGGAAAGGCGATCTACCCAGGTAGGTATTCTAAGTAAAGTAGATTATTGCGCAATTTTGAGCCATATTTCATAGACAAGACATATTTCTGTAGACAGGACTGTTAATTAATAGCCCAACAGCCGATTTTACGCCGTTGGCGACGGTGTCCTAAATTTTAAAGATAAAATTATTTAAAAAAATACGATTTTAAAGAAAAAGAAATTTTTTATCAATATTGAATATTTAAAATTTAATATGTACTCAGAACTCCTTTATGCTTAGTAAACAGTTTAAAGTTAGTAAACTTTGAAGTCAAATAGCGGAGCTCTACAAAAATATATTGAAATTTGGAAAAGCAAAGTTGATTACAAATCTATTCAGAAATATCTTAACACTTTTACTTTTGTAATCAAATTATTTTTGTGCAAGGAAAATGTCACGGCGTAAAACCTTACACGCTGAAAAATCCTTTGATTCTGACGCTACCTTGCATCTCCGAGGGTTCTATTGGAGGAGTATTTGTTGTTAATCAGCAAACGCCAGGCAATACTTCGTATTCAACATAAAATTTATCACTAGCAGTAATATTTGTTGCGAACATTCACCAATCTACTCAATTCATAATGGCATGAACTATTGCCAATACAAACAACGCTACATTGAAATTGGAGCTAAATAGTTTTTACAAAACATACCATTTCTGTTACCTGTTATTCACTTTGTGTTATCTTTCTATTGTGATGTAATAGACTAAATGGTGATTCCAGGAATGCGTATTTGCTATTTTTATACATAGAGATAACCTAACTTGAGACTTGCTACACTATTGTTGAGGAAAGCTTTGTTTCACATAATGTTTAAAGTAAACTGCCCGTCTTACTTTAACACTAAAAAGGTGTTTTTGTAACTTTTTTCGTGAAAACGAGAGCTACCACAGTTATGAAACTTATTTTATTATTCTATAACTTGTGGAGAAGGGTTTTGTTTACTTAGAACTGAACAATTCAGTTAAGAATTAAAATAATGATCTCTCAAAAATAAATTTTGAAAAATATTAGACTTTTTACAGAACATATGATATATACAAGTGATTTATTTTATATAAATAACCTCAGCTATCAAACTAAAACCAACATTAGTTTGTTTACACTGATATTTGATTTTAAACCTATTTCAAAACTACACTATTTTAAAATGATAACGAATTTTAATCATAAAATTCTTCTAAGTAGTTGAGACGTATTGCAAAATACTTCAGCTAAGAATTTAGTGATGGTCGGTGAGTGTAGTGTTCCCTTATGTGGATTTACGTCCGCAATATTTATTTAATACTATTAAAAGACCATCTTCATAATTAGACCAGGTCGTAATTTAGAGTCAAAATTGTAGTTCGGATCCCACGTTAAACTGTAGGTCCCTTAGTTGCCATCGGCTGTTGGGCTATTTATTAACAGTCCTGTCTAAGGAACATGTCAGCCTTAGTCAGCAACAAGACTACAAGATTGCGCCACAATCATCCTACACTCAATTCTCATTCATACTTGGCTTAAAATACCTACCTCGTGTTTTGTTCGCTGTTTCAATAATTTAATCTAATCTAATCTTTGTATTAATTTAAGTAAGATTTCAGGTTTATATATTTTTATAATAAGTATCTTTCTTCTGAATACTGGACCCTATAACCCGTAAAAAGGGCTTACTACCAGTAGAATATGAATAGAGCGAGTGGAGAAAAACGAAAAGTGATTTAGGATAGTAAAACAGCACGATTTAAACATTTTAGAGAGATTCAGCCACCGACTTTAAATGAGGTATTACAGCACACCCTGTATTCATCTATTCATCGCGTCGGTCCCGTCCATTCTTCACCCGTAATATCGCAGTATCACCAAGATGTTTGCTAGATCCGTATATTGCGGTCAATATGAGTAGCGGATCCAGCGGCGATATGACGAGCCCGGTGCGGGGGGTTGGTGGTTGCCCCCCCCCCGGGGGTCCGACCCCACTAGGGTGCGTCGCAGATGTTCCACTTGTATGAAATTTAATGTAGCCCTGCATTACCCCTCCTCTGGCGATCGCCATTTTCTTCCCTCTTACCTTCCTCGTCGTTTCCAAGGGAAGCCATTTCTTTTTAATTATTCATACCTGAGGCCGTCGCTCCGTTCAAACGCTCTCATACTCTCGCTCGTTCATAATTCATACGACTAATGGCTCGGATATTTTCTGCTGAAACGTTTGATTTTTTTTAACTTTTTGTATTTTCTAACGTCAGTGGTTTTTCTTACGTTTTGGCATGGATACGTCTTAGCTCTGAGGGGTGGTGGCGATTTGTAAGATGGAAAACATTTAAAATGTTTCCATAGAAACCACAAGAGCTATTGTATTGAATTTTTAATATAAAAGAATAAGAACAGCCGTTTAGATGAACTGAATCCATTTCCCTTTCTGAATCCATGATCTAATCTATTTCCCACGGATACCAACATTTTTACAAATAATTTTTCCACCTCTTGGTTTTGTTTGCTTCGAAGACCTTTTATTACCTCCTGTTGAATTAATATCTTAATTGCAAATGTCATTTTGTTTTTTACCGGTCTAACCCAGCCGCACCAGTAAAAACCACATTTCGAATAATTTCGTTTTCGTTTCAGAACGCTTTAACTATATTGTGAATGTGCGTTAAATTGTAATTATTGAAAACGGCAGGCTACCCTAAGGCAAAATTCACCTCGAAGCGACCACAAGGTAAGCATTTTAAGCCAATTATGAATAAGGATTGAGTATAAAATTATTGTGGCGCGATCTTGTAGTCTTGTTACTGACTATGGCGGACATGTTCCTTAAAAAGGACTGTTAATTGATAGCCCAACAGCCGATGGCAACTAAGGGACCTACAGTTAAACGTGGAATCCAAACCACGGCCTCTGAATTACGAACTGGTATAATTATCAGTATGGTCTTTAAAGATTAACGTAGTATTCAATAGTGCTGACGTCAATACACACAAGAGAACACTACACCCACCGACTATATCATAACTATCCACAATTCGTGACGTCCAAGTAGTTGGATTAGAGGACGACGCCACCGTTCCCATTAAAGATGATTGTGGCGCGATGTTTCTCACTGACTGGGGTATGTTTGTATCTCTGCTGTAATTATATTATATGCTGTACTTAGCCTGTGCCCTACAATTCTAGTTGTCATTTTGGATTATAAGACTTCAGTGCTAATTCAATGACCTAACTTTTATACTCTTACTGTTTTAGTGCATTCATTTCATCTCTATTACTTTTTTCCGTTTTATTTTCACATTACTGTTAATGTTATTATAGTTATTTATAAATTTATTGATTTTTGCACTAAATAATACCTACGGACTGCATGTGTACGTATTGGAATGGTGACGTGTCCGCCGAATTGTGGATAGTTATAAGCGATGGTCGGTGAATGTGGTTTTCTTTGTGTGGATTAACGTCCTCACTATTGAACACTACGTTCATCCGCAAAGCACATTCTCTTAATTAGACCAGTTCGTAATACAAAGGCAAAAGAGGTTCTGATCCCACGTTAAATTGTAGATCCCTTAGTTGCCATCGGCTGTTGGGCTATTAATTAATAGTCCTGTCTAAGGAACATGTCAGCCTTAGTCAGTAACAAGACTACAAGAACACCACAATCATCTTACACCCTTTTATTCATACTTGGCTTAAATACCTACCTGGGTATGTCATCATTTCAGAAAAGTAGTAACGTATTGGCAACGTACCCTCTCGTACCCTGGACCTGTGAAAGTCCCACAATCCCCACATGTTTACCCGTGGAAGTTCCCGCTCCTTCCCTGGTGTGACAGTCCGATACAAACACGGGGAAGTGCTAGCTATACTCGGGGTTTCCCGTTGTCCATAATAGCTGGTAAACAGGTATTAATAGATGTTCGACCAGTGTTCGCTCTAGTAGCCTACATTGTTGACTGTTGCTTTGATGTCGCCGCGTCAAGGGCCGTTTAACGTTAATTGAGATGTTAGTTTTTCTATTGCAGTGTATCTGAGGTGGACCGATGCCTTTAATGACTGGAACGGTGGCGACGTCCTGTAATCCAGCTACTTGGAGGTGACGAATTGTGGATAGTAGTGAGAGATGGTCGGTGGATGTGGATTAAAGCCCGCACTGAATACTACGTTAATCCGCAAAGCCTATCCTCATAATTAGACCAATTCGTAATTCAGAGGCCGTGGTTCGGATTCCACGTTAAACTGTAGGTCCCTTAGTTGTTGCTATCGGTTGTTGGGCTATTAATTAACAGTCCTGTCTAAGGAACAAGTCAGCCTTAGTCAGTAACAAGACTTCAAGATCGCACCGCAATCATCCTACAATCAATCCTCATTCATACTTGGCTTAAAATACCTACATTGTAGTATGGTTGCCATTTCAATGATCTAATCTAATCTCCAAATTGTGTATATGTGAACGATGGTCAGTGCACGTGATATTCTCTGGTGTGGATCAACATCCGCACTATTGAATACTATTTGTACATTCATCCGAAACCATCCTCATAATAAAACCAGTTCATAGTTAAGCGGCAAAAGTGTGGTTCGGATCACACGTTAAACTGTAGGTCCCTCAAATGGCATTGGCTGCTCCGGCATTAGTTACAATCCTGTGCAAGGAACAACTTAGCCTTAGTCAGTAACAAGACTACAAGATCGCGCCACAATCATCTTACACTCATATCTCATTCATACTTGGCTTAAAATATCTACCTGGGTAGGTAATCATTTCAAATGGTTATAGTAACAATGTTTTTGTAACACTTCTCCGTGAAAGTCACCACAGATTCATTATTCTATAGCTATTATTCTAAACCGGTATAAATCTGAAAATAAAAAGGTTAATGGTCAATTAAATCTACACATAATACCATGCATAGCAAGAAAAAACACGTTCACTCGTCACAGACTCAAAGATAACAAACAATCGCTCTATTTAAAACTCTATGTACTAATCGTGTTTTGTCTTAGATTCTAGCTCGCCCGAGGATTGGATCAGATTCCAGATCCTAAAACGTCGTGAAACTTTGTTTTATTTAAAAGTACGATGGAAAATGTCCGTAATAAAGACATAAATAGCATAAATCCACAATCAGCAATAATTAATTTTCAACAAAGAGTCAACTCAGCTGATTATCACTCACAACTATCCTCAATTCGTGGCCTTCAAGTAGCCGGAGTACAGGACTCGCCACCGTCCTTTCTAATATGCAGGATGCACTTGAATGTGACCAATCAGGTGTCGGCGAATCTTAGCCTCAGTCCAGGTGTCCACGAAGACGAGTCGGCAACCCTTGCCACTGGCAGCGGCAAAGGGAACGAAGAGTTCGCGCACCCTTTGTGTCCTACGCCTTCCTAATTGGAAACTCGACATCTCTCGCCCAATTATAACACTAAGGAGAGAGACTATAATAGACTTCCTGTTCTCTTTTCGGCTTGGACAGAAAACCACCTTTTCCAGTCTTCAAAAGAGAGTTTTCAGTTTGAGTTCATTCTCACTACAATTCAAAGGGTTGTAGCGCTTCAGGTTGGGCGTGAAGAAAGTGAAGTCGAGTGATGATCTTTTATGTTTTCCAATGGCTATTGATAATTGGGTTGACCATTGTTTCTCACCCCCAGACATTATTGAGGATAATAGTTGAAGTCACAAGTTGATTTTATTTATTGATTTTTTATGCCAATGACCATTCAATCAAAATAATTTGCATTTCTGAAAAAAGAATTATGATATATACAGATTAGAAATATATGCAATTATACAACATTTTAAGCCATATTGAAATAGCAAGACTTCTGTTGATAATAAATTTCCTGTTTCATTAGATATATGGACATCACCCCACCAAAAGATGAATGAGGATTGAGTGTAAGATGATTGTGGTGCGATCTTGTAGTCTTCTTAATGACTAAGGCTGACATGTTCCTTAGACAGGACTGTTAATTAATAGCCCAACAGTCGATGACAACTAAGAGACCTACAGTTTACCGTGGAATCCGAACCACGGCCTCTGAATTACGAATTGATCTAATTATGAGTATAGCATTTACGGATTAGCGTAAAATTTAATAGTGCGGATGTTGATCCACACAAGAGAACACTACACCCACCGACAATCGCTCACAACTATCCTTGAGGCCATGAAAGCTACATGTCATAGAATCAACCTGACTTACAACACGTACCTCTCATATTTACCTTAAAATATCCAAATAGTTAGATCGGTAAATAGTTCGATCGGTATCTCATGAAAAATATATAGGATAAGAATGCAAAAAGGAGATGAAAATGAGATGTATGTTAGTAAAAGGTTAATCTACACACAACATATTTCCAGAACAAATACGAATTTTTATGATAGAACACTTTTACCATTTTTCACTCTGATTAACAACACAAAACTTTTATTTTACACTCAAAGGTTATATGCCACGTAAATTCCTAACACATTAAGCATAGGGAAGTTTTCAGTAAAACATAATTATTTATTTGAATTTAAATTATTTATTTATTCCCAGCTAATTACTAAACTCAACATGACTTGTATCACCGTTTTGTAGAGATGAAGTTATGCAATATGTTCATGTCAATGCTCTGCTGTCGCTTTCATCCCAGTTTCAATCAGGGTGCGTTCAGAAGGCAGTTTCAAAGGCTTGAATGTCAGCATAGGCTATATTATTTCTTATCGGCATGTATTAGTTTTTAGATGTATTGTTTGTTTGTATAATAGTACAGAGGATAATTTGGGATTGTAAAAATACTGAGCACTGCATTGATAAAGTGAAAAAATAATTTTTTTGCTAGCTGCCAAATTTTATGAAAGTTAGCTGAAAGATGCTTTTTCAATGTTTCATTAATAATGTACAATTTGACCCCGCCGACAAGTTTTGAAAACTTAGTGGGGCGATGACTGTAAAACATTATTGAAATAAATTATTTGTATTTGTTGTATTATTTGAGAATGAGAATTAGAATGAAACCGAGAACAAGGATCAGAATGTGAATGATATAATGATAATTAGGTTTAGGATAAGAATGGTATAGTGAGTATGAGAATAGGAATGGAAACGAGGATGAGAAAGATATTTAAGAATTAGGATGATGATGATGAGGATGAGAATAAAGAGCCTTGGAATAAAACTTTTGTTTCAAACAACTTTCGGTAAAAGTGAAACGAGGTATGGCTGACATCTTAGTCTCCCAAAACATTTTATGTGATCCGACACAACGAAAGGCAAGCCACAGGTATGAACTCGTCCAATAAGGGTTCCTACCTAGACCTTCGAGGCTTCGTCACGTTGGTAACACTGTTAACATCTTCAAAGGGAGTCTCTCATTGTTCCCGGCCTTCCGGGGTTCTCTCATGAAACATCCTAGAAAATGATACAAAATTGTATAAAATAAATAAATACACTAGTTATACCAAGTTTCATCAACATCTGTCCACAAATAATGGAGTTTGTCTATTCTCCATAAGATTAACATAGGAAAGAGTAAGCGGGTTTGCTGCTGTGAGGAACACACAAACTATGTTTTTTAGCATAACGTATGGATTTCAACCACATGAAGCTAACTACCAAGTTTCATCCTAAACTATTGGTTAAAAAAGGGATTATTAATTTTTCCTTGTCCTCCATCAGATTAACATTGGAGCCCCAAAATACAACGTACTGTGTTTAGATTTTTGATCTTTCGGTAACCGTTGGAGATAGAGAAAAACTTTAAGGGACTAAGTTGTGTAGTTTTTA
The DNA here is from genome assembly GCA_023375725.1 of Nephotettix cincticeps. NCBI lineage: Eukaryota > Metazoa > Arthropoda > Insecta > Hemiptera > Cicadellidae > Nephotettix > Nephotettix cincticeps. The sequence continues at coordinate 8,257,607 of CM041786.1, read as the reverse complement.
AGCTGATACTAATGGCGAAAGATAAAATTAAATTTAAAAAACCCCAATTTTTGAGTACAACTCCCCCATCCCAAACTACCCGTTCCGATTGACCAATATGTCTGGTTTACGAACTCGTCCGAGCAAATTTTGGATTTCACGTCTCTACCAAATTTAGTCTCGATCGGACCATTTTACAAGAGTTATCGTGTTCACAGACACAAACACACACACACACACACACACACACACACACACACGCACACACACATACAGGTGGTTTCTGTATGTTTGTTTGTGGGTTTGTTGTGGCAAGTAAATGCAAAAAATACTGAACCGACCGGTTTTAAATTTTACAGAAAGGCAGATCTTAAACTCATACAACACATAGGCATATTAGTTCCCTTAAAATCCCCTCGGGCTACGCCCCATAAACGTCCTAAATTTCAATGTTTACATTTTCAAAGAATGAAAACATAAAATTACTTGAATGTCAACAGCTGTGAACACTAAAATTTGACAGTTCGGGAAGAAGAAGAAGAAAGAGCTGCCGTGACCGTCCTAGGTTTCAATGTTTACATTTTCTAATGACAACATCCGTTTGCACTATATTTTGACAGTTCGGGAAGAAGAAGAAATAAAGTTGATTTTTCAGATAAACTGCTGGATCGAAATTAGTGAATTATTTTGAAATAGTGGAATGGTAGATTTTAAGTTTTTTTCCGACGACTGTCTCTATTACATTAATCCTTATCCTCTCCCAATATTTGACAGATGTTACTTTGAAATGTTGTAGACACTCGTGTTTTGTCATTTTGTAAACAATGAAGAATTAATTAACAATAACTTAAATGTATCAGTAGAGCCTACACCTTTCAGCCTTTTTAACCCGTGCGAAGAACGGGTACTTTGGCTAGTAATCTTTAAAAGGAGTCTAACTTTGGTCTCACGATAACGGAGAAAAGGTAATACCAAAAGCATCCCCTTCACTAGCACAGTAGGGAATGTAAGACTTAATGTTGACCTGGAGTTATGTCGACATCGGCACAGGTGGAAACCAGAGACAGTTTGTCTGCACACGAGGACCCTACAGCGACATTACTCACAGACATTTCTACACACGACCTTCACCATTGTTGTTGTGGTCAGATACTGAACGATTTCGCAGAACTCTCTGTGTTGTTATTATAACACTTGAATACTTTCTTCATATTGCTAAGAATCGTCAAATACCTAAAATGTATAAAACGGTAAAACTAATAATAGGTATAATAACGTACGCACGATTGAAAAAAACGAATGATAACCTAAAGAAATAAAGAATTGATAGTATTTACTTCCCTTTGAGAATTAAAGTAGATCATGGATATGTCTAAAGAGAATGTATCCAGTACATCTAAACAGCTGTTCTTATAACCATATGATTGCACTTCTGTTAAATACTTCCGCTGCACTTTTTGCGCTCCACTAATTATCTAAAACAGCCCCTCCCCGGAGTTTAGACATATACATGTCAAAGGTTGTCTCAGTTACCTGAAGTATTAAAATTACTATATAATTTATTAAAATACATTAAAATAAATTATAGACACTATTTTTTGGCCAATAACTGACTATCACAAAGTGTTTCTTTATTCCTTGTCCAGAAAGGAGATCGTCCAACATCCTCACTATCACACAGTGTCCTTCTGTTCCTTGTCCAGAAAGGAAATCGTCAGACATCCTCATTGTCACACATTGTCCTTATGTTCCTTGTCCAGAAAGGAAATCGTCCGACATCCTCACTATCACACAGTGTCCTTCTGTTCCTTGTCCAGAAAGGAGATCGTCCGACAACCTCACTATCACACATTGTCCCTCTGTTCCTTGTCCAGAAAGGAGATCGTCCGACAACCTCACTATCACACATTGTCCCTCTGTTCCTTGTCCAGAAAGGAAAACGTCCGAAAACCTCGCTACCACACATTGTCCATCTGTTCCTTGTACACGAAGGAGATCGCCCGACTACCTCATTATCACACAGTGTTCCTGTGTTCCTTGTCCAGGAAGGAGGTCGCCCGACTACCTCACTATCACACAGGTCCCTCTCTTCCTTCTCCAGAAAGGAAATCGTCCGAAAACCTCACTATCATGCATTGTCCTTCTGTTCCTTGTCCAGAAAGGAAATCATCCGACAACCTCACTATCACATAGTGTCCTTCTGTTCTTTTTCCAGAAAGGAAATCGTCCGACAACCTCACTCACACAGTGTTCCTCTGTTCCTTGTCCAGGAAGGAGATCGCCCGACTACCTCACTATCACAGTGTTCCTATGTTCCTTTTCCAGGAAGGAGATCGCCCGACTAGCTCGCTACTACCCTAGTGTCACGTGCTCGCTCTCACACTCGGTAAACAGGCTTTTTAACGACTCTACAGTCGCCATAGAGTAAACAGCGGTCTCCCTGGTGTTCGGTGTTGTTTTACCGTCCGCTGTGTACTCTGTGGTGTGAAATGTCCCATCGAGTGTCAATTGTGTTTACCGGAAACCAAATTTATCGGTGAACATTGTTGGCCTTCGTGTCTACTGTGAGCAAATTAGATTTTTTTTAACAGTGTAGAGAGTAATTTCTATAAGGAAATGTGATTTTATTTCGTAAAAGTGAAGTTTTTGGAGTTTTTGAATGGAGGAGTGTGTGTCAGGGTTTGTATTATTGTCCCGCAACATGAAATTTTACTTTTAAGCAGTTTGTCAGTTATATCAATTTATTTATAGAGTTTAACTGGTGGTTAAAAATGTTCAAAATATAATATATTTCTAAGCATTAAACTGTAATTTTCACCGTTATTAGATGTCTTTGTTAGTAAAAAGACAAAATTTACCTAAAAGCTTAAACGAAAAAACCAATTTTCAATTATTTAGTATTAACTATAAAATAGATCAACTTGTATCATTATTGAAATCCATTATACCTCAATTCCTGCTATTATAATCAATACCTCATATTAAAATGTTTATAGTATAACTTTAAAATAAGTTTAAAAAGAATTATCAATGTAAACACAAAACTGATATTGATTTTAATTTCACATCTTTTGGGGTTATTTCTTTCTCTTTTATATTTACATGATCTGAAAACGTGAAAAATATGACTCTACTTGCTCAAAACTGGGATTTTTAAGGTCATTATTATTTTAATTTCATAGGGCGTCGGTCTGATTAAAGTAAACAAAATCTTCTCCGAACCAAAATGTGGGTAATTTTGTTTTTAAGGAAAAGCCTTCATAAAGACAGAAATTGAGAGAGACCAATTTTGGGGTTTCTGGTTTATAAAGCGTAAAAATAACCAAAGATATCACAAATTCAAGCTTTACGTTGGTAAGACTAATTTTATTTTGTAGATTATCACCAATAGCACTATGCTGCGAGCTGAGGCTATTAAGGTAAAAGGCCGCGCCTAATGATTGCCCCCTAGAGGGGTGGTTTCCCCAGCGGAAGTGCAGACACGGGTCACATGATGCCGCCAGAGCAAACTGTGATCTTTGGGGGAGTGTCATTCGCTAATAAAACGTCAACACCTCGGGCTGCAATCGTTTAATGTGTGACCAGCCCCTCATTCACCCTTCCGTAACAACCCCTGCGGAGAGCGAGATAGGCTTGAAGGGATCCAAGACCAAAATTGAGCTCCTTGAATTGTTCTAAAATCAAAGCCAAATAAAACATGTTATTTAGGTTTTTATTTCGGACATTTTCATCATCATCACGATTTCATCACGATTCAAACAAAATTTCACGACGTTTCGTGATCTGGAATCCCATCCCGTCCTCAGGTGAGCTAGTACCTAAACCATAGCTCGATTAGTATATAATTCGGACTAAGTCAGTATAAAGCTGAAAAAACGAAGACTCAAAGACAACTAAAAACTGACAAATATATTCAGTTGTCTTTGAGTCTTCGTGACGAGTGGACGTGTCACGTTTCAGGTGTGCGTAAAAGATTAAGGCAGTCAAAAACTTACAACCAATATCATTAACTAGTTTTTAATATTAAGCTGTGTATTTGTGTAGTTTTACAGGTCAGAATAGTACAAGGGGAAACTGTCAAAACAAAATTTTAAGTTACTTCGATTTAAGTATTCTCCAAAGATTAAAATTTACTATGAGTAAGTATGTATGCTACCATGATAACAAGAAACTGGATAGCAATTTTTTACAACATTTCAAAAAATAAATTTATGCAAATGTATTCTACCCCATACAATCAATCTAATGACTTAAAAACAACTGAACTACCTCAGTAACTAATTAATATAGAGACAAGATTAAAATATTATTTTTTAACTAACCGAAATAAACATAGATGAGAGAATTTTGTTAAAAAAAATAATGCTTTACAGATATCTATATAAAACCAACTGAGAAATCAAATGTATCACCATAGTATCGGGGCCCCGACTCACTGTTGTTGGGGGGAGGGGGGTAGCCGTGTTTGTTTTCAATTTTTGACGACGGGTGGCAAGGCTGTTTGTTTGCCCTGCCCTGAGGCCGGCCCGTACCGATGTCAAAATACCCCGTCGTCATGGACCGATATAAATAAAACATCCCCATGCTGCCCCCTTCCCTGCGTCAGACCAAGCTTTGCTGGACGGATGTGTGAAATATAAAATACATTTCTGTCACATAAACGTATAAATATTTGGTAGCTAACCAAATTAAACCTAACCTACACCTTAGCCTAGCTTGTTTTGAAACTATTCCATATTAGATTATTGAAATAGCGACAACACCACAAAGCAGGTATTTTAAGCCAAGTATGAATGATGATTGAGTGTAAGATTAAAGTGGCGCGATCTTGTAGTCTTGTTACTGACTAAGGCTGACATGTTCCTTAGACAGGTCTGTTAATTAAAAGCCCAACAGCCGATGGCAATGAAGGGACCTACAGTTTAACGTGGAGTCCGAAATATGCTTAATATACAAAACATTTATTACGTTATACGTCATTCCAAATAGAGTTCTTCATTCTGAATTAAAGTGTCGGTCTTACCCGTGGCAAAATACGCTTCGGGTCTACGACGTAACATTGTGAAAGACATTTTTACAAAAAAATAAATAAAATAAAAGAAATAGCATAGTAAAAAATGTTTATATTTACTTCCCTGTGGGAAATAGGTTAGATCATGGATATGTCTAAAGCGAATGTTTTCATTTCATCAAACAGCTGTTATTATTCGTTTGTATTTAAAATTCAACACAATATTTCTGGTAGTTTCTATGGAAACCTGTTACATGTTTTCCATCTTAAAAATCGCCAACACCCCCCCAGAGCTAAGACATATCCATGTCAAAAGCGTCTCCATGACTACTTCACTTATATAAATTCAGCTTCAATAATCTATGTGTATGTTTAAATTCAATAAAAACAATCTAGATTGAAAATATTAATTATTTAGAGCGTTTGGTAGAAATTAAATCTGTTAAATAAAATATATAGTTTTGACAAAAACGTTTTTAGTTTAATTGAGTCAAACTACTATTAAATTCAGTGTACTGATCAATTTACAATAAAAATAATCCATCTACTGAAATAATAATGAAAAAAGTCATTATGAAACTTCAAAAAATTACATGTTTAAAACACGTTTGCTGTGTAAAGTAATTCTAATCGGCCATGTTACATAAATAACTATAAAATGAGTTAAATTGTTTTTGAAATGTGATTAACAGTTGAAGAGGCACTGCCAATTGAGACAGGGAGGTAGTGAGGGGGGGTGGGAGTTAGGGGGTGAGTGGGCAGTCAATGATTGATTATTGCGAAACAATACCCCACACCCCAGCGATGGAAGCCCTAAATCCAGTCACAAGAAACCCGCACGTGGGTTGTGACCAGCCGCAAACGCTATTGTGTAGTCATTCCCGTGATAAATGACCTGTGTCAGTCAGTTATTAGTCCTTGAACACCAGGTTAGTATTATCTCAGCCTTCAATGGAAACAAAAACAATGAAAATGATATACAACAAAATTAAGATCAGACAGAGGCTTATAATCGTCCTCATTGACGTGGTTTTGAAGCTCCATAGAACGTTAAATACTAACATCTTGTTATTTGTGACGTCGTTTCTTCCTAAAAATATAGAATATAAAGTATTGACGGTGGCGACATCCTGTAATCCAGCTACTTGAAGGTCACGAATTGTGGATAGTTGTGAGAGATGGTCGGTGGATGTAGTGTTCTCTTGTGTGGATTAACGTCAACACTATTGAATACTACGTTAATCCTCAAAGACTATCTTCAGAATTAGACAAATTCATAGTTCAGAGGCCGTGGTTTGGATTCCAAGTTAAACTGTAGGTCCCTTAGTTGCCATCGGCTTATGGGCTATTAATCAACAGTCCTGTCTAAGAAACATGTCAGCCTTAGTCAGTAACAAGACTACAAGATCTTCATCATATTAAAATCCTCATTATTATACAGCTGTGGATAATGTTTTTGGTCTACAATGTTACTGGTCCTTAGTATTTATTTATGCTATTAGTTATTTCCATCAGTCCTATTATAAAACTTATTACAATTTTAGTTTATAAGAACGACACCATAATAAGCTACATGTACTCAATCCTCATTCATACTTGGCTTAAAATACCTACATTGTAGTATGGTTGCCATTTAAATGATCTAATCTAATCGAAATTACACGTTGCACGCAGCACGCTGGCGTGAGTAGAGCGAATTTCATTGAACTGTTCACTTAGTAAAAACACATACAACATGTTATCAAATTATGCCAATAAATAAGCGAGTTATACCAATTTATCTATTCTACGTAGAAATTACATGGACAGTGAATACGTAGGTTTCCTGCTATAACAAACATTAAATCTGGAGTTTTTACAGATGTATTGATAAAACTGAACTAGTTGGACTTGTTGGAGTCTTATCTCAATTTGTGTCTGTCTGTGACGATCCAGGAGGCATTTTACGCCGTATACGGGAGAACTGATAACAATGCCACTTATTTCATGCATTCTCTACATTCCAGAAAAGGGTTTTCAATGCTTGAAATTATCCGTCGCCCCTTGAAAAGTAAATGACGAGCATTTAAAAACCCACTTTTTACGCGATATTAGTTGGATTTTGCTTTCAATTTCAATGAATCACCTACTGGTAATAATCAGCTGTCTTTGTAGTTTAGTGATTTAATACAAATAAAAACAAACAGCTGTCAAATTAAAATCAATATTAGTTAGTTTATATTGGTCAGTGATTTTAAACCCATTTCAAAATCATACTATATTAAAAAGTTATTTCAACGTAAACTAATTTTAATAATGGTAAAAATTGTTCTAATCTATTTGATTGTAAAGTACTGTAATGCTAAATAATAAAGGGTTTACAAATTGGTCTAATTATGAGGATGGTCTTTTGCGGATTAACGTAGTATTCAATAGCACGGACGTTAATCCACAGAGAGAAAATCCAAGAGAAGACTACACCCATCGACCATCGCTCACAACTATCCTCAATTCCTGACCTCCAAGTAGCTTGATTACAGGACGTCGCCACCGTCCCAGTCAACCTTACCTAACCTAACTTGGTTAGGTTAGGTTAGGTTTGTTTAGCATTGCAGAAAAACAAACGCACAGACAGAAGTTGATATAAAACCCATTTCGGCTTTTCTGGGTTATAAAACCTAAAGAAATTAAAAATATCATCATTCCAAGAGACGTGCGAACAAAACTATAATTTTACTTCTATAGATAACTATTAGGTCATTGAGAATTTAGTGAATCGTATATTAGTAGATTGAAGAGGAAAGAGAAAGTGATTGTTGTACTTTACCAGAAGAGTTGACGGAAATAGCCCAAGGTCGTTTCGTAAAACCTACCATCAGATAAATCTAAACAAGCACACAACCCAACATGATTTCTTCTTGGTGCGCAAATAGGAAAGTTATAACTATAGGAAAGTGCTATACTGTTTTAATTTTCATTCAAAAATAATGACATTTTTTCCTTAGAGCGTTTATTCTGAACTAAAAATTTGTGATTTGGAGAGTCAAGGCGAAAGATAATCCAAAGCAAAATCAACCACGGTTTCGTAATAGAATAAGGAAGACGAGCGTTAAAGTCATTTCAAAGAATCGTCTTTGTGGACGTATTAATTATATTAGCTATACGCAGTAAATGGGATTTGATAGAGTTGATTCAGAAGCAAAATTAAGGTTCTAGTCTTACGTTAAACTGTAAGTCCTTAGGCTCTTTTGGCTAAATAAACAGTCATGTCTAAGGAACATGTCAGCCTTAAACCGTGACTGAACCAAATGAACATTTTCGCCGAACAATTTCAATAATCTAATCTTTAAGAACTACGGAAATAGGTTAGATCATGAATATGTCTAAAGGGAATGTTTTCAATTCATCTAAACAGCTGTTCTTATTCTTTTATATTAAAAACTAGAGGACCCGGCAAACTTCGTAACGACTAACAGTAAATACCTAAAAGGAGGTAGGACTTCATGTAGTCCTCCCTTCCTTACGTTCACAAATTTCAAGGAACCACGATGTCTGCAATATTCCTCTTTTCCACAGCTTCCATTTCACGGACTGACTGTTTCGTCTTTGTGTTTCAGGTGTGTCTGACACCCCATGTGGCCTAACAGTCTGTCAGGAGGGTGAGTAAACATTAGTTTGTTTTATAATTAAGTCTCCATCAGTGCCGCCATATTGGATTAAACTCCCGTACTGAATTTTACATTACTCCCTACTGCATAGTCCATATGGCATCAGTTTTGAAATGAACAATTTTTGTATTTACTTCCATTTGGGAAATAGGTTAGATCATGGATATGTCTAAATGGAATGCTTTCAGTTCCCTTAACAGCTGTCCTTATAACAAAATGACGTCGCTAACCATATGACGTCACTGTTTCAAATTGTGGTTTCGAAAATGGTCAACACCCCCAAGCTAAAATCCATGTCAAAATGTGTCACTTCAACCATCATTTACGACTATGCAGTATTGCTGTAACAAAATGGTGGAGGTACAGTAGACCTTTAAGTAAAAAATTGACTATTTAAAAAAATATAATTTTAACGTTTATTAGTTGATTGTATCATAAATGCTTTGGTATAGTTTTTTCAAGTTCTTAGTGAAAACCTTAAAGTTACGGGGTTATTGATTCCCAAATTTGACGGTTGACCTGCAATTTCATTCAAAGAGTGAGGGAAAACTATTTATGCTTTTGAGCTAAAATTTTGAGAACGTGGATAAATAAAAAACATTTTTTACGTACCTATGTGAAGTTTTGAAATAAGGAAAAATATTTCGCATAGTACAGAAAATTATTCTTATATTTTGAGGTCTTAGAGAATAGTTATGTTAAACAGGTCACTCAGGAAGCTTGCATGAAAAAATCACATATGCGAAATCACATAACGAAAAAGCGACACTAGCGCCGACCTAGCGGATTTCAGTTGTCCCTAACGTTGCTCGCACCGCCCCATCAATATAAAACTAGCATTGGTCTTATGGGGTTGAGCTAAATGTTTTGGGAAGCTAAATGGTAACGCTGACCTTGCAATCCGATAGTAGCCGGTTCGATTCCGGACAAAATTGCAATTTATTTGAATCATAGTTAGGTAATAAATAGCAGGGTTTTGGACCGAAACCTTGTAAAACCCTTTTAAATATTTTTTGATAATAAATATAGGAATACATGCATTTTTTAAACCTCAACTGCCTGCCTGTTAAATTCGAATATCGTAACATAGTCTATCCAGAGGTGACCGTTTATGAACTGACAGGAGTTGCCGGCCAAGTTAGACAACAAGTTGTTAGTACAAGATTCCTAATTAATACAATAGTCATCAAAAAGTAAGATAAAATTTATATTAAAATTAATTAAAACTTTTACCACGTTTCGCAAAGAGGTTATTTACCTACAGTTTCCACCTAGTAAAAAGTCGTCTTCCTTGCTTGACGTTCACAACTCAGCTGGTTAATTCTTTGATCACATGATCTCCCGGGTTGGCGGGAAAAGTGACACTTCACAGCTGATCTGATCACCATTAGCTCCTCCCAGCCCTCTCCTCGCTACTCAGCCATATTACATTTTTATTCCATTTTATTCCAGTTTCGACTTGAGCTCTTACACTCTATTTGCTTGAATCAAATGATTGGCGCATTCGTGTCTCTTTCCCGTCCGATCTCTTTCATCTCTTTTGACTTTACCACGAATCCTACCATAATTTATCAGAATTTAACCAAATAATATTAATGATGACTGTGTACTGTGTAAATAGGTACACAGTCACTATTTCTATTTGCTTGAAAACGTTTTTTATAATTAAAACGTTAGTTATAAAAGTTATTTGGCACTTATGAAGAATATATATATATATATATATGTCTGTGAACACGATAACTCTCGTAAAAATTGTCCGATCGCGACCAAATTTGGTAGAGACGTGTATTCATACAAATGCTCGGACGAGTTCGTAAACCAGACATATCGGTCAATGGGAACGGGTAGTTTGGGGGGGTTTTGTACCCCAAAATGGGGTTTTTTGCGTTTTTCGAGTGTAATTTTTAAAAATTTCTAATTTTATATTTCACTATTAGAATCAGCTTAAAAAACTACACAGTTAAGTTCCTTAAAGTTTTTCTCTATCTCCAACGGTTACCAAGATATAAAAAAAATCTAAACACAGTACGTTGTATTTTGAGGCTCCAATGTTAATCTTATGGAGGATAAGGAAAAATTAATTTTTCACTTATTAACCAATATTTTTGGATAAAACTTTATATTTAGCTTTATGTGGTTGGGACCCATACGTTTATGCTAAAAAATTATAGATTATGTGTTTATCATGGCAGCAAACCTGCATACTCTTTTCCCATGTTAATCATATGGAGAATAGGCAAACTCCTTTATTTATGGACAGATGTTGATGAAAGTTGGTATAAATGTTAAAAATAAAAATTTTTGATGGTATAAATGCCTACTCTCAGTGTTCCTCACAGCAGCAAACCTGCTCACTCTTTCCCATGTTAATCTTATGGAGAATAGACAAATGATTCTCATGTTTATCGACAGATTTTGACCAAACTTGTCATATATTATTATTATTATATTATTGATTTGGAAATTCGCTGAGTACGCAGGTCTGCTGCGACAGGGGTATTTTTATTCGTCTCTGCTCCGAGTAGGCTATAGGTAGGCCTATATTCGGTTTTGTATTTAACCTTAGGAGTTATCCCCACTGGCCTTGAGTATTTTATTAACAGCTGATTTGTGTTGCTTTATTTTCACCAAACGCTATTGCTAACGTCATTGTGTTCATATCCAGCTAATGTTTGTGATTATTTTACAAAAATGTATAGATTACTGGTTGGTTTGTTTGTCCTAGTGTAATTATGAGTTGTTTTATTTTGTTTTGTACGAGTGGAATAATTAATGACTGTTAGATTACACAAGTATTATTATAAAAAACGCGATTCAGAAAATTTAATCTTTCCTATAAAAGACGTATTACAGTAAGGTTTAGTTTGGGTTTAGGCTTGACTAGAAAATTGTGAATCGATCCACTCAGATTTATTTGTTTTGTGGGAATGTTATTAATATGTCTTATCGTTTCAGAATTGTTATTAGCAATAACCAGAATATCTAATCTTTCACAATGAAGCCGTATTGCTATTCGACTTCAGAACATGGCAAATCTTAAAGTTAACATGTATTTACTGTTAGGCGTTACGAAGTTCGCCAGGTCAGCTAGTTATCAATAAATAAAACATTAGTAGTGAAACATTTTTCATCGTATAAAAATAAATAATTGTGTTTCTATTATTGAGACCACCTGCATTAAAATATTAAACTAATATAACACGTGTCTCAAACAATTTTTTTTAATTTGTCTCAGGAGAAAATAAATATTTAAAAATCCTAAGCACCTGTTTGATGGAAATGCAACTCACGAACAGAGCGCAGATCAAGTAGACCCCCTCGAGGGAAGCATATTAAAGCCCCCCGCGCGCAATATACACACCGCAGCATGTGCCGCACGGGGTACCGCAGGGTTACATCCTAGGGCCTCAAGTGTTGCGGAGCACTTTAATATTTCCGGATTTGTGGATCCATTCTCGCAGAATCAAACACTCGAGCGTGCGGCACAATGCTGCCAAATGTTCGAAGTTCCCCTAGCCTCTCCCCCTCCGTAGAACCTTTGTTGCACACCCACCCTCAACCCACAACCCTTCAGCGCCTCTCCGAATGTGATATTCGCATCTGAACGATTCCGAAAGAGGTTTCTAAATATGAATTCTCTCCGGGTCGGTACTTGATTTTTCGTAAAAGTTTGGAATGACGACGAGTGATTGTTGTATGACGGGGATTATGTTGGTATTATTTCGATATTTTGTTCGCATCATAATATGAATTGTCTGAAAAATGTTTGTTATCGGATGAAACGAAAGAACTTTAAAACATAACTACATTTCCCTAACGGATATTTTCGTGATAAATTAATTTTAAGTTTATGATGGCCATAAATCATTTAATAGAATGTACATAAAAAGCGGTGTAAAAACCTAATTCGCTTTCAAAAAGATTCCAACAGTCTCTGATGAGTTTTTTTGGGTAGAAGGAAACTAAAAACTAATAACAGCATAAAATAAATAGTCATGAATCGTTGGTAAGGGGCCGCGAGGAGATAGATATGGGAAGTGATTTTTCAACTACATTGAACTTAAACAAAATAAAATTTAAAATTAAATAAGGGGAAACCCACTTTTTATTGAGGCGCGGCTCTAGGCGTGACATGAGTGGTGGGACGATCTGCAGCCTGCATGCCTCCGCTCTCCCTGTTTACGCCCAGGGCGAGATCATCCCTCAGTGAACCAGTTATGACAGCGCGGCTCTAGGCGTGACATGAGTGGTGGGACGATCTGCAGCCTGCATGCCTCCGCTCTCCCTGTTTACGCCCAGGGCGAGATCATCCCTCAGTGAACCAGTTATGACAGCGCGGCTCTAGGCGTGACATGAGTGGTGGGACGATCTGCAGCCTGCATGCCTCCGCTCTCCCTGTTTACGCCCTGGGCGAGATCATCCCTCAGTGAACCAGTTATGACAGCGCGGCTCTAGGCGTGACATGAGTGGTGGGACGATCTGCAGCCTGCATGCCTCCGCTCTCCCTGTTTACGCCCTGGGCGAGATCATCCCTCAGTGAACCAGTTATGACAGCGCGGCTCTAGGCGTGACATGAGTGGTGGGACGATCTGCAGCCTGCATGCCTCCGCTCTCCCTGTTTACTCCCGGGGCCGAGATCATCCCTCAGTGAACCAGTTATGACAGCGCGGCTCTAGGCGTGACATGAGTGGTGGGACGATCTGCAGCCTGCATGCCTCCGCTCTCCCTGTTTACTCCCGGGGCCGAGATCATCCCTCAGTGAACCAGTTATGACAGCGCGGCTCTAGGCGTGACATGAGTGGTGGGACGATCTGCAGCCTGCATGCCTCCGCTCTCCCTGTTTACGCCCTGGGCGAGATCATCCCTCAGTGAACCAGTTATGACAGCGCGGCTCTAGGCGTGACATGAGTGGTGGGACGATCTGTAGCCTGCATGCCTCCGCTCTCCCTGTTTACGCCCAGGGCGAGATCATCCCTCAGTGAACCAGTTATGACAGCGCGGCTCTAGGCGTGACATGAGTGGTGGGACGATCTGCAGCCTGCATGCCTCCGCTCTCCCTGTTTACGCCCAGGGCGAGATCATCCCTCAGTGAACCAGTTATGACAGCGCGGCTCTAGGCGTGACATGAGTGGTGGGACGATCTGCAGCCTGCATGCCTCCGCTCTCCCTGTTTACGCCCAGGGCGAGATCATCCCTCAGTGAACCAGTTATGACAGCGCGGCTCTAGGCGTGACATGAGTGGTGGGACGATCTGCAGCCTGCATGCCTCCGCTCTCCCTGTTTACGCCCGGGGCCGAGTTTTAGTTTGTTGTTGTGCAGGCCACGCGCCCCTCCCGCTATTGTTACCAGCTGCCTTCATCCCCTAATTGGGGGTTCACGTTCGACTGAATACACCTATCGATGTTCTATTTCTCGCGTTTCCAAAAAGCGCGTCCACCCAAACAGTGAAAGGCGACCGGGGTGACCGTTTGGGATTGAGTTACACTTTGTCGAACGGTTCTTGCCATGTTTTGCAACTCAACACAGGATTAGTGTTGAGCAATTCATTGAATGGATTATTTATACTATATATATTTTAACTGTAATGGCAATCTATCCAGGTATGTATTTTAAGCCAAGTGTGAATGAGAAATGAGAACTGGTCTAATTATGAGGATTGTTTTTGCGTGTTAACGCAGTGTTCTATTGAATACGAACTCACAAGGAATAATGCATACTATTTCCCATAGAGAAGTTCAGTTTTTTTAATTATCTACCTCAGTGTGTAAAGTGTGGATAAAAGTAAATAAATACTTGTGGAACAGTTAAAATATGAGTTTGTACGGTGGTAACAGTGGTGGCCCCAGTGTCCGCCCTTGTTTCATTCCAGGTGTCGATGCGAGGTAACCGTGTCGAGTCAGGTATCTCGGCGGGATGCCTCCCTCAATGACAGTTTTTCTGCCACTTTCCCTCCCGCGCATGCAGCCGCATAATGCGAAGTGACGGTGTTTCAGTTGCAACCCCGATGGGGAGCTGGCGTTCCCTTCCTTCGGCTCGGCGTGCGGCTCTGGCCCCGGTCCCGGTATGGCGTCCTACCTCAAGAGCGCCGGCCCGTACGGCGTCAACGGCATCGGACTGGCGATGGACTCTCTGCACTCCTCCATGGGTTACCCCCCGGGTAGGTGGTAGCATAGGTACTCACTATATATCCCCATAATATATATACTAGATAAGCATAAGCTAATACATTTCAAAATGTGAAAACATTTCTTGTGGTGGTTCACTAAACTGAGGATTCAATTCATACATAAACATTATTTTCTTTGGTCATTGAATAAATTTACAAACACATATGTGTTGTTGGTATTATACATATTCTGTATGGGGAAGACAGCTGTGAACAATAAAGCGATGTGTTAAAAATTGGATAGCAAGGAACCGAGAAGACAAGTAAATAAGGGTTTTTTAAGTAAGTGTAATTTTAAAACGAATCAAACTAAAACGAAACCGCAAAAATACAAAAAAAGAAATATAATGTTACAATATTATATATAAAAACGGTCATATCATCTTTAATTTTTATTTTTGATGTTCAAAAATTAAGTCTGGTTTAATTCCATTCTACCCCGTGTAATTCTTTGCTCTTCACGAGATCATTTTGTAAAATTACTGTTCGAATATCATTTCAAAGTTGTCCTTGTTCAAACATTTTAAACGGCCTGAATCAGGTTAAGTTATCCTTACGAGTTATTAAGATGATTAGAAAATAAAAAATTTTAGAAAACATATTATTGCTCTAAACCACCGGATGTCCCGGCAGGCAACCCCAGGAAGCAGCGAAGAGAGAGGACGACCTTCACCCGCGCCCAGTTGGACATCCTGGAGGCGCTCTTCGCCAAGACGAGGTACCCGGACATCTTCATGCGGGAGGAGGTGGCGCTCAAGATCAACCTGCCAGAGTCCAGGGTCCAGGTCAGTTGTAACACATGAGCTTTTCACCAGTACCATTTTTTCGCTACTATTTGACAGGGAGCAAACCAAACCCTGATCTTGTCACGTCGTCTTGTCGTTATTTTACCTAACGTCGATATTTTTCATGTAACTAATTACGTCATAGCCAAATTTGAAGTGGGTTGTAGTCGATTTCACGATTTGAATTTGAAGAGAAGTATATTAAATCAGGTCTGGAGACCTTGGGGCCAGTCCATGAAGTTGCTGCCACGACCTATCCAACGGTTAGGAAGATTTTTATCCAAAACTGCTTTGGCCACATTAGCATAATTCGGAGGAGGTCCATCCTGTTGAAAAAAAACATATTTCACATCTCAGGCTGAGAAAGATGAGGCACTATGTGATTGCTAAAAAACTGATGCATACCTTCCTCCAGGCATTGTTTGTCGGGATATGTCATACGACTAAACACCATCTTTGGTAACAGCATCCCAAACTGTCTCCAGGTTCTATTTCTTTAATATCCCGCCATTTTTTCCTAATATGTCAGAATTAACTGATTCTCGGGGGTATTTCTTTTGCACATGTGTATGTTAGGACTGTTGAATCCCAGGTCCGTAGCGCGATCTACACGTCCGTCACACCAACTCAAAAATAGGGACCTCTTCATGGTGACCTGGTACCTATGTTAAAACATATATTTATGTTAGCTGTGTCAGGTTGCCATCCTGCAAGGTGCGTAAGTGACAGCATCTATGTCAAATGTCCTTCTTCTGAAACATATGTTGAACATCTGCTCTTTTAATAAATCACTTTTGTACAGCATTTAGTCGTAATTAATAAATTCCCATATACAGGATGTCTATAAAAAACGTTTCAGGACTTCGGTGAGTGATTAGATACATTTAAAGGAAGAAAAAAGTTCCAATAGAGGTATAACCTAAAAGGCTTACTTTCTCAGATATTCGCCATATTTTTTATTTTAAACATTTTTCAACGTATTATTTTCAAATTTAGTATGTGTTTTACACTGGTACACTACTACTACTGTATTATTAAAAATATAACTAGCATTATCCAAGCTCAAAATAGAAAATGGCGTCCATTTAAAATTATAAAACTAAAATACTTTGAAAACGGCAAAAAATACAAGAACTTTAAATGGCCATAATTTTTTATTTTGAGCGGATCATGTTAGTTATTTTTCATAATAGTAATTTACTAGTGTTACTGTTACAAAATTTTTGAAATAAAAAATATTTTATGAAAAATACAAAATGGCGGATATCTGAGAAAATAAGCGTTTTAGGCCATACCTCCATTGGAACTTTTTTCTTCCTTTAAATGTACCTAACTCACCGTAGTCTGAAAGGTTTTTCGTGGACACTCTGTATAACAAGCGAGGTTCTACTGTACTTAAATTTTCGCAGTAAATATACATATCACCAACTAGCCGACTGTTGAAAGACTCTGTTCCCCAAGTATTGTCACCTACGATAGTAGTTGCCAAGTCACCCTCCCCTCTGTTATCTCATATCAGCTGTCTCCAGCCCCCCCTCCCTTCCCCCCCAGTGGTGTTTTATATCTCCTCAGTTATTGTTATAAGTCCAATCCGATTACGGCCATACATACATATTCATGACAGTTCTTATTGAAACGTCCTATTCGTATGCATTGGAAACAGTTGGCTTGATAATTGTTCTCGTTCGGGTCAGTATAGCTGAGTGCAGTTCAAATCATAGGTTTAACCCACCAGATAAATAAACGATTTCAGTGGATTGACACATACTTTCTCCCTTAAGTAAATTTAAAACGAAATCTTTGATAAAACTATCACATTCTTTAAAGTTTGTTTATTAAAAATGCTGTGTAACAAAGTCGTGTTAGTTACACGCATTATAACTCGAGAACGGCTAAACCGATTTTAATGATCTTTGATTTTTTTGATTCGTCTCTGCTCCGGTCATGCTTTAGGCATATTCAGTTTCCATAAATTCAATTCATTTCCATTTTAATAGCGTTTTAAATTTCTAATGTTAACCTTATTGGGACTAAGTTTGTTTACAAGTGTTCTACAATAAAAGCATTTGATTTCTTAAAACAGCTGTTGGTTTACTCTCCGTTAACAATATGCTTTACTATCCAATGCCGTCTGAATCTTTCATTAATGTAAAACTATGAAGTGAATATGTGCTATACAAAATGAACAGCATTATTCGCCACGTTAATAGTGTACGGTTTTTGGGAATTATGTACTATATTTATATATTTTTTATTTTCTGTGTGATTATGTTTGAAATAAAAATAATTACAATGATACATATTAGGTTTATTATAATAATCAGCTGTTGAATATTTAAAGCTTTCACAACGATCGAAGCTGCAATGCTATTTGACTTCAGAACATGGCCAATCTTAAAGTTAACGTGTATTTTTTGTTAGGCGTTACGAAGTTCGCCGGGTGTTGTCTAAATATTATTAATTATTATAAGTTATATATAGATAATATATATATATGTATATATGTGTCTGTTAGCACGATAACTCTCGTAAAATGGTCCGATCGAGACCAAATTTGGTAGTGACGTGTATTCCTATATGCTTAGTTCGTAAACCAGTCATATCGTAAATAGAACGGGTAGTTTGGGTTTGTACCCCATGGGGTTTTTTGCGTTTTTCACATTTAATTTTTAAAAATTTCTAATTTTATATTTCACCATTTGAATCAGCTTAAAAAACTACACAATTAAGTTCCTTAAAGTGTTTCTCTATCTCCAACGGTTACCGAGATATTGATAAATCTAAACACAGTACGTTGTATTTTAGGGCTCCAATGTTAATCTTATGCAGGATAGGGAAAAATTAATATTTCCCATATTAATCAATATTTTTTTATAAAACTTGATATTTAGCTTCATGTGGTTAAGATATATCCATTTATGCTTAAAAATCATAGTTTATGTGTTTATCATGGCAGCAAACCTGCATACTCTTTTCCCATATTAATCATAAAGGGAATAGGCAAACTCCTTTATTTATGGACAGATGTTGATGAAACTCGGTATAATTGATTAAAATAAAAATTATTCACGGTAGAAATGAAATGACTACTTTCAGTGTTCCTCATAGCAGCTAACCTGCACACTCTTTCCGATGTTAATCTTACGGAGAATAGGCAAATAATTCTCATGTTTATGGACAGATTTTTATAAAACTTGTCATATATTATTATTATATTATTGATTTGGAAATTCGCTGAGTACGCAGGTCTGCTGCGACGGGGGTATTTTTGTTTTGAAATTATTCATCCAATTCCTGAAAACAGCAAAAAAGAAAGAAAAGTTAAATTAATTGTTAGAACTTTATGGGTGACAACACCTCTCTCCGTAGTAACAAGCTTTTTGAATGGGGTGTTTACACTGAATACCAAGTTTCAAGGAAATCTGCGGAGATTTAAGGAAGAAATAGATTTTGAATAACCTCCATAAAAATGACATTACGCGCTCTCAGAACGTACTTCGTTTATCATGGACATTAAAATTAACTTTTCTCTGGAACCGTTAGTCTTAGACAAATAATTCAAAACTCTAATTCATTAACGGGTATTACTTGATCAATCTTGTAATATACTTATTGCCATATTATTGAGGTGGAAATTCGATAAGTACGGAGGTGTGCGGCGACGGGGGTATTTTTGTTTTGAGGTGTCAAGAGGCCAAAAACAATATTTGTTAATATACATCTGAACACGATAACTCTGGTTAAAATTGTCTGGTCGAGACCAAATTTGGTAGAGACGTGTATTCCTACATTTACTCGGACGAGTTCGTAACCCAGACATATCGGTCGACCGGAATGTGTAGTTTGGCGGGGTTTTGAACTCAAAAAATTAGTTTTTTGCGTCATGTAATTTAAATTTTTAAAATTTTATCATTCACCATAAGAATTAGCTTAAAAACTACAAAATTTAGTTCCTTAAAGTTTTTTCTCTATCTCGAACGGTTACCAAGATATTAAAAAATCTAAACACAGTACGTTGTATTTTGGGGCTTCAATGTTAATCTTTGGAGTATAAAGAAAATTAATATTTCACTTATCAATTAATATTTTTGTATTAAAGTTGGTATTTACCTTCATGTGGTTAAGATCTATGTAGTTATGCTTAAAAATCATAGTTTATGTGTTTATCATCGCAGCTAACCTGCATACTCTTTATACTTTATACTTTTAACTGAAATGGCGACCTACCCAGGTAGGTATTTTAAGCCAAGTATGAATGAGGAATGAATGTAGGATGATTGTGGCACGATCTTGTAGTCTTGTTACTGACTAAGGCTGACATGTTCCTTAGACAGGACTGTTAATTAATAGCCCAACAGCCGATGGCAACTAAGGGACCTACAGTTTAACGTGGAATCCGAACCACGGCCTCTGAATTACGAATTGGTCTAATTAGAGGATGGTCTTTGTGGATTAACGTAGTATTCAATATACGTAGTAGTGCGGACGTTAATCCACACAAGAGAACACTACACCCACCGACCATAGCTCATAGCTATCCACAATTCGTGACCTCCAAGTAGCTGGATTACAGGACGTAGCCACCGTCCCAGTCAATGTTAATCCATCTTTTCCCATGTTAATCATATAGAGAATAGGAAAATTTATTTATGGACAGATGTTTATGAAATTTGGGGTAAATGGTCAAATTTTATGCTAGAAATGCCTACTTTCAATGTTCCTCACAGCAACAAACCTGCATGGCGGCTTTAGGATGCTCTAGCCTATGATTCTTACAGTACAACCCGTACAAAAAACTGGCTTTTATATATTAAAAAAATAAAACTATTAAATTTAATTATAAAATTATTATTGGCTTTTATATTATTATTGGGTGAGGTTTAATGTTTATTTATATAATCATGGTGTTAATATCGCTTGTGTCCACCTTAAACGGACTAATGCAACGCCAAGGGACATGATCCGTGCATGCATAAATAATTAATTATTCAATTATAGTTAATCTATCTATAGCCATATTACGATGTAATGCTGGATTAGTTTAACCTTTTGGGTCTAATGCAATAACAGGTAAATTAATATTGAAGTCGATATTAAATGTAAAAGGATTAAAACTAAATGAAACAGTCACAAATTGGATGTAAACTTAATGTTTTGTTCTCTTTGTAATCGCTGTAACAAAACAACGAGCTTTATTTGTTCCTCTATGCGGAAGTTTAATTTCAGGCGTTAACAGAAACAGTATAAAAACTGGTTATTAATTTCAATATTTTATTTTATTTTGCAGATCAAATTGTTTTACTAACTCGAACAATTATTTTACAGACATTTTTACTTGTTGTTTCCTTTATTTCATTAATCTACTTTGGAATATTTTCAAGTTTAAACTAAATGTAATTTTAGTTTTCTGTCTCTGACTATACTAGTATTATTCAATATATTTCATTGGACTTTTCTAACACGTCTGTGTGTTTAACTACACAACGTTTCTGTTGGTGGAGAAACTCCTCCCGTTTTCAAGTGAATACCTAATAATTTACGTTAAAAATTGAATGTTTAAAGTTACGGATATTAATCATATCATGTTGTCAGAATAGATCGTAAATGAAAAAGATAAAAAAATTATTAAAAATTTCTGATGAAAAAAATAAAATGGGGGGCTTTTTTAAACAACCGGTGGATTAAATAATGGAATTAAACCCGAAAAAATTACTATAAAAAAGTTTTCGTTCCAAAATGAAGCCGCACAACGCCCTGGGTGCTCGGTCCCTTTACACTTCTGACCGAACATCATTCACTCCGGACATGGATAGCGGAGGGTTATGTATTATGTAAGGGAAAGGCGTGATCTCTTGGTGTGAATGGAGCATCACGTAGCTGGAGTTGAAACTGGAGTTGGGGAAGACGCCAGGTGAGGCGTGTCGTGGCGTAGTAATGATAGCGCAGCCGCTGCCATCATGATAGAGAAGAGGTTCATCGATACATGAGGACGAGTACTATAATCCAGCTTCTGAGAGGTCACGAATTATGGATAGGTATAAACGTGGGCGGGTGGATGTGGATTAACGTTCGAACTATTGAATACTAGTTGACCCGGCGAACTTCGTAACGCCAACAATAAATACGTATTAACTTTAAGATTGCCCATGTTCTGAAATCGAATAGCATTACGACCGTTGTGAAAGATTAGATATTCTGGGTCACAGCATAGTTAATAACAATACTGAAACGATAAGAAACATTAATAAAATTAACACAAAACAAATAAATCTGAGTGGATTGATTCACAATTTTCTAATCCAACCTAACCTGTAATACGGCCTTTATATGAAACATAAAATTTGGAGTACCTATAAATAATATAAATCTAAAACTATAATTTTAGAACAGAGACGAATCCAAAAAATCAATGATTATTAAAATATGACCAGGCATTCTTGAGTTATAAAATTGTGTAACTAACACGACTTTGTTTTATATATTTAGATACACAACAGCTGATTATTATAATAAATGTAATTATTTTTTATTAGGCCACTGACTTTTAATCAGACAGAAAATAAAAAATATATAATTATAAATCCACAAAACCTATAAACTACAACGTGGCGAATAAAGCTGTTCATTTTATACAGCACATATTTACTTCGTAGTTTTACATTAATGATTGATTCAGATGGCATTGGATAGTAAAGCATATTGCTAATGGAAAGTAACCCAACAGCTGTAGCTTAAGAAATCAATTTTTTTGATTGTAGAAAATTTGTAAACAAACTTATTCCTCTTAAGGTTAACATTAGAAATTGAAAACGCCATAAAATGGAAACTTATAGAGTTTTCGAAAGATTTTTTATTGTGTTGACACTTGCTATGAAAATATTGTATTAGTCCCATAGTAATAAAGATTATTATTATATTGGCAATTTGCGAGACTAAAATTTGAAAGAGTTATGTCATATGTTTTGGTAACGTCAAAATGGCTATAACGACACTTGTCTGGGGAAGCTGAAAACATCCCTTTTCACATATCCATGATCTAACCTTTTTCCCACAGTGAAGTAAAAACAATCATTTTATTGTGGGAAATTGGTGTAGCATGATTGTGGCGCAATCTTTTAGTCTTGTTACTGACTATGGCTGATACGTTCTTTAGACAGGACTGTTAATTAATATCCCGACAGTCAATGGTATTTAAGGGATGTACAGTTTAACGTGGGATCTCTAAACCACAACTAGTCTAATTATGAGGATATTTGCAGTTTAAAATAGAGAATTAAATTTCCAACAAACTACTATTAAGAATCTTTTGAGAAACCTCAAAAAGACGGTAATATATCGCTTTCAAAAATTGGATTTCGTAAAAACCTGTTTTCAATGTATTTTTTATGGAAACATGTTTTTTACTTTTTCACCATAAATACTAAAAAACCTCAAACTTTCATATTTTTTGGCAAATCTACATGAATGAAGCCTTCCAACAACGCATTAATGATTAAAATCGGTCTGGTAGAACTCTAGATTTAGTTGTACAAAGTTGAACAAAAATATCTTTAATTCAATATTTTTTTAACACAAAGAAATCGGTAGTAGCTTTGGTTTTTTGTAAATAACTTTTAAACGGAGAGGAAATCGACCAAAATGGATGGTGATTTTCTGAAAGAGAATTAAATTTCCAACAAATTACTTTTATGCATTCTTTGAGAAACCTCAAAAAGGCTGCCAAACATTGCCTTCAAATAAGAAATTCGTAAAACCCATTTTCAATGTATTTCTTATGGAAAAAATGTTTTTCAACTTTTTCACCATAAATACTAAAAAACCTCAAACTTTCATATTTTTTAGCAAATCTACAGGATGAAAGCTTTCTAATGGCATATTAGTCAATTAAATTGGTCCAGTGGACACTTGCTATGAAAATATTGTATTAGTCCCATAGTAATAAAGATTATTATTATATTGGCAATTTGCGAGACTAAAATTTGAAAGAGTTATGTCATATGTTTAGTAACGTCAAAATGGCTATAACGACAGTTGTCTGGCTGAAAACATCCCTTTTCACATATCCATGATCTAACCTTTTTCCCACAGTGAAGTAAAAACAATCGTTTTATTGTGGGAAATTGGTGTAGCATGATTGTGGCGCAATCTTTCAGTCTTGTTACTGACTATGGCTGATACGTTCTTTAGACAGGACTGTTAATTAATATCCCGACAGTCAATGGTATTTAAGGGATGTACAGTTTAACGTGGGATCTCTAAACCACAACTAGTCTAATTATGAGGATTGCCTTTGCAGTTAAATGTTGTATTAAATAGTGCGGACCAGGTACTATCACATCGACCGGCTATCACTTCATAGTATTACTAATACCTTTTGATATGGTGACCAACACACACAGCCAATGGCATCTAAGGGACCTACTGTGACGTGGGATACGAAAAACTATTTTTTTCTCTGTATTCCAAACTGTGTCAATTAGGTACTTAGAAAATTACAATACCCCCGTCGCAGCAGACCTGCGTACTCAAGCGAATTTCCAAATCAATAATATATGACAAGTTTTATCAATATCTGACGATAAATATAAAAGTCATTTGCTAATTCTTCACAAGATAAACTAAGAGAGTATACAGGTTTGTTGTTGTGAGGAACACTGAAAGTAGGCGTTTCTAGCGTAAACAATTTTTATTTTGAACATTTCTACCAATTTTCATCAACATCTGTTCATGAATAAAGGACTTTGCCTATTCTCTACCACATGCGACTAGCATGCGAAAACCACAATTTTTTAGTACAACCCCCCCCCAAACTACCCGCTCCGATTTACCGATACGTCTGGATTACAAACTACAAGTCTCTACCAAATTTGGTCTTGATTGGACCATTTTACGAGAGTTGTGTTCACACATATTATAGAATTTACTAGCTGACCCGGCGAACTTCGTAACGCCTCACAGTAAACACATGTTAACTTTAAGATTGGCCATGTTCTGAAGTCGAATAGCAATACGGCTTCATTGTGAAAGGTTATATATTCTGGGTCGCGTCATAGTGAATAACAATACTGAAACGATGAGACATATTAAAAACATTCCCATAAAACAAATAAATATGAGTGGA
The DNA here is from genome assembly GCA_023375725.1 of Nephotettix cincticeps. Classification (NCBI taxonomy): domain Eukaryota; kingdom Metazoa; phylum Arthropoda; class Insecta; order Hemiptera; family Cicadellidae; genus Nephotettix; species Nephotettix cincticeps. The sequence continues at coordinate 8,232,895 of CM041786.1, read as the reverse complement.
TTAATTCACAATTTTCAAATCCAATCCAAACCCAAACGAAACCTAACTGTAATACGGCTTTTATAGGAAAGATATACAACAGCTGATTATTATAATAAACGTAATAATATAAACATTGTAATTATCATATAAACACGTGACTTTAATCAGACAGAAAATAAAAATATAAATACATAATCCCCCAAAACCGTAAACTATTAACGTGGTGAATAAAGCTGTTCATTTTTTACAGTACACATTTACTTCATAGTTTCACATTAATGAATGATTCAGATGGCATTGGATAGTAAAGCATACTGCTAATGGAAAGTAAACCAATCAGCTGTAGCTAAGAAATCAAATGTTTTCATTGTAGACATTTTGTAAACAAACTTACTCTCCATAAGGTTAACATTAGAAATTTAAAACGCCATAAAATGGAAACTTATAGGGTTTTCGAAAATATTTTTTCACTAAAACCTTCCCGGACACATATAGAGCAACTTCCTAAAATTTCATGGCGATCGGATGAGTAGTTTGGCAACGCATAAAGGACATACATACAGACAGACATACATTTAATTTTATATATAGAGATTCAAAAAGTTCAAAATTTTGTTCAGAAACTCGTTATGAATTGCTTTAATGTGACTTAAATGCTAGACATAAGTGGTAACCAGGCGGGTGCTGGAACGGGAGCTGAGCTGGAGTGTAGGAATGCGCGAAACCCTTGAGGGCATCGCATTGATCGAGCACTTGGAGCGCTTCCCCCCCAGCTCCCCCCCACTCACAGACAATCACATCCAAACGACATCCTTGTGCTGTGATCACGCGGATTACAACTACGTCACGTTAAACAACCTTCGAGAGTCTGCGATGATGAATTACAAAAATTGACTCCCACAATTAAAAAAAAACTGCCAATACTTTTAAGTCATTTATGAGTTTCCAACATTTGGTTACGCCCAAGCATGTTTTTATTCAGTATTAAAAAATATTTTAAAAAGGATATCGAGTTTTGGTAAAATTTCCTCTTTACCAGGCAATAATTTTCGGCTTACTCGCAACAGGTAAAAGAAATATTTAATAAATTTAGCTCAATTACCAACCGGATAACCCCTTTGGAGAACGGTCAAAAAGGAGTCAGACAACATTCTTATGGCAGCGTAGGTCGAGTTTGATATCAAATTAAAGGTCTTACTTAGCATAGTACAACTCCACCAACCGGACTTTAAAAGGTGCATTCATTCAGTAGTTATAGCTGTTTCATATTCTAACAGTAGTTGTGTCATAATTATTGATAAGAAGCTATTCCTGGCTAAAGGGGTCGGACCCTTTGAAAAAAATGTTTATCAATTTTATGTTTTTTTATCTAATTACATTAAGCTTTAATTTAAGACCTTGTTTAATAGATTCTGATTATCAGAAAAAAATTTAAAGCCTTTTTTGTGAAACGCTGTATTGATTGATCCATACCTAAGGTCTGACTTCAAACACTTCTCCTGAAAAATTAGTTTTTTCCAGAGCTAAGACATATCCATGTAAAAATTTGACTTATACTTAAATTGTAACATGAAGAAGATTTGAAAATATGATTCAAGAGTTCATAATAAATTATAATCTGTACATATAAAATTCAAAGCCCTTCCTCACTCACTCATCACTAATTCTCCCACTTCCCGATTACCTAGAAGGCTGAAATTTGGCATACTAGTTCTTTAGGCCTAAAATAGGAAAGTCTAATAGTTTTTGTGACGATTTTCCCATAAATCTCTACCCTATACGCCTTCAAATTTCCCATGTTAATCTTATGGAGAAATAATTTTGTTTTTGATTCCAACAATCTTACCTTTTAAGATACAAACAACAGCTGTTTTTAATTGAACCATTGAGCAAGCCAAAGAATCAAGCATAAAATAGTAAGTAATCAGTGGTATGTAATTACTGTATAATATTTCTCAAAGGGAATTTTTTTTATTATGTTTTATGATTAAAAATCAAATGTTTATTATTATCGGTGCGAAGTTCGCCGGGTCAGCTAGTATGTAATACAACCTAGGCATAATTTCAGGTATTAAACCTCAACAGCTGTTCACAAATTGAAGAGATTTACGTGGTTCAAATCTGTCTAATTGCAAATGCAACACTGGACGTTATCGCTTTACAGAATATTGTTGTTTACTAATGATGTAATTCCTCTAGGCAAAAGAAAACGATCCCAATACATGAATTATTGAACCCTGAGGCATCACAACAGTCCAGAGTAAACTAGAGCACCGGCTTATGCTACAAAAGGCGACAATACATAGCTTATATCCACTGAATGCCCGTGGAAACATGATTACCGCTATGTAGGTTACTCTGTGGAATATTGGCTCCGGGCGTTATACTCTGTGTATTATTCAATCGTGCGGATTACCGTTGCCGCGCACAGAGTATGAAACTTGCGGTCGTTGGTTCTCGCAGATTGATTACCGCCAATAGCGTTTAAGCTTCGACCAATTAAAGTTTTTCTCATTCGATTTGCGATTCGGTTTTTGTGTTATAGGACTTTGTTTTAAGCTGAATCACGACTTTAATCAGGAAATGAATAAATGGTTGAATGATTCTATTCATCCACCAGAAAGTATAGTTGAATAGTTAGTTGATTTTCTTTAAAATTATCGCCATCTTACGTTTTAGTCATGTAACAACGCTAATTTTGTGACAGTGTTACTGACCACTCGATACAGTAGCTGTAAAAATTGTTGAGGTGTCAAATTAAAGTTGATTATCTAGAGAATTACATTTTCCATTTTTTATTTAAATTAAAAAAATAATTACTTGTTTACTATCATATATTATTGCGAGGTAATTATATGTTTCGCAGAAATAAAATAACAACAATTATAAACGTAATTCCCTAGCCTTAGATAGTCACTTTATTTATAATTTGACATCAACTCTATTTTTACGACTACTGTATCTTGCAACCAGGAATGCTGTCACCTACATTGTTCTCAATGTTCCAAATCGAAAAAAAATTAAATTTTCGAGAAGAGAAAATTGTATTAAAACTTTCCTTATAGTTCACAAATTTTCCTAGTTGTTTATTTTCACAAAGATACCATTATTTTAGTTACGTAATTATCATTCTGTTTCTTTTTTATTACTTATCCAATTTCAACCTAGGTTTGTTTAAACAATGTTTTTCTGTTTAAATATTTATAATTTTTATCTTAGTTAATTTTGTTTTGTTTATTTCTAAGTATTTATTTACACTAGGTTGAGTGTAAAAAGGGTCATGTGCCGTAACTGACTGAGGCAGTGGCGTGTCATGTTAAATCCAGCTTACTTGGAGGTCACGAATTTTGGATAGTTGTGACTTATAAGCGATGGTTGGATGTGATATTCTTTGGTGTGAATTAACGTCCGCACTATTGAATACTACCACCCGCAAAAACCATACTGTTAGTTAGACCAGTTCGTTATAGGGTTATTAATTAACAGTCCTGTCTAAGGAACATGTTTATACTTGGCTTGAAATACCTACCTGGGTAGGTCACCATTTCAGAAGGTAATCAAATCTAATCTAACTTTGCCTGACTAAAGAAGCAATTTTTTATTCATTTCAAAATTTGAAAGAAAATTGTAAAAAAAATCCGGTTCTGAGAGTTCCATTTCACAAACCCTTTTCAACATCTCACCTCTGGAAACTGTCGACGGGGGAGGGCCCGATGCTGACAGCGACACAAAAGTCCCACGATAGCTGTTTAATATCGCAGCCGGGCGAGGCGCTGGGGTGAATGGGCTCCGACAAAAGCCCCTGCATTACCTGGGGCCGGGGCTTCGCCTTACATAACGCACATTCCTACCGCCCCAATTTGTCACCGACTCTGCAATTCCTTTCGGGAGGGAGATCGCGGGGGGTTGATTGGGGATTATGATGCCTTCGATGTTCAATGTAAACGTACGTCTACGCCTTCTCTGCGGGAGAACGCAGCGTGGTCCGCAGCCTCTAGAATTATATTGATCATTGAGTAGCCTATATTGAATAAGCATTGCGTAGCTTTGAGGGATCATCACTACACGGCCCTCGCACTGTTAGGAATTAAAACAAAGTCTATATAAATAAAATTAGAGTTTTGTCAGTACATTGCTCAGAGTTATTAATTTTTTAGTTATTTTTACGTTTCGTGCATACAGAAGCCAAAACAAGCCTTATCTCAATTTGTGTCTGTTTGTCTGTGACGCTCCAGGAGGCATTTTACGCCGTCTTCTCCGAAAAACGGGACAACTGATAACAATGAAACTTATTTCATGCATTCTCTACATTTCCGAGAAGGTTTTTCAATGCTTGAAATTGTCCGTCACCTCTTTAAAAGTATATAACGAACATTTTAAAACCCACTTTTTACGCGATATTAGTCGCACTTTGCTTTTGGTTTTCAATGATCACCTACTGGTAATAATCAGCTGTCTTTTTAGTTTAATGGTTTAATAGAAAGAAAAAAAGACAGCTGTCAAATTAAAATGAATAATAGTTTGTTTACATTGATCATTGATTTGAATTCATTTCGAAATCATACTATATTAAAATGTTATCTTGACGTATAGTGAATTTTAATAATTATACAAATTTTCGTATCTAATCTAATTACTTTTGTAATGTTAATAAGTATCTTTTTCACATAACATAGAATCCTACAACCCCCGGGCGTACTGCCAGTTAGAATTAGACTTACGAAATATCTTTTATGAAAAAAAACTTCGTAAATGGTAAATCATTTACTTATTATTCTATTGATTTAATAAGTTATGATTGAATACATTTATGAAAGTTACTAACAAATGTCGAACTATGGTAAATGAAACATTTTAACATATTATATTTCTATATTTAATAAACCATTATGATTAAAATTCTTATTACTTTTATGTATTACTAACGTTTGGAGGAATGTCGAACTATTTTCAGCATACAGGCAAAGTTTGTTTACTATTTCCGAACACTGTGCTTTAACATGTTCAAATAATTTTAGTTAGCTAACTGAAAACATAAATGTATTCTTATTACGAGGTAATGTTTGAACATCTTAAACTGAGAATCACTCTAAATACATAAAAACATTTTTGTACGGTAATTTAATTTTAAAAATAATTTTTATGATCCAAATCACAGAAAAAGATTTTTTGGAATTCAACACGTTCGCAACGGAAATGAAAATGCCGACTTTTTTACTTGGCGGAGCCAATATATATTAAAAATTACCAAAATCCGTACTTAGGGTTTTTTAAAGTTCGCTTCTTTGATGAAAAAAGTACGATGTTATTAACTGGTTTTGTCCAAAATTATTTTTTATTATATTTTTATTAAGTGTACCCAATATTTGTGTTTTTTTATGCCTCAAATTATGCGAACGTGCACCCAATCGGGTACAAACTTACTAAAAGTCTTCTTCCGCGCGCTTTAGTAATGTACTGAGTGTACACCATCGGGTACACACAGACGCAATTTAAAGAAGCACCCGTGTACCCGATCGGGCGCACTAAGTCGGGAACGTGTAAGAGATGCAAATATTAAAATTACTGAACACCCCGTATCCATTTTAGATTAGGCTGTTTCCAAATGTATAATGTAGATGGGAGAACTTCATGTACGCGATATAATAATCGTGCGTGAGCCCCCTCCTTTCACGAATTTACTGTTAGGCGTTGTGAAGTTCACCGGTTTTAATATAAAAGAATAAGAACAGCTGTTTGGATGAATTGAAGACATTCCTTTTAGACATATCCATGACTTAACCTATTTCCCACAGGGAAGTAAATACAAACGATTTTGACTACAGTTATAGCTTAGAATCTCACATTTCCATTGACATAGCAATTAAACCTGATTCAATTCTAAATCTGTGAAAAAATAATTTTGGAATGTCTCGTTTCAGTATTGTTATTAATTATGCCGTGACCCAGAATATCTAAGCTTTCACAACGAAGTCGTAATGCTATTAGACTTCAGAAAATTGCCAATCTTAAAGTTAACATGTATTTGCGGCTCTAGCCAATAAAAATAATCCTAAATATATTTTATTTATTTTCTACACCTTCTTCATTTCTAGAGGTTAGCAAAAATGTGTTTTCAGAGAGAAAACATGGAGAAAATGCTATCGCACGATTGCATGTATCCCATGTAGATCTAGTGAAAATTTGGTTATCATAGCTCAATTTTCTTCTGAGATATGATGTAAATTGTAAGTGCTAAAAATAGTCTAACATTCCTCCAAAATTTAAGCCATAACTCACCTAAAAATACGGTGGAGGAAAAAACTTTTTAACGAAATAATCTTAAAGAATTCTAGATAATAAAAAAATAAATGATAAAAATGTCAAACATTTTCACTGAATTAGTTTCTTTAATTTCATTTGTTAAGCCAATTAGGAACGGCAACTTCATGTAATTACATTTTAATTTGATTTGAAGCAATTCTATTAAAATTATGGACAAGGAAGAGCTTTGACAATGCAAAACATTTACTATATTCCATGGTGTAATCTGTCTGAAAGGAAACAGTGTTAATTTAGTTGATTGTAGCTAACAGACAGAGAACGGTACGGGACTAAGCTGTGATATTCATCAGGAACAGCTCTGCAGTTCTAATTCCCCTTACATAGAGTAATACATCAAGAGTTCAAAGGCAAATCACATAGAGTAATGCCGGCAGCTCACTGTAATGCCGAGCAGTATATTCTAAGCTCAATGTTAGTCTATTATAATATGCTTCTGTTGTGTAACTGATTGGAATACGTCTATAGTTAGTTGCTGTTGGTTGAAATAGTTTCTGAACAAAAACATTGTAAATTTAACGTTTCTCTGGAACCGTTAGTCGTAAACGTATACTTCACTTCAAAATACATTTTTTTAAGATTTTTGAGCTTGTTTTAATTGAGATAATCAAAATATTTTACAAATTTATCGGCAATAAAAAGTAAAAATTCATTATTGGACTTTTAAAAGCCCATAACTTTTGAACTATTAGCTGTACAGATTTTCAAGTGGTGATATATTATTTGGAACCTTAATAACCATAATGAAATTTTAAACAAATTTATCAGAGCGGTTTCAGAGAAATTTGTACTTTCACATTTTTTAGAATTTTTAGTGATAAACGACCCTTAACATCAATAATTGAAATAAATATTGTCTGGAGATACAGCAAAAGTGCACCCGTGTACTAAATTTCATAAAAATCAGATGCTCTTTATGGTCTCGATGTCTGTACACATAGACAGACAGACATCAGACCGAAACCAACTTTTTTGGATTCAGGAACCCTCAAAACGAATATCCACTCTCAACACAAATTCAAAAAATTTGATGAAAACAATCTGTGGTGTGTCCATCAATTCAGCTTGGTCACGAATTGTGGATACTTGTGAGCGATGGCGGTGGGTGTAGTGTTCTCTTGTGTGGATTATTGTCCGCACTATTGAATACTACGTTAATCTACAAAGACCACCCTCATAATTAGACCAGTTCGTAATTCAAAGGCAGTGGTTAGAACTCCACGCTAAACTGTAGGTCCTTTTGATATACTACTGCGTGTTGGGCTGTCAATTAACCTTTCTGTCAAAGGAACATGTCAGCCTTAGTCAGTCACAAGACTAAAAGATTGCACCACAAAACATCTTACACTCTTTTTTCATTCGTACTTGGATTAAAATTACTACCTGGGTAGGTTGCCATTTCAGTTAAAATAAACGGTATCAGTGGACTGACACGTACTTTCTCCTTTAAGTAAATTTAAAAATGACAATATGTAATTGAGCTATCATATTCTTGGAAGTTTATCTAAAAGTATCATTTAACAATTTACTGTTTAAAAAATAACCATCCGATTTCTGAATATAACAACAAGAGAAACAAAGTTAAATTAATTGTTAGAACTTTACGGGGGGGAATACTCCCGGTAATATTAAACTTTTTTGCGTGGGTTTTGTTGGGTGATTTGACCTTACGATTCATATCAAGTTTCATGGAAAACAGGTTGGGAAATAAGGAAGAAATTGATTTTTTAATATTCTCCATAGGAATAACATTGGACACTCTCAGACAATATACTGCCTTTATCATGGACACTAAAACTAACTTTCTCTGAACTAGTTAGTCGTAGACTTCAACTTATTAATTTGTTTAGTTTTTAAGCTTGTTTCAATGGTGATAGTCAAATTATTCTTTACCTTTATTGTTTTCGCTGAAAAAAAAAGATTTTTGGAATTTTACACAGCGGGGAGGCTGTGGCTCTGTACACACACACACACACACACACACACACACACACACACACATGCACACAGGCGCACACACACACAGACACACATACACACGCATGCAAGGACACACGGACGGACATACATCACGTCGAAACCCACTCTTTTGGATTCTGGGAACCCCAAAACGGATATATCCACTCTCAACTCGAATTCGAAAATTTTGACGAAAACAATACTTTCTCCATATGTATAAGGGGAGAAAGTAAAAGTAGTAATTTTTATGGAAAATATCTGAAGTAAAAATCTGAACAACAACTTCAACTTGTTGCAGGTTTGGTTCAAAAACCGCAGAGCCAAATGCAGGCAACAGGTGAAGCAGCATCAGCAGTCCCAGCACAATGGAGACAAGAGTCGATCCGTCTCCAAACCCAAGAGCACCAACCCTCCGTCTACCACCGCCAAGACAACTACCACCTCCTCCACGGCCTCTAGTCCTGGACCCGGGCTACACCGGGACAGTCCCTCGTACATCAAGCCCCTTCTGACTGGGACTCCGCCTGTACCCTCCGTATACTCCTCTGGTACGTCACCACACCAGGATATAGAGGAACTATGTCGTAGGGAACATCAACTTTAGAAAGCCAATGTTCTGTCCTTATCCATGGATTGTGACTTATTTTGCACAAAATTTACTACTAGGTATACATTACTAGAGGTCTAATGATGGTTTTGTATATCAGTATGGAACAAGAATATTTTAATGCAGACTTTCTATTAATAAGAGGAAACAAAGTTGCTAGACAAGCATTTCCTTCTGTTAACATTTTGTTTACATGTATATTCTAATTTCATTTTTTTATTTGACCACTCACCCAAATATTTTATTGCATTGTCGTCACTATTCCATGGCAGAAACTTTCCATGTATATGGATTTCAGGAGGTGGTGGACATATTTTCAATGTAAATATTTTAAATGTAACAATGTCTAATATAACTGATTCTCAGACTTAGGGTTTGGATTGGATTGCAGATGTTATCTATCGTTTGACAACGTCACTGTCACAGTTTTGGTATCGGCTTTTGATGTGTTCTTTTGTAAAAAACATAGAAGCTTTTGTTCCCTTGGAGCTGTAGGGCAATTTTAGTTTCATAAATACTATTGATTTTAGGAAAAAGTGAAGATGAGTTCACATCAGGTACATATGATTTTTCATGTGACACTGTGGCTTTTTGAGAGTGATCTTTTTCTTTTCTTTTTATGACATAATTTCTTGGATCACCTGACATCCTCTGAAATTAGACATATGATTTTCCCCACGGTTTACATACTGAGGAATGTCACTTCTGGGCTTTTTGCAGTCTATATAATGATGGGGCCCTGTGCATCAAAGAACACATAGTTCGTGCATTTAATTTACACAAATTCTTCGTGTGACCATACCGTTGACATCTAGTGCATTGAGGGATTTGCCTAGATGCATATGAATTGTTGCAATGAGAATAAATATTACTATATTTACTTTAATATTTGCTATGTAAAACTTATTCAAATATGCAAAACAAAGGACCAACAGTTTCAAAATCTTGTTACAAGTAGGTCCTTACATTTTCCCTTCTTTACATCCAGATTCCCCCGCTACCCTCCACCATATCCAGTTTCCCCCGCTACTCTCCACCATATCCATCCAGTTTCCCCCGCTACCCTCCATTACATCCAGAATCCCCCGCTACTCTCCACCACATCCAGATTCCCCCGCTACTCTCCACCATATCCAGATTCCCCCGCTACTCTCCACTACATCCAGATTCCCCCGCTACTCTCCACCACATCCAGATTCCCCCGCTACTCTCCACCACATCCAGATTCCCCCGCTACTCTCCACCATATCCAGATTCCCCCGCTACTCTCCACTACATCCAGATTCCCCCGCTACTCTCCACTACATCCAGTTTTTCCCGCTACTCTCCACTACATCCAGATTCCCCCGCTACTCTCCACTACATCCAGATTCCCCCGCTACTCTCCACTACATCCAGTTTTTCCCGCTACTCTCCACTACATCCAGTTTCCCCGCTACTCTCGACTACATCCAGATTCCCTCGCTACTCTCCACCACATCCAGATTCCCCCGCTACTCTCCACCATATCCAGTTTCCCCGCTACTCTCGACTACATCCAGATTCCCTCGCTACTCTCTACTACATCCAGATTCCCCACTCTCCACTACATCAAGTATTTCGTGCCACCCACTCCAACATCTTGTTCCCCACTGTATCCATTGCAACATCCAGTATCTTCCTCTATTCAGAATGCCGCTGCCAAAATGAATAAAATTGAAACCCTCTTCTACAAAAGTAAGTGTTCACTTGTACTTTACGTAGCGTGAGACAATTCTGGTCCATAGTTACTAATCAATGCCTTTTTACTACAGCTGCCTCGAACACGTCGATATGGAGTCCTGCCGTGATAGACTCCTGTGTAGAGGCACAGAGAGGTGGAGTAACATCTAGTGCAGGGGGTGGAGGGTACACACCTTCTCCCTCCACCCCTACCACCAACTGCTACCCTCCACCCCACCAGAATTACAACCCCTATTACTCAGGCATGGACTACCTGGGCCCAACAGCGATATCACATTCGCAACTGAATCCGGTAAGTGCAACAATTGTTAGGGAGTTTTGCTGTATTTGTGGAAGGTAGTCTTTTAAAACAATAATTCGAAAAGTGTTCACGTCATAGCAGACTCAACACACCCATCAAGTTAGTAGGCCGTTAGTGCATAACTCACTCATCGTGTCAAGGTGATCTTTTATGTCGGAGATTTTCTGCCAAAGGGTGGGGGAAGGCTTCCAGTACATAGGCTCTGATTTGAACTCTTCTCCACAGTACATTTCCCGGAGGGAAATTACTCTGCAAGTAAGTTGCAACAAGGAAAATCCCAGGGTTACAATACTTCTTCGAAGAAACCATTTAGCCTCTTCATGTGTACTGTCTTGTGCTGGTTATGAAAACCAGCACAAGAAAACTTTTAAATTTCAAAGATTAGAGTGGACCAGTAAGCGTGTTGTAAGTCAAGAAGAATAGACTGGGATGGTGGGGTGTCCTGTATTCTAGCTACTTAGAGGTAACAAATTGTGGATAGTTATGAGTAGTGGATGTGATATTTTCTGGTGAGGATTTATATCTACACCATAGAATACTAAGACCATCCTCATTATTATTGACTGGGACGGTGGCGACGTCCTGTAATCCAGCTACATGGACGTCACGAATTGTGGATAGTTGTGAGAGATGGTCGGTGGATCCATAAAGAAACCATCCTCATAACTAGACCAATTCGTAATTCAGAGGCCATGGTTCGGATTCCACACTAAACTGTAGGTCCATTAGTTGCCATCGGCTGTTGGGCTATTAATTAACAGTCTTGTCTAAGGGACATGTCAGCGTTAGTCAGTAACAAGACTACAAGATCGCGCCACAATCATCTTACACTCAATCCTCATTCATACTTGGCTTAAAATACCTACATTGTAGTATGGTTGCCATTTCAATGATCTAATCTAATTCACACACCAACCCCCAAAGCCTCTCCGAATATTTTAGTAATGATGCACCCTCAAATTTTCCTCCCATTTAGACAACTAAGGATGCTTTTTAATCTCTAACATTCCATCAAATGAGTCAGAAAGAATCAAATCAGAGGGAAATAACACAATTGAATCGATTACTTATGCAGAATCTAAATTTTACTTATACGTGTGCACTCTGTTTGAAAAATAGTATATTTCATTTCAAGTACTGAAAGTAGGATTTTCCGGTATGCGCTCAATACCAAATTTCAAGTGCAAGGCAAAGCTGAGAACTTGAGAATGATTTTCACGTACGAGGTGAAACCAAGGACAGGATTAAGTGGAGCAAGTACCGGAAAATCAATTTTGATACGAGTCATGAATGACACTTTTCATCACGACTCAACATTTTGAACCTTTCACCAGTCCTTAAACTTGCTGTATTGTTCCACTCTCTTGACTTCTCAGGGAGAAGGTTTTTTGTAATATCTGAAGCTTTTTTAATTAAGTTTTCATGAATACTATATTTGGAATAATTTAAACCCACACTAAGCTAAAACATAGCAAATAGTAGCTTGTGCGTATTTATGTTTACATTTAAATTATTAAACTGTGAAAAAAGCTGATTTACAGCATACAAATAATTAATATATATAGATAAGTTAGTGGGTAAATAGTGAACTAATTGAGAGCAAGGGAAAATCTTTGTGAATAATTTGTTTTCATTGAAATCAGCTGTCGTGGAAAATGCTAATATCTATGAGAAGTGATAAAAAAACTATTTCATTACAACAGTTCTCAATAATCCATACATTTTTTAAAAAAAGGAAACCAGTATCGAGAGCTCATGGGTGAAGCGAGAAGACTCTTCTTCATGGTTTTACAACTCAACAGGCTGGGATCGGAAATGAGACCAGCTACACCAGCTGCGCTACAGGATGTTCCAGAAGCGGCCTGAATTTGGTAATTAAACACACATTGAACTGCAATGTAATATAATGTAAGAATACACGTATGCTTGCCAATGTGTCTTTGCTCTCATAACACATACCTTAGATGTGGGTAATGAATGTACCTAAAATAATTAACATGATCAGTTTGTTTGAGTCAACTGACAAAATACCCAAAAAAATATTTTTTATATAAAAACGTGGTAAAATTTTAAGAGATTTTACGTTGAATGTTTTTACAGTCACCACTGATTTATAATTTATTTCTTTCATTTGTGTTGAATTTTATTTTTAAATAAGTTATTTATTCATTTATAAGATTTAACTAATAGATGTTTTTAAACTTACTGTAATCACTAAAACTATTTCTTTAATCATTGTATAGTTATAGGTAAAAATAAAAAAAAAATTATTGATGCTCATTTGAGCATGTCTCTATTCTGTAATAAATCTAATTTCATAGATTACAATTAATAAACATGAATAGTAAAGATACATAACTATAATACAAGAAATTCTAATCTATTTTGGTTTCAACAGCAAAGATTATTTTTCCAATCTTCCAGCAAGTGCACTTGTAACATTAACTAATAGACTGTTATCTCTATATATAAAATTGAATGTATGTATGTCTGTATGTCCTTTATGCGTTGCCAAACTACTCATCCGATCGCCATGAAATTTTAGGAAGTTGCTCTACATGTGTCCGGGAAGGTTTTAGTGAAGAAATATTTTCGAAAACCCCATAAGTTTCCATTTTATGACGTTTTAAATTTCTAATGTTAACCTTATGGAGAGTAAGTTTGTTTACAAATTGTCTACAATGAAAACATTTGATTTCTTAGCTACAGCTGATTGGTTTACTTTCCATTAGCAATATGCTTTACTATCCAATGCCATCTGTATCATTCATTAATGTAAAACTATGAAGTAAATGTGTACTGTAAAAAATGAACAGCTTTATTCACCACGTTAATAGTTTACGGTTTTGGGGGATTATGTATTTATATTTTTATTTTCTGTCTGATTAAAGTCACGTGTTTATATGATAATTACAATGTTTTTATTATTGAAATGAAATGAAAATGAAATGAAAACGTTTATTTCAGAAAGAAAAATATGTACAACTGTCTTATACATGAAATATAGTCCCCACATGGGCAGAAGCCTGTGTGTGAATAGTCCACAGTCAGGGAATACATACAGTATTTAGAAGGACTTATTACGTATTATAATTATCAGTTGTATATTATTTGAAGTTAGGTTATATGTGAAATTAAATCCACTCAGATTTATTTGTTTTATGGGAATGTTATTAATATATTATGTTATTATGATATATCGTTTCAGTATTGTTATTCACTATGCCCCAGAATATATAAGCTTTTACAATGAAGCCGTAATGCTATTCGACTTCAGAACATAACCAATCTTAAAGTTAACATATGTATTTACTGTCAGGCGTTACGAAGTTCGCCGGGTCAGCTTGTATTACATAAAATTTAACAAAAAAAATTATTTTTTCGTTTAAAAATATTCTAATAAACCAACCTTATTAATATACCCAATTATATGGACCATCTATAAACTATGAATTAAATAAATTTTATTTTTAGGAAATAATGTATGTTTTTTGGGATTCACCTTTGTAATTGTTAAAAGTCAATAAAAATATTGTTATTGTTATTAATTCTTTACATTAACCCCATTTTTTTGCTTACGTACAGTCAGTGCTACAGTATGGTGTCTTGGTGTGGGGCCGGTCTCATCCCCCGTTTTGGAACTTCTGGCTGTACAGATCTCTTATAAAAAAATTCTAAAAAAACCTGTAAGATAGCAAACTAATCAACTTTTTTCTGGATTTCCCGATTTAACCATAAGACAACTTTTCATATTTACTTCTCTTCATTAAAACTAATAAACTACAAATCTTTATAAATATGCAACGTGATTATCAATCTAGAAATAGATTAAATTTCGGTTATAGAGTACCTCGTTCAACTCTTATTGTGATAAAAACCTCACCATTTTACATTTCACATATTTTATATCGTAAATTGATCCGTGAAATTATCAGTGTTGAGGAGGGCAGTCTCGGTGTTTGAGAGGCGGGTAGGTGATTGGCCTCAGCGGTTGGGTTGGGTTGCTGCAGAGGCACTGATTTGCTCTTCATACGCCTAAGATAGACTCGAAAATTCCTGATTTTTTCCTTTGTTTTTCTTGTTTCTTGGCTATTTTTTTTGTAAATTTATAGCTAAGTAAAATCAGTAAAACTTTATTTTTTATTATTATTCTTTCCTCTTATTAAAAGTTTATTTTTTAGTTTACTTTTTACTGTGCTTTAGGTTAATTTATTTTACATCAATAGATAATATTTTAGTTTTATTTTTTAGGAACTCTTCTTCCGCGATTCATAGTCTATGCGGAAGAAAATTCTATTTGTAAATGTACAAATGTATTTATTTTTTGGAATAAAGAGGATTTTGATTTGATTTTTTGTATAAAATATAATTAAAAACTGTTGTTTTTCAGGACTGACTCAGGTGCAGTGCTGGTCAGCCATTGCCAACCATAAAGACTCGGAGTGAGTATGTAACGTACCGTACGTCCGGTGTACATACAACTGTGTATGGCATACGTATGGTCAGTGGCTGTGATCTTGTATCAAGACATGAATGGCTCTCGCCTAAACCATATCACATGAATGTACAGTAACATTATCACTAGGTATCAATACCAAACTGTAGAGACAAAGTACAACTGTAAATATTTGTAAGACAATGAGTATAGTTAGTATATCTGCTAATATCAAGGAATATTGGAGTCGGAATAAGTTGACTTGGAAGTTGTTTTGTTGGTTAGAGATTTCAAAAATCTTCATTGGTTGAATATCTTCTCTATTAATTATAGAATAATTTTTTACTGACTTAAGTATTATTTGACTTAAACAATAACGATAATGGTCATATTATCTCTCTTCAGGATAGGGTTTAATTTTTAACCATATTTATCTTGAAAATATTTAAGTTCAATTTTGAATGAAGTGGTAATTCGAAGATCTAAATAATATTTAAAAAAACTGCATGAAATTATGGATTGAAGTAAAAGTCTGTTAAGGAAATTATAAACATTGTGTAAAGATAATTTGGACTCACTTATACTTTGATTTTGCTCCTGTGCTATAAAAATTTGATGTTAGTGTTTTGTCTGAGCAAAATCGGTTAAGGGAAATTGAGAAATTGTACTCATTGTATTGGTAAAATGTTAGATGTTGGTTGATTAGGAATATTACATTCAACTGGATCAGAGAACTATACAGTATTTTAATTTTCATAATGAAACATAACTTTTACAGTCACATATTGGTTAAGGTGGCGCAAGTGACAAAAAAATCAACAATCTTAAAAAAACCTAATTTTAAAGTTTATTCTATCATTAATATGCTTAGGCAAATTTTTTTTCAAGTTTTTTTTTGTCCCTAACACCACTTGCAACACCTTAAGACGGTTTTAATCAAAGTCTTAATTTGCTAAGATGTAAAATGTGTAGTAAAGAGCCATGTGGAAAGGAGCACCAACAGTAAAGATATACAAGAGCCCAAGAGAGAGCTCTCAAATTTTGAAATTGTATGCAGCATTAATCACAAAAAATTTGAAAATGAAAATAGTAATAGAAAAGTTTTAGGGTAGGAAATCATATGATTAACTCATGGTAAAGACTTCCTGTTATTACCACGAACTGGAAGATTTTTCACTGCCTTCAGGCCGGCGCACACAGCAACAGACAGATGTATGCATGCGGACGGATGTTTCGGTCAACGCATAAAACCACAGACGGATGGGGGATCGCGCGATGCTAGTCTCAGTGAGATGACAAAAAATGAAAATGCAAAATATAGGATTAGAAGTACTATCAAATATAACAGTAATTTAATTTCTTTCTCCAAATTGCAAATTCGCTCCAAGCTGGCATTTAAGCCATAGTATTCGGGCAAACATGTGTCCCAAAGGATACGGTGACTTCTCACAATTTCTATTAGTTTTTCTATGTCAATTAAACTGAAATTATCCAGTAATCAACTCAGAAAACAGAAAGAACGTGTAATCCAAAGCAGGCAGATGTCTCTAACAAACCTTAGCGCTCCTTGTGGTATGTTGGTAACTTGAGTTAATGAATGCATGATGTGATACGTAGGCATACAGACGTTCATCAAATCACCCTCAGACCGATTCTAAAACATCTGCTTGCAGACAGACGGTCTGCATGCGTTGCAACATTAAATAACCTAGGGAGAGATTTTTCCTCCGTCCTGTTGCTGAGCGCACCAGTCATTAGAATTCTAATTTGCTTTCTCTAACACAGATGTATCTATCATTAGACTTAAAATTGTAAACATATAAAAATGTAATTGGGTAAAGTTGTATAACTTTCCATCATAGCAGTATGTACAATGATAAGTAATTTCACTAAAGTAAGTTCATTATCTATGAAAGATTACCATGAAGAAAATATTCCATTACGTACATGTAAAACCCATCCATTTTCCCACATCTTAAAAATACTTGGTGAAGAGAAACCTTAAGTTTCATTAATCTACTCTATAATGGTTCTAGGTCACATTACACCAAGACAGAATCTGATTCAAAATCTGAAAACGCTTAAGTTCATAAAATAACGTTTTAAACAGGGTAGTTAGTTCCTTTTTCAAAAATTTCTTTGTTCATTTTGGACATATATAGGCTATCATTTATATTAGTACACATACCTTATAAAAATTAAAGCCAATTACCCTACTAGAAATAGTTCGTACAATTACTTTAAACAAAAATTTTTAATTTTAAACACAACCAAGAGTACTTATTGAATTTAGTGAGAAATATACTTAGGAGAAAATGGTAATAAGTTATTTGTGTCAGTGATGCCAGGGTCATGCCTTTGTCTGAATCTTTATACACGTGCCAAACAAAACTGTAAATTGACTAACCAAATAAATGTATAATTGTGAAATGTATTGTAGCATGGAATGGTGTCTAGTAATTGTACATATTAACTGTAAATGTTTATGTAGAAAATACAAGTTTTTGTCTCAATTTCATTTTTATTTTAACCTTTTGTAGTGTCACATTTTAATCGAATATGGTGAAGCTTGGATATAGGAATCTGGATCGGGACGGTGGCTTGTCCTGTAATCCAGCTACTTGGAGGTCACAAATTGTGGATAGTTATAAGTGATGGCCAGTGGATGTGATATTCCTTGAAGTGGATTAACGTCCCTCACTATTGAATAGTACGTTATTTCATTAAGACCATCCACATAATTAGACCAGTTCGAAATTCAGAGATAAAATTATGATTCAGATCCTATGTTAAACTATAGATTCCTTGGCTGTTAGGCTATTAATAAATAGTCTTTGTTGTATTAATCAACAGTGTTTGTTGTATGAATCAACAGTCTTTGTTGTATAAATCAACAGTCTTTAATATATTAATCAACAGTCTTTGTTGTATTAATCAACAGTTTTTTTATGTTTTAATCAACAGTCTTTGATGTATTAATCAACAGTCTTTGTTGTTTTAATCATTAGTCAGTTTCTGTTTGTATTAATGTCAGGCTTAGTCAGTAACGAGACTACAAACAAGACCCACAATCATCGTATACTCAATCTCACTTATGCTTGGCTTTAAATACCTACCTGAGTAGTTTGCCATTTCAGTGACAAGTATCAAAGGTAAAATGTATTCTTTATAAAGAAACAGACTTTCAATACACACCTCAGTGATGAATTAATTAATAAATTTCCAGTCAGTTATTTTATGTTGCATAAATAAAACAACTTAATAATGCACATTTCTATCTGATCCTTGAGAGAAATTTGATCAAAATACAAGCAAAACTAATCCAGGTTTATAAACTTGGTGAAGAGGTCTTACGACCAAATCTACAATATTTGCATTTGTTGTTTCAACAAGAAAACAATCTGAACCCTTACTAGGCTGCAGGGGGATATATCCGCTAAATTTTTGGGCCTAACAGAAGGCCGGCGGATATATCTGAGGATCGTAAAAAATAACCTGAGACAGGTTTAAACTATTTTGATACAATTTTTTTTATAAATAGAAACTCAAACTAATGATTTACATTACATTATTAATTTAGATCCTTTTTTTAACAAATTATTTATGGCATGAATACTATTTAAAATAACCAAGTGTTATAAACACAGAAAAAAATATTTAACCTCATTTCTTATATGAGGACTAAGCCCAATTAGTGCGCACTCCGGGAAGGGTTAAGATTAGCTATTAAATGTAAATGAATAACTAGTAAACCAAATTTATCAATGTTAATACACATTCCCACATTATTGATTTCACCAATTATTTAACATTAATTGTTATTTAACAAAATAAGAGGGGAAAACAAAGTTCTTAATCAAGAAAAAAAGGGTTTGAATTTTAATTTCTGTTTAATATTTCACCATATCTAAATAAAACCTGTCCGGACTGATCCTAAGTTGACAAACCCATTAGTACAGGGGTTCTCAAATTTCATCTACTCAAGGATCCCTGTAATTCATTATGTGTGTTATGTGGACCCCCCTACAATAACCCTTGTATTCCCCCCAATAACCCCTTAGTTTTTATTTTAAATTTATCATTTAAAAACATGACTTATTATATCTGTTGGTTATGACAACTTTATTTTTACAAAGGCCTACAGAAATATATTGAATCACTTAGGGTCTACTTACTGGGATAACAAGGTTTAAATAACTTCAGGACATGTTACTTTAGTTTAAACAATGATATTAAAAAAAAATAATAATGTTCTTTCACACAAATAAGTTTAAAAAAAGGAACTATATATTCCAGACATTTTTGGCAAGTTGTAGCTCTTTATGTTGAGCAAGTAACCAAAAATTTTGTAAAGGTATATTCGTCACGAACAACCTCCCAGGCTCTGCTGCAAGGGAGATTGATTCCATAGAATATTGTTGAATATGAATAAACAAATTGAAATCAAGTTGAAATGTCCGAACCAATGGACGAAGGACACTAATTAGGAATTAAAATGCTATTTTTCATGGTAAATTTTTATTATGGATTCCTAGATGAATACCGATAAATAGAAATCAATAAAATTCATGTCAATGATTGCAAAAATTGTATTTAGTTTTAAACTGTACATATATTGTCTATCGTTCCAATCCTATGATGGCAGAAATTAAAAGGTAACACCACACAAAAAAACAGCTTTTTAAAAAAACACACATCGACCTTAAGAATAACTATCACACAAAAACGATAAAATCAATAAATACTTATTAAGAATTGAGTATAAAATTCTAAAACAGGGGAAGGACGATCAGTTTTAAAATTCAACAATCACTATTATGTACATTTACAGGTATTTCTACGTTATTGCCTGAATACAAGTGACTTTCAATGAATTGACTGTCATATACAATAACCTCTATAACATTAAACATCTTTGGAAATACAAACATAATCTCTTTGTTCGAGTCAGATAATCCTTAAAATAATACAATCGCAATCAATAGGAATATTTCAATATTGATAATACCAAGTATTGTTTCAAATTAATACGATAAAATTGATGAATACATAATGTAAATAATAATTTGAGTGCATTACATATGAGATAAACAAGCGATAAACGACTTAGGTTTAATAACCACTAACAGAACAATGGGTGCAATCAGACTACATGAGTAAATAATATCAAGCGATACCTAGCGATAATCGTGAGATTCAACCTTAACATTACAGTTTGAACAATTAGATACAAAATTACGTCAACATCGCCATGAACAGGGACAACAAGAAGTTTTTCCTGGAGCGATTGTGATATGTTAATTTTACGAATATGAAGCGAGACTTGTATATCATGGGAAATTATATACTATATATATGATTAACTTATTTGCCATAAAATATTAAAAACGTAAAGAAAACATTTATTGCTGAGCTCAAGAATTTTTAGGCCAGGTATCAATAAGGCATTTGGCATTATTAACAGTAATCAATTATAAAAAAAATAACAGAGAGTGATTATCAGTTCATCGATATATGTATACTCGTTATATTCTTACTCACAAACTATAACAGATTTATTAAGATCTCTGAAGTTATGATACAGGTTTTATAAAATCATATTTTGTAGCAACAGAATGAAACCTCTTACACTTCAATTCCTTTGATAATCTTTTTAAAATCTTACATATCCTTTTTACATGGCGAATTTCAACTAAAAAAACTCACTTGAGCACTTGATAAGAAAAGCAAGCTGACTTTACATGGCAACGACCAAAAGTTAACACAGAGCGTGGATAAAACCGAGCAAAATAACAGTCTTATGGTGGATTCCCAGCTATTGTCAAGCACTTGGAAGTGTACAGCCCCGTTGGGATATATTACAAGTTATGCACAAGATTGGTAGAGCCTACGCTACAATACTGATCTGGCTGTGACCCTCCTAGACAAAGCGAAACAAGTGACTAAGCTGCAGAAGCACATTACAACACTTTTTATGGCAATTACCTATTTGACCTTCGGATAAATTTTGTGACATCTTGTATAGCAGTGCAGGTTAACCCATTGAGGTAGCAGATATATTGAACATGACCCTGAGATAGCAATTAACACTTTAACCGTATCACCGTCTGTGAGAACATGTACGATAATTTGGCGTTACATAATTGATACACCTGATTTTTTGTTAGACTCCTCCCGCTCAGTACCTGTCACGTGACTGTCAGGGAACAACTACGTTTTTCAGTGTGCCTAGAGGAGCCGTTCGTAAGATAAACTCACTTTTTTGTGTGTGATATGGTCCACCGTTCCTGAAGTTACTATTAGTGTTTGTTAACTTCCTGTGATACAGGACGTTACGCTTTCCGCAACTTTTGAAATGGCTCGTCGCAGAGACCTGTGTCATTGATGTGGATTTCAACGAAAGGGTCTTGTTACTTCTGAACAATGAAGACCCCGACTTCGTCCTACCACAAGATGCCAGCGAAAGTCTGATGATAGTGACTTTGACAATGAATTGAGGATGAAGAAGATGTTCACTTTGTCGTAGACAACTATTTAGTGCATGAAAAAGGTTATGTTTTTTTCTGGGGAAAAGACGGCACAATTTGGAGAATTTACGTAATAAAGAAATTATTTTTGTAAGATATATTTTATGTTTTCTTGCGTCACGAATTGTATCCAATTTTATTTCTAATTTACTCTAACATATTGTGCGAACATTTGGTATATTGAAACTGTATAAGTACTTTTTATCCATAAAATTTGTTATACTTCAACTTTATAGATTACTCTCAACTTGATTTTGAATTTTTAGTACTATATATGTAATAAAGAAAGCGTTTTGTAAGATATGTTTGTTGTTATTCTTACGTTCCTCTAAACAAATTATGCAAATCAAAGTATAAGAATTTATAAAAAAAACATGGTTACCATAAAATTAAATTTCTGGTCTGAGAGACCGGCGATACTATTGGTCGTTGGAAAAATCATGATACGGTTAAAGTGTTAAAATTTGTAATTTTGTAGTATTTTATAAAACAATTGTGTAAAATCTCTTGTATATAAGTGGATAACCTTTTTTTATTTGCTGGTAATATATGAAGGCGTAATAATATTTCATTTACTGTTTTTAAGTAGGGGTTGTATTTTTATCGGATTATTCTTTAACTTCAAAATATTTTTTCACATAGAAAATAAAAATCATACATTTATAATAAAAATGTATTTTATAAAAGTAAAATAAAGTGTTCACAACACATGAACCAGCAAACTACCGCTATGACTATCAGCCGACAAACATTGCAAAATGACAATAAATAGCTAAGAGCAAAACAATATTTATAAAAGATTTCGAAGGACATAGCAACCACCATCTGTTGAGAAAAATTGGAATTACGTGGAGATGTACTGTGTTTTTACCGATCATGAGTCTGTCTTGTCTGTAACCCAATGGGTTAATGCTAAACTGGTAAAATATTTAATTTCATATCTTTTACAGATGTTTTTTAATTTTAAAAAATTGGGGTCTAACACGTAAATTAAGTGTCTAAATTGTTAGTTTGACCGAGTTAGAAAGAACAATTCCAAAATGGCACACCACGTTTGCGAGGTCTGTAGATTTATCTGATATTATTATTAATCAGAAGTCCTAACTATTATGGATGCAAGGAATTAAAATTTATTATTTTTTCCTGAATTTACACTTGATTAGAAATCTTGCAAAAAACTCAAATGAAGAGCGGTTCACTACCACGTATTAAATAAAATTTATAGCAATTTTTTACGCTATTAAAACCATAAGTGAATAAGAATTTTTTAATGATCGAATTAGGCTCTATGGACACACATTTTAATGTGTGTACACTTACTACGCACAGTTATGTACTTTTCTTCTTTTTTAGAAGAAAACTTTTGATCTTCATGAGGTAAAAAATTGCATAGAATAAAAAGACATCAAAATATAGTAATTTCATTTAAAAAAATGATTAATTTAATACTTAGCATCAATACTTGGAAACATTTGAACATATAAGTGGAAAATTAATAGCTTGTTATACAAAAAAATTAATACAAAAACTTTTAAAATCGTCGGAGTATTTATCCCAATTTGACTTTAAAAAATGACACTTTGCACAAGCAAGTAGAAATATTAGGCTAAAGAAACATCTGAATTGTATCCGAAATAGGCCAAAAAAACTTAACCCTTTGATCACCAAATTTTTCATTGCAAGGCTCTCTTTAGCCCCAAATTATCTAAAAAAAGAATAAAATAATTTTTTAGGCCAATTTTTTATTGCTCTAAAAGTCTTTTAGTATAAACACTAAAAACAAAGACTAGGTTATATACAATCAACCAACACAAACATCGTCTGTATCTATTAGTCAGCGACATATCAGTATACTCGGCGTTGGCGCTAGGCCGCTGCGCAGTAAACAGTGACGCACACAAAAATCTGTTTGCAACCAATAAACGCTGACTGGATGTTGTAACTACATCATGAAACGAGTTGGCAAGCGACAAAGGTTGCTTGCTCTGCCATCTATCGTCGATTTGGATAGCTAAATTTGATTATATCATGAGACCACGCGAGTATTCTCGTTTATGGAATTCAAAGGGTTAACTTTACACCCACTGAAGTGTCATATAAAAGCGGCTCAAGTATTACTTGTGTTAGCCTAATACTATACAGTAACTCACACCGCTTCCCCGACTAAATATCTAATGTAGCTCAAAGATAGTTTAAATTCGACGCAACAATGAAGTTCAAAATATTCTGTTACTGTTTTTTATTATAGAGCATTTATCTAAATAAAATCTATAATTATCACAGAAAAAATAAACCACTGATTTCGCTTTGCATCTTACAAATCAATTTAAAAAATAAAACTCAGACCAATAAAGGAGCAACCACAAATCATCATTACAGTAAAATAGATACACAAACACGTGCACATAACATTTTATCAAAAGATTAATCACTTGATTGGTTGTAATGTGCTACTGCCAGAATGACGTGATGTGTCTAATAATGTGTTCGAACTACATAACATTAGCACCAAAATAAGACTTAGACAACTAAAGTTAGTGGTAACAAATAAAGAAAACACACCAGAAATGCATCCTCGGCCAGATCTAGACCTCTTTGTACTAGAGAGATAGAAAGAGAGAAAATAAAAAGAAACGCTCTATCCGATTTTATACAAAAATCTAATAATTTCTAAATTGTACTTCCTTAATTTAAATTAGATCACTTTTTATAAAACAATAAATACTAGAAACACAAATTATATATAAAAATGTACAATCTTTAAACATTTATAATATCGAGTTTGTTCGATAATAAAATTTCGGTAGCTGTTTACAACGCTTATAGACTAGGTATATATAATTTAACTACCTAGAAACAACTATATACAGATTGTTTAGTAATATTTAAATATTCAGTTAGTATTTTCATAAAAATACGAAACCGAAATAGAAAAAATTACTTACTAACGTTAATAAGTACTCGAAAAATTTGTCACAGATTTCTACTACGCTATGCGATTCCGATATATCAATTAACAATACTGACGCTGACGCTTAACTGTCGTAACTCGAGGAGCCATGGTCGTGGCCGGGGGAGGGGGGAGTCGAGGGGTTGCTGCTGTTGTTGGAGGCTATCGAATGTCTGGGACTAGATGCCACCACCTGCTCCTACAACATATTCATAGATAACACATGGATCCTGGATCTCAATGGAGTTAAGGCCAGGTAAATACCCAATAATCTAATAGTGATGTGGTCGGAAAAATATCCAATAGTGATGTGGTCGGGTATATACCCGATAGTGATGTGGTCAGGTATATACCCGATAGTGATGTGGTCTGCTGAACACCCAATAGTGATGTGGTTGGGTAATTACCCAATAGTCCAATAGTGATGTGGTCGGGTATATACCCAATAGAGATGTGGTCGGGCAAATACCCAATAGTGATTTGGTCGGGTATATACCCAATAGTGGTGTGGTCGGGTAAATACTCAATAGTGAATTGGTCAGGTAAATAATACCCACTAGCGATATGGTCGGGCAAATACCCAGTGGATTTGGACTCGAGGCTCGGGTAAATACCAAGAAGTGAGGGTAAAGAAAGAGAAATTTCACATTGTGACTTTTTGTTTTGCAGGAAAATCCAAGAAAATAAATACATGTTTTTACTTTTAAAACCATTGTACTTCATTTTTGTAAAAAATATCATAGTTGTGATAAATTTATTAAATTTCAATTTCAATTAACCTTTTTTTACAACAAACCAAAACATTATCTTGTTATAATTAGGTTAGCAATGATTGAGTGGGCCGTTCTAAATAAATTAGGCCTCAGATGCGAAATATATTTGGACCAGAACGGGTTAAACAATATATGCACTCTAGTTCTCTAGAGTTATTCAATAGAACAGAAACAGTTAAGAAGAAGCTTACCTTGGAGATGTCATGTATGCTGGTTCCGCTGTGATGACCCGTGTCGATGTCAGAGTGATGACTGAGAGTGTCCGGGGTGCGGGGCAAGGCGGGGGGTGTCACGGAGGGGCGGGGAGGAGCAGGAGCACGCCGTGTCGTTGACCCTGCAACAACATCATACAGGTTTGGACCAAGATTTTTAAAATTGGATGGTCGCATTAAGAAATCCAAAACAAGATAGGGTTGTGCTGAGATTAGCATCAAAAGCTTGACTCATGGACCGGCCTTATTACTCACTCATGTAATTCTTCAATGACTTCTTAATTAAAACTGGCCACTTGATTCTTCAATCTACAGTGAAATTTAATTTAAAAAATTACTCTAGAGCCTGATTTGTTAAGTTTATGAAAGAAATACCAAGAATTAAATTGTTTTCAAACAACTTTTTTTTACATAAAAATCTGAATGGCAGGATATTTCAAAAATTTAAATACCCCTGTCGAAGCAGACCTGCATTCTCAGCAAATTTATAAATCAATAACATGACAATAATAATCTATGACAAGTTTGATCAATATCAGTCAATAAATAAGAGAGTTTGACTATTCTCCGTAAGATTAACATGGGAAACAGTATGCAGGTTTGCTGCTGTGAGGAACACCATAAGCTGTTTTCATTTTGACCGTATTATGTCTATAAATAAAGGAGTTTGCCTATTCTCTACATGATAGTACGCAGGTCTGCTATGACAGGGGTATTTTAATTTTAATCTGTAGAATAAAAACAAATTTTCAGTCTGACTTCTCACCATTATGTCCGGAGTAGGACTGGCGAGGCAGATGGCGGGGCTCCAACATGGGGGGGTGGCGGGGAGGCTGGTGGGCCATCTTACTGCTCACAATTGGACCATGAATTATCTGCAACAAATGTATTGTTGTTCAATCAAATGTGTTGTTGTTAAATTGACCATTAAACATATTTTTCCTGCGTAGGGGTGTGCGATGCAGCAAAAAATTTTCGATTCAATACAAAAAGATAAAATTTCCTGTAAAACAAATACTATATTATTAGACTATTCACTAAATTGTACAGTTAATAATTAGTTTGATAATTTTTAGTTTAATAACTCTCAATTTCCAAACATTTTTGTTAAGCTATTTTATCTATATTATATAAACAAAGCAAAGTTCGCTAAAAGGTTTCAAAGATTCATTAAAATTTTTAATAACTTAGAATTTGTATAGCCTTGACAAAACTTAAAATGAAAACAAGAATTATTAAAAAAATTAATGTAGGACTACAAATAGTAGAATATATATTATATATCTATTATATACCACTCAACTAGAAGAAGGTAGACAGCGTTCTACAATATTGAGAAGCTTCAAATAGTTCTAAAAAACTTCGTAAGGTAGCAGCAAAATGTAGTAATGACAAATGTGTGTAGGGTACGGCAACCGGGGTTGAAGGGTTAAATTCTTTCAGTTTCTTCATGAATAACTTGTATCTGAGGGATAGAAAGGCTCTAAAGAGTTAATGTAAACAATTTTGATTTCTGAAATAGCAAAAACCAGCCAGAGCTGACTAGAGTTCGCAGCAACTCACCCTGTGCTGTGTAAGAGGCTGCTGGTCGGCCGTCTCGAGCGTGGTGGGCAGGTCCAACAACCTCTGTATCTGTATGCCGTCCCCAGGCCCCATGTGGCTGATATGGTTAAAGTTGGTCGGAGCAGAGATCATCTTAGACCTCCTGTCTGGCGCCCTCGTCGTCCGGTGGCCTTCTCTCATTGAGAACCTGCGCCTCGGCCGCGGCACCGCCTTGCCTGTCGGATCACACACCGTCACGTTGATCAGCTCTCCTGCAATCACAACTGATGATAGACACACTCTATCGCAGGGTTCTTCACAAGGATTTTTCAGTGAACCAGTTTGCATAAAATTTTCCACAAGGTTGCAAGCGGTGCAGTCCGTGATCACTTTTAATGGAATACACATCTGGGGGGCTGGGGATAAATGAACAAGAGGGCTACAGCGGCCCTTTCCGGATTTAAAAAAAATAAAAGCCTAAACACATGTTTTAAGCTGCCTGTAGCATATTTTTCTTTAATTGTAACAAAAGAGCAAGAGTGACATTGAATAACTTACAAAAAATGTTTTATAAAATAGGTGTAAAACTTAAGTTGGAAAGTTTATATAACTATTTTATAATTTTTTTACATGATATCTTTCACACTCTAAATTTTGTTTTTGTTTCTAACATTTCGAGAGCCCAGGGCCGCGTAGTGAGAATCACTGCTCTATCGAATGCAGTTCTTCAGATTTATGATTTAAAATTACTATTGCAGTTTGACATATTCACCAGTCACAGACACCACGATGTTTCTATACAGCCTACATGACAGTGTATAATTATTCTATGTTAGCTAACTGACACTATATTATAGTATAGGCGTGTATATGGCCCACTCACTCTGGTGTATGTTGCCGAGGTAGACGATGTGTGGCATATCGTTGATGACACAGATGCTGAGCGAGCCGGAGGTGTTGAGCGGCCTCGCTCGCTTGAGGTTGATGGTCTGAAGCCACTCTCCGCTGGCTGCGTTGAACACATCTACGTGCGTTTCCGTGTACACGAGAAGCTGGCCGTCACAGTAACCTGGTTACAGAGCAACACTCATTAATTCATGTTAATTCACAAAACCAGGAAGTTTGAATCTCAAAATCTAAACTGAAACTAAAAAAATCGAAATTCAA
The DNA here is from genome assembly GCA_023375725.1 of Nephotettix cincticeps. NCBI lineage: Eukaryota > Metazoa > Arthropoda > Insecta > Hemiptera > Cicadellidae > Nephotettix > Nephotettix cincticeps. Next base: position 8,204,397 of record CM041786.1, on the reverse strand, counting down.
ATCTTGAAACTCCACTTTTGAAACTATTTATCAGCTTTTACTCAACACTAGCGGTCCTTCAATAATTCCAGAGCTACAAAATGCATATTTATATTCCTGGTTATGGTAATGAAAATTAAATAAAAAACAAAAAACATTTGAACAACTATCACACTCAATGTAGTATAAAAGCTCTATTGGTTTCAGAACCAGTAGTAAATCAATAATTGTTGGTGGCCTATACTTTGATTAGAATTTTTACATAATTTTGTCACTAGTGAATAAATACAACTGATGATGACAGTTCTGAATGACAGAATACTTGTGTCATCGAAGTAATGAATATCTGTTGGCACATTATTACTGGTAAAACAACAATAATGACACAAAACATTGGACATTTTCGAGTTTCACGATGACGTGAAAATCACAGCAGTTTTGAGTTTCGACTCTAGTAACTCTTTCTCAAAAAAATGTTCGTCAAACATATTTTCGACAACCGAGTTGAATCGATACTAAAACCCATCAGTCTTTCCTGTCCGATCATATAAAAAGTTTAAAAAACCTGATTATAAAGCAAAAAAGGATATCTTTGACTAATAAATTTTCAGCATAATTAGTATAATTTTTTATGGAACTTTCAAGCAAATATGGAAGGTATTGTATCTATGTATATATTTAAATAGTGCAGCTGATTTCGGTAAATTTAATAAGGAAAATGTATACGCCTTATGAACAAAAAAATTATAAAAAAATGTATGTATCAGCTTATTAAAAATAAATATTTCATACAAAAATTAAATAAAAAACATGTATGCAAAACTATATCTCTAGTTTTAAAAAACAACAAAATTTTTTATAATTTAAAAATAATAACATATCAACAATTTTATGTATCGGGAATGTGTTTGTTCTTATAAAAAATAGGTAATATATAAAATATGCGAGTAAACTTTATTTTATTTTGTTTTTCATTTATTTTTCAACTTTTTGAATAAACTATATCTTAGAGTTTGTTGTGTAAATATTTATTTAAAACTATTTAATATTAATTTATATTTTTTATTAATAAAAACAAATTAATAGTTAATTATAATATAATTATTTATTTGAGAACAACACTCTTTTTTATGATAAACTTGTAGAGCAATGTATTATGAGAAAAACATTGGAGCGTGCCGTTATCAACATTTGATGGCTGGCAAATGACCTCTCCCTCTGTGGCGAAGCTTGGTCCTCGTATCTCTAACTGTTAAGTTCTGAAACACAAATTCAATGTGTTATTGCAATGTATATAATTACATTTTTAAATATATTGATTTGATAAATCATCATGTTTTGAAAATATTGAAACTAATCATTTTTAGTTAAAATAAATAATTCAATTTATGGTGGAGCATATTAAAAATAATAAACAAAATATTTTAAAATATAAATTCAATGGTAGACATAAAGCTATGTGTGTCAAAAACCAACAAAAAATCAAAATTGTTGTTGCGAGCCTATATTGTCCTGTTAATTTTATTGTTATTTTAAAAGTTTATCAGTGAATCAAAATGATGATTAAAAATGACAATATTTTTGTTGAAAATGTAGTTTTCACATTATTTTCATACACATATACACATATATTTGTTTTTAAAGAGTTTTAAACGATGATGTTGAAAATACGTTTTTTGATAACTAGTAACTCGTCGATATTCAAATAAATTTGTTTGTTTCGAGATTTGAGTTTAGATATCAACACATCACCACAGTGTTCAGTAAGTTTGGCCTAAGCCATCAGTATTGTCTTCCTTCCTCCTGATGAGAGCTATATCGTCAAATGACAATTTCTCTAAAAATTTATATAAATTATATTGAATGACAAAAAGCTCTGTTATATCTTTGACCTGTAAGACATTATACTTACTGACAGCAGCAGGCACGGCAGGGTACATAAGCTCTGTGTCGCGTGATTTGCGCCCCTGGCTGTCCACGTAGACACCCAGTGACTGGAAGACTAGAAGGTACTCGCCTCGTGGTAACTCAACCGCCCGCATCGCATCCACCGCGCTATACGACAGGAACCCCATCAGCTGATTGTCCGGGTGGATCAAGGCTGAAAATTAGACAAAGTAAAATATATACCTAGGGTTGCCTTTTGAACAATAAAATGGATTTATGCATGGTGAATGTTTCAGTCAGCTATATCTGACAGAATAAATGATTTAATTCTTACTACAAACAAAACATAAACAATATCAAAGTTGTTTATAGCTGATTAGACAAAAATATAAAGAATCTTCATTAGTTTAACACTTATGGATGGGCTTCAGGGACGTTGAAGTGTTTAAATATCAAACAATATGAAATACATCATACACTATATTTTGTTCAGACCTTTCCATTGTTACGCGCTAGTTTTTGGCTGGCATAGTGGCCATGCCTGCGTAAACTTCGGAGGAAAATATTGGTCACTGCAGTTCAAACATGTATTAACACTTGAGTACTAATCCTGTCATTTTACGAGCAACTAAAACTTTTTGGCTGTAATTTCGTACTATTTTACCGCGATCGTGAATAAACGAAGTTCTCAGGAGTGTTGTGTAATATATTTCACCTTTAATACAAACATAAAACATTTATAATATAATAATAGCGTATAAAATAAATCATAAATTAGGATGGTAAAGTTTGTATAAAATAATAATCTAGAAACTTCTTTGATGAGAGAACTTACATAGAGGATGATGATCACCCATGATACTATATACACTGAAACCCGATTGGTAGCCGACGCAGAGCCGGCCTTCACTGAAGATCTGCAACGTCTGGGCCTGAGTGGACAACATGACCTCACGGACCCTCTTGTGGCGAAGCTTGGTCCTCGTTATCTCGTAGATGATAACCTGTGACGTGTTCTGAAACAACAGTCAAGATTCAAGTAGTTACATTGCAATGTTTATAAGTAATTACATGATTTTAAATATTATTGCTTTTCAAATGATCATTGTTTTGAATCATTGCTCTTAAATAGTTTTTGTTATACATCCACATAAGTAAAACATAAGTAAAGTGAGTTAAGTTGTGACTTAAAAACTTTTTGGGATAGCGTTGCGAACCAAAATGGGCATTAATTTATGACGTGTTCTTCGAGGGGGTTCACAAAATCGGTCAGGCCGATATCACCCAAACCCCCGAAGAATAGTGGTCACAGATTTCCCCGGATTCTTTCAGCTCGTCGTCGGAGAATGAACATCCTGGGTCGGAACCCGCGGATGAGCCTTTATCACCCAACTCGTTGTTGGGTTTACCTTAGTCAAAAAAGTCGTATGTCTAAGTAAAGTGATATAAAGGCAGAATATAATATTTAAAAAAAATACCGGAAGGGATATTCGGGATGGTTTGAATTGAAGAAGAAAATGCAGGCCGGCGGACCGCCGGACGTCAACAAGACAACAACGCTAGGTTAGGTTATGTGACTCTGCCAAGTTTGGTGATAAATCTTGTGAGTCGTGGCTATGGATGAAATTAATGTGATTTGGTAGTGAAATACAAGGTGGGTTATTAACCAGAAGTTATAATGACGACAGTGCAAATAAGAATATAAATTATATTGGGATACATGGGTAGTCCTAGGGCTGTTATTATTGCCATATTATCGATTTGGAAATTCGCTGAGTATGCAGGTCTGCTGCGACAGGGGTTTTTTACTTTAGCTGGTAAATAACAATTTGAACCAATGTAGGTGAGAGTACCTGTCGCTTGATGGCCACACACAGACAGTACGCCAGCTGAGGCGTGCGGGTCATGACGCCTGTGGTGAACGTGATGCAGCCCTTGGTCTCCGCCACCTTGATCCACTCCACCTCGTCCCCGTCCAGCGCCCGCACAGGGATCAACCTCAGGTGTCGCTGCTTGCCTGTCAGGACCACCCAGCAACACATTAGGGCAACACTCGCTAACAGATCGTTAATATTAGTGGTCTTAGGAAGATGGAGCCAGTGGTGTGTCCTGTAGTCCAGCTAGTTCTAGGTTACGTGAATAGTTCTAAGCGGTGGTCGGTGGATGTGATATTTTCTGGTGGGGATTAACATCTGTACTATTGAGTACTACATTCATTCGCAAAGATCATCCTCATAATCATACCAGTTTGTTATTCAGAGGCAAAAGTGGTTCCGATCCCACGTTAAACTGTACCTTAGATGCCATTGGCTGTTGGGCTTTAATTCATAATCCAATCTAAGAAACATGTCAGCCTTAGTCAGTAACAAGACTACATGATTATGCCACAATCATCTTACACTAATTTTCCATTTATACTTGGATTAAATATATTTCAGAAGGTATTAATAATAAATCAACTGGTTTAGATAACTGTTCCTGAAGCAATCCAAATAGTTGCAAACGCTACTATAGTTTCGGCATTAGACCATTAACCTTATCCATTAAGACCATTATCTAAACCAGTTAATTTTTTCTCAGCAATCCACAGAAATTGAAGTTACTGAAAAAGGTAGTGAAAATAAGAGAAAACCAAAAGGGTTTGCTCAACTGCTTTCAGGGCAGCAAAATCCTGGTAATGTTAACAAGCCGTCCTCCCATTGGGCTTACTGGCTATTTTGAGAATAATAAAACATGATCAAACAAAGACACACACTCACTAAAACAAAAAAAATTCCAGTAACATTTTTAATATTTTGCAGGACTTAATTATTGTAATGTTTCGCATGTTCTGAGATAAGAGTAACAACTTAGTTACGCGTATTCAGAGAAAGTGTTTGTTTTATTTCTTGGTAAATTCCAGGCTCAGAATTAGAGATCAGCGAGCCATATTGCGCTTGCTGATCAGCGCAAACATGTAATCCAAAAGTAAAATTTGAAAACATACCTGATAATAAAACCAAGACTTGCTCCTCCACCACATACTCCAGCTGGTAAACCTTTTTGCCCTCTCCTACCCTCGCAATCTCTGTTAACAAAAAATAAATACAAGATATTAGAAAAAGGTTCTAGGAATTTTCTTCAAACAGTTCTAGTTTTAAAAGCAAGTTCACCTAACCTAACCCCTCACATCCAACAGTTAACCATTTGAGGACCGAGCGTTCGATATCTGGACAGTAAACTTTGATTCTTATTTTTTAATTTTATAAAGCATTTCAACCAAAAACTGTTTTCATATTAATATTAGGTACTATACAATGATATTCCTAACAATAAAACATTTATTTTGTAATTAATGTATTTATTATTGATAGTTTTTGAAAATAAAATTCTCAGAACTATCTATGGTCCCAGCAATGAAAATGGTGTGTGGAGAACTAAAACAAATAAAAAACTGAGGGAAATGTACACAGATCCGGACATAATATCCCAAATAAAGAATAGAAGACTAAGATGGACTGGCCATGTAAAGAGATGAGAAGATGATACAATGCTGAGGATGGTCAGAGAATCTACTTCGAGGAAAGCGACCGCAAGGAAGACCCAGGCTAAGATGGCAGGACCAGGTGCGAGGAGATGTAAGAAAGCTGAGAGCAGAGGCGGATTGGAGAGAAAGGACTTGTTGTTGGCGAGGCCAAAAACCTACTGAGGTTTGAGTGGCCACATAGGTAAAGTAAGGTATTTAGCATAATAACTCACCGGAACGGTCCAGGTCTAGGCAGAATAGACCCTCCTCCGTCCCTAACACCAGGCGGTCAGGGTCAATAATGGCTCCGGACATGGCGTTCTTGATAAAGGCTAACGTATTGTCCAAAAGCTCCTTGGCCCTGAACACCTGCACAGAAGCTGGGCTTAGGAGTCACATAACCACATCGCATTAGAAAAATCAACATTTACCAACTCTCTGCATTTAATTTATTATTTTTAAAATAATAAGAAAATAGAGCTAATAATATTGTCATGGCCTAGAACCCAGGAAAAATTGTTTGTTTTGAGGTCCTCACATGCTTATTAGAAATGTCGTAAATAATAACAGTAAAAACAAATTTACTTTTTAAACAAGGAAAGGTAACAACTGTTGGTAACTTATTTGCTCTTCTCAAGATGGACTCAGACACATTATTTCATTAATCTTAATCAAATTTGAAAGTGTGTTTTCAAAACAAACAATAATATGTAAGTAAACTGACATTACACATGCTTGTTAAATTCATTCGTTAAAATTGCTTGAAAGATCAGATATTTGGCTTTGAAACAAAGATACTAGTAAATTAGTATACAGCAGCGCTCAAGTTTATCAATTTGTTGAAACCTACTTTCCGGACTAGTCCCTTTTCAAATTTTATCCGGATTGTTTACTAAGCCTGTCTGATATTGATTTGTTTCCATCACAGCTGATGGATCAGAAACAGTAGTTTATTCAGTTGATAAGATGAAAATAATACTTCTAAACAGATACTTAGTTTAGGTTAGGAAACTGCATTGAAATTTACAAGTGATTTTAATTTCACTTACGCAAAACCAATCACAGATTGGATCTTATGACTGCGGATCCTTATAGAGCTGCAATAATTAGTTAGCCATTAATCACTTCTGATCTTCCGTCTACGATAGTCTTGTTATTAACACGTACACTGCGGCACATGAAACCCCGTAGCTTAAACTTAACCAATTGGCAAATGCCAGGTGACCCATACAGAATAAATGCTGTGATATAACAAAGGTGATCGTAGTTTCCCCAAGTCCCAATAGGTGGCAGCACAATCTACATCATCAGATTCACCATCTTGATTTTAACCTAAATGTCACCACCCACATCCGAGTGGTCCGCTCTATGCACTGGGGCCAGTGCCCCTCGGATCCAAGTGGTCCGCACGCAACAAGTTAAAATTCAGAACTCGTAATACTAATTTATGTTCCTTGTTTCATAACTTCCTAAAGTACACTCTGTTTAATAATGTCAGGACAGTTCTGTTTTAAAACTGAGCGTGCTTTTGAATCTTGTAAAATTGGATCTTATGGAATTCTTATATTCAACAGTTCGGGGTTAATGATAGGGGATTTGGTAAATGATATGAAATATTTTCTTAGTGTGGTACCGTTGTGTTAGGAAGGTTGTTCCGCTTGAGGATGCGATGCAGCTCACTCAGGGCTACCACCCACTTGCTCTTCTCACTCTCCGTGTCCGCCAGCATCAGCGTGTGGTTCTTGAGGCCAGGCGGGTCCATCAGCGACGTTGTTATCTGTCAAGCGACAACTAGATGTTAGATACTGAAGGATTTCTGCAGAATATTGTATGGCAAGGAAAGATGCAGATGGAAATAAGAATAAGAATTCTTTATTTTGTTCAACACATAACAGTATATATACATATAAATATAGGTATGAGATAAATGGGCCCTCTATTATATCTAAATACAAATTAATTTATTGCACAGTAGAGCTTCGAAAATCCAAACCAATTAGGACCGTAGGTAGTTGGGATTATCGATTTATCCACATTTCAAACATATCCTACAAATCTTCAAACGTAGGCTTTTGCGACCGGTGTCAACAATGTCAAGTTGATTTTTCGGCGTCAACCATGTCGTCATGTAGTTTGTTTTGCCCTTGCTTTGAAGTGGCATCCTCAAGTGTCTCACAGTCTCAGCCTAGCCACAGAGGATGCCACTTCACAACAAGGGTGAAACATTTGCCAATACAAAGTACATGACGATGCGGTTAACACTGAAAAATCAACTTGACATTATATCATACAAATGCCTCTTCACTACATAAATAGGCCTACAGTAGTCCCACTCCAGTAGGCCTCCCCATACTCTTTTGCAAGAGAGGAACCACTTTCACTTTTGCAGCCTATTCAAAATTTCAATTTTAGTTTGAATAAGGAGGCCATAATGTAAAAAATACCCCCGTCGCAGCAGACCTGCGTACTCAGCGAATTTCCAAATCAATAACATAATAATAATAATATATGACAAGTTTGATCATTATCTGTCAATAAATATGAGTATTATTTGCCTACTCTCTGTTGATTAACATGGGAAAGAGTATACGGTTTGCTGCTGTGAGGAATGAAAGTAGTTGTTTCTACATAAAATTTTTTTTTACATTTATACCAACTTTCATCAACATCTGTCCATAAATAAAGGAGTTTGCCTATTCCTATATGATTAATATGGGAAAAGAGTATGCAGGTTTGCTGTGATGATAAACACATAAACTATGATTTTTAAGCATAAAAGGATAGATCTCAAGCACATGAAGCTAAATATCAAGTTTCATAAAAAATATTGATAATATGGGAAATATTAATTTTTCCCTATTCCATAAAGATTAATAAAATACACGTACTGTGTTTAGATTTTTTAATATATTCGGTAACCGTTGGAGATAGAGAAAAACTTTAAGGACTTAATTGTGTAGTGTTTTAAGCTGATTCCCGGTGAAATATTAGAAATTTTTAAAATTACACGTGAAAAACGCAAAAAACCCCCATTTTGGGGTACACACCCCCCAAACTACCCGTTCCCATTGACCGATATGTCTGGTTTACGAACTCGTCCGAGCATTTGTAGGAATACACGTCTCTACCAAATTTGGTCTCGATCGGACCATTTTTACGAGAGTTATCGTGTTAACAGACACATATATATATATACATATATATATAAAAATTTTACGACTATTGTTTTATTATATAGTCATATATAATATTCTTTATAAATTCGCTAAAATTTTAACGACTATTGTTTTTGGACTCTGGGCACCTAAAGAAGAAAAAATAACATGGTCCCGGGCTTAAGTCTCACCATGAGACCTACGGTAATAGCTTCTTCCCTATGGGAAATTCGCTAATACGTAACTGAACGCTATTAACCGCATTGATAACCGAAAGCAGCTGGTCAGGTGAGCAGTGTTGGTGGTGGAACAATAATATTGGTGGGGATAAGAGATAAGGCTGAGTCACTTAGTTAAAATCGACACGCTGAAGGTCATTCACCTGGCTTAGCTCGCCACTCATCCCCCGCCAGTTTTGGCAGTTTCTCCCGCAAAATTTTAAAATAAGTTGCTGAAAAAAACCTGTGGATTTTTACGTACAGATTTTTTACTCTACTGTACATAAATTATACACAATTATAATCATTTCAATTTCAATTCCCACCTGGCATTTTATGATGTTTTGTCTCAAATTTCAAAGTTCTGAATCCTTTACAAAATCGTGATATCCTTGGGCGGTTTCCCTGACCAAAGTAATATATTTCCTGACTTTTTAATACAGTTTTAAATTCCCTGACTTTCCCCGGTGTTCACTGTGGCTAAACTCTCTGCTAACAGTTTAGGCCTAGGAACTGTAAGGTGAATTAAAGACATTCAGGTACTATAGCGGTGTGACTCACATAGGCTAGTGCTCAAAGTGAGCACTCATGATCTGACAGAAGTCGTAAACCACTAGTTTTGATCTTATTGGGTTAGAACATTATCAGTGAGTTACTGTACCAGCAAAAAATTCCAATAATGTCCAGTCGGTTACTTACCCTGAATATGCAGGGTATATCCTTCTTGGTGGCGTGTATGACGTCGCTGTCACGGACACTGGACACGGCGAACTCCTCATCCCTCATGTCCAGCACCTGGCTCACATACACCGACGGCAGTGCGTTGCGGTCAGGGGAGATGTCGTACAGGAACAACTTGAAGTCGCACACTACTACAAACTGCCGTACCCATCCTTTCTTCACACCACCGGTCTTCGGCACCTTCACGTAGCCCTCGTAAGCTGTTCCGATGCCCCGTGTCGGGTCTATCCCCAAAGGCCTCTTTGCTGTACAACAAGACGTTATGTTAATGTGAAATCAGGGAAACTATGATGTTATGATTATGAGGTTGGTCTTTGTGGATTAACATAGTATTCAATAGTGTGGATGTTAATCCACACAAGAGAACACTACACCCACCGACCATCGCGCACAACTATTCACAATTTGTGACCTCCAATTAGCTGGATTACAGGATGACGCCACCATCCCAGTCATAGGCGATGAAATGTATATAATAGGTCTCATATCTTATAACCTGTTTATCATTGGTCTTACCATAAGTCTGAACACTTAAGGAAACATCTGGTAAAAATGCAAGCAGTCTGAAGAGACCGTTGATCACTTTCTTAATACTGCATCAAAAGCTTTATGAGGTAAAAGTTTGCAACTCTTAGCACTCCAAAATCAAATTCCCTGTTGTGCCTTTAGACACATCCCCTCCAAACCTTTGTGTAATATAAAATGTAATGTAAAATGTAATTCAACCTTTGACTGTTAGATTTGTTTTTATGACTACAGTACAACTAAGGTCTCTATTAGCTGAGTCAACAAGACGTGCCACCAGTGACAGACCTCCAACCAGAGGTCTGCAACCAGACATGCAACCGCAGGTCTGGTCACCTCGACCAGTAGGCAACACATCCTCCTATGCCCCGCAATGGTGAGCAATCCAATGTGAAAGACACACGGGCTCAAATGGCTAGTTTCGGTGGAATGTCAAGTTGCCAAGGATAATAAGACTGATTCTATGCCCCATGACTGACAAGTTCCACCAGTGGAAGTCTCTGTGGCGCGTCTTATTGTCTCAGCTAATAGAGGTCTTAGACAACTGATGTTTAGGTAACTGTCTACTGTATAATGAGATGAGTGTTCGAGTACATACTCTGGTCAGGAGGCACTGGACAGACGGGAGGCACCTTGTCACAACAAGCCATGTGGCAGGCAAAGCCGCAGACCTCGCAGACGACACCCTGCCTTGTTAGCCCGACCATGAGCGAGGTGCAGTGGTTGCACTTGGTCGGTGAGGAGAAGGTCCTGACCAGGAACTGGTGGTGCTTGGGCTTGGGCGGCAGGTGGGCGTGGCTGTGGTGGTGGCTGTGGCCGTGGTGATCCTGCTGTAACAAAAAGCTTCCACTTCATACATCAGGCTTTACCCGACACTCCAATAAATCAATTCAGTTCTCATATGTTTGGTTGAAAATTTCTCAAAGCTTACAACCATGTCAAAACATAAAATTAACCCGACTGCCGATCGTCTTGGCGACATATCGCTTCCCATTTTGCTCCTATTCACTCCGAATAGGAGTGAATTTTAGTGTAATAAGATTGAAATTGATGTCAGTGTAAACGCCAGATTCCAATCTTTTTCTGGTATCCGTCACTAGGTATTCCGAAAATTTGACAGCTCTGAGACATATGTGAAAACATTGTCACAGTTCGGCAGACAATGTGATCACATTGTTATTGAGTTGTTATAAATATTTTTTATTTTAATATTAGTGCATAAAAGTACATATATTCTTGTTCCTTATGAAATAATCTTGAAAATGGCTATTTTGAAACTGTTTAGAACTCAATTTAGTGTGTTTTGGTGGGGAACAAATTTAAATTAGAGTGTTATTTTTTTACTTTGGATTGTTTGAGCCTACACAAACATATCAGGTTATAATATCAATATATTTTTCTTTTAGAAGATTTTATGCCGAATTAAATGACATATAAGATGTTATAGTTTGTGTTAGTTTAGAAATTATTACAGTTGTTTATATAAAACGTTGCCAAGTCGCCAAAAAGTGGCTGGCATTCCTAGGTTATATATACGGCAATCAGAGGGTAAAAATAAACAAAGCAAAGATACAGTATAGGCCGGTGGAGAAACTCCTGTTTTTAAGTGATTGCCAAATAATTTACATTCAAAATTGATAGTTTAAGTTTCAGATATTAAATTAATATGTTAATATGTGTTAATATATGTATTAATATTATTAATACATATATTAACACACTACTGTACTAAAACACTAGAGGAGTGCTCTAACCTCCAACTCTCTTTTTGAGCACACGCTATCTTGGGTCGCCCCGCTAGCTCAGAGGCGGAGTGTTGTGGTTATTTGTTGCGTTATCAATTAGTTTTTGTATTGTGCATGATAGATAAGTACAGTGTTATCGACAACATGATATAATTAATATCTGTAACTTAAAATTTAAATTTTTAATGTCAATTGTTAGTATTAGTAATTACTTAAAAATAGGGGGAGTTTATCCGCCTCCAGAAACATTGTGTAGTTAAAAACACAGACACGTTGGAAAAGTCCAATAAAAGATATTGAATAATTAATAACCAAAGCCTTTTTGAATTTTAAAGATTAAAATTTTGTATTGTCATTTTATTCGGTAGGGCCTATTCTATTAAATGATTATTCTTTATTTTAAATAGGTTGAATTCATAAAACTCCCAGGATATTAAAGTGAGAAAAGCATTATGAACTTACTTTTAGTAATTTACAGTTTAATGTGAATAATTATGTCAAGGTAAATACAAAAAAATACTCTACCATCGAATTGAGTTAATTTTCTTGAATTGGTCCAACTTAGACTTAAACAGATAAAAGTCTCTTTGAACAAACTGTTAATTGTTTACCACTTCAAGAATAGTCAAATGGGAATCATACGTTCACTGTGTTATCAGTTAGATAAGTAGGTTAACAAACATTTTCCTACCATTAGTCACTGGAGATGCTTGGAACTAATGTTAACGACTGACACTTCTACAGTTCAAGTATCGCAGAAGGCTGACTATACTCGGTAAGTATTCATTTTTGTATTGTTTAATACATTCCATTCCATAATAGTTTTTAAATTAGTTATTTTTTCTAAAATATGTGATATGACTTATCATACGAAAGCAAGCAATTCAAACAGTTCCTTGTTAAAGTAAAGAGATGGCTTTTTCCTGTAGAAAATGTAAAATTACTTGCTCTATACAGTAAAACTAGCTTCACTTCGTCTAGGCCCCCGTAGTTGTTGTTGGCAGTCCTTAGTAATTAGAAGACCTTTTAATGTAACCGCCATATCCCTACTCAACTCGTATAGGAGTGACGGTTAAGTTGTAATGTACTATATGCACTAGTGTCTCGCTTAAGTTCTGGTGTAGTAGATCTTAAAAGTTAGGTGGAAACATTCCTTTTTGCTTTTACCCTAGGATCTGCCGTTTGAGCGCTAGTGATAAAAATACATTTGGTACCAGGAAAAACCAAATAAAAGGGGAAAGCAGAAAAAAGGAAATAAGGGCAAATAATTAAGGTTTTAAGAGGTAAAGTTTATGTTTATGTTCCAAAATATTTTTTTGTTTTCTTGAAAACCATTCTGTTACGTCAGCAGAGCCTAAAAAGTTATTAAATTATCACTTTTTAAACAGTTCCCTTTAATACAAAATGCCTATATTTTATCAAGACCATAAAAACCAGAACTCAAAAACATACCATTATACTTATTTTTTAGAAATAGACTGATATTACAATTTTTGTAATGTGTAGGAAATGTGCGTGTGAAATTTCAGACCGTTATAAACTAAAATAACGTAACACAGTAGCAAAATGTGCAAGAAGAGATCACAGTTAAAATGTAAACTGTTTAAGTCACTCGTATAACCTTAAAACCAAAATGTAAACAATATAAAAAAACATAAATGCAAGTACTTCGATCTGTGGTGCATATCTTCAACTAACAGATATAGTAAAGCAATCACCTGTTGAAAAGAAAATATCTGTAATGTAAATAAAGTTATGGTTTCATTGTATGGGATGTTGGCAATTCAATGCATTGGACTTGAGCTGATTCCGAGCGTCTACTGTGAACGGCCTCCCGAGTTAGCAAGCGCTTTTAAAAAACCAGTAGCAAACTGCCGGTTCATAAGCACTTACAAGCTTTCAAGCGTTGTAGTTGTTGAGGCTAATGAGATTCCGAGCGTCTACTGTGAATGGCCTCCCGAGTTAGCAAGCACTTTTAAAAACCAGTAGCAAACTGCCGGTTCATAAGCACTTACAAGCTTTCAAGCGTTGAGGCTAATGAGAACAAGACTTACCCTTTCCAAAATAAATAAAAACATTCCTCAAAAAATTATTTTCCCATCCTCAGTAACAAAACATCCCAGATAGCGGTAGGTTCAGACTCACCATACTGAGCTCTGACAAGTTACTCTTGCTGCTGGCTATCGAGGGCGCTCGGTTGTCCTCGATGTCGCCCTCTTCACTCTCCACCGAACCACCGTGTCGCGCTGACGTCTCCTTGAGGAAGTGATCCAGGTACGACATCTGCGATATATAATGCGCAAGAATACAAACAGGGTTGCTTTGCACAACGAATGCTCTAACTAAACGAATCACTGTAAGATCTTTTGCAATGGAAATCAAATAACAAAGAAGCTAAGCATACTACTTATCTCTCATGAAATAATGAAAAATGATAAAAATATATATAACAAGAGACGACGAGAATTTTGTATGCTCTGGAAGATATATCATGACATTTGATGAGGTCTCAATAGATATTTCGTATTTTAAGGTTTTCATCTTAACGTTCAAAAAATGATGTATTATTTTTAACTGTAACTTTTACTATCCGAAATAGTTTTGCGTTATTTCGGTTGAGAGAGGTTTTACTGTGAAAAGAAAATTTTTGGGTCACATTTTTTAATTGTTATACCGATGGGTACTTACGAATTAGTCGAGGGCCAACCTCATTCATCGTGCTGCGGAAGTTATGTTCATTTTGGTTATCATAAATATTTCAGTAGAAGTTTCAAAATTTTGTTAAGAATAAAAAGAAAAATCAAATTTTTTCAAAATTTACACGTGCAAAATATTAAAACCCCCATTTTTGGGGTACAAAAAAATACGCCTTTAAATATAGTCCGATTGCCTTGCTAACTTGTGCAAGTTGTTACAGAAAGGAACAATTCCACCGAATTTTATGATAATCAGAGAATAATTGCAGCCGTTCATTTTTGAATGACCCCCCAAAACGTGTTCAGGGGGTTGAGTTATGAACTTCAAGCATGGTCCCGGGCTTACCTGTGACCATGCATGTCATGTGAATAGCTTACTTTTTCATAGGAAATTCACTAATAATAAACTAAAAAATGATTGTGGTTAAACCATATAGGACAGCTAGCCAGGGTGAAGAATGTTACCAACCTCAAGTTTATAAAAATAACATTCCAAAAAACCTCAGAACAAAAACCTTTTCCAAGCCATACAAAAATTCAAAAAACTTATTAAGATAAAATAATTATTATAAAACTGTTAAAATTTAACCCTCCAAGCGGCGGACCTTATGAACTTATTTTGTATTTTTTACTTTCACTTTGCAACTCTTCTTAAAATGCTATGAATGAACAAAAAAAAACAAAAACCATGCCCCTCTCCTTAACTAACTAGTCGTAAAAGAAGCAAAACAGGTGTCCAATGCAATCCAAACCAAGCCTAAAAATGTCATTGGCTTCCAACCAAGCTGGTCACCATGTAAGGTGGGTCCTTCCTCCACTGTATCACACATTTGAAAGCCAAATTGGGATTGCCCATGGTCGGGATTCGAACCCTCTTCCATTGCATTCGTCAGTACGATTTAGACTACTACACCAAAGGACCACCATCTGAGAAAGCAAAATTGCATCTGGCTGTAAAAATTGTACTCCAAGAGGCATTAGTTCATGCATTAGCTCGCAGATGGCAGCGATTATTGAATACGCATCACCGAATAATATCGCGATAAATAGAGGTTAATAATAATTTTTCACAGCCATCGACATGGGCATGTCGATTACCACTTGGAGGGTTAACAAAATATGCTCATGCTTCATAAAGAAGTATTAAAAATAATTGCATTATGTTTCAATCATGCACAAAAAGTTATCAAATACTACCAATACGAAAAAAATGGATAAGTAGCAGTAAATAAGTACCGTAAATAAAATTTGTCACATAGTTAAAAAACATCTGTTTTCACATGCCCTGAAAAACTATAATTATTCATTGAAAATTTGGGTGACTTTTTCTTGGCAAACTTTGATAGGATCAGGTAGTATAGATGTCATATAATCATATGTAGTAAAATGTAGTAACACTGTGTATATGAAAGTGCAATTTTATGTGCTTATTACTGGCTGTATGTAATTTGTATAACCTACATTCTTCTGCCTGTCTGGATAAACCAAAATCTATGTTAAAGAGAACCTCATGCCTGGATCATGGCAAGATCCAGGCGCTGGATTCATCGTAGAAATGCTCTTAAATTCTTACATCTTGTCTTGAGTAGCCATTGCAAAATATTTTAAATTATAAAATATTTTACCTACAAGAAAGTAAAATTTCAGTTCATTATACTATCAAATACAACATACTAATGTTATAAAAAGTGGTTGCGTAATCCAAAGGTCACGAATATGGATATTTTAACCGGTGGATGTGGTATTCTTTGGTGTGGATTCATGTCTGCACTACTGACTGATACATTTATTCACAAAGATCATCCTCATAATTAAACCAGTTCGTAATTTAGACCATATCGTAGCTAAACTGTAGGTCCCTTTGAAGCCATTGAATGTTGCGCTATTAATTAATTAATAGCCCTTCTTCTCAGAAAAATTAGAAACATGGCCACCTAAAAAGCTCGACAGGGAAAGAAATAGAAGAAAATAGCGAATTATTTTAAAACTAAATCCCGGTAACGTACGTTTTTAGAGTAAAACTACCCATTGTTTTCATACTAAAATATTGTAATACAGTATTTTGCACTTGAACTGGCGTAGTTTTGATTTTTTTTTAATCAATTTGAATTAAGTACTTATAATGGCAATGTTATAACATGCAAGGCAGTGAATTGCGATGTTGCCACACCAAACACTGTTTAGGTGCTAAGTTGTAGCAACGCTATTATTATTTTTGTTATCCGTCATGGTCTCGGTCCCGAGGGTGACGATTAA
Organism: Nephotettix cincticeps; assembly: GCA_023375725.1. Lineage (NCBI taxonomy): Eukaryota > Metazoa > Arthropoda > Insecta > Hemiptera > Cicadellidae > Nephotettix > Nephotettix cincticeps. Next base: position 8,187,690 of record CM041786.1, on the reverse strand, counting down.
TCAAGGTTCTACTGTATGTTAAAAGAGGGGCTAGTTTAATTTCATCTTAAACATAATGTTTTAACCACAAAGTCAATTGGGTTCAAATCCTTTGATTTTTTTAAATTTTCCAAACAACAAAACATTTTGTAGGTGGGTCAATAAATATATAAATAGCTACTCGGTAGTACTGAAACCGAGCTCATATTATATTTTAAAATAATGAACTCAATGAGGAACGGGAAATACATTATTTATGAGCTGAAAGAAAAAAGTTGTAAGACAGCAAAACAGTAGTTTAAAATTAAACATAACATAAGTAATGACCATGATCATTAGTTTCATAAAAACAACAATTTCTCTATTTTATTACAACTAATTCTAAGAAATGAAAAACCATGCTTCATATAGCATCATGGCACATATCAAAAATTAAAAATTGATTTGCTGCATGCCAAGACGGAAAGTATTAACACGTACTCCGTAAATGTTGGGAGGCTAAACGTATTTCAACACCTGCAATTTAGGCCACCAGTTATTTTCATGGACATAATACAAAAACAATCTAGACTGATTCCAAAAAATGGTTTTCCATATTGTAGAAAAAGTAACTAGTATCAGTGGACTGACACATACTTTCTCTCCAAAGTCAAATAAAAATACAACATTTAATAAAATTACATAGGCATTATTACATTATTCATTTAAATATCCTTTAAAGAAATAATCATCCAATTTCTTAAATTACAAAAAGTTAAAATAATTTTTTGAATTTTTTTGGGGACGTAACCGTCCCCCCCCCAAAATGTGATACCAGACTTTTTGAGTGGGTTTTGTTTACAAAGTTTTTTTACTTGTCGAATATGAAATTTGGAATAAGGAAAAAACACTCATGTTTTAAAATACATAATTTTGAAGGCCTAAAAAACTTTTAATAATGTACGGTAAAAACCGGAGTCATTATCTAAAACAGGTCTTAAATAAGCGACACTAGGGCCAGCCTAGCGAATTTCAGTTGACCCTAAAGACACTTGCACCGCCTTAATCCATCAGCTTTAATCCAACCGTATAATGGTGGAAGACCTACATACTGTTGCCATGAGATAGCAATGTTCAACCATACTCATAATCAGCACTTTTGTACATCAACTTATGGGACTCGACTGGAAATTCAAGATACAAAAATGTCTGATCATTTAATTCAGTGCTCTAAAAGAATGTTATAACAAATTTGTCCCAATGTTATTCTAGACCCTCCCCCTTTGATCAAATATCATGATCTGCATTTTGGAGAGTCTACAAACGAGTAATTTGTCTAAATTTGTCCACAGTTTATATTAAATAAATTTTAAAAATTAAAACTTGAAACAAATAATTTATTACAACAGGTGTATGCAATTAAAAAATTATTTCTCACTGTTGAACTACACAATTAAAATATGATAGAGACTCAAATTGACCTAATTTTACTTAGTTGCACTTAATTTACGTAGTTTTAATAAGTTTTTAAAAATCGATAGGCCGATTTCTGAATTGGAACAAAAATATTACCTGTGTAGTGTGATTATTATTGATTCATGGATCTTATAAAATCCTTTTACGATAAGAGTAATTTTAAATTTATTTAGAACAACTTGTCCCACACTAGCACACAGTGATTAATAATTCAGTGTTAGTCACAAATTTGTTACGAGTGAGTGTAAAACAACATCAGGGAGGGTGACGACACACACATTCAGCTCGCTTACCGTTTACTACATCCCCAAATGCTGCACAGAAAAAGAAAACGGTAAGTGACAAATAGACAAAATAAACTCAATGTTTGCGACAAATTGGATGACGATATAGAAAGCTCTGACGAAATTTTCTTCTGATCTGTAGCAATAAAATGACCTGTAAATTAACAATATCCAAACTAACCTAACATTTAACCATATTTCAAAATGCATGACATAATTAATTTCAAGATTATCCATGTAAGTACCACTGTAAACATAAAAAATTGAATTTTAAAACTCATAAATACAGGTTCCAAAACAGATAAAATTTATAAAAATTCTTTGGAAACTTTTTAAATTAAAATTTTCCGACACACATAATCTTGGTATGGATAACTTTTTAAAACCACTGAATATAATAATTAATAATTATGAATGTTCAAACTTCTATATAATATTCTAAACACGTTAATAAAGTTTTTTAAACTTATTTATCTAAAGATAATTTTGTTAAGTCTTAATCAGTTCCTGGTAACGAAGAACAATAATGAATAATAATTTTAAACTTATCCATATAAATTTAAAACTCTTAACTACACATTTAAAACAAATTATGATTCAACTACACAACATAAAGTGTTATGATGATGCTAATTAATTACATCTATAAATTAAAAAAAATTATCTTTTGTATCAATCATTTCAAAGAAATTACATTATTTTAAAGAGACATCAAAGTTTTAAATAATTTACAACATTAGTGTGGTATAGCATAATTACACATTATTTATTAACTCGTACTTGGTTTCAACGTTTTAATGAAATTTCGGAGATGTGTGTTCAATGTAAATACTAAGCTTCGGAATATTTAGACCTAGAGATATTCTCAAACACTAAACGAAGCGTGTTTTAATAGATAATAATATCTGTGGCAAAAATATATAATGCACTAAAATTAAAATTCATGTTACTAGCTTTGAACTATAATTAAATTAAAAAGATAATACAGTGGAACCACTCAAATCCAAACTAATTGGGGCTAACTAAGTTGAAGATAACAGACATTAGGTGAAAAACTCACGTTTATTTTAAATCTTGTGTTGTATTTTTGTGTGTTAACTCATAAAAAAATAAATTTGTGTGATGAAATTAATTTATTTTTTACTTTTAACAATTTAATTTTTTTTGTTTTCACAAGAATGTGTTCGGATTGGCCGGAATTTCGGATTTGAGGGGTTCCACTTTATATACCTTAGTCAGTCTGCAGTTCATTTTTCAAATTTCAAATTCAACAAATTCAATAGAAAATAAAACTGCAGACTGACTAAGGTATATATTATCCTTTTAATGAATTACATGAGGAAAAAATCACAGTTAATGATGAAAATATAAAAAAAAACTTGACTGACTTTTGTAGAGAAATAGAAAGTGAAAAGGTTTCATCTGAGCGACGATACTTGAGAAAACCTTTTCTTTGAGATGGTTGAAGACACATTGTATTGATTTCATAAAGGTGTATATTTTTCCAATAACAGTCACAGAAGAGTCTTAAACCCTCGTTACGATTATATTTATAAACTGCATATTATTATTATTAGCTACATAAATTTTAATTTTAAAAATAGGTTAGTTTATCCGGCCAATGGCTTGGTCCCAAGGTGGCCGGATTTGAGCGATTCTACTGAAAACCAAACCCTTAGAAACTAGACCTGAAGTATTTTATTTATTACTATCTAGCTCCCTGAAAATGACAAACTCTTTCACAAATATTTACACAAAATAAAATCAACAAATTATTTATGAAATCCTTACAATTTCTAGCGATATTGCAAGACCTGGCCACCTGTAATCGGAAATTCTTTCATGCATTAAAAGCATAAGCATTGGTTTGAAGGATTTAAAATACATAAAAGGGCTCAAGTGAAATAACAACTTTCCCTTTTCAATAACATGGTTTAATTAATACTACCAAAAATTTCTTCCAACAGTGTTGTTTGCAAAATTAAGAAACAGTTTTGGGCATGCTTTTTATGTAATTTACTTTAAAAACCCTTCTAAAAAATGTGTAATAATTTCAGTTGTGATCAAATATCACAACTCAAATGTTAATTTAGAAAATAAATGGCATAGTTTTATTCTTTTCTATAAATTTGTTAATTCTATTTTATGGGCCTCACTCGCCTGAGTCAATTGGTTGGTTAATCACATAACTACGACTCACAGAGTTTACGTGACCATGATATACGTACGTGACTGCTAAGGACCTTGAAAATGTCGCACATTGATACCATGGCATGACGAACCGTAAAACCAAGAAAACTGGTGAATTTGAACGTTTTTTTATATTTTAGTGTTTTTTAACATTTTTTCTGACGTAGCCAGTCCACTCGCCCAATTCATTTTGAGTAAGTGTATTCCAAAAAATATTATTTAAAAATAAATATTGACAAATCCGGATCAGATCAAACTTTATAAGAGATATAACTCATAATAGTTTCAAATCAAAATGGTACGGTACTCATTTAAGCCTATATGACTTTTAACAAACTGAAAATCTAGAATATTGGCTTTCATATTTAGAACTGTTGTTGTTAGTTAAGCACCACAAAAATGGGGGAAAACAAGAAAAACCAAATAACAAAACTTGGTTTAGTAAAACAAACAATCTGCGCTAATCATCTAAGAGTAGAAATAAACCGTTTAGATCACCGCAACAAAAACAAAACAGCAGCGGTTCCATGAAAGCGACAATCAATGAGTTATGCGAGGGGGTACATGACTTGTGAGGGGAGGAGCATTGACATGGCTGGAGCTTCTAACTTGGTAGTATGGGTTTCTACTACTAGTGCTCGTCTAGTCTTTGCCAGTTCAAAGCCGCGCCAGGCCATTGACCTTGCATGTTCTATTTGTTGGTAATGACTTATTTTAGCAAGTGCTGTAACTCTGTTGCTTCCTTTTTTATGGAGGCAAGTTTAACAAGTTCACTGCTAAACACAATTATGTAGAGTTCTTCAGGTGCTGACATACAAACTTATTAGCTGTAACAGGGAACCGAGGGCGCCACGTCGAAACTACCAGTGCACAAAATCTAACCTCTAAACGTTGCACAATGCTACACTGCGGAGAACATTCCCGTACCAAAGCTGCCGGCAAAGATAAGTAATATGTTGGTTACAAAGCGTAGGAATTCCAGCGAGAACGTCCTGACGGCGGTCGGCCGCGATTTCCCATGCATAGCAACAAACGTGTTAAGTGAATAATGTGCTGCTATGAACTTCCGAATTCGAGAGCTTGTGCTCACAGACAATTGAAGTGTCAAAAATCAGTGGAATATCCTGGAGCTCATTCTGCGAATTTTGACTGAATATTTAGGATTGAAACGCATTGCTGCCTCTGACCGACAATCAAAAAGCAAGTTGAGTGATTATGATTTTGAGACTAAATAACCAAGCCTTTGGAATTCTTTTAACATTTGAATTTATTTGAGCAGTTCATGGACGTCCAGAACAAGGTTTGTAATTGATCGACATGACGCCATTTTTAAATCAAGAAAACCACTCACACTCTTAAGTTTTTCCGATAATATCATATTTGTAGGCAGTGTTTTTACTGAGTAGGAAACAAAATTTTACTTAGTTTACTTAAACTTGTCATTTTAAAAAAAGGAGCGGTAAAACAGCATTCACAAAAAGTCACTACAGACAAACAGAACATGGCGGGAAAACAGCTCAGGTGGCACTGAACTGGCTAAAGTTGCACTACATAGGTGCTAGGGGCAGAAACCTGTACTGCGACAGCTCTGCCCACGGCAATGCTGTTCCGGTTAATTTTGGGTACCCCCTCGTACATGGATCTCAATGTATTACATGAGAGCCATCCAGTTGTATGAATTAGCAGGATGTCCCACACCTATGCAAAAACCCAAAAAAAGATCTATGCAGGGCCAAAAGATAACAAAATTCCATTTATATGCTTTTCCCGTCTCCGCTACTTTAAATCAAACCACAGTATAATATTAAGAGTTTTTATACGTAGAATGACCCTCTTTGCCAATTCACAATGAAAAAAAGTCAAGTTAATCAATCCAGCAAAATGATTTGAATACCTGCTTTCACATAATCCAATCTGTTGGCGATGACAACTAATTTGGGTTTGTGTATGGTCCCATTCTATTTATTATTCTACATTATTTGCTGGATAGAATGAAATATAAACAACACATTAAAAAATTAATACTAATAATTTTTTTATTTTAACCCAGATCTGCAAAATGCAAAAATATACAGCACAATCAGTACCAAAAATGGGTAGTGTAATCTTGTAGTCTTTTTATTGACTAAAAGGCTGACATGTTCCTTAAACAGGACTGTTAATTATTAGCAAAACAGCTGATAAAAACTAAGGGACTGGATGAACGCAGTATTCAATATTGCAGATGTATCACCACACCAGAGAATATCACGTCCACAGACCACCGCACATAACTATCCACAATTTGTGACCTCCAAGTAGCTGGATTATAGGATACGTCACTGACCCAGTAAACATACTTGACAAACCAGATGGTGGTTCCATGACGGGACCAAAACTAGTTTTGTTTTGTGTTAATCTAAGCCTCGCGGCATTTTTTACGTTTTGATGGGGAATGGTCCAAACCCCGGATTTTTTACTCCCTAATGTAGATTGTCGACCTTTTATTAGGAAGCATAATTAATTAATAGCCCAATTAATTAGTTGCCACAGATTGGATTACATTATAGCTAGTATTAAAACCCCTTTAATCCGGAAGCTAAAAATCATCAAAAATCAATTTTTTAAGCTTATGATTGTAGTTATGAAAAATGTAAATATTCTTATCACATCAATAAAACTTTAATGTTCAGCTACCTATCAGAGACACACTATCCGCGGGACACCCTGAATGTTAGAAGCGTGCCGGGTCAGTGGGGCGGGGAACGCAACGCACACTCTACTTTACCAGCGCCGGTGGCCAGGTGGAATCTCCTATCTCAGAAATACATTCGTATAAGCAGCAGGAGAAGCCCCCACAGGCAGCTTGTCACTCCGATAAACAGGGGCATTTTGTCTACAAATAACAGAATCACATCAACTCTGGCTACAATGACTAGCGTTCGGCGGTCCTTCGCTGCAACTCAAACGCCCATAGAGCGTTGTACTTCTTCACATACAGGCTTGTTCCCGGCTCAGCCCCTGTCAGAATATTAACCCTGGAACTGCCTAACAAATTTTTACAAATGTCACCGTATTTTGATGCAATTTGCATGTATATTTTTAAAAACTCATAAAAAATATGTTTTTAATGTTAACAGTAGTATATCATTTTATTGAGGAAATATCAGGGAATACTATGGTTATACATATTTTGCAAAGTTAGCATAAATACATTTGCTCAAACTATATCATTTATGGAATAAATTTAAATTCAATATTCAGAAATACATTAAAGCAGGGGAAAAGTACAAGCTCCATAACAGGGCATTTTTCTATCAGAACATATCACCCTATTGAAGCACTCGGGTCAGTTGGCGTCCTACGGCAGGTGCGTCAAACACCATAGCGCTTTACTTCACATACAGTGTTCCACTCTGGCCTGTCAGAATAACCCTGGAACTCAAAACAAATTTTTACAAATGTCACCAAATTTAATTTTTAAAAACTCATAAAATATTTTTTTTTAATGTTTTTAATGTAGTATATCATTAATAAAAAAAAATTAATTATATTTTGCAAAGTTAGCATAAATACATTTGCTCAAACTATATATATTTACTAGAACCTGACAGACGTTGTCCTGTCTTTAATGTGAATATTGAATGTAAAATGGAATAAATAACAAAAAATATATAAAAAACAAACTTGTTTATTTTGAACTAAGTTCAATTAATTTCTAAATATAAAAAAAACAATTTCAACAAATAAACACACATGTTTTAACTCATTCAAATTTTAGTATTGATTACAGTACATATGATCAAACCAAATGGCATTGGAAATTTTAGAATATCAGGAGCTGCCATCTAGCGGATAAATTGTTAATGGTTTGGGATAAGCCTACAGGAGAACATTGCCCATAAAATTCTTATATTAAAGAATCATTTGTTCACAAATTATAAATATAAACCCTTTTTCTCATTAGGGGGAAACCTTTCACTATCTACTTAGTATGTATACTAAGTGTTTCATGAAATATAACGTATTTGATTGATATTTAATCATGATAGTTTCTTTGTAGTTGGCAATCATCTCTTTTGTATCTCGCAGTTTAATACAAACATTTTCCACCAAGGTTAATATAAAGGCATTTTTTCATATTTATTATTATTTATGTGGATTAAGGAAAATGAAAATCAATGGCACAGGAAATCTTTTTACTATAAAAAATTACCCCGTGAGAAGAAGGTTAGATAATGGATATTTTTAAAGGGAATGTTTACATTACATCTAAACAGCTGTTTTTATAATCAAGGATTCAATGCAATAGCTCTGGTAGTTTCTATGAAAACGGGATCCAAACACTCCGGCTACACTTTTTGCGTTCCGCAAATCTGCTAATACCCCCTGAGTTTAAACATACCCATGTCAATAAATTTATGTAACTAAAATAATATAATAATTTACACTAGGCAAGTTTTGCATAGGTGCAACAGCACTATTAAAGTAAACGTAAAAAAAGTATAAAGTAACTGATTGGCAGTTGCAGGGTTAAGTTAAACTTTCAAAGTTTACTGTACTACTAGAATTACTTCTAGTAAGTAAAGTAAGTTGAGCGATACAGTGTTTAAAAAATATTAACCTGAAATCTAAAATAAAAAGAAAACTAAAACTTCAGATCAATTTATTTAGTATTAATTTTGAAGTAGATGTACGGTTTGTATGTACAGACAAAACTATAAGTGTTTTTTATACAGATGATAAAGTTACATTCTGAGAATATCGAAATCAAGAATTACTACAGTCCAAAAAAATTAGATGGAAACTAGATGTTGAAAATGAAGAAAGTTTTCTCATAGCTACTGATAGTTTTTGAACTTTTTTCTGAAATTTCTAGATAAAATAAAGTAAGCTAAAATAATGTTCTCATTGACACAGACTCAAAACCACTCATGTGCAGAACTGTAACTGTAGCACTTCAAACAAAATGGAAATACAATTAACTTTCCAAAGATACCTTATATCGTTGATAAGAAATCTTAGTAAAAAGTTCACAAAAGAAAAAAAAGTATTCTTAATTTTGCTGATATAAAAGAGTAACCAATGTTGCATGCATTTAAAAATGCTTCACATATTTAAATTAACATAATTAAAAACTGTTTTACAGTAATGTACTTCAAACTAAACATTTCCATACTAAATAAATAAATGAGTACTAGTTGAAGAAAGGATATGAAATAAACTAAGCAAGTATCAAATGTTTTATTTCCGACCATGCAGTGTTAGGGAATACAAAGACTATTCTACACAGACTAGAAAGCATTCAGTGCGTTAGGCTCTAAAATATCCGATGGTATAAAAGTTAAGTTAACATTTTAATACTAACCAAACTTTTAATATAATTCATGGTTGACTAGATTATAAGAAATCAATACGTTTATATCAAAGAAAATACTTCTAGTACGTATACTTTACTCCTTACAAAGCCCACAACATACTTCTTAATATCATGAAACTAGTCAAAAGTAAATAGTTCTATCACCATTAAAGCTTTAAATGCAAAACATAACAAAATTAAACAATAAATTTGAACTAAAACGAATAACATAAAAATTCTAACACCTTCACTTTTTTTATTGCAAAAGAATATGAATTTTATGGTCATGTTTTGAAAGAGTGATTGATAAATCTATATAATTTACACAGGAAGTCTATAATGATGTGTCGGTACCTCTAACACATGATTTGTGAAAAGTGTCAGTACAAACCGTTCAGCCCAAATGTCATTGCTTATGTATGGGAGAAATTGTAACGTAGAGATTTATTAAAGGCACGAGCACCCATGACATAGATGGAAATCACAAGTGGAAGCCAGTATAATGTAGATGACAAACGTTACCAGAATAAACTATGATGTACAAAACAATTGCAGGCTGTAGTTTTTATGATACGGTAAGATATAGGGCAAAATTATAGGCTGATGTTAGGCAAAAATAATAGGCCCAAATACAGTAGACTCCCAATTAACCGCATTGCGGCTTATCCGTGATCCGACAAAAAAAATTAGCAACTGCAGGAAGTGAAATTTAACACATTAACCCATTCCCGTCTAATGACGTACATTGTACGTCAGCGTATTTCGCTAGACAGATGTCTAATGTCAGATGTCCGTGCGTCCCGCGGCGCGGGCCACGGGGTGGTTATGAGCAAACAATGTACGTTGCCTGCTTATATTTCGACGTAGTTCTTTTTTCCGCCGTTAGGGGTTCTAGTTCATTTCTCATCCGATAGATGGTGTTGGCGTCCTCTTTTATCATCTTATTTAGTGTCAAATGTTCCGTATTGACAGTAAATTATTTTCTCGTTCGCACAATTCCTTTAGTGATTGTATTTATTGATGATAATACAGTTATAATGATTATTATTTAAAGATTTATCATTAACTATTTATTACTGCAGGTAACTAGAAGTAGATCTGCCAAGTAAAATAAAGGAATCTTTTGAAAATAAAGTAAAATTTGACGAAACAAAAATACCTACTTGTTTCTATGTCTACAGCTTGGAACTGGTGAAAAAGTACAGTAATAATTTTTTTTCTTGCTAAAAGTGATTGTATACGCAGTTAAAGAGTATAAGGAACAGAGCAAAGAAATCAAAACATATAACTCATGAAGTTACTGTTAATTCTTTCACGCTAATAGTGACGCGCGGTCGTAGTGAACGAGGCTCGATTTTCGTTCAGCCCGGGTGGCCACAAGCGTCGACCGTTCTGCCAGACAGGAATGGGTTAACGTGAATCCTTGTGCCTGCAAATTACAGCTACTGCCCGCGACACACTTGGCCTTAGGCGAGAAATCGTATTCAACTGCCCCCCATTATGCACAGGGACTTTTGGAATTCTTGAAAGAGAAGATGACATTTCACTGTGCAATCTCATCGTACTTAGAAAAATAGTAGTGATAGTATACAAACTACTCTTTTGAACATTTAAATTGAATTGGAAGTGTTAAACAAAGGATATATTAATTATCAGAAAACTGATTGTGTCTTTTGATGACTAGGTCAATAAACTATGTATGTAGTAAAAATAAGAATATTGTACATTGTAGAAAAAATAACGGTTGAAAATGTTCAGCTACAGTATAGGTACCGACACATCACTAATCACTGAACATTATCTAACAGATATATTGATTACATTTATTAAAATGTACATGTACTTCAGACACTATAATGCCTATGAGGGATGGAATGTGAGAAATTGATCTAAAAATAAAATATTTAACATGAAATCTTTGTAGATTTTCAAAATGTCACGTGTTTCTTGCCCTACATAATCCCAAACTTCCCATCAAAAAATAAATAAAGCATTTGATTCACCATGAAAAAGGTAATTACAATTGTAAAATTCAAAACAAGTAATGAACACAAAAGTCTTTCGACTATCTTCAAGTCTTTATAGATTTAATATAAACAATATAATAAGCTCAATCAAAAATGTCTTTTTATTGTGATTTAGCATCATTAAAAAAAATTATTTTGCTTATATTCATCCTCATATTTCTTTCCATGTTAGCCTACTCGGTGAAAAAGCAAAAAATAATCTGGATTGCATAGTGAAACCATGATGATTCGACCAAAGAACACTTCAAAATTCTCAAAGTACATATTTGATGCTATTTTAGTTTTTAAAAATAAAAATTTAATAGGAAATGGTCATCTAGTACAATCAATCCATACTTATAATACAAGAAATAGAAAATAGAATTTAAAATTCTATGAAAAGAAGCCTTCATATGTTGGGGAAAAATTTATAAATTTTATTCCTGATTTAATTAAAAAAAACAGTTAAAAGCTGAATTTTGATGAAGATTTTGCAAAAGATGAATTTGTCCATCTTCCTCCTGTTTAAACTATACTAGTTTTAACTACTTTATTATTATTTCAACTATTTAACTCTGACGCCGTTTGTATTTTGTACTCTCTACTTCTAAATGCATAAAGATATTGTCTATAATCTACATTTTACTAAACTAGGATTGACCAAACTATAATGTAAGACAGTGCATTGATATTCACCAGAAGGTTGTTAAAATCTTTTGATCAACAATAACTTAATCTCAATGTTTCATGCAAAATCATTTCACCACTAACAAGCGTACTTTGTAAATATATTTACATTTTATATAAAAACGTAAAAAAAAACTAATAGAAACTAAAGCAGTGAAAGAAGTTGACTAGAAGAATAATAACCATCATTGTTGTGTTTGTCTAGCTACCACGGCAAAGGCGAGGGCATGCAAGCGGGTGGGCTACTCACATCCTTCCCCCGAGTCCAAACGGCCTTGCAGCTCTTTGATCTGCGACTCCTTACGCTTCAGCTCGTGCGACATACTCTCGTACCGCTGCCTGAAGTCCCGCAGCTCCCTGTGTACATTACCAATACAGTAAAACCTCACTGACTCGACAGTCAAACAGCTGACAGAACGCCTTTATTGCGGCCGTGGGACAGCTGAAACGAGCTGAGACGGAAAGTCGATCATAGTAAAGTCAGGTTTACACAGATTAATAAGAGGAGTCTAAATCCGGCTTTTTTGTATGATGAGAATGTGACTACATGTTGAAGCCCCAAAATACAACGTACTGTGTTTAGATTTTTTAATATCGCGGAAACCGTTGGAGATAGAGGAAAACTTTAAGAAACTAAATTGTGTAGTTTTTTAAGCTGATTCTAATGGTGAAAGATAAAATTTGTAAATTACATATGAAAAACGTGGTGGAGAAATCAAGTGTTAAAGGACACAAGATTTTTGGGAGCAACAGTGGAATTAGCAGAAAATAGAGAAGAATGGAGGCGAGTCGTTGGCGAGGCTAAAAACCATGTTGGGTTTACATGGCCACAGGAGTAAGAGTAAGTAATATGAAAAACGCAAAAAAACCCAATTTTCGAGTACAAAATCCCCCAAACTACCCGTTCCGATTGACTGATATGTTCGATTGACTCGTCCGAGCAAATGTAGGAATACACGTCTCTAAAAAATTTGGTCTCGATCGGACCATTTTTATCAGAGTTATCGTGTTCACAGACACAGATATATATAAATTTTAACGACTATTGTCTTTGGCCTGTGGGCGCCACAAAACGAAAAAAAACATGGTTCCGGGCCTAAGTCTTGCCATGAGACCAACGGTAATAGCTTCTTCTCTATGGTAAATTAAAAAACATGAAAAAATCATAGGTTTGAAAAGCAGTTCAACCCTTGATCTGAGACGGTGGCCTGTATCCAGCTACTTGGAGGTCACAAAGTGTGGATAGTCGGTGGATGTGATTCTCTCTGGAGTGGATTTTCATCCACACTATTGAAAACTATGTTCATCTCTAAAGACCATCCTTATAACTACAAGATTTCGTAATTCAGAGGCAAAATTGTGGTTTGGATCCTAAGTAAGCTTCTAAGTCCCTCAGATGTCATTGTATATAGGACTATTAACTCTCCGAGTGGCGGACCGATTTTTGCAAGTGTTGTGGGGAATGACTGAATGAATATCTACTTTGTTAAAACAAACCAGGACAAGTTGAAGATACTAAAATAATAAAAAATCCAGAAGAGTATTTTTTTATCAAAATGTAAAAACTGAAAAATGTTAAAAGTTTTTCCACTTTACAATCACATAAAAACATTACTTAACGTCTAAAATCTCTAAATTGCTGATGGAACATATTAAATCCATAAAAACTATAATGAATAAAAGCCGATTTCATGCTTGTTGCAGTGGTAACACAAAATCAATTCAGCTGTGATTTGTTATACTTGCTTGATTTTGTCGATTTCGCAAACTAAAAATACCCGTCGTAAGTGCATGTTTTACTCACAGAAATAACTGCTGATAAAATCAACAAACCAATGCTACAAGACTTATCTTTGTAATAAAATTGATGTACAGAATCCTATCTTTCAATTAATTAATGTAAGAATCATCCCCACCCATCAAAGTCTGAATGCTTAAAATGTAAAAAAATCATCAATCAACATTTTATTTTGGTCTGCCAGGGTTAACAGTCTGAATTGTGTCACCTAGTAAGTGATAAAACTATTATGCCACAATCATCTTACACTCATTTATTATTCAACTGGGTAGCTCGGCATTTTAAAAAGATAATTAGTATTAAGATCTCATTCTATGACACTCACTTCTGGGAGGCCACCAGGTCCGAGCGAGTTTTACTCAACTCCTCACTGATGGCAGTCTTGGCTTGTATCTCCGACTGTAAACTGCTTTGCAGGTTCAGCAACTCCATCTTCTCCAGTTTCTGCGATCGTCGATTCCTCCAGTTTTTGTCCTAAGAAATATTTTTGTATCAGTGAACTCTAGCCTAACAACAATTGTTTTGCACAGAGCAATGATTAAACTCTGTTGTTATTGGCACTGTATTTTCAATACCAATATTCAATGTATTCATCTTGAGATATACAGGTTTCCAAAACAAGCTGATTCTTTAATGAAACCCCCCTAACACTAACTATACTGACTTTAAGTATAGCAGGTAATGTTATGAGGTAGATTGTCTGACTGTATACAATTACTACACTCCATCAACAGATCTTCCTTGAGTGCCGCACAAAAGATTCATAATTAGAGGAATGGAATTTGTGAATTCATTATTACGACTCATTAATTTTCATATTTCTCATCATTACAATTTCAATATAAAATGATTGCTTTATTTAGTTTATAAAGGTTTTCTTGAAGTGAAAATAATATTGGGTTAGTAAGAGAGTTCAAGGGATTTAAAAACTTTTTAATTTTAATTTTTAATTAATTTTCTACATACTTACATAATAAAAAATAAAATAAATGTGTACGTAAATAGGTCTAATATTTAAAAATTATTCTTTCAAAACCTAAATGAGCATCATTCAATACCAATTGTTAATATACTGTAGAGCTCCTTTTAACCCTTGAGCGGGTGCTTCACAGGCGAAACACGAGAGGGCGCATGTGGAGTTTTACTCCGAAACGCTAAATTGCATAAATTCAACACATCTTATAAGTTTTTATAACATAGAATTGCATTTAAATGTCAAATAAATTGATAAAATACAAAGTTCCATCATTAATTTAATTGATTAATTACTAAATTTGAGTAACAAACATAGTAATAAACATAGTTAGTAATTTTCTAGTATAAGAATTTTATTACGGTAGAGGACGTATGCGGAGTATTGTTCTGCAATAATACGATTAAACATTGATGCAAACAAATATATTAAATGACAGTATTATAAATTAAATAAAAACAAAACTATACTTTGGTTCACACACACAGTCATATGTGTATTCCGTTTAGAGAAAGCCTCTGCAAACTGACATCGCTTCACTGCATTGTAACTCACAAGGAACCAATAGGAATGTGGGGGTTGTAAATTGTTTCGGAGGTTTCCTGGAATAAGACGCATGAGGTACGGAGCCTGACACGGCTGCCAATACCCGATATGCATGTTTATTTTAACAAAAACTACATGTGCGGAGGAAAACTCCGCAAGCGCCCTCTCGAGGGTTAACCGAATTAAACAGACTGCAACTACTAATAAGAAATAAACATGTTTTTTTTTAAATATTGACGTCACGTGGAACACGACTTGTGTGCGGTAATGGCGCACATCAAGGTACCAAATGAGGTTCCTTCTTCTTTGATCGACATACTACACTAGAACGATGTGTCTATTCGCACGTCCAAATGTACATACTCAGGTTAGGTCAGGTTCTTTGTATGGATATAAAAGACACCATCAACCATTTCTTCAAACAATGAACCTCTACTATTTTAGGATACTGATTTTTCTAAGTTTCTACCAAAATAACTTAAATTGACATAAATTTGGCAATGGACGTAATTGAGTGGAAGAGGCTGGGTCTATGAGGCTAAGAATTAATTGAGAATTGAGGAGCCACGGCAGTAAGTAATTTTTCTAAAAAAAAAAAATGTAATTTTTAAACAAATATTGATATGTGGAACACAACAGGTGCGGTAACGGCGCATATCAATGCAAGCATAGCCTCCACCTGGTAACACCTGGGTTAATGGCAGGGCTATTACAGGGATTCGTACTTGCACCCGTGAGATTCATGAGGTTAATGTTCATCGATCACATTCGTCAACTCACCGAGGTGGGGACATTGGCTATGCCAGCGTGTTTTAGGAACTCTAACTCTTCAGTCATCTTGGTCGCAAGGGCTTGTAGATACCCTCTCGCATCCTTCTCATCACTAACCCTACAACAGACAAACAAATGTGTTAGGAAATAAAACAAGAGATAAATTATACAAAAA
The DNA here is from genome assembly GCA_023375725.1 of Nephotettix cincticeps. Lineage (NCBI taxonomy): Eukaryota > Metazoa > Arthropoda > Insecta > Hemiptera > Cicadellidae > Nephotettix > Nephotettix cincticeps. The sequence continues at coordinate 8,171,488 of CM041786.1, read as the reverse complement.
TTGTTTGCATTAAATTAAACTAACGGCTATTTAAAGAACAATATAATATATTGTTCTTTAAATAGTCGTTACATTATGTAATTATAAATAGTCTCTTGATGGCCTATAAGCAATTTCACTTATTGTTATAAGAAAAGACAAGAGTAAAAACTAAAGGCTACATATTAAGAAATCTATAAGAAGCTATTCATGAAAAAAATTGTTCTGTTTGATCCATTACCATTGTATGATTTCCGTGATCTGTGCCTCCCATTGTGCAATCGCCTCTTGTTTCGTTCGCAACTCTTCGTACTCGTCTTCTCTTAATCTTCTCTCAGACTGTAACCTGCTAAGCTCATCGTTCATCTGCAAAAAAAAAACACATATCCAATATATTTCGAGGCCTTAGATTTCAAGTATCCTCAAAATGAATAACTTGAAGGTGTTCGGTCAAAATAAAAAAAATTAGAAAATCTTATTTTAAAAGGAAAAATCAAACTTTGAAATACAGTGCAACTCGGTTATTGCGGCCTCGGCCATAACGTCAACTCGGATATAACGTCATTTATTTTTAGGTCCCGCCAAACTATATGTATTTACATAGGAAAAAACCTCGGATATATCGTCAGTAAATTCTCAAACCTCGTATATAACGTCAAGAAAATCGGGCCGAGATGAAGGCAACATATAGCTAAATAGAGAAAGTTCGGTCGGTGGTGCAACGTGAAGGCTGCGGCTATTGTTTAGCTACATTCTATTTTTAGGAACGGCATTTTATTGCTGTCTTACCGCTAACCACCCCAACCCCCTCCCCTACCCTATATCCGCTGTCGCCGGTCATCAAGGTCAGTGTCAGCGACTCACGTCGCATCAAAGCACTGTGATGCCGATCGTACGTACCTACAGTTCGTGCAGATATCGTTAGTTCAGTGTATGTCTTTTACAGTTTGTTTTTCGTTATTTTAATTTACGAATACAGTATTGAAAAATAATGGCAAGTGTTAAGAGAAAGGTTTTGCTGAAGAAAAGGTGTGAGTTATAAGAGCGTGTGTGGAGGGACGTAAGATAGCAGACGTGTGTTCGGGCTTGTTTTTTAAAATTGAACCAACAGATGAATTCACCAAGCCGAACTTCATTGCAATATTTTCAAATTCGATTTTTTATATAGTAGAGTAGTTCAGTCAGTCATAAACATAAACTTATGGTGTATTTCAAATTACCTTCATTAAATGTCTTAATTTCATGTAAAAAATGTGTTTCCCTATTTTTCCTCGGTTTTAAATTAAAATTATGTAACCTCTTTTATAGCGTCACTCTGATATAGCGTCATTAATTGTGTGGTCCCTTCAATGACGTTATAACCAAGTTCCACTGTATCTATAAATATTAGGATCTGTGAAAGTATGATAGGCAAGGCAAAAAACCAAAATTCAAGATTTTTATTCCCAATAAATACGTGTCAAATTTTGTATTTCTGTAACTAAAAGTTAGCTTATAATCATGATTATAATTTTTTCACTAATTTTAAAATCAAACAAAGTAATTCTAAAGAAATGTTTTTCCAAGCCAGAAGCATTTTGACTATCAAGATATAATATACATGTTATTCTGTATGTACAGTACAGTACAGAACTTTTATGTATCTATGATGAGTACTTTAGGGCTTAAACCCTTAACCTCTTGAGCAAAACCTCAGGTGTTGCTGAAGTCTAAAATACTGACGGATCCCCAGTTAAGGACAATTGAAAAAAACTACTCAAATTAGTCCTATAAGGATGACTGTAGTTCCCAAGTCTCACCTTCTCGACTTCCAGTATGAGGTTCTTGTTCTCCTCCAGAAGCATGAGTTTATCCCGATCATGCCTCCTCGAGAGCTCGGCGATGGTCTCCTCACTGTCGGTTAGATTTTCCAGCCGTGAGGAATCCAACTTGTCCTTAGCCATCTGTACCTATGGGATAATTTGAGTTGCTCAAAATGTAATTTTATGATACAAATTTCAAATCTTGATGGCTTTTGGGTCAAAATTAGGCTGATTAAATATATTGTTTCATTAAATTAATTCAAATATTGAACTAAGAACGCATATTCATTCAAGTCGGGAAAATTTCAAAAGAAAAGATACACATAAACTTGAAAATACTCTCTACAAAATGCAAACAGCATCATCAAGAGAAAATTAAGGTGGTGCAAGCGGAAAAAAATCTACTGTCTTATAAAAACATAGTTTTAACGTTTATTTGTTAATCGTATCATGTAATATGTTTTGGCATAATTTTTTAAGTTTTTACTGAACACTTTTTGAGTTAGAGGGTGATTGATTAAAAAATGCAATGAGTGTGGGACTTACGTTTTTGGGCTGGAATTTTGGGAACGTGGATGAATAACAGACCTTTTTCATATAACCTATATGAAATTTTGAAATGAGAAATTTTTTCGTATACTACAGAAAATGATTTTTAAAGCCACATTTTTAATCCGATAATCTAATAAAATATGTCATTTTGGAGGTCTAAAATGCTAAAAAATGTACAAAAAGTTCAATTGTCCCTAACAACCCTCACCTACCTTAAACGTAAGGCCTATGACCAGTTTTGGTTTTTCAAACCAGTTTTGAATTGTTTTACTTAAACATGTTTGATCAAGAATCAGAGATCCTGATATCATTGAAACAAAAAATATAGAATACAGTATATATTGAAAAAAAATTTTCAACAGCAGAGTATTTACTTACTTTCAGCTTCATTTCCCATGGCAAAAACGTGAGCAAGGGACCAGTACAAACATTAGATATGCCTACAACTAATATTGATTTCATGACGTGAAGACATATTTAGAATTGCAAACAGATATTGACCCAACAGTTTTTCAGTTTTCTCCTATTCTTCAAAATAAAATTTACTATATTCATTTTTTGTAAGTACTTTTCTAAATAACATTAAAAAATTGTGCAATATACCCAAATACAGCTCGGGCTCAGCCTTTTAATTCCATAAGTCTTTATTTTTGCTATAATTATATATTTAAATGTATTAAAAAGCTCCTAAATATATTCTCTGTTATAAAATAGGTCAATTGGACATTTTTTATCGGCTGTTTAGTAATAAATATGATATTGTTACGTACTATGCTGTTTCACAATCTCAGCTGACTTGTTGTGTTTGCCAGCATCATTTAAAATGCTAAAAAATGTACAAAAAGTTCAATTGTCCCTAACAACCCTCACCTACCTTAAACGTAAGGCCTATGACCAGTTTTGGTTTTTCAAACCAGTTTTGAATTGTTTTACTTAAACATGTTTGATCAAGAATCAGAGATCCTGATATCATTGAAACAAAAAATATAGAATACAGTATATATTGAAAAAAAATTTTCAACAGCAGAGTATTTACTTACTTTCAGCTTCATTTCCCATGGCAAAAACGTGAGCAAGGGACCAGTACAAACATTAGATATGCCTACAACTAATATTGATTTCATGACGTGAAGACATATTTAGAATTGCAAACAGATATTGACCCAACAGTTTTTCAGTTTTCTCCTATTCTTCAAAATAAAATTTACTATATTCATTTTTTGTAAGTACTTTTCTAAATAACATTAAAAAATTGTGCAATATACCCAAATACAGCTCGGGCTCAGCCTTTTAATTCCATAAGTCTTTATTTTTGCTATAATTATATATTTAAATGTATTAAAAAGCTCCTAAATATATTCTCTGTTATAAAATAGGTCAATTGGACATTTTTTATCGGCTGTTTAGTAATAAATATGATATTGTTACGTACTATGCTGTTTCACAATCTCAGCTGACTTGTTGTGTTTGCCAGCATCATTGTTAACATTCTGTTATTGACTTTTCTGTACAATTCGTTCAATAATAATGTGTTTATTATTGTTTGATCAGCTGTTTAATAATAATAATATTTACCTAATGCATGATCGCACAATATCAGCTGACTTGTGACTGACTTGACATCAGTCGTCTACGTTGTGTTTGCTAATGTCATTGTTTAGAGTCTGTCATTGAATTTTCTGTGAAATTCATTCACTAACACTTTATTTATTTTTTTAGAATCCCTAAGTTTTTATTTTAGATATTTACATGTATGTATAAAAAGTAAAGTTAAATATTTAGCTAATAACATATGAACTCTTTTATAATGTAGCTACTTTTAATGTTGGCAATAATTATATTTTTTATTATCAAAACTGCCAAAGAAATTATAAAATAGACCTGTAAAGTATTAAATGTCCTTAAAGCTCTTGATTTCATCTGTCAAAGTATATATATATTATATATATATTGTGATGTTTAGATTAAAAATAAAAATGTTATAAATTATATAATTCATGCAAAATATCCCCAGTATCATAAATCCTCTTTGGTCTCCAGGGTTCAATGTGTTAAGGTTTCCAACAAAATACCAGTGTACACAATTAAACATGAGAGTGGGTGAAAAGTGGGGTTCTTATTGGATCAGAGTATTAGAGTTGACTTGAATCAGATCGATAATTTGCATAACCAAGGAAACACATTATTTAAAAAAAATGGGAGTAAATAAAATATTTTATCATTTATTAATTAGTTCTTTATTCTATAAGTTGGTTCTTTGAAAATCACAATCGTTAAGTTATCAGATAAAGTTGTGGTTTTAGAAGCCACATGTATTTGACACAAGCTGGGTTTAAATTAACACCAAATTCTATGAATATTTTTTTTCATCAAATAAGTTGATAACGAACCTGTTATTTTCATAATTTGAAATTATATTAAAAATAAATTTGAAAAACCCATACAATTAGGAGTGTGAGTTTTAATCCGTTGATTTGGGAGATTTGTGTGTGTAACATGAAATATTTTTCTTAGAAATTGGTTGATAACTGATCAACCCATTGATCATCTTTTAGATTTTGTTGTATAACACGGAAAAGACAAACACAAAAGCCTTGTTTAGCGTTACAGAAAGACGGCCAGACAAAAATTGAGGTAAGACCCATTTCGGCTTTTCTGGGTTATAAAATATGAAAATAACCAAAAATAACACAATTCCATGAACACGGACAAAACTCTAATTTTATTTATATAGATGTTTGTAGAAACTAACCCCAAAAAAGTAGAATATCATTTTATGATTTGCAATTACCTCCCGCTCCAGCATCTCTCGGTGAGTCTCTGCTTCGGCAAGCTGCTCTCTCAAACTCACCACCTCCATGTTGTACCTGGCTTGCTGCTGTTGTAGTGACTCCTTATACTGAACCTCCAGTCTCTCCACTTCTGCATTTAGCCTAGCAAGAAAAGCAGATCAAGAATTCAATTATAATTGGATGTTGTAATTTTTTTTAATGACAATTTTGCTGGTATGTGGAAAACAATATTTAAAAAAAATTAAAACACCATCAAACACTAATTCCAATTAGAGCTGAATAATTCAGTTGCAAAACATTAGATGACCCTGTTTTAATCCACAATAATTGATTGCCAATAGGTTAACAGAAACTTCTCAACACATGTGTATTAGTAAATTTAAAAGGATTCTTTACAGTTTCTAGTATCTAGGCCCTTTAACACGGTCAGAACTAAAGACAATTATCAGGTGTTTTTCAGATGCAGACACATATTAGTCAATTACGTGATGGATCCAAGGGAAACTATCACTGTACAAAACCTAACCTCTAACCTGTACACAATGCTACACCACGAAGAACATTCCTGTACCACTGCTACCGGAAAAGTAAAGCAATATTAAGTTGGTTACAAAGCGCGGGATTTCCGGTGCGCTGCAGCGTAGCACCGAACGTGATGATAATCTAATAACATTTTTTTAAGATTCTATATCTGAACTTAAATTAGCTTATTCTGGAAATTTTGTAGAATAAATTTGTTGAAATTCCAGTGTAAATGTTCAGTATCATCATTATCATTTATTGTTTTACATTTTTAAGCTGAATGTTAGTTATAAAATTCGCCTATTTAAATCTAGTCCGATCTTATGTACCTGTAAATGTTATTGTTTTATATTTTTAAGATGGACGTTTTTTTATAAAATTGGCCTATTTAAATCTAGTCACGTCTCATGTAATTCTAAATTTATCTTTTATGTAGCATAACTACCCAATTTTGACTTGGTCTATTATAATTATGAATTGTTCAATGACTTGAAATAAAGAAACTTGAATCTTGATGGGAAGTTCAGGTTTAAAAATAAAATCATGACTTGATCAAAATTGTTCAAATTTCAAAATTCAAGTTATTTGGGTCTTAAACTACACTAACGGAAAATACATGTACTGAACACCAATACTTGACAGTTTTAAAACAACGTTTCAACTTCACAATTTAAAAAAATTCATAAATTATCCGCAACTTTATACAGAGTTTTAGGCTTGAGACCAATAAATGCTACTGCACCAGGCTCTAACCCCATGGGGATGGGTAGTTGAGGTTTAAAAAAATTCCAAAATCACCTGGCAATTTCTTGAGAGTGTGTGTTTGGAGACAGCCCAGCCAAACTGTCGGAGCTTCCCAGTGGCATGTCTCTCCTCTGCTGTCGCCACCTCTCTGTTTCCTGCTCCATTTGTCTGTTAAAATAACAAATAAGCATTATCAGTAACGGTACCAGTACCAGTAACGGTACCATTTTGAAAAAAATATTGTATTTAATTTCCTGTGGGAAATAGGTTAGACCATGAATATGTCTAAAGCCAATGTTTTCACGTGTTCCTCTGAACAGCTGTCCTTATAATCATATGATGTCACTTCTGTTTCAAATTTTGGTCCGAAAAATTGCCAATACCTCCCCCTCAAGCTAAGACATAATAGCCATGTTAAAAGCAACTCCTCAAAAAGTAGCCTACATATTTTACTAAAATATTGTTTCCTGGTTCCATACAAAAAATGTCTTAGACATTGATTAATCAAAACTTATTCTTTTAATATTTATTAATTTTAGTTCTGTAGCCGTTTTCGAGAAATTTATATTTTTTACATTTTTTAGGAAATTTTACCTCCCAAGCTACTTAAATCTCACAGAAACCTGACTCTTTAAATTAAGTTCTTTTACACAAATAATTGAAATTTAAATCAAAACTGTATGAACAACTACAAATCACTAGTGTTTTACATCAGTCCCAATGACCAGCCTTGTGTAAATAAAAATATTTGCACTAGTAAATTAGCCATATGTTCACAGGCCTATATTGTTTTGGTAACCTATTTTAGACTGTTGAATGAATAACAATGAAATTCTCAACTAATTCCGGACTTTTCATGACCGTTTTTTAATTCATGACTTTTCAGATATTATTAACCACTAGACACCTTATTACAGTCTAAAAATAAAACTAACTAAACCTAACCTTCTTAAGTTAAATATACTTCACCTGCAGTACTCCTCACTGCGTTCCCTCAGCTTCCGCTCCTTCCCCGCCTCAGCGATCGCCTCCTCGACCCTCGCCTCTAGCTCCCTCCGCAGTTTCTCCGCCCTCCGCATGTCCTGCCGCAGGGCATCCACCTTGGCCATAGCCACCTCCAGCTCCTCCTCCTTGTCTCGCACCAGCCGTGACACCTTCTGCTTCTGTTGCCGCAGCTCAGACAACCTACAGTTTTGTTATAGTTTTTTTTTAGAAAATTTAGGGAAGAAACTATTGCTGTTAGTAAGGTTGTACTTAAGTCAAAGAGTGTGGTAAATTTTTGTTTTGAGGTCCCTAGAGACCAAAAACAAGTCGTTCAAATTTATATACACAGAGTTTCTGTTAAATCTGTTACCAAACTTCGTGATATGGTTTATTGAGTCAAAATAAGGAAAATAGTTCCTATGGGGACTACTATTTCATATCTTTTCCCAAATATTTCATTTCTTTTAGGGGTGTCCCCGAACAAACATAGAAACTAAATTTTGAGTAACTGAATATTTTTGAGTAAAATTATAAACCAATAATATTTGTTATTTTTCTTAAAACAATTCACTGGCTCTCTCAACACATTTATTGCATATAGAAAATCTATTACAGAAAAAGTAGACCCATATTTTATTTAATACCTTCTACAGTTGATTATTTTCCCTCATTCAAACTATTTTAATAACATTTTTCGTAAGTACATTCAAAGAAAAATAGTAACAATAAAAATTTAAATAGTTAATTAAATCGTAGTTAGTTATGGTTTAGTTTTAATCATGGCTACTTTTCGTAATCAACTGACAGCTTTCAACATTTATTCTTTCTATTATAAAAAAGCCATTTAGTCTTTAATTATATTTTTATTTTTAATAAAATTTTTTTTATATTGAAAAATATACAATCATTAAATTTTAATTAAATCGTTTATAATCATAACTTTCAATCATATTCATTGTTTTACTGAAAAATAGACCATATTTAAATAATCTAATATAATTAACACTGAATTGTTTATTACAATCAACATCTATCATATCAAATGTTTTATCAGTATGACGAATTATAATAAAATAATCATAATACATTAAATTTGTAACCGGGTGTAAACAACCAACTTGACACACAGATGTTCTTTCGTTTGTCCATTAATTTAATATTTAAAACACATAATTGTTTTTTATATTGTTTTTAGAAGGATATAAAAACATAATGCAACTAATTTATTACTTACTTATCGGTCACTTCCGTGTATTCAGACATGGCTAACTTTCGTTGACTTAATGCATCTTTTAATTCTTTATCCTGAAGTTTTAACTTTTCCAAAGCATCTTGTTTTTCCTGTAATAAAAATATTACTTCTTAATATATAAGTTTTTTTAGCAAATTACACTAACCGCTCAATAATCCAGATGTTTTAATCATGTAAATTACAATTGCAGACTTTTTCCATCACTATTAGTGAAAATAATTTTCACGACATTTCAGAATCTGAAATCTGATCCAATTGTCTGATAAGCTGGAACTTACAACAAAAAAAATTAGGCCCTACATAATCTGATTAGCTGTTACAAATTTGAAAAAAAAGTTGAAGCAGCCAAAATAAAACTCACACTTTATCGGCGAGTGGTGAAATCCGATTTTGTCAGTCACGGAGCTAACTACAGTTTCACATACAGCTAGGTTCACGGCGGTTTCAGTTTTGGGTGAAATCAGAGTCCCTTGTACTTCATTGCATTGCTCGGGGAGACAGGCTTCTGCGAAAGAGCCTGAAAATTCCTGAGTAATCTGGAGTCAGCACTGCACTTCCCATTCAGTCAGTCTATTCCAGTCGACTGCCGTTGTGTTTGCCTCATCATGAACACTTCTGTCGAATCTCAAATAGGGAGCTTGTACGACAACAAACCGTTGCTAACCCTTTAACTGCAATATTTAACCGTTAATTAATTTTAAATGTTTCTTAGTTAAATAATTACGAGTTTCAGCAATATTATTATTTAAAAAAATAGCAGTTTGCCGAATTCCTGTACAAAACCGTATTTATTAAAGATTCCCGTACATTTCCCGTATAATACCTGTCGAAATCATATTCCTGTACTATTCCCATTTTTCCCAGTCGCTGGACACGCTAGCGTAGTACCAGCTCACTCAAGATTATGAACTGATCTGTTACGTTCTAGGGTCTACTGAAGACAGATCAGATTTCAGATCCAGAAATTTCATGAAACTTGTTTACTAATCATGATTAGAATTGGGGTAATAGTCTGTACTCCTCAAAGGGTTGACCCATTGAGGATCACGAAGCGTGACCCCCCCTGGCCTTGCGGTAAGAATTAATTCGCCAAAACTGCTTTGCACTGGTTGTCTTAGCACGCTCACCAGCTGCCTTCGTTCGCTTGCAATGTTAATACGTTTTGTTGTTATTTAAGTTACATAAATATAACACAGACCATTGAAAAGTGACCAGTGAACATTAACCATGGATGGCACAGTTTAAAACAACCGGTGCAGCTATGTCAACGTGACGATGTTCAGCGATCAGTCGACTTGCGTGGGACGTGAACGCAACATCTTTGATCCGCAATGTGTTAATTAACCCAGTTTTGGTATCAAGTCTGACAGCTCCCATAGGAGGTATTTGAGAGAGCAGCTGTACACACCTTCTGAGCCTCCTCCTTCTCCTGCTTCAGCAGCCTCAGACATTTTTCCAGCTCTCGGGTCCGTTGCAAGGCGTCCACGTGCTGTAGCGAGGCTACTTTTATGTCCGCCATCTGCTCCAGGCCTCTCAGTTGGTTTTCTAGTTCTGCGTTAAAAAAACAGTCAAGATAAAGTAACTGTTAACCCATTATAAGTCACGTTAACACGCTAGCTAGCAAGGCCTAATAACAATCACTGCTGTACAGAAAAAACAGCTCCTTTTCTTTCTTTGTTTGATTACCGTCTACTTGTCTTTGGTAATGTTACTACAGTAGGAGATATAGAAAGAATTGGTCAGAGGTGATGGTCTAGTCAGTAGGAAAAATTATAATAGTTAAGTAATATTTATGTAATTTTTGTTTTAACTTTTAAATGTAATATATTTCAAAAACGTTTCATTCATTACTAATAGACTAACTCAAGGAAGGAAGGTAGCAGGAGGAACATGTACTCCTCCCTGGCGGGGGGAGCAGGAACTTCAAAATACTAAGTCAACGGTCTCACAGGTCGAAGATACCACTCTAATGTTTAGAGTAATTCTGTTTGCTGACAGCCGACACTCACCACAGTTCCGCTTGGTCAGCCTGTTGATCTCATCCTGCAGCCTACGCAGACCATTACCTGACTCACTGGTCGGAGATATTCTCCTCTCCTCCTCATTGGTTTTCAACTCATTCGAGTAATTGCTTTTAGCATCTGCAAATCAAGTTAATTTTTTAGACTTAGATTCAAATATTAATCGAACTTTATTCAGCCAGCTTAGATGAATGTCATCTTAAGTGTTGGTTTAGTACCTTCTGCACAGTATCAAGAGATCTAGTTTTTTTTCTAACTACTGAAGAACCCTACTTTCGGCTACAAATTACCAAAATACTTCAGCACCCAAGTACACAACGAAAATTATTATTAAAATTTAGAATTATTTTTCAACAGATAACACTCTAAAAACAAGAATTTTAGAGGTGTACCTCAAAGTCAGGGCTAACAGAAATAGCTATATTTTGTTTGTCCCCTAATGGGGTTTTTGCGTTTTCACATGTTAAAAATTTTATTTTTTTATTTCACCAATTTTTTAAAAAACCACACAATTAAGTCCTTAAAGCTCTATCTCAAGTTCAGATTAAAAATCTAAACACATACGTTGTATTGTTTTGAAATTTATGGAGGATAGGAAATTAATATTTTATCAATGTAAATTTTTTTATGAAACTAATTTTTATGTGGTTGAGGTTATGTTATGCTTAATATAGTTTTTATGTGTTTTATCATGGCAGCACTGCATTCTTTTCCCATTTAATCATATAGGGAATAAAAGTAATTTATTTATGACAAGTGATGAAAGTTGGTATAAATGTTAAAAATAAAAATTATGCTTCTACTTTCAGTGTTCCTCACAGCAGCGAATGCACACTCCCATGTAAGCTTAGGACATTAGAATTTTACTTATTACAGATTTTTTTACTTTCATATTAAATATATAGATATGAAACGTGAGTTAGGTTAGTTTTTCTAACTACTGAAGAACCCTACTTTCGGCTAACGGAGGCTTACCAATTTACTGATAACTCTGCACTATTTTCAGCACACCCTGGAGTAGTATTCCTAAAACCCCTAGAGCACTTCAAGTATGCATCTACTGCAAGGGCACCCCCTAGATGAAAAGGAAGGAGATAAACTTACTACTCTTCGAGAATTCTTTTTCAGACAGGGTTTTTGTATTCAAACCCTCAGGAGAAACAAGAAAGAACCAAGATAATAGGGAAGCCTGTCACACTGGATAGTCAACGGGCTAACAGTAACATTATAGCTTCCTTTAGTGTTCCCAATCTAAACTCTGAACTAGCAATGTTTAAAAATACACTAAAACGTCTTTATCCGGTTTTATGGGACCAAGGTTTTTTTTTAAAGAAATAGGATACCATATTTAGCTATAATGTTCACTAAAAATAGTACCTGCAATAGGAGACATTTATGTGTTCTTTTCTTTATGAAAGGAGTTTATGTACCTATACAGTGTAAATTGTAATTTTCTTTGATAAAATTTATTAGCCTATAAATTATTTTGAATTTTTTATATAATTTTTATAAATTTGTGTTAATATATTTTAACAATTTGAAGTGTCTATGGCTCACGGTGCGAGTAAGTGTTCTGACTGCACATACCTGACCAAGTGACTCAAAGTACAATTGGTTAAAAAGTAAAAACGCCATTTCAGTCCGCACCACCAAAACTGCCCAGCTGCTTAGACAGTCACAATTTTTACTTTTACTGCAATTTTTTTTTACTTTTCTTTCAGAGGCATTGCAGATGAACCGGAATATTGGATATGAAACCACCGAATGAATGTGGTTTTAGTGTGTTGAATGCTCATTTAGAAGAACAAGATATGAATAACCCAGTACTTCATGTAAGAGTCTAACCTGTGTTTTTTATAAGGTGGTCTTCTTCGAGGAGGCGCATGCGTTTATTGGTAGAATGCACACCCGTGGGAGAGCTGGGACTGACAGGAAAGTGACTCAAATCACTGACTCGGCTGAAAAACGTTGAACAATTATTAGTTCGGAAGTTTTAGATTTTATATTTTTAGGAAAGCAATGGCCCAGACATACTTGTCAGGGTCTGAGAAAGTCAGCCTTCTAAATTGTTGTACAGCTACAGAGCCCTAATATTGTTTTACACTGATTATGCAGCCTCAGATGAGCTCCAGTAGTTGATAACAATAACAGGGAATTTGGATGAAAAGAGCAATAACTTTATAAATCAGTTAGTTTTTTATTTATTTTTTGTCTAAAGCAGGTCATGATAACATTTAAAAAAAACTATTTTTCGGCTAAAACCCTGTTGTCTTTTGATAGAGAATTTATATTTCTATGTAGAAAATAAATAATAAATAGATAAAAATAGGATATTGAGGAAAATATTTGGCCCAACACAAGACAACGGAGAATGGAGGGTAAGGCACAATCGAGAAATAAGAGAAATGTACAAAGATGCAGACATAGTTGGTAGAAGAAGTTCCTACTTCTTATCAACCTCCTGATTGAGGTGGACAGGGCATATATTAAGAAGAGAAGAAGAGTCGAACCTGAAGAACATACTGAAAGGAGCTTTTGAGGGAAGGAGACCCAGGGGAAGACCAAAGACTAGATGATGGGACCAAGTGCAACAAGATATGAGGAGGATGGGGATTGCGGAAGAAGACGCCGAAGATAGAGACAGATGGAGGCGCTGTGTTGATGAGGCCAAGTACCGACTGGGGTACAAATGGCTATGGCAGTAAGTAGTAGTAGTAGTATGTAGAAAATAAATAAATAATAGAAACAATCACTGAGGGTATGAACTATACAGACAACAGCGTAGACAGATGCTCAGGCCGGTGACAGCTGTCAACAACACAAAAATTACAGTGTATAGAGAATGAAAAATGTGTAAATTCAGAACAAACTATACTTATCTGTACAGAACATTTCATGAAAAAACATCATACCAAATATCAAGGCATTTGGTTAGCTTGAATGCCAATAAATTACAAAATAGTAGACGTCCAATATTGCAGATATTGAATTCGGTAATTTTTGCTTAACACGCGACATCTGATCTATCAAAACGTTGGAGTTAAACGGGTAAGCTTACATTTGGAATAATAGTTATACTGGAAACTCACCTTCCCTGTGTGAACGTGAAGCCAACGAAGGGCAAATGCAGAGCGGAGAAGGCGGCGTTGGCAGTGGGGGGAAGAGTGTCAGAAGTGCGGATCACCGTGTCGTCCACGTCAAAGTTGCTGGTATCCGTTGGGGAGGAGACATCAGGAACGTACGGAGCCATCGAGTCCCGCAGAGTCACCCAGTCTAACCCGGCGAACCACGGGTGGGTCTGTCACAAAATCACCGATAAGGTTACGTTCCCATCTTAGCACCTAGGATCACATTACCTCCTAGGCCACACAAACCTAAAGAAGTTTTTGGACTCGCCAACAATTTGCATCCACTACTTTCAGTCTGACGCTAGGTCGAGGGATACCCCATTCAATTGAGGTCTTTCTGGATCTGATCCTTCCATCGTAACTTCAGTTTTCTTGAGGGGAGAATGCCTCTCAGTGATGTCCCTAAGTGACCCCGTTAATCATACTTCCTTCTTCTCTCCTTCTTAGTTTGCTCTGCCCATCTCAGTCTCTACATTTTGTCTACTTTTCTACTATAAATACAATGAAGGTCCTTGTTAAGTTGTTGGAGCTCTCGGTTTTTCTAATTCTACATGTCCCTTCTTCATTCCAATGAAAAAATCATCATTGAAGGCCATATTTTTCAAAAAGTCTGCGTACTTAAATATCTTGGACTTTTAATATCAAATGAAAACCAGAAATAAGCTATGTAATAAATCAGGTCAGTAAAAGTATGTATGCATGTTACAAAATCCTAACAAAAAAAAACTTGTTTTAAACTCAATGAAAAGGTTTGTGAACTTAAATTAATGTAAAACAGAATAAGGTAAAACTACATTTAAATTCTTCAGTACTAAAATGTTGTATTCACTTTTTGTTTTACATACTAGTATCAATGAATCATTGTTTCATGTATTAATATCATGAATTGATAACATTTTGTATCAACACAGCACCACACATTGAACAAATATTTTCAGAGGACATGTATCTTTACTCAACCATCACAATTTTATCCCGTGATGTACTTTTTCTGATTATGGGGGAAATAAACTTTGCTAGAATTATGCACGTAATAACAAAATTGTGAAAATCAAACACCTTATTGCATAACTATTTACCGAGATGATTTCATTGACGCTAAGTTACACAAACAAGTTATTAAGAAAGCGTTATGTTTGCAAAAAAAAGCTTCACATATCTACCTTGAAATCTTCCACACCATTTTGACCTAATCGAAACTCGGCACTGCATATCAGTCTCTTCATCAAATTTTTGGCTTCTTCCGTTACTTCATAACCAAGTTCAGAAGGAAAATCGAAACAGTTCTGTAGTAAAAACAAACATTAAGGCATCAGTTAAATGGAGAGGTTAAAAATGAAAGTTTGAACTATCTTACCACATACAAGTAATAAAGGAAAAGTAAACAACAATAAGATTTTTAATATTCTGGGAACAATTGAAAAATCAACTTTATATCTAACTATGTCTTCTAGCAGCTCCTGTTAGTCAATAAAATTTGAGTTTTGTCTGTACATTGCGTTGAATTACAGTAGAGCCCCACTAATCCGAAATAATAGGGACCGGACCCCAATTTCGGATTAGCGAATATTTCGGATTAAGCGATCTGTTATGATGTTAACGATAAATTATAAAGTACATAAGGGACTGTGTTATAAAAATTATGACCTTGAGATTTGGATAGGCGGAAGGGGGTGGGGGTTTGTTTAAATTTGAACCAGGTTGTTCCTATTAATTTTTCAGTCAAATATTTTCACTTCTCTTTCTATTACTATCTCGTTCAAACAAGACATTTATTATGTCATATGAAGTCCTTACTAAAATTTAATCTTAGCCTAACACTGATGAGTATGCTTTTTAGCACACTTATTTAAGGGTTTGATTAATTTACCCTACTCATTAATTTTCTAATGTTGTATCTTAAATTAATTTTTTTTAATATGAACTTGATAAGAAACTACTCATAAGCATTCTTAAACTACTCATTATTTAGCTTAATAAATTTTAAAAAATTATGCTATGCAACTGTTGTAAATTTTAAATGAAATTAAATTATTATTAAATTGATTTTATTTATGACTAGCAGTAAGCCCGTCCTTTGTACAGGTTGTAGGATTCAGTTTAATGAAGAAAGATAATCATACCAAAATGTAAACCTGAAATCCTAAACAAATCAATACAAAGAAAATAAATCGATACCCAGCTATATTATTTAGCATTACTTTACAATTAAATAGATTAGAACATTTATACAATTATTATAATTAGTTATAGGTTAAAATAAAGTTTAAATATAGTATGATTTCGAAATGGGTTTAAAATTAATGACCAATATAAACTAACTAATATTGATTTGACAGCTGATTGTTTTTATTTCTATTAAATCTTCAAACTACAAAGAAAGCTGGTTATTATCAGTAGGTTATTCATTGAAAACTGAATCAAAATGCGAGTAATATCGCGTAAAAGTGGGTTTTTAAATGCTCGTTATTTACTTTTCAAGAGGCGGCGGGCGATTTCAAGCATTTATAAACCTTCTCTGGAATTTAGAGAATACATGAAATAAGTTTCATTGTAATCAGTTCTTCAGTTTTTTCGGAGAAGACGGCGTAAAATGCCTCCTGGAGCGTCACAGACAAACAGACAAAAATTGAGATAAGACCGGTTTCGGCTTCTCTAACGCACGAAAAGTAAAAATAACAAAAAATTAATAATTCTAAGCAATGTACAGACAAAACTCTAATTTTATTTATATAGATATGATACAAAATTTTAATTATAATTACTTTTACTTCAGTATTTATATTCCAATTTTTATAATTTCATCAATTTGTCATATTGATAGTCTGAGCATAATAAAAAATTATCTATATGGTAAGTAATATGTCAAATTTTACTTATTTTTCGATATGTATTATTTTTTAAAGAGATTGATTTGTTTGATTGTAATAACGGTTAAAACAGTTTTTGTACATTTAATTGAGAGGATTGAACAGCAAATTATATGTACAGGCCCTAAATAATTCAAGCCATGCAATTATATATTTTAATTAATTAGGCTGTTTACGTGCCCAAGTTTTTAAGATCGCTTAAATGTATAAAAATAAACCCTTGCGCAAATATTCTATTCGGTTTGATTCGAACCCAAAAGTCACTATTTGCACATCCCTATATTAAATTGTCGTCAACTAGCAAATTTTCAAAAAATCATAGAAAATCTAATTTACTTATGAAAAACTTACTAAATTAAAAAATTATTTATTACAAAACAATTAGGCTCTGCTCCTCGTTTCGCTTGTTCACAATTTTGCACTAATACGAGTAACATAACAATTTAAGTTTACCGACACCGGATCATACAACCTGTACAGAGGATAGGCTTAAGCCCCCAAATCACGATCAGTTTAAAATGTGATTTAGAACTGACAGTTAGAACTTAGGCTCCAATGGCCGACATACAATCAGGTTTTTTCTTAACAAACAGTTTAAATAAATTTTCATCAGTCCAGTTTTTGGCTTGAGTATAATCCAAATCAGAAATGATCAGTTCTGAGATTCAGTTTCTGAGTCTGATAGTCTGTAGAGGGCTTTAGGCCTACTGCTAGTACTAACATTACCAAATAAATAGTCAGCAGCGGTATTTATTCCACTATCCTCTCTCATTACCTTGTGATTCATGATCTTGCCATACGTCTCCACGAGGGACTCCGCGTAGAATGGTGTTTCCCCGTAGAGCATCTCGTACATGCAGACGCCCAACGACCACCAATCACACTCTGGGCCGTATCTACCCTGGCCATCTTCCATAGCCTATCCAACACAGTCCAAATATTGCTTAATTGCTTTAATACTATGATAATATTAAATGTGTAAGATGTTTAATAACATTGTTTGTGAGCAATGCGGTTAAAAAAAATATTCAGAAAATCTACCTATTCCTAATAGTTTAGTATAAAAACACCCCCGTCGCAGCAGACCTGCATACTCAGCGAATTTCCAAATCGATGATATAATAATAATAATAATATTATATGACAAGTTTTATCAATATCTGTCAATAAATGTGGTAGTTATTTACCCATTCTCCATAAGATTTACTTTTTACTTTACTTTTACTTTTAATATGGGAAAGAGTATACAGGTTTGCTGCTGTGAGGAACACTGAAAGTAGGTATTTATAGCATAAACAATTTTTATTTTGACCATTTATTTATGTCCATAAATAAAGGAGTTTGTCTATTCTCTATATGATAGGAAAAGAGTATGCAGGTTAGCTGCCATAATAAACACAAACTATGATTTTTAAGCATAAATGAATGGATCTCAACAACATGAAGCTAAAAACCGAGATTTGTAAAAAATATAAATTAATAAGTGAAATATTAATTTTTTCCTTATCCTCCATAAGATTAACATTGGAGCCCGAAAATACAATGTACTGTGTTTAGATTTTTTTATATCTCAGTAACCATTGGAGATGAGCAAAACTTTAAGGAACTAAATTGTGTAGTTTTTAAGCTGATTTTAATGGTAAAAGAAAAATTGTAAAATATTTAAAAATTATACACGAAAAACCGATTATGGGGTGCAAAACCCTCTACTAATAACTAATAAGGGTGGAGTTTTATAGAAATCTACTTCAGTAATTACTCAGAATACAGTTCTAGATTAAGGTTATAATACCTGCTGTCTTCAATCCAATGTTCTTTTTAACACTACTAGTTTTGGGAACAAGGTTCCCATTTACAAGTGTACTTCAAGTGTATCTTTAGGTTATTTCAGGATGTCTTCTTTTTAAGACAAAAGAACAGGCCTAGCTTGACTTTATTATTAAGTCTTAATTTCCCAACTATTCGCAACTATACAAAATATATATCAGCCCCAATTGAACAGCACGAGAGATCGTTATATGATTTAAGATTTATAAAGGAACTCATCGGTAAGGCATCTATCAAGCCTCAAAGAGTAGTCAATTTGATTGACAACTCTTTTTTGAACTCTTAAATTAAAGATTGAAAAACTCAAAGCAAACTTACTAAATAAAATTTCTAATACGTCTATTATTTGGAAAACTAAACATTAAAACCCAAACAGCCCTATTCATGTTCAAAAATGAATTATAATTTTTCTATCCTTAGAATTAAAGTTTACTTCACTTACTCTGAGTATTTCGGGGGAAATGTAGTCCGGAGTCCCTACAGCCACATTGCTCTGAACAGTTCCGTCTTCAAACAGTTTGAGGCAAGATCCAAAATCTGCAAGTCGGATGTGACCGTTTGCGTCTAGCAGAACGTTGTCAGGCTTGATGTCTCTGAAAAAGGGAATAAACATTACACATCCATACATTAATATGTGTAGGCCTAGGCCTATATTTTTACAAAATTGTTATGCAAAGCCTTATTTAACTTAAGTTTTTACTCTGCAGTATCAAATGTGCAGCGAAAAAAACCCTGAGCTACTGAACTGTGGTGCGCCAACTTATGCCACGGCTAAAGGATTAATTCAGTTTGATAAAAATAAGTTTAATAATTTAAAGTGAATGACAAATATTTGACATAAATTTAACCAAATCCAACCAATCAAACAAGTTTTTCCAATTCAAAATTGTAAATCATGAGAATCCCCCGGTTTCAAATTAGCCCTTTATATCCTCGATTCCCTCAAATATCCCTGATTCCCAAAAAATATCCTGATTCTCCCCGCTCAGAGCCTCGATTGTTGTAGACATCAAGGTTGACTGGATGTTTAAAAAGGTCGGAAAAACACTGTTCCGCGGTGTTTTACTTCTTAATTATGTTATTAGAGTGTGAAATAAGTTTATTTTAGGGAATTCCCTCCGCCAAGAACTCCGATTCTCGCCAGTCCCCTACCTAGACGGTAGGCCTATGGTTTGAAAGTGTCATATTTAAGCCTTAAAAGCATACAAGAACGCCGAAATTAGATTCTTCCGCAGGGCAGATCTTTAAAAAAATATTGTTAGGAAATGTAAAAAAAGTCTGAGATCGATTTGATATAAAATAGTAGGATACTGTATTCGATACATTTACCCATTCCCTCACACTATTGAATAGGCCCCTACAACAATTATCATCCCAGACCAGTCTCATAATAAGACCAGTTTGTAGCTCAGAGGCCGATTATGGTTAGGATTCCTTATTAAAAATTGTAGGTCCCTTAGATGTCATTGGCCGTTGGGCTATTAACTGACAGTCCTGTCTAAGGAACATGTCAGCTTGAGTCAGTAACAAGACTACAGGATTGCACCACAAAAATCTTACACTCATTTCTCAGGCTCAGTAGGTCACCATTTCGACTAAAAGTAAAGAGTTAAAGTATACAGTAGAGGGGAGTAGTCCTACCTGTGCACGTATCTGAGATTGTGTATCGAGCTAATGGCCAATATCATCTCAGCTATGTAGAAGCGGGCCATGTCTTCCGGCAGCCGGTCATCGAACTTGCTAAGAAGCGTGAGAAGATCACCTCCACAGTAGTAGTCCATTACTAGGTACTGGAAAACCACCACAGTTTGTAACATATATCTAAATTAAATTTATATTTGAATCAATCATCACTCTTCTTTCCTTTTTGTTCCAAGATGCTTATCAGGTCTACCAATTAAAACATTGAAAAAATTACTTACCAAATTGTTGTCATCTTGAAATGCAAAATGTAAATTTGTTATCCATCTTCTATCACCATATACTAACACATCGCGCTCCTCCTGTCAATAAAGAACATAATTTAGAAAACAAGTAAAAGAATTATGTGACTTTCAATCTACGAGAACTAGAGAATACAAAACGTATAATTTGTGTTAAGGATTGAGTACCGTACTGATTTATAACTATGCGCTCATGCCATTCAATCCAAATTGTTTAGTGGTGTACATGTTTTAGAACTAGGTCATCATCAGTTCCCCAATAACTGGATATAGGCCTAATTTGATGTTGCTGGAATGAGTACCCCACTAAACAATTTGGTTTAAATGAATACACAATACAAAAATTTTTTATATATACACAAACACAAAGATCTCTAAACCACCTATGTAAGAATCAATGAGTGAAAGGGTCAAAAGAATTTTAATTTATCCTTTATTAAAAATAATATAAAAAATTACTTCTTTACCTGAAAGCAAGCTGTTTCTGCCCTCTTCAACATTTCCCATTTATTGAGGATCTTCATGGCAAACACTTTATCAGTGCCTTTCATCTTCACCACACATACTTCCCCGAATGCTCCACGCCCAATCACTTTAATGATCTCAAAATCATCTCGGGACAGTCGCAAGTTCTTGACACAGGACGCAACAGGCTTCACTGAAATGAGTTGAAAATAAAATTACTTCCAATATAAAACCTTCACACAATAACTTTTAAAAACTGATTTATTTAAGCATATTTTTTAGCTATACTGTATAAATTTTTCAATCAAAAGAATTTTTAAATGCATGTATACATTTCATTATAATGCATGTTACAACAGAAAAATTACACGGTAAAACTTCAAACATCAGTTGCATTAGTACATTAATCAACATACTAAATTTCAAACTGAATTATGTAACTGTTCTGAAGATGATAATAATTTATTCCACTGAAAATATTCACAATGTATGCAAAATAAGACATTACTTTTCACTAAAATGGGATCTACCAGAGTAAATTTTTTTTCAAAATAGGCTACATAACCTAGAAATTAAAGAATGTGTTTTTGAATGAAAGGTTACAGAGAAACAAAAAAATCTGAATGAGAAATATTAAAAACCTTACAATAGCTCACCAAATTCAATGAAATCGGACACAGTTTTCTCCCGGCGTAGAGATGAGTTGCAACACTCATCGTATAGGACGATTAGTATGTCTAGTAGTGTCTCGATGCTGAAACATCTACCCTGGCCTTGGATTGGCCCCCCCAAGAAGATGGCCTCCAACTGTCTAAGACGCTGATCCCCTATTGACAACAAAAATCAGTATTTTATTGTGGAACCCACATTATAACAATAACTTTACAAAGTATTTCACTGTATGTGTATAGGTTTTTACACTAACACATGTTAGTGTGCCAAATAAAATGGCCTAAGCTTACAACATTGTAATCTTAGGTCATTTTATTTCGCATAAAATCGTATAAATTCAAATGATATTGATATTCTACCCACTATAAGCTGTTATGTTTGTGTTGGCTTCAAACAAGTTATACAAAGAGCCATACAAGCCAAACAAATAATTGTATTTATTAAAATATTTCTGTTCTTATATAAGTAATTTCCAAAATTTAGGTAATCTTTAAAAAATAGGCCTACAGTACTCACCTGTCTGAGGAGTGCCTTCGGACTCCGGCAGAGCTGCCACCTTAGCCGCAGACTCAGACATTGGGGCTCATCGGCAGATAACAACCTTTATTTCAAATATTTTTCCGTTTAAAATTAATTTGCCCACTATCAAAGAACATTATGGCTCCATTAGAGTATCCATCAATACATTGTTATGGACTTCTTTTCCACTGAGCGACAAGTTGGGGTTAAACATATCTGGAACAAAACAAATAATAATAGCCCTCACTCCTTATTTAATATAACCTCAAAAATTATTGTTTGAAGTGTTTCATTCTATTCAAAGTTACAATAAAATTTTAAAACTTCTTTATAAATTGTACATTTTAAACTTATACCTACACAGCTAATTATCACTCTGCCAGTTGAAAACAGACAATCTACTGGGCATATTTTTTCTGCATGGAGAAGCAGACCGGGGAAATAAATTACAACTAAATTGCGAAATCAATTCCTCGTCATCACTAGATTATTAACTATGATATAATGAGAAATCACTGCATTGTTTAGAAACATTATGTTTTACGGGTAAGAGTATGACCTTCTTAGTTATTTTCACTTTTACATTGCTTAGTATGATTTTTTTTCAAAATACTGTAGCAAAGCAACGTAAGTAAACAGATCTATTCTATGTATATTAAACTTATTACAAGAAACTAGCACATAGTTTTACTATTTGTAAATTCGTAGTTAAATATTTGTGTAGTTAAGTTATATAAATTGAGTTGCATTGAACTGTGTAATAGTTTAGAAGATTAATTTTGATAGGCCCTAACATAAAAATACTCAATATGAAGTAAAATAGTTAATAATATATCTTAAATTATATTTTATTTTAAATATTGTGCATATAGAACTCTTGAGTGATCGACACCTTTAAATACAGTTCAATCATGGGCTAAAAATACTAAAATATAAGCCCAAACTTTTAACTTGTAGTTTAAATTCAATTCACTTTGTAATTACACTTTTATTGTACTGAGTCCCAAAAATGATTAACCCAAGGTATAAAAATTTATCAAATTAAAAATATTCTTCTCATTGGAACTGAGATGGTACACAGGGTACTACAAATTTGTCCATTATCAATCAATAAAAAATCATTTTACAAATTCTTGAGTTAGCTAAGCCATCCATCTATTGATCTTAAAACTATCAATTATTAAAATTTTGGTGAAACTATTAAATTATATAGGCTACAATAAAAAATTTCAAAATCAAAAGGCTAATAATATTCATATGTAAGACAATGATCCACGATAATAGGTATTCTAAGATGAATGTGCATGTAATGAATTTGATGACAAATGTAACTTTGTTATTGTCAAATACATTTATTTGACAGGACTATAACCTAATGAAAAAATAACAACTTGGTTCAGCACCAAAAACATCGTTTTATTTTTTCGAATTTTTCTCAGGACTGATTAAGCGCTATTCAAGTAGGCCTACTATAAATTCTAAGTCTGTTGTGGCATGATTGCCTATGAGACTCTAGGAAAGGACTGTCAAGGTCTTCAATGCTAAGCCTGTCATTGTTCATAGACTCCCAAGGAATTGTGACTGCTTCCAAGGAATGTTGTCACAATTTTATAATGGTTTGATACTGGGCCCAGTTGAATTTGTTTATTAGGTTATTAATGCTGCTGGCAACTAGGTGGAATGCTGCTGGTCTTTGAAAGTAACAAAATTACACGTCATCAAATCTATTACTCTCATCACACTCACACTTCACTCTTATTCACCTTAATCTTAAAATACCCACCGGAGAGGGTTGGTGTCTTATATATGAATATGAAGATGATTATTCCTTTACACACATTATACACCACTGTATATTATAGTCTATGAATACTTTAAGGTTAAATGCTGAATATAGTAGAACGTAAACATAAATGAGTATTTTATAGGTAAAACATATTTTAATTACTCATGTAACCCATAGACAAGCTCTAAAATCAAATGTTTGAATCTTTTATTTATCTCACTCCATTTCAAACCATAAAAGTCAACAACCTCAAATCTGTGAATTTTTTAGAATTTCTAATGTATGACTAATGACGATCAATTCAAGTTAAAACAATTTGACACAAGTGAAACTGATTTAAGACTAACTAGAGTTCAGATGACTCTCAAAATCTAAACAATTATGTCCAAAAGAATAGCATTTTATTGAGTTGGTATGAAAGCAAAAAGTGAAATATATTATAAAAAGGGTCAAATTGTGTTTTATTCAGGTATAAAATACAAAACAATTTTATTCCTAGTTATGAGGCCAGATTTCTCCAATTCAGATTTTTAAGGAGTTTTCTGGTTGTAATATAGGTAGAGAGATACATCTGAGTAGGAAACCCACCTAAATCCACCATAAGTTTGTAAAGGATTTAATATTGATGATAAAAATACATTTTCAAACTATAGTTTTCTTCTTATAGATGCACAGGATTCAAATAAAAAAATTAACTTTGAAAGACCAGTAAATCCCAACATTTTCCCAATAATAGATGAACACGGAATACATGACAATCACTCAAATTCAATGACAATGACACGAATATTAAAATTTTGACTTTTGTACACTATTTTAAAAGGAAAACATTTCAATTTGAAATATACCTACATCACTTTTCACAATTAATCAACCAAAAAACATATTTATTAATTAAAAAAACTTCATACTTTAACAAATTCCTCTATTTAGTTAATAAGTTTCAACATAAACAAACAAAGTGTGCTTTGAGTAAAAATGCACACAATGAACAATATTGTGGCAGTTTAAAGTTTGAACCTATTTTGTTCGGTTAATGATTTGTTCACACATGATCACTAGAGCTCGTTGATATTGTGAATCTTGAAACTGTTCAGCCTTTTCTAATGCTTTTAGGCAGTACCTTTCCGCAAGAAATCGAGTCTCGTCAAGACCATCAGATTTATAAACTAGTTCAAGTGTCCTTTCAATATCACCTGCTTCTGAAAACCTCCTCATAATCATACAATTAAGTTCAGGATATTTCTCACAAGCAAATAAAACTGGTGCTGTGCATAAGCCAAGTCTGAGGTCAGCAGTAACAGGTTTACCCAATGAAATAGAGGAGGATGTGAAATCTAATAAGTCATCAACTAGTTGAAAAGCAATCCCTATATTCCGACCATATTCGTAAGCGATCTCTGTTATCTTAATATCAGCCCCGCTAAGGATTGTGACTGCTTTAAGGGAGTTGGCTATTAGACTTGCTGTTTTACAATAAGACTTGGTTATGTAGTGTGCGAACCTTTCCCCTTCAATTTCTCTAGAACCAAGCTGCATGAATTCTCCTTTAACAAGGTCGGTTACAAACTGACTTAAGGTAATAGTAACATCATCATTTTGTAGTCGAGCAATCATCATTGAAGCAACGGCTAAGATAAAATCACCCGCCATTGTCACTTGTTTCTGATTCCAGACCCAATTAACACTTGGTTTTCCACGACGAAGATTAGACTGGTCAATTACATCATCGTGCATCAATGATGCTGTGTGAATCATTTCTGATATTGCTGCAACTTTTCGCTGAGCAGGGAGCAAATCACATTTTAAATTTAAATGTCTATTAACAGCTCGTGCCATTAATAAAATCAAAACTGGGCGAAAGGCTTTCCCTTTACCATCAAAATAATAAGTCGCTACATTGTATAAACTATCTTGATGAGTGTTGTACCTCAATTCTTCTTTAATCAATGAATAAAAGTTGATAAGATCAGATTCAACAAGCGTGTAAGGACTGATAGGATCAAGTGGTAGACCAATCGAAGTTGTTAAACATCTATTTAGTAAAGCCGAGTGTACCGTAATTTTTTGGCACTTAACGTATGAGTTCAGAAACATGCATTCAGAGGAGAACATTCTACATTTTATCTTCAACAAACAAAATGATGCGGGTAAATTAATCAAACTCAGGCCATGTTTCTTTCTTCCTTGATGTTCAAAATGTACCATAGTAACACGCCTCAACTGAATTGAAATACAGCTCCAAAAAACTTTTTGAAACATCATTAAAGCTGTTCTTTCTTATTGAATAGTACCAGTACAACTAGCCCAGTCAGAACCATCACAGTCATATAGTTTTATTCTAGCAAGTATCACTGTGTCAAAGTGGGTATATTTAACTTACTAAGTCCAGTATAGTCCACTTAAAACGTTAGTGTTACTAGTACTGTAAGCTGTCCCAATGTCACTGAGCCTATCAACAGTCAAAAACCAATGTTATTTACCACTGGCCCTATACTTGGGGTCTTGGGGGGCAACCATGCTTAAAACTGAACTAAAAGGATAAGGACGAAAGGAAATATAGTTTATAATGTATACTATAAATATTTTTATAAGAATAGGTATTAGTATTACACCGAAAGACATGAAAACGAAAAACCCTTGACAGCTCTGAAGTAGGTTCATATGAAGTAACATTATCCTTGTATCTTTACTTTAATAAGCATCTGAAATATTTTAAACCTTGGCATAAAAGGGCTTTCAAAACTTTGCAATAAAGCTATAAGATCTTTGGGAAAGTGTGCTAGTATAATTTTTGTATTATATTTTAGAAGAGTAGAACAAATTAAGAATATTTGATCGGATTAATCATCACTATATTAGAGAAACAAAATTGAATAGTTCATTCTAAAATTAGATTTAAATTTTGTGAGTAAAAAATTACACTGAACTTAACTTCAATCACTGTCAATAAATTGTACCTCAATGACCAAGCTTGGATACTCAATGTGCAAATGGTTCATAAGCATAAAAAATAACAGTATGAAATCCTAGCCGGAAAATTATCCTTAAGTTCTTAAATTAATGAAACTGAGCGCCTATCAGCGATTTAGGTTAGACCCTAAATTAATTAAAAAAAATAAAATAAAATTCAATATTGACTTTTGCTAGTAGCATGTTAGGAGAAGGTAAAGGGGCATGACATACATACATGAGTCCACGACATGCATGAGAACAGGGTGAACTTCTATCGATCAAAACACAGCATTTCACAAAAACTACAACTAATTGAAGGGACAAAACAGTTCTGTACAATAGCTGATCACTGGTCAACCCCCTTGACCCCCACTGGCCTTAACAAAATATGGCTGCCACACCTTTAGCAGACATAGGAATTCTGGGAGTGTGAAATATGGCACAAGTTGCCAAATTTCATCATGCACTGGGAAAGGTCACATGAAAAAGAAAGTAGATTATAACAATGTTTCAGAGTACTTTTTCTAACGAATAAAAAAAATATTTATAATTTTTCTAGCAATTTAGAGAATTAACATGTATATTTAGTGATTCAATGAATTAACTATAAGAAAGTTTCTTCCTATTTAAAGACTTCAAGAAGATGTGGCAACGTCGCAAAGACCCGGATGCCACTTATACAATAGTGTCAAAAGGAAAACTAAATTTTAAGAAAATAATATAGTCAAAATACAAAATGCTATTGGAGTTAAATTTATGAAATCTCATTTTTTGTTTACTGAGATTAATTTTATAGCCCCGTGCAAACTTTATATACTGTTAAAACTTTTATTTATTTAAAAAGTCTGTGTAAATTTTACATTTGAGTTCGGCGTCATATAGTTCAACATGGCGATAATTTAGAGAGTAGATTATTATTACTTGTGGTGAGTTATTTATCACGAACAATTAGTGCATTGTGTGGATGAGGTGGTATTTATTTTGGAACTTTATACTAATTTTGAACTAAATCATAAAGTCCCTAGTGTGAGCAGGCTATATACATTCAACAATTTTAATGTTTATCAAGTCTTTGGATCAGACGTCGCTGCTGAATGAATGAAACCTGAATTTTAATTAAACAAGTGTTTTGGTACAGTTAAGTGAGTGAACAATATTGGTTGTTGGATTTGATTTTTATACGGTGAGTGTTTCTTTGTATTTCTACTCTTATTAGCAAGTATTTTTAGTCACATATTATTCAATATTCACAAACTTAGTAGTCCCCCAGTAAACAGAAGCTGTTGGTGGATCTTCTAGAAAGATTCCTTCAAGAAAGACTTGGTTGGTTCACTGAACTATTACAAACCTTTGGCTAGTGTAAACTAATATTATTTGTAAGGTCAAATATTAGTAGAACCCAACTTGTAGCTTTGATACTTGGTATAATCGCCCTTAAAACTAAGTAAATTGGGACTAGGCCATGACTTGGAAAGTCTGCTGAGTGTCTGCAGATTTATCATTGAGGCGAAGTCTTCGCAACCCTGTATTTCAACATTGCTTAGTTGCAGTAGCTAGGCTATTCAATAAACTTAATATGAATTATGGCCCAAGAGGACCTTCCACCTGGAGGGTCAAGCTTTTTAAAAAGTTGTAAAATCATCATATGATAGTCTCACAAAGGGTTTAATAAGGAAAGCTTACGTACATCTCACTTAACTTTGACAGTCACAAAGATTCGTTTTAATTTCACTGTGAAACCTGATCACCTGAAAAGAGGTCTTGTGTAAGTTACATCTTGGTTCTACGAAGAACCTGTTGGGGCCTATGCGTAGGCCTAGTTTGCTATTCTTAACCCTTTGCGCTCGGATTTCTAGCAGTTGTAGTCAGTTGCCGTTGCTTGTATGCCAGGACTGTATTGTTCGACTGTTATCCTCTCAGCCCGGGTGGCCAGCCTGAGTGGCCATTCGGCTGTCTGCTTAAAAACGGAAACCATATTGATATTGTGTCACTATCATGTCGGAATGATTAGATTAGATCCCTTGTTTTAGTTTTATTCTGTGTAAATTCAACCTATTTGTAGCCTCTAAAATTATTGTAAATGTAAGTTTACAACTTGACAATGCCATAACATATATATGCATGTTTTACAGCAATAAATGATTTGTGTATTTTCTATTATGGATTAAAATCAAATGAAATGTCTAAATGTAATAAATACAGTAGTTGGGGCCTACTCAAAAAAGTAAAATTACTAAACTATATTTATTTTTAGAAATTTTTCAAACAATTCAAGTTTTAGGGCCTATTCTTACATTTAAAATAATGAAAATAATATTGCCTTGAATACTATTTCAAAACAACAATTTAAATATTAGAGCCTATTCTTACATTTAAAATAATGAAAATAATATTGCCTTGAATACTACTTCAAAACAACAATTTAAATATTAGAGCCTATTCTTACATTTAAAATAATGGAAACAAATTATTGTTATGAAAACAATACTGCCTTGAATGCTATTTTCAAAACAACAAATTAAATGTCTAAAGACTTATCATAGTTTGGGCCTACTTAAATAACTAAAATTAGGACCATCTACTAAAAGATGTTAATTTTTTTAAACTTACAGACTTTTTTAGGAACCAACTTTGTATTATTTTACATTCAAATTAAATTAATGTTATGTTAATAATAATTAATGTTAAACAATAATTCATGGACTGATATTCTTATAAACATCTAATCAAATGGCTGAAGGATACATAGTTAGGCCTACCATTCAAATAAGTAAAATTGCTGAACGATAGTTATTCTTAAAGACTTTTTAAACAATAAAAATTATTTAAAAAGGCAGGCTATATTACTTACTTACTTGATACTTGTATTCTTCATCATTGACCAACATTGTTGGACAGATTGCGTCAAAAATAGGATTTAAAATATCTATACTAAAACTAGGCTAAGATGGCGGTGTCACAGAGATTCGTGAAGTGGTGTGTCACTCAAATCGCTCAATGAGTAGAGGAGCCTATCCACCAAATAGTCCCTTAACCTTTTTTTTAAAAAATTTTGGGTCCAGCTTGCACACTTCCAGAGGGAGCCCATTAAAGAGCTTGCTTGTGAAATAGGGGTAACCCCTCTGGGTCCAGGCAAGGCGGCAGCGGGGCAGGTCGATGTTTCGGCCATGTCTTGTCTTATAGGAATGTTGCTCCCCACGCCTGGGTAGCTGTCCTTCATTTTCTTTGAGCATCACAAGGCTGCTCAAGATATACTGGCTGTGCACAGTTACCACCCCGAGGTCTTTAAATAGGGGCCTGCAGTGGTCGCGATAGCCTGCTGAGGTGATAATTCTCACAGCCTTCTTCTGGAGCAGCAGAATGTCATGCGTCGCCGGTGAGTGGCCCCAGAGCGTAATGCTGTAGCTGATATGGCTGTGAAAGAGGGCGTAGTACACTGTGACCAAATCAAGCTTCCTAAGTAGGTACAGTACGCGAGAGAGTTTAACGCATACCTGACTTATGTGATGCCTCCAGCTAAAAGTGTTCAATCCAGAAACCCAGCAGCTTCACAGGCTCGTCGTCCAGATGGTCAGATCTAAGGGTGCACAACACTGACTGAGTTTTATCCTCATTTACCTTGAGGTGGTTTAGGTTGAACCAGCCAGTAGGTCGCTCGCCTACTGGCCGATTACAAGGATATACAGCTGGTTTAATACAGTATATAACTTAGCGATAGTGCAATAATACTTATATATGTTACAAAAAACATTTGTGACCAGCATTACTGGCCATCTGAGTGTTTACTGCATTGTAACGCGACCAGCACCACTGGCCGACCAAGCCGTAAGGCACGCAGCTACGAAAATCAAGTCAACCTGGTAAGAAATGGCTGCGTCCAGCACTGCTGGCCACCCGATCTTGGAGGACGGTCGTAAAATACAGCTTCAGAGTGCAAAGGGTTAAAACTTTGGGTGGCTAAATATTTGGACTAAAGTAATTTAAACTTGGCCTACCGTTTGAGAAATGAAATTCAAAGTTATATGCATCCCTTACACTATTAAACAATAAATAATCAAAATATTCACATTCTGAAAACGATCACATACTATCTAGGGGATCGGCAAGATCTGTGGTAATTGTAAGGGAGGAGTGGAACATTTTTGGTATTAATAGGGAACTTTTATGAAAGCCTATCACCAGCAAGCAGGGCTACTTTGGCCATAAGAAATGTTCAAGGTGTACTTTACATATTTTTCATCAAACTGATAGTATACAATAGTGAATCTCAGGGCCTACTCTTAAAAAAGTGTTTTGATGACTATAGGCTCTAGCAGTGGCGGCTCGCCTATAAGGACTCTCGGACGCCGCCCCCCCAAAGATTTGAAAGAGGAAAAAATAATTGAATACTTATTTAGTTATAACTATAGATCCAACAAACCAAAATGTTTTAACCGTCGTATACAACAAAATTATAGGGGGAAACATACAAAACTAGCACGAAAAGTTCGTATTTGTAGCCGTGGGGCGCTCGCCAGAACGTCCGAATCCATCACACTGCATTTATATGAAGAGAGATAGTGGTGGGGGTGGCTGGTGCTAAGACGCGTCTAAGCGTATCTCTTATGGAAGTCTTCGGACGGCGTCCGCGCATGCGCAGAGTAACATTTGTGGTGAGTTGACAGTTAGTTGCCGCACGCCGGTTGTCTGTTTGTTTTTGTGTAAAACAGAGGTTATGTTTGTGTTGATCTAAGTAGTGTAGTTTTGGTACACAGTTAGCAGTAAGTTAACTGTGTACCAAAAAACAAAGCTTACATGTACATTAACAAAGCTCGCGAATTGTAGTAGTATTTGTTGTCTAGAGGAGGTAATCATTGCAAATATATTTTTTGATTAAGAACATCTTATGTTTGCAAAACAAACGACAGTAGCGTAATACAGTTACATCCACGTAAAAAATGAAGGCGCTAAAACTTTAAGTTAGGTATTTACGTTTTTATTTACAAAATATCGCAACAAATAAAGGTTTTTTTAACATAATTTATCCATACAATTGAGAGCCAAAACTAAGTCGATCCGTAAGACCAAGAGTATAGTATTTATTATTCAAGGTTTATGAGGAAAACTAGATATTTTAGTTAAAAAACGAAACACATTCCATCACAAATTTAATACCTGGATTGCTTTAAAAAGTCACAAAAATACACAATATTTTCACAAATTTGCCGCGGGGAGCCGGATCCCCCTCTCCTGGGGGGATAATCCATAACCCCCAGACCTCCCAGTGTGCGCCCCCTAGCATTTCACTCACGAGCCGCCACTGGGCTCTAGGCTATATGTATTTTAATTTTTTTAGTTAGTCAAAGTTCCTGGGGCTGATGTTACTTTGGCCACTTTCTGTTTCTCATTTAAACCCCATAGTAAATTTATTCTAGGACTTAGGCATAGTTACCCCTCCAATGGCACAAGGTTAGCCTAGTTAGCCTATTAGACAAAAAAATACAAATATAATTTTTTTTTAATTTATGATAAATGTTTATGTTGTTTATAAGAATAATCAAGAACTTACGTTTGGTAAATACATGTTTATTATTGACAGTTAAATTTAGAACAAATCGGCCTTTATGCCTATGCTCTTTTGAAATTATGATTTGGTACTTTTGTATTGTACTGACTACATTCATACATATTCCGGCATACAGCGCTCTGCAGAGTTAAGTTTGGTGGGTTATTGATATTTCAACTCCACAGAGTGCTGGATATTGGATATACAGTAGGTAGTGATGTGGGTCGGGTAAATACCCAGTGGGTAGGTAAATATAAATTACCTGGGGTAAATACCCAAAAACTGAGTATTTATAATTTTTATTAAAGTTAGAGAAGATTGAGATTTTTTTGCAATTATTACCCTCTAAGGATAGTAAAATGATTTGTAATTTCCTCATTTTGTAATTTGTAAGTTGGAATGTTTTCTTGTATTACACTAGACTTACTATAGGGAAGTCTAGAAATTTAAAATTCTATAAATATATATAAGTGCGTTCCTGCGCACACTCATTTTCAATGGTTATGGAGCCATGGTACCAGTTTGAAGGTTATGTTTGACTGTTAAAGTTGTCTGTAGTTGTTCCTTCACCATGTAAATGCTTCATTAGCAATTTTGTTTAAGTTAATAAAATTGAGTAACATAAACCCTAAAACCCTCTAGCACAGGGCTTGACATACGGTACATAAATCCAACTACTTGGAGGTCGCGAATTGTGGATAGTTGTAAGGGATATTCGGTGGGTGTTGTGTTCTCTTGTGTGGATTAACGTCTGCACTATTCAATACCACGTTAATCTACAAAGACCATCCTCATAATTAGACCAATTCGTTATTCAGAGGCCATTGTTCGGATTCCACGTTAAACTGTAGCTCCCTAAGTTGCCTTTGGCTGTTGGGCATTATCAGCATTGAATGTCTTAACTGGTAGTATTAGATCAAGAAAAAATTTTAATTTCTGCATCTTGATATAAAAATACCCCCGTCGCAGCAGACCTGCGTACTCAGCGAATTTCCAAACCATAATAATAATAATATATGACTAGTTTGATCATTATCTGTCAATAAATAAGAGTATTATTTGCCTACTCTCCATAGATTAACATGGGAAAGAGTATGCAGGTTTGCTGCTGTGAGGAACGCTGAAAGTAGGTGTTTCTAGCGTAAACAATTAATTTTTTGAGCATTTATATCAACTTTCATCAACATCTGTCCATAAATAAAGGAGTTTGCCTACTCCCTATTTGATTAATATGGGAAAAGAGTATGCAGGTTTGCTGACATGATAAACACATAAACTATGATTTTTAAGCATAAATGGATAGACCTCAACCACATGAAGCTAAATATCAAGTTTTATCCAAAAATATTGATTAATATGGGAAATATTAATTTTTCCCTATCCTCCATAAGATTAACATTGGAGCTCCACAATACAACATACTGTGTTTAGATTTTTTAATATCTCGGTAACCATTGGAGATAGAGAAAAACTTAGAGGAACTTAATTGTGTAGTTTTTTAAGCTGATTCCAATGGTGAAATATAAAATTAGAAATTTTTTAAAAATTACATGTAAAAAACGCAAAAAAACCCATTTTGGGGTACAAAACTCCCCCAAACTACCCGTTACCATTGACCGATATGTCTGGTTTACGAACTCGTCCGAGCATTTGTAGGAATACACGTCTCTACCAAATTTGGTCTCGATCAGACCATTTTTACGAGAGTTATCGTGTTCACAGACACACATATATATATATATATTATATATATTATATAATATGAAAAAAATTATACAAGGAAGAAATAATACATGCTAACACACTCCACCTTTGAATACAGTGAAATTTAAATTATCATATGACATTTATTTAAAAATTTATAAATTAAGATTATCAAATTAGGTTAAACATTTTTGTACTTCTTGAAGATGGGATGATTCCCGAAACATGTCGAAGAAATAATTAAAATGTTTACTAAGGGTACTCGGTTGACTTATTTAAAGATAAATATATATATATATATAAATTTTAACGGCTATTGTTTTTGGACTCTGGGCACCTAAAGAAGAAAAATAAACATGGTCCAGGGCTTAAGTCTCGCCATGAGACCTACGGTAATAGCTTCTTCCCTATGGGAAATTCGCTAAAATGAAATCAAATGTTTTGTGACCATGTTGATATTGACATTTTTGTAAAAACATTTTTGCATTACAAATTTCTGATTTTTTTCCTTTTTGTTTCAGGGTTTTGTGAAAGAGCAGAGGTCTTTCCTTAAAGGACGAATGTTTTATGATGATTATTCAAGTGGCGGATTTCCAATTGGGATTGAAAAAGTTTTTACTATGTCAGATATTCAGGAATGACACTTGATTGTTAAAAAGTCTTATAAATCAGAGTTAATGGTCCTTAAGAAAGGAAACACTGTACCGCTGTCGGTACCAGGCATGGGTGAACCAGTTAAAAAGAAACAAAAGCTGAGGGAAGACAGCAGAAATGAAAGTTGCAATGAAGATTTAGAACAACTTCAGAGAAATCTGTTGAACCAATGTCTCTGTTCAATGTCAGAAAGCTGTTTGCGAAAGCCATTTCAAGGTATGAAGGTTGTGACTGAAGAAGATATTCAAGGTTTTCGGCACACTGTTGTTGCAGAGTGGAACAGAAACCGGACTTTGCAATTTGTCAGTTGTGTTCAACTGCTTTGTGAAGTTGCTATCAAACAGAATGCTAAAGGTGTGTTGTGTTCGAGAATCGGTGATGTGTGTGATGCTCTTGTAAGGAATGAGTATGGTCTAGTAGATCACTTGATAGAGTTAGCAGACCACCCAGATCGATTTGTGTGTTTTTCAGCTGGTAGAGCGCTGTCATCTTTCTTCCTGGTTTCCAGAGCTCATGTCGATCCTAGATGGTTAGATAGGCTTACAGAAAATGCTCTTGTAATTTCCAACCCTCAAAAAGTATCATTTTCTTTAGAAGTTTTCAAACGTGTAATAGAATGGAAGGATTGTGATGAACACCCGTTGGAGCAAAGAGGAGAAGATGACCACATTGCATCATGTCATGCTTTGAATGTAAATGATCCTGAAAGTCTTGATAGCAGTCAGATCAAATGCCTTTGTATAAAAGCACTTGAATCAAAATGGCCGACAATTATAAACCGTTTTGATACTCTTATCTCCTCATACTCTCCTTCTTATGAGTCAACAATAGTAACTTTCCTCGACTTGTGGGAGATGATAATCTCTGTAAAAGCTAACCTATCTGTGGTTGACACAAAACCTTTCTACGACCATGTGGATAGCTTTGTCGCATTGCTGAATTCTGGTGTACCACCTGTCATTTGGAAACATCTTTTAGGCTTGTTCAATGAAGTTCTGTGCTATGGCAGCACACTTGCCCTACAGGACATATTGGATGATGAACCATGCGCCTTGGCTCACCTCGTAGTGCGGAGTGTCAAGGATTGGAGGTTGCTGGACTCCCTGCCTTACCGAGGAGGAGGAGGGGGCTTTGTTGGGGGTGCAGGAGATGGTGACAGGCCGCTACTTCAAAAAGCTGCTCTTCTAGTTTTGAAAGCTGTCGCAGTCACTGTAAAAGAAACCAGATCAGATTCCTCTAGTGACAGCTCTCTTGGATCAGAAACGGAAGATGCGGATGCTGATATGGCAGTTATTGAGAGAAGTATTCGGGAAGTGCTGAGGCAACTAGATCTTTGTGTGAAGGCACTTCTCCCGTATCATCCAGAGACTCCAGTAGCCCAGTGGATTGTCCAGTTGTTCACTGACCAAGATGATGCTCTCATCGAAGCTATGGTGTGCTGTCTGGACGTCACAGTAGGATTGTGTTACAGAGAAACAACACTACCTGATCTGAGAAGAATTTTAAATCCGATTTCAACATTTGTTCAATTTTTACAAACAGTTTCTCATGACCCAGACGTTCTGCTAGATCTGCTTGTAAGTAATGAAACTTGTTTTCTTCTATATTTGCTGCGACTTCTGAAGTATATTCGTCGCAATTGGACTGAGTTTGTGACAGTGTGTGCTCAAGAACTGGATGACACGATGAGTGTCATAATCCGATTGAGACTTGCCATCGATAGACTAGTGTCCAAGGATTTATTCCCGTACAACATTAATCCTGTATTGAGGCTGCTCGAAAAATGTGAAAACTTGTATGAGGGAAGCTCAGCCTCATAGCCATGAGATGGCTTTTTTTTAAAGAGGTCATATTTAAGTAAGTGCAATTTTAATGGAAATGTTTGTATTTATTTACTTTATATAATTAATAAGAAATAGAATTGTTATTATCTGAGTTTAAGTTATTGATATAATGTAATTGAAATATACAAAATAATCAGGTAATACTAAAATATAATACGATTGATCAAACTTGAATAGTTGTACAAATAAGATACAATCTTACTACAGTAAACCTTCAGTGAAACATGAATTTGAAAGTATATAACAACCTGCTATATACAAAACTAGTTCATGCATAGAACTAGTTTTGTATTTTTAAATTGAAAAAAATTATAGATAGGTAGAAAGTTGGAAATTAATATTTCCATTTTTATTTTTATATTTTATTTTATTTTTATATATTGAAACTTGGATTGTAACGATTCTATTGTAGTTTAGTTATTTATTTTTTTTTATTGCTCTTCAGGTTGTACAAATTAATTTTAAGATCCATATTAAGAATAAACTAAACGTTAATCATTTTTATGCAATGTAGGCAATTGTTATTATAATTTCTTTTGTAGAATTTGTTTAATTGATACAATTCACCATTGCATTCATACCGATTCACACATTCCGACAAATTCATATCATTTTGGTTGCTAACAAATTTTTGAATAAAGGTCTCCATTTCTTGCGTGTAAATTAAGAGGATAATATATCAAAAGAGTTAAAAATATTATAAGTAATTTTGAAGTGGTTGGTATTAACATTCATTTTTGTTTTAGATTTATTTATTTTAACAATATATTCAAGGTGGAGTTATAACATAAGAGTGAGACCTAATACTTGCCTTCACATTCGAGTATTGATGTACTCGCCCCAGTGTGTCTACCAAAAGCTCGGTGAAATGACACCCTGTTGTTCCCATAGTTACCGGAGTAGGTGCCTAGTGCTGAGTTATTTATTTTCTAGTTTTAATCATTGTAAGAATCATACGACAGTTCACACAATGCACAAAGATAACTTTTTATAAGCTCTGAAATGTTGTGCCATCTTGGTAGTTGGATTTGTATACACAGGCTTTTGTATAATTTGTTTTATTCGGCCTTAAGTTGATTTAAATAAGTTTTAATGTTTTTAATGTATTGTATAAATATTTGATCCTTTGAGTTGATGGATATTTTTTAAATAGCTTAGTGAAATGAGGAATAAGATTCGAGTAAGTTATTTTTTAATAATTTAACTAATGTATTCTAGAGGAGGGAATGGGGTATTTCTCTGTTTAAATATGTATTTTTTATATTTCATTCCAAAGTAATTTTCTTTTGGGAAACCCCCAAAACTCATAAATTAAAAGATGTTTATAATTTGTCTATCTTGAAAGAAATATATTCTTTATTAATTATTATTTAGGTAAGGTAGTAACAGTAAATTTGAATTAAAATAATTTTGCTAATTTATTATTATCAAACTATGTGCTAAAAAGGTGTTTATATTGTAATAAATTCAAATACTATTGAAGAAAAGGCTTACCTAGTAATAAGTAAATTATTTTAGGCTTCACAAAATGAATATACATGATATCTTCATGCCATTAATTCTATCTCCCTTTTTTGATCTGTAGCTACAGAATAATTAGCCACTTTCTGTCACAGAGCTTGAAGTTTCATATGGAATTTTGTATATAGGGTCCATGACATAATTGTGTATTTATTTTTATGTAATATATTGTACTTTTTTATTAAATAAGTGTAAATGTAAACTTTTGTCGATAAACTGGCAGAATCATTGTATATATTGTGGTATATATATTTTTTTAATAAATCTAAT
Organism: Nephotettix cincticeps; assembly: GCA_023375725.1. Lineage (NCBI taxonomy): Eukaryota > Metazoa > Arthropoda > Insecta > Hemiptera > Cicadellidae > Nephotettix > Nephotettix cincticeps. Next base: position 8,133,137 of record CM041786.1, on the reverse strand, counting down.
TTGTATTATCTTATTTGTTATGTTTATAGCCCCAATACTGTTGGTATGCTAAGCACTAATTTGTACTTCCCACCTCTAGATGGGATTATACTTGTAGCTTCTTTTAGTGGATTTCCTGTATGGAATAAGCTATAGGAGTCACAGTAAGATTTAAAGCCTGGACCATGTTACTTTTTCAGAGCACGCCCATGTATAGTTGATTTCTTCATTGTAGAGGATGTCCCTTAAAAATCACCTAAAATAAATGTGCTCAAATGGCCTCATTCCATAAAAAATTCATAGATTTTCAAATTTGCTTTTAAAAAATTAGGTACTGTTAGAATTTTATTAAGATTATCCAAAAATAGTTATTCTTGTGAAATTGTTTAAGAATTTAATCTTAAAGTAATTCCCATTTTTTTCCATAAGTATAACAGCAACGCATAAAAGAAAGAATCATGTCAATCATAGACTGGTATCAATTGAGTGATAAAACCGATTAGTTTATTTATCACGGAGAGTGTATTCCAGTGATATACTGTAGTTAGTTTGATGGGCAAATACAGGAGCTTTGTAAAGTGTGGGTATTTTATATGGTATTTTGCATTATTAATAATACAGAGTGTCTAGCAACAAGGAAAAGTCAGGGAATTTTAAACCGTATTAAAAGTCAGGACATTTCTACATTGGTCAGGGAATCTGGCCAAGGAAATTGCTATTTTGAAAAGTATTCTGAACTTACAAATTTGGCAAAACTGGCAGCATCGAAAACCTTAGTTGATGAATTTGGTTGTATCGATGGAGCTGCCATTCTTTCTTTCTACTTACCAGCGAGCTGGTTTGGAAGTGAATGAATAGTGATTGTCGAAATATGCTGGGTATTTTTCTAGTTTGCTCTCCAATTAATATGATTCTGTTTATTTGTATATTTTAATTTAACAATTTGATTTTGTGTGTGAATGAATTAATTGAATAGATACTGATTTTGTGTTTATTTTTTAATGGTTTCCCCATGTTGTATTAAAAATTAAACCAATAGCTACACACATTTTTAGTCAGGGAAAATGCTGCATCTAATAATACAACACAATACAATAATATGAAAAAGTCAGGGAATTTCCTTATGATGACTTGCTAGACACCCTGTAATAGCCCAAACATTAAGTAGGCGACTGGTGGCTAGCCATGTAAAAAAGAGAAGACTCAACACTAAGCATGGTATCAAAGAATCTATCTCGAGTATGACCCAGACTAAAATGGCAGGACCAGGTGCTAAAGAGACAGAAAAGCTGAGGGCAGAGACGGATCGGATAGAAGATAGAGAAATATGGAGACTTGTTGATTAGGTAAAGTTAATAGAATTTTGATTTTTTTTAATGTCAATTTCCTGTCTCTATGGATCTTAGGCCTATGCAGTGAATTACAACATTGTATCAGTAATACATGGGCCAACGAGATTACTCATGATCTAACTGGGAGTCTTTTCACTGGTTTCGAATCAGACATGTTTGACTTACTGGAACCATGCCATTCCCTTACCTACTGTGTCAGTAGCACTAGAGGTTAAACATGTTGCATATTATTCAATTAACAGCAACCAATCTAGTAGACCTCAGGAAAATGTCAAGAAGTTCATGGAGGCTTCATGAATTGCAGGAGTAGGCCTATAAATACCACCACAAAAGAAATGATACATAGTGAGCCAATTATTACATAACTGTGTTGTCAGCATTACTCACCTTCACAATGCTGACCACAGATCCACTTACTTCACTCCCTTCGATAACACTGCAAATGCATATAAAATCACAATGGACAGTGATAGTACTGATGAAACTTACTCTCTGTTTAAACCCCGGTAAGATCAAAATGTGTCCATCCAAGATGACAACAACGTTTTGAGATTAATCTTAAAAGATTAATCTCAATCTTGGAGATTGTTTAAAAACAAGAACTCACACTTTTAAAGGAAAGCGGTTCAAACCAAAATTTTGTGGATTTTCTGGTGGTCAACCTCTTGCACCAAAGTCTAAGACAGAAGGAGTAACCAAGACATTGGCAATGACATCTCCGCAAAGGATTCTGGGCATCATATGAACATGTGCATGTATGGGATGCGTAGCTGAAATAGCCGTAACATTGCTCATGTAACAATATATTAGTGAAAGCTGGTCCATTTTCGCATTAGCATAATTTTTTGAAGAAACAACGGATATGATTCATGGTATGGGCTAAATATTGGGAGAATCTATTTTGTATAGAGAATCATAAAGAAAATTTGACAAAACTGTAACCATTCTTAGGACACCTATTATAGGAACACCCATAAATACAGTGGCTTGTCCTGTAATCCAGCTACTTGGAGGTCACGAATCGTGGATAGTTGTAAGCAATGGTCGGTGGATGTAATATTCTCTGGTATAAATTAACGTCTGCACTATTGAATGCTACATTAATCCACAAAGACCATCATCATAATTAGATTAGTTCGTCATTTTAGAGGCAAAAGTGGTTCGGATTCAATGTTAACTGTAGGTCCCAAAGATGCCATTGGCTGGTTGGGCTATTAATTAAATTAAACGTCCCGTTTAAGAAATAATGTCAGCCTTAGTAACACTACTACAAGATATGCCATTACTCCTCATATATGCCATTGACTGTAGGGCTATAAATTAACAGTTCTGTCTCAGGAAGATACTGCATTAATTAGTAACAAGACAACAAGATCACGCTGCAATCTTTTTATACTCATTTCTCATTCATACTTAGCATAAAATACCTACCTGGGTAGGTCGCTATTTCAAAAGGTAATCTAGTTAAAACTCAGACCCTAGATAATTGGAATGGTAGAGGATATGAATGTACCCACAATCCAAACTGTAAGGGTTTTTCACTACTGGACATGTCCAATGTGATTCTATAAATGACTAGTTCTGATTGTTAAATTAAATAAGTTGTCTAATGCATACATAATATGTAATTAATAAAAATAAGAAATGGATAAGTGAATTTGAACTCTGGCAGTTCAAAAAAACCTACATCTATTAGGATGAGAATACAGTAATAATGATTCTTTTTTTTAAAGGTTTATCATTGAGTTTTTTTACTGCAGCTAGAAGTAGATGTATCAAGTGACATAAAGGAATCATTTGAAAATAATATACAAACAATATTTAAAACAAGTCTTGATGAAGCAACAGTACACCTACTCATTTCTAAGCCTACCGCTTGGAACTGGTGAAAAAGTACAGTAATAAATTTTTCTTGCTAAAAGTGATTCAGAAAGGAAAACTATTATATTTGAGAACAAGATTTTGAGGAAAGTATACGGACCGATTTTTGAGGATGGGCAATGGAGATTGAGACATAATTGGGAACTAAGAGAATTATTTAAGGATCCGGATATTGTCGCTGAAGTACGGAGCAGAAGGTTGAGATGGGCAGGGCACATTCTAAGGAAAGACGACAACTCCCTATCGAAGAACGTCTTTAAGAACAACCCAGAAGGTAGAAGACCCCTTGGAAGACCGAAACTTAGATGGTTCGACCAAGTGGAGAAAGACCTAAGGAAGCTAGGGAGAAGGAAGGAAGATTCGAGAAGCAGAGATATATGGAGGCAGTGTGTTGGAGAGGCCAAGTACCATCTAGGGTACCAGTGGCCACAGCAGTAAGTAAGTAAGTAAAAGTGATTTTACATGCAGTTACAAAGTAAAAGTAACAGGGTAAAAATAAATCAAAACATATAATTCATGAAGTTACTGTTAAATTTATCAAGCTAATAGTGACGCGCAGTCGTAGTGAACAAGGCTCGATTTTAGTTCAGACCGGAGGGCCTCAGGCGTTGTATGGTTTGTCAGACAGGAATGGGTTAACTTTACGAAAAAATTGTCCAATCAAGAGACTTGCACTTAGACTTGCACAGTGTGCTTAACTGTCTGTTTATTAAATGTGAAGTAAAATACTTGTACAAATCCAAATACTACTTGGATATTTTTCCCGTTGGATCCTTTCAAATTCCCATGGGAGTTTCGTGGCTGTCTTTTTTAGTCTGGTTTAATAACTATGATCACTCCTTAAATATGAAACTTTGCTGGCCATTCATAAAAAAAAATAGTTATAAAATATAAACATAACATTTAAATATGAGGACATGTGGAAAAATAGTACACACATGAAAACAAAACTTTACAAATAAATATTTATTGTCTTGAGGTTGCCAATATTTATACGATACATGGCTCTGAAGTATTTCTAAATAACATACATTAACCATAACAAGTAAGTACACAATTATATTACTCTGTACATCATAAGGGATAAGGGAGTGGAAAAGAAATAAATGAGCAGCTTAAATCATATCGGTATTGAGAAACGGACAACTAGTGTTTACAACAGTTAGTTATATAATACTTTGTTTTAAAGACACCCTTATTTTTCCAAACATTACAAGGTTACTTCAATTACTCTACTATTTCATTACTGATTAAGATCAAGTGATTAAATTTTGTGGCAACGCTATACAAAGAAAAAAAATTGAAACAACTAAATTTGTAATAAAGCGACAAATTAATTGTCTATTTATGAGATCATCGCGACAATTTCAAAATCATTAACTACTACAATTATCAGCTTTTCTACAGACGGAATGTAGCAAAAATGTGTAAAAATTTACTGTTACAGAACAAAGTAATTTTTACCGTACACATCCCATTAAAAACCCTGTCACACATAACGTAAATTACATTATACACTAAGTGTACAATAGGAAAATTTATTATTAAAAAACCTACCTAACGTATACAATATACTAAATGTGATTATTATGATAGCTATACATCAACAATAACGTAGTATTCACATGTATTATACACTTACTACTCACTATTTTGGTAAAACAACAATATACAATATGAGACTGAAAGTAGCCTCATCGGTTTAGATTTATTCATTATTTAATAATGATTTTTATGACACTTTTTAACTTTCTTAACATAAAAATGAGTAAACAACTTTGCTTCACATTTGTGATTAATGCCCTCATGTACTGGTACTGTGTAGCAAGCACATACAAATTTCAAAATAAACATTTGGTTAAAAATAGAATGATATGATATTTTGAGATAGTTTTAAAATTCTTAGTTGCATATACAAACATTCCAAATGAACCCGGTACCAAAACTAGACCAAAAAAATTGTAAAAACTGTCAAAATTTCATATAAAAAAATACTAAATTCATAACTTCAACCCTAAACATCAGAAATACATATTCTACAAGAAGGGCCAACTGTTAAAGACTAATAATGCCTCAAATTAAAATCATTATTTAAGATATGTCACATAAATTTTACACTATGAAATTACATTTTCTTTAACACAACATGTTAACAGTCTGGATTGCACATTACAAAGAAAATGATCACAGAAATAAATAATGAGAATTACATTCCTCATAAGAAGCTTTACAAGCATCACGGGTATGAAAAACAACAATAAAAATAACCAACAAATATATACAGTGACAGTTGCATCACTGGATAAATACATCTCAAAAAACCATTGTTAAAAATTTTCTGATTTGGGATTGATTTCCTAAAACTGGTAAAACTTTAAACCTAATTACTATTTCTACTACACTTTTCACATTTAAGATATCCTTGATTGGCCTTAACCTAATGTTTAATATTTTAGTGAATTTCAACCTAAAATCTTTTTAACAGTATAAAAACATTGAAAATAGTAAATTAATGACCGGTATAAGTTTTAAAAGGAGTTTGGAATTTATGTTTCATGTCTCATTTATGTTTTAGGAGATGTTTTCATTAAAGACGCATACTTATGTGACTCTAGAGACAGGACAGAACCGTGTTCTGCACTCTCCGTTCTTGGTGTCTTTACAGTCTTGAGAGTTGTCAGTCTTCACTGTGGTGACTTCGTCCACCTCGATATATTCTTCTTCCTCCTCCTCTTCCCCTCTCCCTGGCTCAACTTCCTGTTTCACTTTCACCTTCATGTCCCCGTTCACGTTGACATTCCTGTTGCTCGAGTTGTTGTTCTCAGAGGTCTTCCGAAGGTGGTTCTCTTCCCCGTCTATGGCAGGGATCTCCACACTGCCTCCACTCCCATCTTCCACCAGACAAGAGATGTAGTTTTCCTCCTGAAACACCATAATTATTCATGAATCACCGATTTAAAATTTCAATGATTTCTAAAATTAGTAAGTGCAACTGGCATGACAGCTCAGGGATAATGCACTGGTCCAGTAAGGCAAAGGTTGCTGGATCAAACCTACTGGCCGGCGACTCCTGTCAGATCATGTCATCTCTGTCTAGCCTATGTGACTCACACCACTATGGTGCCAACCTATTGGGATTAACAATTGATGTCGAAATCTCCTGGACAGATCATATACACAATCTGGCTAAGAAAGATTGATCTGGAATATATGCAGTGAAAAGAATGGATAGGAGATGCCGAAATGGTTAAAACAGTGTACTATATGCACTAGTAGAGTCTCAAATCAGATATGGATTAATTGTTTGGGAAGGAACATCTGGTATACAACCTGGTAAAACCTAGGTAAAATTCTGGTGCTCCAGAAAAAAGCTGTTAGGGCACTCTCTGGCCAGCTAACAGCCACAGGATTTTTCATCCAAACAGTTGTCATATACACCAAACAGTTGGACCTACCTAGAAATGGGAATTTTCATTCATACAACACCAGAAGGGCAGCAGACTTCAACCTTCCCATTCACCATACAATACAATGCAGCAGAAAACCCTCTTAAATTGGCCGAAAAATCATCAACTCACTCCCACAATACTTAAAGAACATGACAGGGAACAATTTGAGGAAGCACCTCAGAGACTGGCTAGTTGAACGACCAGTTTACTCTATCCAGGAATTTTTTGAAATATGTTGAAACAAGTAAAGCAAGATTAATTAATTTATTTATAATGACACCATTGTATTTCTGAATGAAAGTGCAAATAAAGAGAACTGTCTTATGTCTATTGTCTCATTGTCAACCACACAGGCTCTAGACCCATGGCGATTGTCAGTTTAATGAGTTTCTTTTATGTTATGAAAGAATTCTTTAAAAAAATATTTGCCTGTCCATTACTTGCTAATTCCTTTTCAAATTTTTTTTCCATCAGGATTTCCTGTTAAGCAAGTGTTAACATGCTGTTAGAGTAAAAAAACAAGACTGACATGTTCCTTATACAGAACCCTTAATTAGCCCAACAGTCAATGGCATATCATAGGGATCTACAGTTTAACGTGGAGTCCGAAAGACTGCCTCTGAATTACGAACTGGTCTAATTATGAGAGTAGTCTTTGCTTACTAACTTAGAGTTAAATAGTGTAAACATTAATCCACACAAGAGAACACCCATCGACTATCGTTCATAACTAGCTACAATTTGTGACCTCCAGGATACTGGATTATAGGACATGCCACGGTCCCAGTTAACAAAACCAATATTATACATTGTTACTGACCATGATGTCATTGGAACGCTTTTCAAAGTGCATGCGGATGTGGGTGCGCATCCCCCGCAGAGTGTTCCCCTTGTAGCGGCAGATGGTGCACAGGAACGCCTTGACGCCGGTGTGTGTGTCCATGTGCTTCTGTGCCGCTGAAGCCGTGGGACTCACCACGTTGCAGCATGGACACTTCCACGCTCCTCCACTACCACCGCAGACATGGTCCATAGCCACTGTCATCTGTAACAAAAAGTACAAATTTTAGGAACCGTTCAAGATTCAAGGATGAGTTTTGAATGAGTGCATCTAAGAAAGTGACTTTCAAAGACACTGCATGAAGGTTATGCAATAAATTTTCCTCCAGGAGAGCTTTCGTTGATATAGCTTCTTCTGCTTCAATTCCAACTAGATGAACTTTGTATGCCATGTTATAAATCCATCTCTACAAAGATTCAGTTTCAACAAGGCCTCACTTGGATTTCCACTAGGTTCACAAGTACTTTTGACTTTGGATAGTATACATTCAAAAGTACCTTACTCTTTGCACTGAAAGGTTATGTCTTTTCTTTTTGTGAAGTATGCTGTCACACTTCACGCTGAGAAAAAGTTATTCGCATGCTTTTCCGCCAAAGCCGCCACCTTTCCTGCCGAAACTTCACGCAGTGGCTACCACCTTTTCTGCTGCAGGCACTTTCATATGATACCCCCTTCCCCGCAGATTAATTACCCAATACACAAATACTATGCCACATAACTAAATGTCTCTAATTATTGATTTATGACTTAAGAATCAATCTGTATCACGTTATAAATATATATAAATGTATTTGCGCAAATTTCGTCAAATGAAATTTTAAAATGGCACTACTCCTTTTTGTATTAACATAAAACAATGTTTTAAACCGTCAATACTATTTTAATGCAAAATAGGATACTCGTTAAAGGGTGAATTGTGTAGGGAGAAAAATGTTTTTTTTTTATTCAGGACCCTATTACAATCACTGATTAGTGATGTAAAAATGTTCAGTCCAAAGAGGTACTAAGTCATTGTAGCTTTTAAGACTCCACTTAATGTCCAAGGTAGCTGTGATTTTGGGAAAAATACAATGTTACAGTAATAATGTTGGCAGTTAGTTTTGAATCCTCTTCAAAGAAGACATTGTTTAATGTATAGGCCTAAATATTTCAACCTACCTTACACTTGGGGCATCGTCTGCTCCCTTTTTCATTCTCTGTGCTGGCACGCTTCGGGCAGTAGTACGCCTGGTGAGCTGTTAGGTTGTCGTATGATGTGAACTTGATGCCACATGCAGCACAGATAAACTGATACAGGGTTGGAGGTTTGGAAATAGACGCTACAGGGTTGGAAATAGCTCCAGGGTTGATGGGGCTATGCGACTGGTCTTTCGCAAGAGCAGGAGGGGAAGCTGTGTTAGGAGGGGAAACTGACACAGCAGGACTGGTAGGCTTGATGTCATCATCTTGTACAAGGACCGGTTCGTTCAATTGTCTAGCAGAACAGTAATGTTTTTTGTGTGCAATGTAGTTTTCATGCTTGCAAAACACTATGTTACACTCCTGACACTTGGACACTCCCTGTTTGACGAGTACTTGAGGAGCCGAAACTGGATCTCCTGTCGCCGCAGCTATTCTAAGAGCCATCTCTGATGTGAGCAAAGGTAAGATGGTTGCAGGATTCATGAGATCCGCTGGAGTCCTTGGAGGCTTTGGAAGTAATAGGGGAAGATTTCTGTTTGTTGCAGGGATTAGCCCGGGTATCGCCGGGATAGGTTTTCCCTTTCCTCCTGGAAGCCTGGCACCGGCCAGATGTGGGACTAGTTCCGGAGGAAATGGAAGACTGGGAATTTCCGGTTTGTGGTATCCATCAAGACTCCCCTGAGCTGCGGCTGCTAGCAGCAAGCTAGAGAGAGTCAAATTGTTGTTGGCACTGTCCAACTTGGGAGGAGACACAGAGTCTGCCGACGATTTCCTCTTTGGATCATTCGATTTATGGGATTTCTCATTCAAGTTTGGAAATCCATTAGGTGTTCTTCTGGGTGACTTTGCTCCTGAAGGGGAAGACTTTGGACTAGGACTGCTACTCTGAGAATCTGTTCTTGGTCTTTTAGAATCATGCAGTTTTCTGTTGGAAGTTGTAATGGAGGATGAAGATAGAGCTGGGGAAGGTGGAGCAGGAGAAGGAGTTGAACAAGTGGATGAAGTGGATAATATTAGTGGTATAGAAGGAGCACATATTATGTCTTCAGGGTCTGGAGAGGGGAAGATGTTCGCTTGGTTGTCTACACTTCGACGATTTTCCTTCTCATCCTCCTCTTCCATATCTATCACCAGATCACCTTCCTCTTCTCTCGTCCTCACACTCAGATCCAACGGTGCACCAGGGGTTTCACTTATGCCGTTTTTGCTTCTGTTTTCTTCTGAATGTTTAACCTGAAAAAGTGCACAGAAAAATTTAGCAATTAGAGGTTACGATAGAACGATGAACAATTTGTATATACTCAAGTCTATTACAGGGTTGATTAAATGTTGGAAAAATAATTCAATTAAAATTCAGGGCTTGAAAAACAAATGAATTCACAAAATTAAAAGTTAATATCATCAAGTTCTCAATTAAATATGTTATTACTTTTGTAGAAAACAAATTTTAGGCTAAAAAATCTGTAGTACCATTTCCATTTTCTACTCTATTAACAATCTTAAACATGTTTGATGAAAAAGGAATTTTTATCTGTTATGGAATCTAATATGGTTAACTCCTTTGAACCATTTGCATAAATTAAGTTTCACTAATGAGAAACATGACAACTTACAACTGTCTCAGAATTGAGCCGATGTCTTTTAGCAACTTCAGGAACCCCAGGAGGTATCCTGGACTGAGTGAGGAGTCCTTGCGCGAGAGGCTGAAGCGTTCCATCAGGCAGGAGTAAACACGCCGTGTCCTGTGCCGGCAATCCCATCACTGCAGGACCGGAGAGGATGCTGGCACCTTGGAACAGGGAGTAGGGGACGATGAGGATGGGGTTGGTCGGGAGTGCCAGGAACGGCTGGGTGGTAGGCGGAGGGTGGTTGGATGACTCAGAGGCCCCGGGTGAAGTCGGAGTGGTTCGAGATTCTGATGGTGATGAAGGAGCAGAAGGCGGCTTTGTCTTGATTACATGCCTTGTGCTGAAAAATATTTTTTTTCGTTATTGTTATGACTTTTCATTTTATTTCATTCACCTAAAAACATTACTCTAAAGGATTATGATGCAGTAGTTATGTAACATTGTCACTGTTGGACTGAGAACAGGAGGCTTCAGCAAAGCTGGCCAGGTATTGCGACCATAGTTTTACAGCTACCAGAAAGAAAGGATATTTGAGAATTGGTAAGGCAGGGGTAGATAGACTGAGTTATCTGGCGATGGAGAAGCAATAACCTCAAGCCCATCCAGCTCTCATGACCCGGTGTCATGCCCCAGTACCAGGTAACTAGACAACCATGAAGCAGACACCAAACCATTCCAGAATGAACCAACCAATACTCGGATTGAGACTAGGTCTTCAAGTTCTAATGTTGCAGCCCTTCAAGAGACATGGAGGAACCATAAGTGCTAGGGAGCTGTTCAACTTCAACCAAAAAATTTGCCAATATTGTGGCAGCTTCATTTAGTTGTACCCAATTATGGCCTTTGAAGTGTAATGAAATAGACAGAAAGCAATCAAGGGTCAGTAGTTATGTTAGAATAACAACATAACGTTACGAATTATCATTTTTCTCGTAAAATAGAACCCATGGCTTCACACAAAGCTAATTGAATAGTAATGATGGGTCTGAAATACATTGAAAAATTGCTGTATGAAGTCCTACATTTTCATTAAAACCGTGTAAGATAAGTTTTTACGATAATTCCTTTTTTATCTTAGAATTAAAATATCTTATGCCCACCTGAAATCAGAATTTAAGTATTCCTTATGTGTGTAATGAAGCTGTCCTCTCTGTTTTCCTATTGTAGTATTTTTTTACTTTTTTAAATTTTAACCTAGCCTATGTTTTGTTTTTCATTGTAGGCCTAATATAAATCCAAGTATAAGTTGTACATGATTTGAGTAATTAAACTGATGCTTCCAAATAAAAACTTGTGTTTCTCTCTTACCTGCAGTAGTGCATCTTGTGGGCCTTGAATGTTTTGAGTGACGAGAACCTGATATCACAGTCTTGACAGTAACGGTCGATAAGATGGCCTCCATCAGCAGCGTCTGTGGAAGTCTGTGAAGCAGGGGAAGAGGAGTGCATTCGCATATGTCGGTTCAGGCTCACCTACAACAGGAAAAGACACACATGATTGGATGTACAGCAACCTTCAATAGTTTGACACTTGAAAATGTTAAGGGGTATCAAACCTTCAACGTGTTTTTACGTACAAGCTACACCATTATTTCCCAGTTGCTGCTGTGTTATGACGAAGAGCGTACGTACATGTTTGAATGTCAGATGATGAATGTCCTGCTATCTAGGAATAGTGGGGACTATTTTGAAATGAACGATATTGGAAATATCCTTTACTTTACTTTACTTTTACTTCCCCATATAAATCCCATTATAAATGGAACTCTATACTCTCAATGTTACTCTAGACCCTACAATACAATGTTGTCAATGTGAGTCTTTGTTTAAGAATATGGGTTTTTGAAGATACAATTGTCGGAGTATATAATATGTAAATACTATTAATATCGTTAGAAAAATTTTATGCTTTTAAGATTTATAAATACTGTTGACAGCCGTAGCCTTTGTACTTGACATTAGAACCACTAATGATCGCGACATGTATACAAATTAAAATACCCCCGTCGCAGCAGACCTGCGTACTCAGCGAATTTCCAAATCAATAATAATAATATATGACAAGTTTGGTCAAAATCTGTCGATAAACATGAGAATTTTTGCCTATTCTCCATAAGATTAAAATGGGAAAGAGTGAGCTGTGAATTGTGAGTATTTATTTTGTAAGAATTTTAATCAAATGTTATTTTCTAACTACATGGTTATTTGAGTGCCTATCTATCTGACTATATTAACATGAGAATAATTCAGTTGCAAATATGTGGTATATCACCATAAATAAATAGCACATATCATGTTTCAACATGATTAATTATTCATTCAGTTTTTGTAAAAAATTAATTTTTTTTTAATAAGTTAAATAAAATATACTGTAGATTTTAATATATCGGTTAACTTATTTTTAAATTTTTTTTTTTTGGTTTTCCAATAGTGAATATAAAAATTAGAAATTTTTAATTACATGTGAACGCAAAAAAAAAATTTACAAATTTTCCATTCCAATGACTAAAAAAAAATTCCGTCTTGTTTGTGAATCTTTTAATTTAAGAGATAAAAAAGAATGTAAATTATGTATATATTTATAAAATTACAATATGTTTTTTTTAACTACCTACAAAAAAAAAAACATATATGTGTTAACATGAGAAACCTGCATATTTTCCTTTATGAATGGCTAACTCTTTTGGAGTGTGAGACTTGGTTTTGTTTTTTCATGGGAGATCAGCATAATTAACACAATTCTCCATTGGTGTACGTCTTATGACTAATCTGACACCATGACCATTTTCAGCTTGCAATATGGAGTAGGCAAAAAATTACTGTGTGCAGTTTTGCATGTCAACATTTTTTTATTTTTATATTGCTACTGAGTATGAGGGGCAGAATGAGGGGTTTTTTTGTTTATACTGATTATTTTCGCTAAAAGAAGTGGCTATCGTCATTTTGGAGAACTTCTTAGACAATATCGTGATTGTAATTTGTGCTGTTACTTGGAGCATGGACTTGGAATTTCTCAAGCAGTGTGTTCAATTACCACTAGAGCATGTTTTATACAATTAACCCTTTCTCCATTGGTGGTACTTGGTGTAGTGGTCTGAGGTACTATCTGACTACGGGGGGGAGTCTGAGTCCCCACCATGAGCAATCCCAATTCAGCTTGCAAATATGTGGTATAGTGGCGGGAGAGCCCACCTTAAATAAACTGTGACCAGTTTGGGTGCATGTTGCCAACATTTTTGTAGGCTTAATTATTGCTATTGCAGTGTTGTCACTGAGCAAAACACATGTTTTGCTTCTTTTACCATTGAATGGTTAATGAGGGGCAGAATGTTTTGTGTTTTTTTTGTTTATACTGATTATTTTAAGAAGAAATTTATAGTACCGGTAATTAAATCATTCTTCAGTTAAGGGCAAAATACGTAGCAGGTTAAAAACCCATTACAGTGAGCCAGTGTCTCATCTACAAAATATGAATACATACCTTCTTATCCGCACTATAGGAGCAGTGTGTGCAGCGATAAAGTTTGCCAGACTTGACACTCTTGGAGGTAGGTTCCCCAGTACTTTCTCCTCCACTCTCTTCTCTTCCTTCTCCGCCCACCACTGGCTTCACGTCCTCCGACTCGCTCTCTCCCCCTCCCTCACCTGCTGCCAGGGATGCCACTGTAACATTAAAAATACCTCCACTTAAGTGTAAGGAACTGCACTAAACTACACAACGTTTTAGGAGGTGATGTAACTTATCCTGGTTTCTAGTGCCTCATACCTACATATACATTAAATAATATTACAATGCAAATGTATGCATTAGACATAGGAAACGTATGCCCAGAATGTGGTCCTAAACCTTAGTGTGGTATTATCAGGATGACTGCTTAGAAAACAACCAACAATTTTGCCAGGTATTAGCAACCAATTCGTTGGCAAATGTTCCCCAAACAATAATTAGGCTGCTGGGGTTGGGAAGAGTTCAGGATAGGAAGGTAATCATTATTTTAGTATTTTATTCATATATTAAAATGTTCCATTCCTTACCGCTCACCCCTGGGGCCATGCCTGAGTAACTGAGTGACTGGAATATAAAATACTCGCTTTTTCACTTTATGACCTTTTTTCCTAATTCAAGACTAGTATGATCAAATTTATTTTTCCTACCTTTGGGTTGTGCTGCGTGTCGATGAGAACAGTAATAGGTCTGATGGGCCTCGAGTGTACTCAAGGAGCTGAACTTGATTGCACAAGGAGAGCAGATGTAAACTGGACCACTCACTGAAATTACATAAGCAATTAACAACGTTCATTTGTACAAAATAACGTACAGTGTACAATACCACAAAATTAGTGTATGTGAAAATTTTCTAGGAATATTTTCCAGTATGTACGAGAATAGAGTATAGTTTGACTGAGACCATGGTGTGTCCTGTAATCCAGCTACTTGAAGGTCACGAATTGTGGATAGTTATGAGTGATGGTCGGTGGGCGTAGTGTTCTCTTGTGTGGATTAACGTCTGCTCTATTGAATACTATGTTAATTTGCAAAGACTATACTCATAATTAGACTAGTTCATAATTTAAAGGCAATGGTTCGGACTCCAAGTTAAACTGTAGGTCCCTTAGATTTCTCATTTCTCATTCATACTTGGCTTCAAATAACTACCAGGATATGTTGCCATTTCAGATAAAAAAGTATAAAAGTGTAAAAAGTATACCGACTGTAAAATTAAAGCGTCAGAAAACTCGTAAATTCCAAATCTTTTGTAGGTTATCATGGTAAAACATTGTTTATTTTTCAAAAATAGACAAACAATGTTTTATTGTAATAACCGAAAAAAGATTTGAAATTTACAAGCTATAACAGGTTTTAATTTGATAGCTGAGTACGTTAACGTACGAGTACGTTAAACTAGCTAATGGGATTTAGGGAATGTTGTTATAAGCACGCTTTAGGCCTTGTAATTATGTTTCTATACATCTTTTTTAGTTTAGACTTAAGTAGTAAACTATAAAGTTTCCATGTTAAATATTTTATTTAGTTTCAAAAATATAGTCTGGAGGTGAAATAAAAAATAGTGGAAACTGAATTAAATGCAATCAACAAACTGATTATTTTACGTGTTATCTCATCTGCTTATTTAACCTTCGGTTACCGCAATTGGAAATTAAATTTAAATTTAATTACTATTAATGAAGAAGAAGAAGAAGTTAATGTGATTCCCATTTAGTTTTGAATCTTCAAAAAAATACGAGCGAGAAATAATTTTTCTTCATAAAATAACAAGGTGTAACGGTAATCGAAATAATACGAAAATGAATCAAAGTGAAATAGAATTCTCGAGGCTATAGATACAGGTAACATAATGTATACCTTGTTTATTTTCTGAGATTTCGGGTTTGCGGGCTGTAGCAGTCGCGGGGTCGTTGGGCGGAGCGCAGAATAACCGACCAGCAACGATGGCTGCGGACACCACACACAAAAGTTAGACGCTTCAACACCACTGGCAGTGTGTTATCTACTACCACTGATTTTGATAAGGAATAAACACAACCTATGATAACGGGTGATAAAGAAATTAAAGTAATTACTGTTATCATCAGGTACACTATCTGATTACTCTTGTTGTGCATTGGGAATGAATGTGTATATTTGAGAAAATATTTTTTAATAATATCCTTTCAGGAATTTAATTTGAATCTATACTTTGATTCTGATCTTTTTATTCATCTATACGGGTGTAGAAGTTTAGTGAAATACTGTAGAAACTAATATACTTCCATAACATGAAATATATGTTTACGAATCAATGACTTTGTTCGACTACCTATGAGATATTTCATTAAACATCATTAATTATTAATATATCACAACCCCTTTTGTAAAAAAATATTCGTGAAAAATATGAAGAATACTTAACCGTAGTAGCTTAACCCTGTCTGAATCTAAATAATGTTCCAGTTTTCAAATTCGTGACCATGACGCTCCGGTAAGCTAAATATTTAGTTATTGAGTAAATGTTTACAAATAAATCACACATTCTAAGCAATAGATTATCTTTAATAAAATGACCACGGTCATATAATGATTTAATGGAAAACTAATAGTTTAAACAATTAGTCTAAATATTGATTTTTCCTCCCGTTTTAAGATTTTAAAATAAACGAGGATTCAACTGATAGATGTCCCTCCTATCATATTAACTAAAATGTCTTCCTTGAATTAAACTTGAATGATACAGATTATAATATAGGCCTAGTTATCAAACAAATTATCAAACACCCATGTTAAGCTGAACACAAAGATAGCACCAGGTTATTACTGTAAGTATTGTAGAGATAAGGGAGCAGTTGCAGGTAGTTATCATGTATCTACTACCTCGCCTGAAAACATTGATAAATACAGAGTAAAACCTAATGTTTCTTGTATATTTACTCCTAATTACACCACAAGGTATGTTACTACATAATTTTATTTTTAACGAGCAGTAAGCTCGTCCTTTGTACGGGTTGTAGGATTTAGTTTAAAGAAGAAAGATTATCATAACAAAATGTAAACCTGAAATCCTAAACAAATAAGTTTAAAGAAAATAAATCAATATCCAGCTTTAGCATTTCTTTACAATTAAATAGATTAGAAGATTTATACTATTATTAAAATTAGTTATACATAAAATAACTTTTTAATATAGTATGATTTCGAAATGGGTTTAAAATCAATGACTAATATAAACTAACTAATATTGATTTGATAGCTGTTTGTTTTTCTTTTTATTAAAACTTTAAACTACAAAGACAGCTGATTATTGCCAGTAGGTGATTCATTGATACAGTCATTAAAAACAAAATGTGGCTAATATTGTGTAAAAAGTGGGTTATTAAATCCTCTTTATTTACTTTTCAAGGGGCGGTGGGTGATTTCAAGCATTGAAAAACCTTTTCTGGAGTGTAGAGAATGGATGAAATAAGTTTAGTGGTTATCAGTTCTCCCGTTTTTCGGATAATAACTCTGAGCATTGTACATACAAAATTCTAGTTTTATTTATATAGATAAAAATTTTTAAAATAATTTAGTTAAACTTTAGTTGAACTCACTATCTTCTCTGCATGTGATTCTTTATTTGCTATAAGGCTACTGGTTTCGGCTCTCCAAAGTACGTTAGTCATTGATGAGTTTATTTTTCCTTACTTTGTAACGAAGGATGTCACACTATTAGAATAACAAATAAAACCGAGACACATAAAAAAACACACGTCATAGGCCTACTGCTAGGTCGTCATAGCCAGTTAACAGTTCAGACACTCAAAACTTTGTATAAAGTAACTACGATGAATTATGAAGAGAAGGTATCGTATTCCAAATTTTATATTAATACCATATGTGAATTCCACTGAAAATACATTAAGAGTGCATTTAGAGACTGGTACTGCATGAAAATGTAGACATAGATGGGTGATGGGCGTAGATGTGTAAGTGTTGAATTTTTCTTAATCTTAAAACAAACTAATTCTAATGTGTAGTACTGGAGAGTAGCTTAGTGTGTTTTGTAATCCAGCTACTAGGCGGTCACAAATTGTGGATATAAGCGATTGACTGTTTGACTGAATTTTAAATTTAAAAACCCTGTGCCCCCCACTATAACCACTTACCATAAAAGATAAACAGGTGTCCACTATAATCCCTTTTTAGCTTACAAATGCCGTCAACTTCCACCCAAGGCAGTTACCGTTTATTTAAGGTGAGCCCTCTACTCCACTATACCACACATTTGGGAGCCAAATTGGTATTACTCATGGTCAGGATTCGAACCCTAGCACTTCCGAAAGGCCTTTAACATTTCACGTGTCAGTGATTCGCCTTACGATCTCAGCTACACGTGCCTAGTGTAAAAGAGCGCTTAGTTGGCTATAAAACATACTCTAGGGGCAAAATATGGAAATTCTTGAGTTATTTCCAAAATTTGATTATAGGTGGCAGCACGGAATGTAGTTTACAAAGTTCTTGATAGATGTCACTGGCTGATGGGTTACGTTAGTCGTCGAACATAGCTGGTAGTTTTTTTGAAACATCAGATAAAAAAGAAATTGGGACCTGAATGGGTTAAATAAATTTTAATTTTTATGTTAGGGTAGTAATTGACATTTTTGGGACTATAGTAAATAAAATAGGTTTTTTAATATTGTATGTTATACTATTCAATTTTATATTAATATATTTTGTAATTTTTTAAATTCTTTTTCATGTAACCTTATGATACAACAGGTGCGGCTCTAATACCTATCCTCGGAGGGGGCACAAGGGTTTTGGGTACTCACCCATCCTAACCAAAAAATGTAAAAATATGCATATAGGTACTTTATTAAATTTTCCAACTATACTTAATGCTTGATTTTAGAGACGTTGAAGGCAAATTAAAGAGAAGACAAGAATATTATTACTTAATTTTACAAACCATTGAAACTTACTTTAGATATAAGGTTTTGAGGTGTTAAAAATCACACGCTATGAAGATAGAAGTGAATACTTTTGTTATTATAAGATTATAAAACTAATATAAATTTGATGTTATTTACAATGCTTGAAATAATGATGAATATATAGAGAGGATATGTAAACTGTTTTAAACATTATTGTCACATCAGTTTTTGTACTTAATTGTTTTAAACTTCTGAAAATGTTTATTTCAACATAATCACTAGAGTCTCGGGAGGGGCAATTGCCCCTACTGCCCCTCCCTTGGAGCCGCCCCTGTGATACAACAGTTCTAGTTGTTATACGTCAATAAAATATATATTATTATTGTTATTAGCTAGGTAATGAAGGCGAAACTACTGACCTGTCTGCAATGCGGAGGGTAGAGAAGAAAGATACTCAATGTCTGCAGGGCTGGCAGGGGGCTCAGTCTTGGTTGGTGGGGGTGCTGGCGGGGCTGTTGCTGCTACTCTCAGCGCAGGATCAGTGGCCAGAGAGGGGTTGAGCCTCAGCTTCGGGGCTGGTGATGGCGGGGCAGGGGGTGGCGGTGTGGGGCTGGTGGCGGGGGCGGGGGCTGCTCCCTCACTGGCTCTCTCTCCCTCCCCCTCACTCCCCCACTCCTCGTCCTCACCACCTGTCAAATAAAATATACATTAATTAAAGATGCAATTTGGTGCAGATGAAAATTGGATATAAGAAAATACTGTAAAAAGGCAGGTAATTGGCAAGGAAATTGAGGGAATAGGACCAACTTATGAGTACTGCGGAATAACATGAGCCACAGGAACATAGGTTAAGAAGTGCTTTACAGTACCATACAATCTGACAAAAAAAACATTATTACAACTATATTAGTAAGATAACTTGCAAATTAGAAGACAGTTGACCTTTTATTCCAATAGTTTTCTTTTGTTTTTTGTTTTCAAATTACATTAGATTATTGAAATGGCAACCATACTACAATGTAGGTATGATCCAACCCAAACCAATCCAAGTATGAATGAGGATTGCGTGTAAGATGATTGTGGCGCGATCTTGTAGTCTCGTTACTGACTAAGGCTGACATGTTCCTTAGACAGGACTGTTAATTAATAGTCCAACAGTCGATGGCAACTAAGGGACCTACAGTTTAATGTAGAATCCGAACCACAGCCTCTGAATTATGAAATGGTCTAATTGTGAGAATGGTCATTGCGGATTAACGTAGTATTCAATAGTGTGGATGTTAATCCACACAAGAGAACACTACACCCAGTGCCATCGCTCACAACTATCCACAATTTGTGACCTCCAAGTAGCTGGATTGATTACAGGATGTTACCACCGTCATAATGTCTAACATCGTTGAAGGCCTTGATCACAGAAGACATTACTAATCCATGACTTATCCAGTCCCCAAACACCATCTGTAACTTAAACCCAACTGTTGCATCAGAAGTGCTTCTCCCCCTCTAAATCCTAATTAGTTTACCTATGTTGTAAACATATGTTTCACAAGTTTACTTGATTACAACAACCATTTCCAGTTCTTGAAAAAATAGGCACGTCCTCATAAATTAAATTAAAATATGTAATAGGGCAACAGGACAACAGGGGACAATTTAAAAATCCTTAAGAATCTCCTTAAGTTGATTATTTAAAGCATAGTTACTTTATAGTTCAATTTGAAAAACAATTTTGAAAAATAATTTACTCTACAAATTTCACCCAATCCTATATACACATGTAGTTGCTTAAAACAAAAAAAATAAATTAGTGTTAGTTGAATGGCAACCTATCCAGTACCAAGGTAAATATGCGAAATAAAGTCAAGTATGATTGAGAAATCAGTGTAATGATTTCTCACGAAATCATGATTGTGTCACGATCTTGTAGTCTTGTTACTGACTAAGGCCGACATGTTCCTTAGACAGGACTGTTAATAGCCCAACAGTCAATGTCATATCTAAGGGACCTACAGTTTAACGTGGAGTCCGAACCACTGTCTCTGAATTACGAACTGGTCTAATTATGAAGATGTTATTGGCGGAAGGACTTGGTATTCAATAGTGCGGACGATAATCCACACCAGAGAATATCCCAAGCACCCATCGTTCACATCTATCCACAATTCATGACCTCTAAGTCATAAATCCTTTCAAAAGAGTACAATTAAGTTTTATTAGTTCATGTAAAATCTGCGAGTCAGTCTCCGTCGAGTAATGGAACCATGCAGGGATACAGAGCCTCAAACTGGTATTATAAGTCGATAAATAAAGTTGAGTTTTATCAGTGCGCTCGCATCCTCGCAGTCGCTAAATTAATATTATCAGGCGAGCTCGGTGTGTTTTGTTGGCGAACAAATTACGTAGCGAGTTATAGGTGGAGGCAGAGGTGGGTTGGTATCTTTGTCGACGAGCAATTAGCTCCTTATCTAGATGCCGGAGAGTTCGTGGAACTCATTAGAAGTTGGTGATCGGATCGGATTATAATGAACGTTATCGTTTGCGGGCCTATCGCATCCACGAATCAATTATAGGCCACACACGGCTCGCCGGCCCGGTAACAAGGGGGTGGATTAAATCGCAGCAAGTACCAGGTAACATATGATCGAGTTGCAAATCCACGTCAGAATCTTAGGGCCTAGACCCTAGTTGACTTTCTCACGGTAGTTTCGGCAGCAACGACCTAGACATAACCTAACCTAACCTATTTATTTGTAACTCCCATAGAGTAATCAGACGCTTTCATTACCGCCGAGTGAATATATGAGTAAATGTTGAATATTCTGTACTGTTTGCATCTCACCAAGTCTAGGTTATTCATTTCCTAGGTCATTAATTGACTTCCGAACGGTTTCGGAAAGGTTAGGCCTAAACCGTAGATGATTTCGTATAATAAATAAAGTTAGGCAACGTGTATTGTCCGAAGAAAAAAACATCACTCTTCGGAGTTAAATTAGGTTGGTTATTAATATTTTATATTGTTAATAATATCTAGATTAAATCGGATGTTGTGCTATTATTAGTAGTCCTGTCCAAGGAACATGTCAGCCTTAGTCAGTTACAAGACTACAAGATCGCACCATAATCATTCTACACTTATTTCTCATTCATACTTGGCTTAAAATATCTACCTGGGTAGGTTACCATTTCAATAATCTAAGTATCTAAATGAGAAATACGTGTAAGGCGCGATCTTGAGATGTTCCTTAGACAGGGTTGTTAAACAATATATAGCGTCAATAACCACCAGAATACCACAACTATTTACACAATGGTATATACGTAAAACGGAAAGAATCCGAAATGTTAAGACTCCATTCTAGCCGACCCACTCCCATGTACATGTGCTAGCTAGTGTTATATAGTTTCATACTGGACATAAAACTATTTAAATAGAATAAACGTTGAGCGAATAAACTCTCCACATGGAAGAATAATTGGATAAAACGGAGGCTTATTTGCGAGGTAGCCGCTTATCGCGAACAGTCGAGCGATAGCGGGACTTGGAGCGCTGCAGTTGCAAGATATGCAGGAATATGATTTTATAGAGAGCACGCAAGCCGGGCACTGATAAGCTTATCACTCACGCCAAATGTGGGTTCCGATCCCGATATGCAAAGTGGCGCGCCGCGCGGACGTGCCGTGTACTACTCCCGCCCGCCGCCGCCACGCAGTGTAGCGCGTCGCCGCTAGATAGCGTAGAGGAAACATTTATACTGTATAGGCTATAGGCTGTAGGTATTTGATTGTTGCGAAGTTTTGTGGTTTGTGTGACGATCTGAAAATGAAGAGGTTTTTTCTGGAAAAAGCTACCCGTACATCGATGTGCGCTGTAACCTCACAAGACAAGACGTCAATATTTATTAGAAAAATGCGTTTTTTCGTAGATAAAAAGTATCCAGGAATAGTAGAGGTTTATCGTTTGCCGATAACGGTTGTGCGCTGTAACCTCACAAGACAAGACGTCAATATTTATTAGAAAAATGCGTTTTTTCGTAGATAAAAAGTATCCAGGAATAGTAGAGGTTTATCGTTTGCCGAAATGGTTTATAGTATCTTTTTTAACTACACAAAGAACCTGTCAGACATAATAACCCGAGCATCAGTGTGTGCATTTGCATTGAAAAAATGTAAATACTGATGATCGGACGATATTTTAGGTTAGGTCCTATGTTAAAAAATATACCATCAAACATTTCGACTAACGATGAACCTTTACTGTATCTGTATACGTACAACACCGCGTTCTAAGAAAACATTGATACAGTATTAACTTTTAAAAACAAACAAGACGTGTTGAAATGTTCCTTAGACAGAACTATTAATTAATAGCCCTACAGTCAATAGCATATCTAAGGGACCTACAGTTTAACGTGAAATCCGAACCACTGCCTCTGAATTACGAACTAGTTTAATTATGAGGATTGTCTTTGCGGATTAACGCAGTATTCAATAGTGCTGACGTTAATCCACACAGGAGAACACTACACCCATCGACCATCGCTCAAACTATCTACAATTCGTGACCTCTAAGCTTAGATGCCATTAACTGTTGGGCTATTAATTAACAGTCCTTTCTACGGAACGATTCTACCTTAGTGATTAAAACGATTGCGAGATAGCGCCACAATCATTTTACACTCATTCGGACTTGGCTTAAATACCTAGGTAGCTAGGAACAGCTGTTTAGATGAACTGAAACCATTCCTTTTTTTCCCTTATTAGACATATTCCACAAGATCTAACCATTCTCCCACAGGTAATTAAATAAAATTTTATTTGTATTATAATTTATTTCACACAACACGCTCAATAGACACAAGTTCACAATACGCAGGTGCACACTAAACGCGCACGTACACACACACACTGCACACACACACACACACACACACACACGCAACGCACGCACACACACGGGAACTCGTACATCGACCATCGCTCAAACTATCTACAATTCGTGACCTCTAAGCTTAGATGCCATTAACTGTTGGGCTATTAATTAACAGTCCTTTCTACGGAACGATTCTACCTTAGTGATTAAAACGATTGCGAGATAGCGCCACAATCATTTTACACTCATTCGGACTTGGCTTAAATACCTAGGTAGCTAGGAACAGCTGTTTAGATGAACTGAAACCATTCCTTTTAGACATATTCATGATCTAACCTATTTCCCACAGGGAATTAAATAAATTTTTATTAGTATTATTTATTTCACACAACGCTCAATAGACACAAGTTCACAATACGCAGGTGCACACTAACGCGCACGTACACACACACACACACACACACACACACACGCACGCACACACACAGGGAACTCGTATCAAGATTTACCCGGCAGCCGTCAGATAAAGCTAATTTACGGGGGAGCTCGCCTAATAAAGCAGCTGATTAGTTTTATCACGTGTCCGCCTGTTATCAGAGTCACACAGTCGTGATAAGGCCTCTGCCTGCTCTCTGCTCAAGGCCACCCTCCCCTCGCGCCACCCTCCCCATTCATCCCCGTCAATACGTCCTGTTACTCGTTACACCCCTTCACAGTTAGCGATGAGTAATGTGAGATGATACAGTGTCAGAAAAATCGAGACTGGGAATTTAAACGTTATAATTGTCTAAAGTCTTAGTATGTTAATCATTATTGTAGTATTGTTTGTATTTTTTTAATAAAGTACAAGACTGGAACGATGGGACATCGTCCTGTGATCCAGCTACTTGGAGGTCACGAATTGTGGATAGTTGTGAGCGATGGTTTCTTGTGTGGATTAACTTTAGTACTATTGAATACTACATGAATCCGCAAATAGGCAAAAGTGGTTCGGATCCCACTGTAGGTCCCTTAGAATGACTGTTGGGCTATTAATTAATAGTTCTGTCTAAGGAACATGTAGGCTTAGTCAGTGACAAGACTACAAGATGCGCCACAATCATCTTACACTACTTACAATACTTTGTAGTAGATTAGATTATTGAAATGGCGATCGTACCACAAGGTAGGTATTTTAATTCAAGTATGAATGGGGATTGAATGTAAGATGATTGTGGCGCGATCTTGTAGTCTTGTTACTGACTAAGGCTGACATGTTCCTTAGACAGGACTGTTAATTAATAGCCCAACAGCCGATGGCAACTAAGGGACCTACACTTTACGTGAAATCCGAACCACGGCCTCTGATTTACCAATTGGTCTAATTATAAAGATAGTCTTTGCAGATTAACGTAGTATTCAATAGTGCGGACGTTAATCCACACTACAGCCACCGTCCATCGCATACAACTATCCACAATTCGTAACCTCCAAGTAGCTGGATTACAGGACGTCGCCACCGTCCCAGTCAGTTGTAGTGGGCTTCTTAGGGGAGTCCCACACTACGACCTGTGTGCATAAAGCATTTCTTCCGCCTCTTCTTAAAAAAACTGTATTTACTGTATGTTTGACTGTGGGAATAATAAACCATTTCATTTCATTTCACGTTTTAATACATTATATTCGTCCCTGATGTTGCAGAGGGGGGATAGTTAGTGGGGGGAGGAAGGGGCGTGGTTCAATTGACGTGGATATTAACTGGTCACTGATTAATAACCCTTTTATCGGCCCGTTTTCACATATTCCCAAGATGCATTTAGATTCAGATCACGCGCTCAAGCTGTTCGAGCCTGTTTACTTCCAGTTTTACGGAGTTTTTATTTGGTTGCCCATAAGCAATTCTAAAGTCTTGACGCACAGATTATATTTTATAATGTACTAACGTTTATTAAATTCCAAATCACCAATTCCAAATGGTAAATATTTTAATCCAAGTATGAATAAGAAATAAATGTTAGATTATTGTGGCACGATCTTTGAAGTCTTGTTATACTTTTAACTGAAATGGCAACCTAACCAGGTAGGTATTTTAAGCTAAGAATAAATAAGAAATAAGTGTAAGATTATTGTGGCACGATCTTTGTAGTTTTGTTGTTATACTTTTATAATTTTAACTGAAATGGCAACCTAACCAAGTTGGTATTTTAAGCTAAGAATGAATAAGAAATGAGTGTAAGATGATTGCGGCGCGATCTTGTAGTCTTGTTACTAATTAAGGCAGTATGTTCCTTAGACAGAACTGTTAATTTATAGCCGTACAGTCAAGGGCATATATATGGGTTCTACAGATTAACGTGGAGTCCGAACCACTGCCTCTAAATTACGAACTGGTCTAATTATTGCGGATTAACGTAGTATTCAATAATGTGGACGTTAATCCACGCAAGAGAACACTACATCCACCAACAATCGTTACAACTATCCACAATTCATGACCTCCAAGTAGTTTGATTATAGGACGACGCCACCGTCCCAGTCAATATGAGGATGGTCTTTACATTACAACACTAAAGTATACCATCTCAAAGTTTACGTATTAATTCCTCACATGGAAGGGTTAGTATCGCGAAATTAATCACCGGGATACTCGAGGGAGGGGGCAGGTGGGGGGGAGTGGTGATCTCATACAGCAATAAACACATAGACGTGGTCACGATGGACCGATAGGCGATCATCGGCTTCGGAAAAAAACAATAAATAAGTTGATGCGAGCGCGTGTGAACATCTGTGATAGCGCGCCGAGCGTATCGCAATGAAATCTCCTCGGAATCAATATAACTTATGTAAACCGTATCTCACCTGGCGATCGGTGTTTACTGGGAATACTCGGGGCTTCGCCCCTCCCCTTCGGACCGAGCTGCGGAGATCGCACTGGGGATGGATGTGCAGCGCGATTTCAACTACCAGAGCAGCGTTTTTTGTTTTTATCTACAAAAGCGTTTTATTACTTTCTCCTGCTATACGATAGTATAAGGAAAATATTGTTTCGTTCCATAATTTTTTTCAAATCTATATAAATAAAATTAGAGTTTTGTCTGTACATTGCTCAGAGTTATTCATTTTTTAGTTATTTTTAAGTTTCATGCGTTAGAGAAGCCGAAACAAGTCTTATCTCAATTTGTGTCTGTTTGTCTGTGACGCTCCAGGAGGCATTTTACACCGTCTTCTCCGAAAAAACGGGAGAATTGATAACAATGAAACTTATTTCATTCATTCTCTACATTCCAGAGAAGGTTTTTAATGGTGAAAATTGTCCGCTGACCCTTTTTACGCAATATTGGACGCATTTTGCTTTCAATTATCAACGAACCACCTTCTGGTAATAATCAGCTGTCTTTGTAGTTTAAAGATTTATTTGAAAAACAAACATCTGTCAAATCAATATTAGTTAGTTTATATTGGACATTGATTTTAAACCCATTTCAAAATCACACTATATTAAAAAGTTATTTTAACGTATAACTAATTATAATGATGGTATAAATGTTCTAATGTATTTAATTGTAAAGTAGTGCTAAATTTAAAGCTGGGTATTGATTCATTTTCTTTGTACTGATATGTTTAGAATTTCAGGTTTACGTTTTGGTATCATAATCTTAAAACTAAATCCTGCACCCGGATGAACGTAGTATTCAATAGTGCGGACGTTAATCCATACCAGAGAGAACCTCAACCAACTACCATTGCTCATAACTATCCACAATTCGTGACCTCCAAGTAGTTGGATTAGATTAAGTGTAACCTCAAAACACAAATCGAACTTTATTATTGTATTTATGTTCTAACAGCAACGAATTAATTGTCATTTGATTTCACTATTCAAGCAATAGCTGAAAACCCCGATGGTATTTAGTAGAGTTATAACATACATTTAAATTTTTTTATTTGATTCTCATTCTAATCAACACTTAAATTTCGTTGGAATTGTGTAAAACCTTGTTGGCAAACAGAAGTCGTTGTGTAGTTTGTCGTCGGCGACCTTGAGCTGACGACTTGGCTGAAGCTTCATAGATCAGCTGATAGGGAGGCCAGCTGAATACAGCGACTGGTGACGTCACCCAAGGCTAAGGATAAGGATCTCTATCACGCCCCTGACAGCTGATGAGCTGAATGGTGGGCAACAATTACTGACTCCGTATAAAGTCTCTTACGTAACTTGTCACGTTCATCAGCTACATAAAACTATATTATTTTCTTTCACCTATTCGATAGTACTTATGAGGAGAAATATATTTTTCAAAACATTTTTAAATTAGAATTTTTAGTGGATGTAATAGTTTGGGCCCCCTGAACCCAAAAGAGAGTCCACCCTAAATCTTTAGTGAGATGGTGTGTTAAATTAATGTGATTGACTGAGGGGTTTCTAAACAAAAAGTAAAGTTTAGTAAATGATATTTTAATAAGGACTTGACAGCACGATTACTGTTGTGTGAATCAAAGTTTTCTTTTAGAAATCTTTACATAAATAACTTACGAACGTGGAGAACCCATTTCGGGAGCTACGTAGCAACACGGATACATGGATGGTTTCACTTCGTTTGTCCATCAATTATTGGCTATTACAAACCACCATCTAAGGGGTTGGTATCATAAAAATGAAATGAATCGAGTTGGAGAAATTTGGAATTTCACTTTCATAACACTTTTTTCGTCCCGCAAGTTACTAATATCCCCTCCCCAAAACTAAGACATATCCATATCAAAATTAGAAACATTTTTCCATGACTGTGGCAGCTCTGTTTATACGATCGAACATAAACTTGAAGCCAATAATCTGTTTTACTTGTTGAAGAAATGTTTGTTCAGTATTTACTTTTCTTCAAATTCTGTTTTGCCAATGGCAGGCTCAGCTTAAGCTATACAGCCTCGACTTACACAATTCTTTTATGGAATTCCCATCTAAATTTTGTGGCCATCCCGGGAATCGAACCCGTCATCTCTTGTACTGAAGTCCAAGACGCTAACCGTTAGACTATTAGGTAAGATCATGGATATGTCTAAAGGGAATGATTACAGTTCATCTAATCAGCTGTTCTTATTCTTCTTTATTAACAAACTAGCTGACCCGGCGAACTTCGTACCGATAATAATAAACATTTGGTTTTTAATCATAAAACATAATCACAAAAATTCCCTCTGAGAAAAATTATATTTATACAGTAATTAGATACCATTAAGTCCTTTCTATTTTATGCTTGCTTCTTTGGTTCAAATAAAAACAGTTGCTGTTTATATCTTAAAAGGTAAGATACATTTGTTGGAATCCAAAACCAAATTATTTCACCATAAGATTGACATGGGAGCTTTGAAGGCGTATAGGGTAGAGATTTATGGTAAAATCGTTACAAAAACTATTAGACTTTCCTATTTCAGGCCTAAAGAACCAGTATACCAAATTTCAGCCTCCTAGGTAATCGGAAGTGGGAGAATTAGTGATGAGTGAGTGAGTGAGGGCTTTGAATTTTATATATACAGAAGATTCAATACAATAGCTCTGATAGTTTCTATGGAAACCTGTCACATATTTTCCATCTTACAATTCACCCCCCCCTCAGAGCTAAGACATATCTATGTCAAAAATTAGAGAATAAATTTGTATCAAAATTTGGAAAGTGGAGTAGGACATTGACTCGTCATCTAACAGAATTTTCATTGAGACAGACCCAAACAGTTTTGTCGGAACGAGTCTTTGCGACTGGCATCAGTGATCACTCTCGCGGACGTGAGTTTCAGAAGCAGATTTAACATTTCCAAACAGACCGCAACCAGTCTGTCCAGTTTCGGCGAACATTCTTCTTCCTGGTTTCGTCAAGTTCGGAATGCGCAGCGGCGTCTTTGACAGGTCACTGCTTCACCTGCTCCATCTGCTTCGCTAAAGCTCCTCAAACTGTACTCCAAGAGTCCTTGAAGGCTCTCTGACTTTGCAAGTTCTGAAGTAAAAGTTGAATGCAATAAAACAAACATGTCATAATATTGGTTAAACCCTTTGGCCTTCCTTCTTGTCTCTCTTATTGCCTGAGACAGAACACACAGTTTGACCCAAATGCTTAAGTACGAGTAACTTCCTTTCTCGTCCACCTGGGAAAGGACTGAAGAGGATGTATGCTTGCTTAGAATGTTCTGAAGGGTGTATTTGTTGGAGTGGGGGTACTGCACCACAGAGCTCACAAACACAGTACACAAACGAAGAATACCCTCTTTATCTGAGTTTGAGTCCTTAACTCCTTAACTGCTTAAGTCCTTTGATTTTCTTCTTGTCTATCTTAATGGCTGAGACTGAACACCCAGTTTGACCCAAATGCTTAAGTATGAGTGACTCCCTTTCTCGTCCACGTGGGAAAGGACTGAAGAGGGTGTATGCTTATATGGAATGCTCTGAGGGGTATAAATTGTATATTCATCTGTCCAGACTTTACAAGGGTATATTTGTTGGAGTGGGGTACTGCACGACAGTGTAAACAAACGAAGAATCTTCTCTTTATCTGAGGTTCCCTAGAGTAAACTCCTGTCTAGTGGACTCAAGAAGTTGTCGTTTGTGTGAATCTTTCGTTTCTGTATCCCAAGCCTGGTGTGTCCGTGACCATCTTTAATTTCCTAACGTACGCCTTCTTTCCAGTTGCTGTTCAATCTTCTATTCCGACAAATGATACTTCAGATTATATTAGATTAGATTATTGAAATGGCGACCAAGTTAGGTATTTTAAGCCAAGTATGAATGAAGATTGAGTGTAAGATGGTTGTGGCGCGATCTTGTAGTCTTGTTACTGACTAAGGCTGACATGTTCCTTAGATAGGACTGTTAATTAATAGCCCATCAGCTGATGGCAACTAAGGGACCTACAGTTTAACGTGGAATCCGAACCACGGCCTCTGAACTACGATTTGGTCTAATTATGAGGATGGTCTTTGCGGATTAACGTAGTAATCACTAGTGTGGACGTTAATCCACACAAGAGAACACTACACTCACGGGGGGGGGGGGGGGATTCTGTGTTGGTGGGGGGGGCGGGGGGGCGAGGAGGGGGGGGGGGGGGGGGGGGGGGGGGGGGGGGGGGGGGGGCGGGACTCGGGGGGACGGGGTGGGGGTGGGGGGGGGGGGGGGGGGGGGGGGGAACTATCCACAATTCGTGACCTCCAAGTAGCTAGATTACAGGACGTCGCCTTGAATTCTGACCTCTCCACGTCCATATCACCTCCAAATTAGAAATTTATTTATCTGAGCAATATTTCGTAGCACGATGGTGATTTTTCCGTAGGGTATAACAATCTTAGATGTTTTCCATAAGGAAAGTATGGTGAAACTATTTTATCTCCCATCCAAATGTTGACCGGTTACATGTTGGAAGAACAAGATCGTTTATAGGGCTAACTCTTTATCCGAAACAGGAATAAATTCGGGACCGCGACGAACGGCTAGTAGAACACGATAGAGCACCGACCAGGGCTGGACCGGCTCTAAGATGGTATCGGGTTATTAATTGACCGGTGTGATTGGGTACACGCCCGAACGTTAACATCTGCGTTAGTCGGTGAGTCGACGACCATAAACCACGACCGAGGTGTTTCCGTGGGAGGGGGCGGGGAACTGGGTTGACGCTAGGTAGGTGGAGGGTGTGAAAAGAATTGTTTCATATAAGGTGTGTAGATAATCCTGATTCGGTAGTCTCCCTAAGACAAATTTTCTTAAAATGTTTAATTTGAGGCGGCAAACTATCCCATGACATTGACCGGTAAGGTAGTTTAAGCGTAACGCACTGGCCCAGTAAGTCAAACGTTGTTGGATCGAAACCAGTTGTCGGCGACTCCTGTCAGACCAACAGAAGTCACCTCTGGCTAGGCTATGTGACCATGCCGCTAAGGTACCTCACTGTCTTTCATTCACTGCACAGAACCTAGGTCCATGGTGATTATGTCAGTTGAGGGTTTTGTATGAAAATAAAAATAAAGAAAAAAATCCGCCTCGGAAAAACGAAATAACATTGTGACAACTATCGATGATATAACTATTTTATGCAGGGCAATGACTTAAAAAATTCAAAACCGCCCCGTTGGCGCAGTTGAAAACTTACAAAATATAGAGGTAGTATTTTCTGAGATGTTGAAACCCAGACTGAGATTAATTATTCAGTCTATCCAAACCTTTCCCTATGTCAAGTTTTGGCCACACTAATACCTTTTAAGAAAGCGATCTGAACCTGATTCATCCCGGGATTTGGGGGATTGCACCCCCCTCGCCCCCCGCTTTCGCATCATTACCTCATGCACCAAAGTCACCAACCACTATGCTAGGAAGACAACCACTCTTCATGGATTTTAATGAAGATTGAATAAGAAGTTCACAATGAGTAATATTCTTGACTTGCAAAGATTTAGTCTGCGTTTCGAGGTAGTTTGTGCTCTTCTTAGGGAGCAAAGATGAGTAATTTCTCAAAATTACTCATGAAATCGTCCTTCCCGGGAGCTAAATGTAAAATGTTTGTATTTACTTCCCTGTAAAAAATAGGTTAGATAGTGTATATCTCTAAAGGGAAAGTTTTCACGTGATAAGAACAGCTGTTCTTATAACCAACAACTCAATACAATAGCTCTGGTAGTTTCTATGGAAACGGGATCCAAACACTTCCGCTGCACTTTTTGCGTTATAAACCTTTTGTGTTACACAAATCTGCTAACATCTCCCCAGATCTTAGACATATCCATGATACTTGATGAAACCCACCTGAATAGGTTTGAATATTTTACGTAATTTTCATACTGATAAATTAAATACCTAGTAAAGGCTCGGACAAGAGTCCGAGGATGTAACCTTGAAGTACACCAAAAACTAGTTGATTTCGCATCATCATACACCCGTGATAATTCATCCGTAAAAACGTAAGCGTATGACAGGAACGAGTTGTATGAAATTGAAAATACAAGAGCAACAGAAACAATGAGATTATCGGGCACGGGCGCTGCGCAGGTGGTGTGGACGCCGGCAAGACGCATGCGCGGGCGGTATCTTGCGCCATCGTGATGCATGTGCGCAGTGCGCGTACGCATGTGTTATGCGCAGATCCGTGTCTGGCTCTAGTCTCCATCGCGGCCACTCATCCTCAGCTGACATATGACGTTCTCGCCTAGCCTCGGCCACCTGGTGCCAGGGTCCCGTCGAGAGGCTAGCGCGTGCGAGATGAGATAGCAGATGTCTTGTAACTTTTGTTTGGAGAGAGGCTAGAAATTAACTGTTCCTCTTGATGGTAACGATATACCTTCCGAACTAATAAAACGTAATAGTTTTCATCAGTAGTGAAATTTAAAGTTTTTACTCAATAAGAACAATGCGAATTTTGTGACAGCATCAGTGGCTACAAAATAGTCATAAAAACCCCCTTAGTAGGAGACGTTTAAACTAAACAAATTTACCTTGATTTAAGAATTATTATTGTGATGATTAAAACTAAGCTTAATCAAATGTTAAAAATAGTTATGTTATGTTATGTATGTTATTAAGTTATGTAAATTTGCTTATCCTCCCCAAGACAAAGATGGGAATATAGTAAGTAGGTTTGATGCCAAGGAAAAAAATATTTTAAATTAAAAAAAACAGAAGTAGACCTTAAATAATAAGTAAGATATCAATTATATTTCCCCCAAAAAATTTACATTGGGGTTCTAAAACACAACACACTGAGGTTACCAGAAATACAGCAAAGATTATAATTAAACATTTATTTTGAATTAGTTCTAATAAAATTGTTTAACACATTATATAAAAATGTAAAATCCCCATTTTGGGGTACAATAACTCCTCTTTGGATCCCGATTTGGCTGGATTTCAAACTATCTCGAATAATTACATGGTACCAAATTTCTTAGTGATTTGAGATTTTAATACAGTTATCGCACGCCCAAAGTTTAGCACTCACGATACCGTTTATATTTAAATTTTAACAAGTATTGTTTGTCTTTAGAGACCTCAAAAGAAAAATTATTATTTTACCCGATGTAAGTCCAACCATACCATAAATTGAAATACAGAAAATTCTTACATATGGCAATTTTCTAAAAATAAAATTTGTATAAACATAACGTATCAAATGGTGTCCATTTCAATGATCTAATCTAATCTAATCCCTTCAACCCTGATCAAAATGTGTCAATAGTATTATCGATATCACTATCAAAGAACTTCCAAGCGAATGTGAAATTACCATTAATTTCCAAAGGTTATGACATTTTTATGGGTAAGATAAACGCTATCTCGACTGACATGTAAGTGGTTCAAGGTGAAGTACGAATGGTAAAGCTAAAGATAATTTATTAGGCGTGCAATTTTTATTGAAGTTTTTATTCTTATCAAATCTTACCATGTCGTATGTAAAGATACAAATGTAGCATGGCAACTCAATTAAAAATGTGTATTTAAAATATTAATGTATTGGTATTAAAAAATTAATTAATTATACGATAACATTTATAGTATACTCGCAGTAAACCCGTCCTTTGTACGGGTTGTAGGATTCAGAAGTAAGATTATCATACCAAAATGTAAACCTGAAATCCTAAACAAATCAGTACAAAAATAATAAATAAATATCCTAGTTTATTATTTAGCATTACTTCACAATTAAATAGATTAGAACATTTATACCATCATTAAAATTAGTTATACGTTAAAATAACATTTTAATATAAAGTAGTATGATTTCGAAATGGGTTTTTAATCAATGACCAATATAAACTAACTAATGCAGATTATAATTTGACAGCTGTTTGTTTTTATTTCTGTTAAATCATTAAACTACAAATACAGCTGATTATTACCAGTAAGTGATTAATTGAAATCTAAAAGCAAAATGCGACTAATACCGCGTAAAATGTGGGTTTTTAAATGCTCGTTATTTTCAAGGAACGGTGGACAATTTCAAGCATTGAAAAACCTTCTCTAGAAATTAGATAATGCATGAAATAAGTTTCGTTGTTATCAGTTCTCCCGTTTTTTCGGAGAAGACGGCGTAAAATGCCTCCTGGGGCGTCACAGACAGACACAAAATTGAGATAAGACTTGTTTCGACTTCTCTAACACACGAAACGTTAAAATAACTAAAAATGAATAACTTTGAGCAATGTACAGACAAAAATCAAAACTTTATTTACTGTATATAGATTAATTTAGTGTTCGTTTCAAAAACAGTGATAAAAATGTAAAACATATTGGATTTTAGTTTTAATGACAAGATCAATAAAACGTATTCTCTTAAACAATTTCACCTGCTATTTTTCAAGTGTTATGACGTTTTAGGGGGGTGGTCAGATAGCCCAACTTAACCCCTCCCCCCAGTTAATAGCAACACATTTTGGGCAGTTTAATCGGGTAATAGGTAAAATTATTATAATTATTATTGTTCTTCCAACTGGGCAAACCTATATAGTCACTTAAAGTCATATGGTCCATGATATAATTAAAATAATTTTGAGGCCCCGGCCTTTCTACACAGGAAGCAGGTCTACTGCAACGAGGGAATTTCATTATAACTATGCATAGGGGGAGAAAAGTAAAAATAACACATTTATCAGTTTCCACCACTGGAAAATGTACCCAACCAGAACTACCCCTGAATATTGGCACTGGAATAAATGTGATCCCTTCAGCACCCGTGGCTCTCGTCCAATAGGGTGATTCGTCTTGCGATATCGGCCGGCTGGTGGGGGGGCGAGATGGGGGCGGAAGGAACGTATATACAGCATGAGGGCTGTGGAACCACTATAAACTGTCTGATAACGCCCAGTATCACTGATAACAACAGTTTATCGCCCGCGTCTTCCTTTGTCCTCTTCGTCCCACCTACGCTGTACTGCGTCTAGGCCAGTCGATAGTGTTGAAATACAGAGCGGTCTCTAACTGCAATATTTGCTGTGTAGTATCTCCACTATTTAGATATTTAATACTCTAGATTTTAGCGGATTTCCCATAGGGATGAAGCTATTACCTTTGACTATCCATTATTAATAATGGATAGTCAAAACTATTACCGTATTAGTTACTTAAGGTTTTTCTCCATCTTCAACAGTTAACGAGATATTAAAAAATCTGCACACAGTACACTGTATTTAGGGGCTTTAATGCTAATCTTATGGAGGATGAGGAAAAATTAATATTTCCCTTACCAATCAATAGTTTTGGATGAAACTTTATATTTAGCTTCATGTGGTTGGGATCCATACGTTTATGCTAAAAATCATAGTTTATGTGTTCCTCACAGCAGCAAACCTGCATACTCTTTCACATGTTAATCTTATGGAGAATAGGTAAACTCCTTTATTTATGATAAACTTGGTATATGGTCAAAATAAAAATAGTTTATGGTAAAAATGTCTACTTTCAGTGTTCCTCAAAGCAGCAAACCTGCATACTCTTTCCCACGTTAATGTTACAGAGAATAGGCAAATACTCTAATTTATCAACAGGTATTGATTGATCAATCTTGTCACATACTTGTACTATTATTGTCATATTATTGATTTGTAAATTCGCTAGTATGCAGAGCTGCTGCGACGGGGGTATTTCGTTTTGAGGTGCCTAGAGACAACAAAAAATAGTTGTTGAATATTTTACATTTTTATTCTACCATTTGAATAAACTACACAATTTAGTACTTTAAAGTTTTGCTCAATCTCCAATAGTTACTGAGAAATTAAAAACCTTAACACAGTACGTTGTATTTTGGGGTTCCTATGTTAATCTTATGGAGGATAAGGAAAAATTAATATTTCACTTATCATCTAATATTTTCGGATGAAACTTGGTATTTAGCTTCGTGTGGTTGAGATCCATCCATTTATGCCCCCACAGCTAAGACGTATTCATGTCAAAAATGTGTGTAATATATTTACTTCCCTGTGGAAAATAAGTTAAATCATGGATATGTCTAAAGGTTTTCAATCCATCTAAACAGCTGTTCTTATTCTTATACATTAAAAATCTGTACAATATATCTGGCAACTTCCATGGAAACGGAATCTAAACAATCATTTCCGCTGCACTTTTTGTTGCGTTATACAACAACCCTAACATCCCGAAGAGATAAGACATATCTATATCAAAAATTGAAGAGACCTTAAGATAAGTTTAGAGGTTGTTGAGATAAAGAAACATATGTTCTAAAAAATAACTATCGTAAAATGGTAAAAAAAGGATAAGCCTACTTCGTAAACAGTAAACAAACACAATATTTTCTACTTAGTAACTCGGCGACTAACAGATGTCATATGAAAAAAACCTAATCCAGGTTAGCCAACACACCAAAGAGTAATCATACATCAACAAAGCTGTTGAAGACTTTGAGCATACTATATAAATGCAACGTGACATTTTTGAGTGAGTAGACTTGAGTTTTAGTTGAAAACCAACAGACATACTTTATACATTTAACTGAAATGGCGACCTACCCAGGTAGGTATTTTAAGCCAAGTATGAATGAGGAATGAATGTAGGATGATTGTGGCGCGATCTTGTAGTCTTGTTACTGACTAAGGCTGACATGTTCCTTAGTCAGGACTGTTAATTAATAGCCCAACAGAGTATGGCAACTAATGGCCCTACAGTTTAACGTGGAATCCGAACCACGATCTCTGAATTACGAATTGGTCTGGAATCCGAACCACGATCTCTGAATTACGAATTAGTCTAATTATGAGGATGGTCTTTGCGAATTATCGTAGTATTCAATAGTGCGGACGTTAATCCACACAAGAGAACACTACACCCACCGACCATCGCTCACTATCCACAATTCGTGACCTCCAAGTAGCTGGATTACAGGATGTCGCCACTGTCCCAGTCTATTATAAACGCCACATCCTTTTATAAAACTATTTTCCCCAGATTTAGAATTAATTCAAGTTTGATTGTATTATATCGTAGGAAAGAGGAGATTCCAATCTGTTATTCTGAGCAAAAAAATGTCAATGCAAAATGTTTTTCCCGCACTGACTTCTTTACGGGTCTGCACTATATACCTTCTTCACTCAATTCTCATATAATAACAATGTGAAAGTTTTTAATGATAAAGTTGAAGTTTTGAACCAATATGCAAAGCGTGTTTGAGGTAAAAACAGGCAATCTACGAGAAACTAAATGTAATAGTTTTAGTTAAAATATGGCTGTTTACGGAACCATCGAGTTTTTCATAACAAATAAATTAACTAGAATTAACGATTAACGACATAATTGAATCTTGCAAAACATTCAGAACTTATAAGATTTCACGAAAACTCAAATTTTAAATAGAAAACATGTTTTAATTTTAAAAAATAGTTAAACGTCAGCGTAAGCAACTTGAAACATCATTTTACTAATATGTCAACGTCAATAACATATTTGGACATATGATCGATCCAGTTAAGAAGGGAAATTAAGGAAAATGTCACATAAATATAACCCACAGTAAATCAGCTGGCATCGGAGTCACAATTCTTGGTCTTGGTGGACCAGCTGCCAATTGACAGATAACAGTAACAGCTGATCAGGCGGGCGACATTCTTGGCGGGAAAGTCCCTGTTTTTGGAACTGATGCAGACGACAACCTTTGGCAGCTGTGCGCCAAGACCTGTCGAAAATGTTAATGACATCGTCAAAATTCAAATGTAACCTCAATTGAACGAGGTTGACACATGTCGAATGATTTTTAAAAGTCACAGATTTTACATATACTGTATATAAATAAAATTAAGAGTTTTTTCTGTACATAGGGCGTTATCTCAATTTCTGTCTGCCTGTCTTTCTACAACGCTAAACGAGGTATTTTTGTAACTTTTTTCTACACCTTTTTGAGAAGGTTTTAGTGTATTTTAAACTGACCCACGTTTCATTAACTATAGTAATGAGCTCTAAATACCTCAGTAAAGAGCGATATTATTAACATTATTTCAAAGTTTTACTCAATAAAGTGATTACTAAAGTGTTTTAACATAAAAAATAACCAGCTACCAAATAATCAGATATCAATATTGGTTGTTTACATTAATAATTGATTTCAAACTTATACCATGTTAAATCTTATCTTCGACGACAAATTTACGAATGTTGTAATTTATTCCAATTTAAAATTAGTACCAAATAATTGAGCTGAGAATTTCTTTTTCTTTTATTTATAGTACCTTAAAAATAGATATTTTCCTTGTTAAAATTGAGTCACACAACCTAAAAAGATGACGGGATTAGCGTTAGATTTTATAAAAGTACTACGAGAACCCATCAGCCTATTTCAAGTTAAGTGTTATTATTATGTTTTAATAAGTTTTCTTCTGTTCCAATTCATAATATTTCCAAATTTTAATGAAGCAGATCATAGTATAAATTTAGGTATATTTGCTATTGCGTGTAATCCTATATATATGGTGAAACAACTCTATGTGAAGGAGTACCAGAACCCCCCTTAAATTCTTCACAGAAGCGTGACGTAATATGGTAAGACATAATAGGATTTGACATGTTAGTATAACGAAATAGTGTAGTTTGTACAAATTAGATGTATCAAAGAAACGTGTCAAAAATCCCGTGTCAAGGAGTTTCAGAAATAGTGAACGCATTCAGAAGCGTGACGTAATTTCATATAAAATAATTTGATGCAATATGAGAGAAGAAAGAAACTGCACGGTTCATAAATATTGCATTTAAGCCAAAGAGAAAACTATCCCGTGTCACGAAGTATCAGAACCCTCCCAGGAGCGTGACGTAATATTACGAAACATTCGGAAGTAACATGAGTAATGAACGAAAGGCAACCGACATGCACGTAGTTCCAAAGTCACAGGAGGGGAGCGACAGTGGTGACGGTCCCAACGTCTACCTCCTTCCTGAGATAAGGTTATCGGATCTGATAGCCCTTATCAGTGATCACGTGAGCCTCTGCTCTAAATCATTCCCCAGACAAAGGCCTGATGCGATAGTCGAGCCCCGCCCCGC
Organism: Nephotettix cincticeps; assembly: GCA_023375725.1. Classification (NCBI taxonomy): domain Eukaryota; kingdom Metazoa; phylum Arthropoda; class Insecta; order Hemiptera; family Cicadellidae; genus Nephotettix; species Nephotettix cincticeps. The sequence goes on along the minus strand of CM041786.1, from coordinate 8,093,556 downwards.
AGTACAAAAAGTCCCCCTCCAACACCTCCCCAACCAGACGATAGGGAACTCCAGGGATTCAAGTGAGGAGTTTTATGGATTTTCTGAAATATTTTGAGTTTACAAAGTAGGATAAATATGCAACTTCAAAATAATAGGGATGGAAATAAAAAAATTATTATTCTACTAAAGCAGTAGATTAAATGTTTCATTGTAAAGTCAAAAGTAAAGTCAACTGAGAATTTATATATTTTTTGTATTTATTTGCTTAAGACTTCAGGTGAATATTTTATCACGGTAGTAAGTATCTTTTTAACTAACACAGAATCCTAAAACCGGGGAATGGACGGGCTTTCTGTTAGTTGTAGATAAAATATCGAAAAAGAATTTCGATTCGATGATAAATCTAGAAAACAATACGACAAACAAAAACAATAGTTTGATAAAAACGGGTGAAAAACACTAGTCACTTTTATACGTAACCGTACAATGGTTTCTCGTGATAGGTAACATGCTACTAAACACTGCCAAGCGGGTCATGTTTATCAGCGGCGCCGTTATCAGCTGTGTAAACAGCGACTCATTACAGAAGCCGAAGTGGGCAATTCAGCGCGGGTTGATAAGGCACGGCCGTGACTCATCGGGTGACTCCGCCGAACTTCGGCTATCTTCGGTCACCGATAATGCGATAAGGTGACAAAGAGTCGCCGAGACGCACACAAACTGAAAAATTGCTGGAACCGAACACCGAAGCAGATAGACATCTGGGCCGCCTAGCGAGCTTATCAGAGAAAACCCAAGGTCTACCCGCTTCTGAGTCTGAAGGTCGCCTGTTTAAACTTAAACGAAATGTGAAACACTTTTGTGGTAGTTCAATACTGGAAGTAGTTCCATTTGATCGTTGGAATAATCATCGACGATGATCTTGGCAAATGAATCAGCTGATATACGTCAGTAACAAAACTACATGTCATAAAATCTTGTCTAAAAACTGTAGGTAACTTAACTAAGGTCGGTGGGTGTGGTGTTCTCTTGTGTGGATTAACGTCCGCACTATTAAATACTTCGTTGACCCGCAAAGACCATCCTCATAATTAGACCAGTTTGTAATTGAGAGGCAGTGGTTCGGACTCCACATTAAACCGTAGGTCCTTTAGATATGCTATTGACTGTTGGGATATTAATTAACAGTCCTGTCTAAGGAACGCGTCAGCCTTATAGTTAGTAACAAGACTACAAGATCGCACCACAATCATCTTACACTCATTTCTCATTCATACTTGGCTTAAAATTCATACCTGGGTAGGTTGCAATTTCAGTTAAAAGTATAAAAAAAGTATAACAAACAAGAATGAGTACAATGTTCTATCCTCTATCAAATTAAAGAATCCTTGATAAGCTATAACCAAGATTTTAAAGATTGGCAGAAAATTGTACTGTGCTGGGAAGTTACGTTTTCGTATTAGACAGAAAAAGTCAGTATTTTTTAACTCGAAGGCCTGACTTTAGTTTATTTTGATTTATGTGGTTCATACAAGAATGGTTAAAGATTTTTATCTTCTATTAAGCTCAATTTACTGCGTCCATAAACTGAATTCTCTTTTTAACGTATGCAACTCTTGTTTTCCCCGAATAGCAATGTTATTTCGTAGCGCCGAGTATGTCACCTTGTGGAATACCGTAATCTTATATATTAATCACACGGTTGTGTTTAATATACTAAACGAAACGTCGATTCCAGCTGAAATAAACAAGAACCGATTTACGAATTCAACACCCAAAACAAACAGGAAAACAAACAACGCCACCGCCTCCCGCCGGGTCCCGATGAAGCCGTAGAGACCAACCTCGTCCACTTTACGACCCATAATTAGGGGCGAACAACTCGGTACAGGCATTACCGGCCTAGCTTCTAATTACTAACAGAATCCCTCGTGAAACGTCCCATCTGATAAGGATGAAAGAATGGCCGGGCCCTGATCCGGTTGTCGAGCGACCGGTCGTCGATGGTTATCGGATCAGATATCGGACCTTTGACACGAAAACACGAGGGTACAATTTGCTGTCGAAGGAAGTCGGTTATCCGTAGATGCGATAGGATCGGAGATGATCTGGAACCGATAACTCCAAGGCCGGGAAACAAAGGCGTTGAGAAACAGAAAAACGTAATGTCTCATTGAGAACACTCCGGTAGGTGGGAACAGCTGATTGGTTGCGATAACGTGGATGCAAGGACTAGTTAATACGTGATTGAAACTATTAATTTCTTTGACGTATGTCTTAGCTCTGAGGGGGTGTTGAAATATGTGATTAAAACTATTAATTTTTGACATGGATATGTCTTAGCTCTGGGTTAGGGTGTTAGTGATTTTTAAGATGGAAAATATGTAACAGGTTTCCATAGAAACTACCAGGGCTATTGTATTGAATTTTTAATAAAATAGAATGAGAACAGCTGTTTGGATTAATTGAAAACATTACCTTTAGACATATCTATGATCAAACCTATTTCCCACAGGGAACTAAATACAAACATTTTTGATGTAGCTATATCTTAGCTCTAAGGGAGTGTTGACAATTTGCACAAACAAAATTTGAAACAGTGACGTCATAGTTTGGTTATAAGAACAGCTGTTTAGATTAAGTGAAAACGTTCACTTAGACATATCCATGATCAAACCTATTTCCTACAGGTAAGTAAATACAACATTTTAATCGGTTAAAATACATAGGCCTAATAAATTCTTTTTTTGACAATTACCATGTTTTCAAAGTTAGAATTGCTCTTATTTTAGCTGATGATTCAGGAAAGTGTCTCATCTGGAGGAATCACATTTTTATAGCGATTATTTCTACACGGTTGAATAGCTACTATTTAAACGGAATTGAAGGAAACTACTGTATTTTTAAAACCAACATTTTAATTTATAAACCATACGTTCACTACTTATGGCTCAACAACCCTGGTGGCATCGTAAAAAGTTAAATCAGGATAATTTCTCCCAGATAGCATCGTTAAAAAAGGAAGATCAAGATAATTTCAACAGTTTAAAATTAAAAAAAAGAAAGTTAATTTTTTTAACACCGACCAAACTTACTCTTTTCAACAAGGTTATAATCAAATCAATGTTGCCACAAACACTTTCAAGATAACTATTGTAAAAACATTGCTTACACGTCATACAACGTAGGTTTGCGTTGCCAACATTACAGCGAAGGATTAGAAACGGGAATGTGTGAATGTAAACGGGTACCTGGCGCGGATAACCAGCTGATATGCAAATGAGGCTCTGTGATAGTTGCGCTACAACTTGGAAAACAAACTCATGTCTAGAGCTAAATGCTTAAAGGCGTTGTACTATATGAAATGTAAACATGAGTATACTGAATTTTTTAATAGTTGTAAATAAGGTTAAAAATAGAAGCAAACAAACGAGTTGAAATAAAAATCACTATTTACATTTAATCTTCAAAACTTCCCAATACTATATACGTTGAATATTTTATCAGCTTGACAAATGACGGATGTAAGTAATAAAAACATTTCCACACAAAATACATGAGCAAAAGTGCAAACGTTTATCTTACACAAAATTTAATTAAAACTTTATTTATGTTCAAATATCTAGTGTACTGTAAATATTTAAAATGCATTTTACACAAACTATCCATTTTAATTTTGTAAATTGAATAGTTAAAACATGTTAGGTTAACACAAAGTAACACTAGAGTACGTAAATTGAAGCAACACTATACGTTTTGAAGTAAAAAAAATCAACTCGCGAAAATTTCTTACTAGTTATAGTATGCCATGCGTTGTAATAACAATATACGAAACAATACAGACTATTTAGAGTAATGTAAACAAACATACTGTGTGGCGAAGATCGGAGAACAGCCGTGCGATGCTTCCTAGCGCACTCACTAATCATAACTAAGGACACTTCGAGCGCGCGCCACCTCCCCGCCGGAGCGCTAGTGTCGCGCAGATAGCGCTTCTATCAACATAACCTCAACCTCCGTCCTGCTTCCTAAGATTAAAATAGTCCAAGAGATTTCGGATCCATCAATTCGACTCCGATACGCCCGTGGAATCGTAAATGCTCGGTCACAACCGGAATAAATCAGGTAGGCATAGGAGTGGATTTTTAATGGAGGTTACTGACCGACATGGAAGCTTGGATTTACTGGGAGCCCAAAACCATCTCTATCTGACGGATAAGAGCAGACGCTACAAGGATCTGAAATATGGCCCTGATCCATCTACTGGCTGCTGCGATAGCGGTGTCAATTATCTTTATCTGGACGCTAAAATATCACTTAACTCTTGTTCCCTTTAGGTAGGCAATCGTATTACAAGAATTACGTTTTACTGTACAAAAATAGTCTTCCATTGTTAGAGTCGGTCCGATACGATTTACTGTAGGCCTACTTGTTTAGACGTCTAAAAATATAGTTGAATAAAATTAAACTACAAACTAACGTAATAAATGATGTGCAGATTTTAACATGTGTGGGGACGCGAGGAACTTAGGACCCATCCGTGTATCTATGTTTTTTTCTTTGTTTCTGCTTTGGTGGTGTGTGCTTGACATTAGTTGCTCGGTTTTCTTTGTGAGTTTTTTTACTACTTTAAACATTTTTTTACTAAGCTTTATACCGGTTTAGTCCGGATTATGTAATAGTCTTGTTATGCTCTAGGTTCTATTTCACCTGAGAACGGGATCAGATTCTAGATCCCGAAACGTCATGAAACTTTCTTTTACTTAAAATTGTGATGGTGGACATTATAAAAATCTTTATAACACTATCCAGAAAGGTATTTAAGCAAAGTACCCAATGAATGAGACGTGGTCGTGTATTCTTGTTACTGACTATTGCTGACGTATTCCTCCGTAGACAGAACTGTGAAAGGGTCTTTGTGGATGAACATATTCAATAGTTAGGATGTTAATCCACACCAGGGAATATCGCATTCACAGATATCGCCATCTACCCAGTTTGTTATTAAAAATAAATTACTATACAAATAAAAAATAAGTATCTTGCAAAAGCAACAATTATCCTAAAAATAATAAAACGATGAATTTAGGACTGGATGTTAAAAATTTTTACAAAATTAGCGAGCTTGAAAATACTAACGGTATTTTGTGAAAAAGAAAAAAAACGGTAGAATGAATGGCGTCTATAGCCACTAGAAGCAGCTGATAAGAAAAGCCGCCTCGCGCCCTGTTATCGTGGGGGGATTAACAATAACTTGTGTTGTTCTCTCGTATGGGACCAATAACTGATAACAGCAGGGAACCATACGTGCCAGATAAGGGCTTCACGCTGCCGTGGTATCAGTTGGGATAAACAACACAATAACTTGTGTCGTTCTTTCAATGAGTACGAGAAAATTATGGATTTTTACAGTTTATTTCCTTATTTTTTATACGCTGAAAATTTTATATGATTGAAATTTCTTAATTAAAACTATTCAAAATATGTTGATGTCACTTCAGATAATCAGAAAAGGGTAAAAAATAGTTTTCTTTTAGAAAAATGGGTATGAAAAAAATGTTTGTATTTACTTCCCTGTGGGAAATAGGTTAGATCATGGATATGCCTTAAGGGAATTTATTCAGTTCTTCTAAACAGCTGTTCTTATTCTTTTGTATTAAAAATTAAATACAATAGCTCTAGTAGTTTCTATGGAAACCTGTTACATGTTTTCCATCTTAAAAATCACCAACACCCCCCCAGAGCTAAGACATATCCATGTCAAAAAATTTTAAGTGTATTTTTGAAACCTTTTTTAAATATTTAAACTAAAATTAAAAAAGATTGTATTTACTTCTTTTCATAAACGATCCACAAATCTGCTAACACCCCCTACCCAGAGCTTAGACATATCCATGTCAAAAGGAAATTACGTACAAAGTTGTTACGTCATATTATACATTATTTTCAAAATATATTTATTTTAAACGAACGCTAAAATGTAAGTAATATAGGGTCACATCACTGTCATAAATTTCTGAATGATCTGAATTGACCAAATAAAAAAAACTAAGATATAAACTAAATAAAAAAAACTAAACAATAATGTTATGGCTATAAAAAAATCAATAAAAAAATATTATAAAATTAAAATTAAGGAATCCTTATTAGGATTTCTGAGAGAACCAATCGGTATGCATGAAACGAGTTAAATAACGAAAATACGATTATAACATAAGTTTATTACATCAATAAAATAAAATACCCCGTCACAGAAGACCTACGTACTTAGTGAATTTACAAATCAATAAAATAATAATTAGATTATATTACTGAAATTGCAACCTACCCAGGTAGGTATTTTAAGCCAAGTATGAATGAGAAATGAGTGTAGGATAATTGTGGCGCGATCTTGTAGTCTTGTTACTGACTAAGGCTGACATGTTTCTTAGACAAGATTGTTAATTAATAGCCCAACAGTCAATGTCATATCTAAGGGACCTACAGTTTAACGTGGAGTCTGAACCACTGCCTTTAAATTATGAACTGGTCTAATTATGAGGATGGTCTTTGTGGATAAACGTAGTATTCAATAGTGCGGACGTTAATCCACACTAGAGAACACTACACCCACCGATCATCGCTTACAAATATCCACAATTCGTGACCTCCAAGTAGCTGGATTACAGGACACGCCACTGTCCCTGTATATGTTTATGAATAATAATATTACTGTGTAATAATACAAATTTTTCTTTAAAATTACATCAATATGTTATTGCTCGTTTTACATCCTGTAAGGAAGCAAACAAGACGTATACATATATTTTTGGATCAAGGGTTACAAGTCCTCCAACTGAAGGGTGGATCACCATGAAGAGACCTTTTCCCTCTACACACAACTTTTCAATCGCCCACTCAAAATCTAAGTAACCGGAGCCCCAGCGGCGCACGTGGGCGACACATGTGAGTTTTGGCCCCCCGGGTAGTCGAGGTGTTGAATAATATCGGTTGTCAAAGGGAAAAATAAACTTACGCCGTACTTTTCTTTAAGTGTGAACGTGTATTTACCAGTACGTGTATTTAATATTAGAAACAGCTGTTTACCGAACTCAGTGATTGGTAGATCGTGTAAACACAAACATAACCTCTAACTTTTGGATTTGTCCATTAAAAACATGACATAAATGTTCATACATCACTTTTGAAATTCAAACAAAACTATCTGGCAAATTCAAAATATTAATGCAAGATAATTTGGATGTGTTTCTAATTTTGACAAGTATCTTTTGCTGAAATTTTCAATTTTTTAAAACAAAAGGAATTTTGGAGTCGTTATGAAGGATTTTGTTGTTCGCATACCGTGGAGACTTTTATGCCTCATTTACTTATAATTGAAAAACAATTTTATTTTTTCTGTTTTAATGTACATATAAAAGAAATTTCTCTTTCAGGAATTGGTATTAGAATTTATATTTGATGTTCATAAGTATATTTTTATAATTAAATTAATATTGTATATCTCGAGTTTAATGTTCGATGCTAGTAGCGCTGTATGGCTCATTTACCGATAATCGATTTCTTTTGTACAAAGTTACACTTCTCTTAAGATCTATAAGAGAAAGGGAATTGAACTTTTTTATGAGTGTACAACTGTATAGTACCAAGCTTATTGCATTGAAAGTATTAGTTGCTGAGAAAAAGAACTTTGAATGTAGAAAAATATGAAGAATAATATTAGGTAACAAATTATTTTTCCAGCAATTGAAAATGATGATGAGATAATTCTAGTGCTGTAGGTTTACAACACATAAGGAAATGCAGATATAAAATTTCAACTTTATATCTCTTATAGTTTCTGAGAAAGTGTATCTAAAGTTCACAAATTTAAAATAGCGAATATAGGGCTTTACCACTCCCCTTAACAATGCACAGAAAAACGAAAAATGTAGATCGTCACTCTGACCATAAGTGTCATTTTCATCCTCAACCCATTTTCCAAACTAAAATGAAAAATGACACAAGGCCTTTGTTACTGTCTGATATGGCAAATTATTGTTTATTTCCTTAATTTCCACACAATATTATAGTGACTGATATAAACCGATAAGGCTCTCGAGTCCTTAACTAATCAAATAAAAAAGAGATGGAAAAGAATCTGAGCTCTGAAATGAGCCTGCAGTGTGTACGCCTTTGATAGACATAATAACGTGCACATCTTATACTCAGGGCATACAAGTTTCTAGCGATTTATCTGAATAAAATTAAAATTTTATCTTTTACTTAGAGGAGACATGATAAACTTCATGTTAAACAGAATGTTTAAAATTTATAATGCCGTTGGTTATTAATTATTTAATACAATGTCTTTTATTGGACTTTCTCAACGCGTCTGTGTTTTTAACTTAACAACGTTTCTGTAGGTGGAGAAACTCCTCCCGTTTTCAAGTGATTACCATATAATTTATAGTAAAAATTGAAAGTTTAAGTTACAGATATTAATTACACCATGTTGTCAATAATACTGTACCTATCCATCACGCACAATATGGAATCTATATTGATGACGGAACAAATAATCAAAACACTTCGCCTCCGAGCTTGTATGGCCCGCCTACTCAAAGGCGGAGACACGACGTTGGGATATGAACCACAATTCTACATCTGAATTATTACGACCTCGTCTAATTATGGGAAAGGCCTTTACGGATAAAACCAATGATTAGATTTAGATTAGATTAGATTATTGAAATGGCGACCATACCACAAGGTAGGTATTTTAAGCCAAGTATGAATGAGAATTGATTATAAGATGATTGTGGCGCGATCTTGTAGTCTTGTTACTGACTAAGGCTGACATGTTCCTTAGACAGGACTGTTAATTAATAGCCCAACAGCCGATGGCAACTAAGGGACCTACAGTTTAACGTGGAATCCGAACCACGACCTCTGAATTACGAATTGGTCTAATTATGAGGATGGTCTTTGCGGATTAACCTAGCTTTCAATAGTGTGGACGTTAATCCACACAAGAGAACACTACACCCACCGACCATCGCTCACAGCTATCCACAATTCGTGACCTCCAAGTAGCTGGATTACAGGATGACGCCACCATCCCAAATAGTGCGGACGTTAATCCATACCAGAGAATATCACATCCATCACTATCGCTCGTACTCCACAATTTGTGACCTCCAAGTAGCTGGGTTCCAGGACACATCAGCGTCCCAGTCTTGAAGAGATAACTTCTTAAAAAACTGTGGAAATTGGACAAACATTCAAACAATATCGATTTGTATTCTAAACAAACCTCTTATCCGGATACATCTGTAACTGCGGAACACCCTGTAAACCGACATATCGCCGCAATTTAGACGGAACGCGCAGATAAGCTCCAGCAATCTGTAGCGCGCGCTTTCCTGTCCGCAGATGACTCATTTTTAATGGCGACCTCTTCGCATCAGTTCGGCGATTTGCATTTGTTTGGAAACCGGTCACATATCTAGATCTAGATCGAGCACTTTATATAAATCTGGGCTAATTAAGGCTACGTCGCCGATACTTACCTAGCAATGAGATAAGCGCACGCCAAATTGGAAACTGGAAACTGGCGGGAGATGGCTTAGATTTCCCGCACTTAAAGAATAAATTAAACAGCTGACTGACGATGGAGGCGTGTCCATTTAGATAGGGCGCGCTCCATTTGCGTTTATCGGCTAAACTAAATGCGTGCGAGAAGATGTTATCTGGCGCTCTTTTTAATTCGTTCCAATGTCACGTAGCCGACGGTGTTGGTTACTGACGCCGCTAACAGATAGCGCTGGTGTCGACCGGTCGAGTAAATACTGTACAGCTGTTTGTGGTACTAGAACACTGGAGTTGGTTAAATGTTTCGAACGTTAAAATAAACGGTACCAGTGGACTGACACATACTTTCTCCCTTATGTAGATTTAATATCCCCGTCGCAGCAGACCTGCGTACTCAGCGAATTTCCAAATCAATAATATATGACAAGTTTTATAAATGTCGATAAATATGAGAGTTAGTGCCTATTCTCCTTAAGATTAACATAGGAAAGAGTACGCAGGTTTGCTGCTGTGAGGAACACTGAAAGTAGGTATTTCTCATATTAAACATTTTTATTTTGATCATTTATACCAAGTTTTATCAACATCTGTCCACAAGGAGTTGCCTATTCTCCATAAGATTAACATATGAAAGAGTATGTGGGTTTGCTACTTTGAGGAAAAGATAAACTATGATGTTTTAGCTAAGACGTATGGATCCCAACCACATGAAGCTAAATACAAAGTTTCATCCAAAACTATTCGTTAATAAAGGAAATATTAATTTTCCTTATCTTCCATAAGATTAACATTGGAGCCTCAAAATACAACGTACTGTGTTTAGATTTTGTAATATCTCGGTAACCGTTAGAGATGGAGAAAAACTTTAAGGGACAAAATTGTGTAATTTTTTAAACTGATTCTAATGGTGGAAGATAAAATTTCAAAACTTTATTTTATTCATTTTACCCAATTTTTGAGTACAAAACCCTCCAATCTACCCTTTCCCATTGACCGATATGTCTGGTTTTAGAACTCGTCCGAGCAAATGTAGGAATACACCTATCTACAAAATTTGGTCTTGATCGGACTATAATGTAGATCGATTGCGTTGCCCAACGAACCCACAAGATATTACAGGAAGGAAAAACTCCACAGAATTATATAACAATCAGACAGTAATTGCAATAATTGATAATACGTCCGCAGTGAGCGACTATCCGCTACCTGCGCTCCGTGTTTGGAATCATTGCGGACAACACCGCCCCACTAGTTAGATACACGATACACCCTCTGTCCCTATCTGTGTTTTTGGTTTGTTTATTTATTCCAGAACACGGGTAAAATTAAGATTCCATCAAATTTATGCATAAAAAATGTTACAATAATGATTGTAATAAATTATATCTTGTGACTAACAAATGCCATCTGGTGTAGCGTTAAAATCTATGATTAGATAATCTGTATCGAGACGAGTAATTCCTAGGAAAACGCCCCTTACATATAAGAGTAATGATAGTCTGTATTGTGACGAGTAATTCCTAGGAAAACGCCCCTTAAATCTATAATTAATGATAGTCTGTATTGTGACGAGTAATTCCTAGGAAATGCCCCTTAAATCTATAATTAATGATAGTCTGTATTGTGACGAGTAATTCCTAGGAAATGCCCCTTAAATCTATAATTAATGATAGTCTGTATTGTGACGAGTAATTCCTAGGAAAACGCCCCTTAAATCTATAATTAATGATAGTCTGTATTGTGACGAGTAATTCCTAGGAAATGCCCCTTAAATCTATAATTAATGATAGTCTGTATTGTGACGAGTAATTCCTAGGAAATGCCCCTTAAATCTATAATTAATGATAGTCTGTATTGTGACGAGTAATTCCTAGGAAATGCCCCTTAAATCTATAATTAATGATAGTCTGTATTGTGACGAGTAATTCCTAGGAAATGCCCCTTAAATCTATAATTAATGATAGTCTGTATTGTGACGAGTAATTCCTAGGAAAACGCCCCTTAAATCTATAATTAATGATAGTCTGTATTGTGACGAGTAATTCCTAGGAAATGCCCCTTAAATCTATAATTAATGATAGTCTGTATTGTGACGAGTAATTCCTAGGAAATGCCCCTTAAATCTATAATTAATGATAGTCTGTATTGTGACGAGTAATTCCTAGGAAATGCCCCTTAAATCTATGATTAATGATAGTCTGTATTGTGACGAGTAATTACTTAGAATTACTAGAATTAATTGATAGACTGGGACGGTGGCGACATCCTGTAATCCAGCTACTTGGAGGTCACGAATTGAGGATAGTTGTGAGAGATGGTTGGTGGGTGTGGTGTTCTGTTGTGTGGATTAACGTCCGCACTATTGAATACTACGTTAATCTGCTAAGACCATCATCATAATTAGACCAATTCGTAATTCAGAGGCCGTGGTTCGGATTCCACGTTAAACTGTAGGTCCCTCCTAAATCAATTGAAATTCGCTTAACATGCAGGTCTTCTGCCTCGGGGGTATTTTATTATTTAACAACACTACAACCCGCCTTATCAGACACCCTGTAGGTCTCACCCCCTGGACCGGTCGGTGGGGGTGGGGATGGTGAACAGATAGCTTTGTCGTCTCCTCTCCGAGTCCGGTAAATTGCTAATGTAGATTGTATCACATTGTATGTATATCTGCTTGTTACCTGGTGAAATACCGCTATCTCCCGCACTCCATAACATTCGCCGACCCGGCTACAGACTGCGGACTGGACCTCTTTCTTCACTTATCACCTCATCTACCCCTCCCCCTCCCCCTCCCATCTGAGATATTGGAATAGTGGCGGCGGTAACTAGTGAGATGTGTGTGAAACATGGCGTGTCCAATATTCCAGCTACTTGGAGGTCACGAATTGTGGATGAGTATGAGCGATGATTGGTGGATGCAATATTCTCTTGTGTGGACTCCACGTTAAACTGTAGATTCCTTAATGATAGTGATAGATACACAGTAATATTATTCATAAAATATACTGGGACCGTGGCGTGTCCTTTAATCCAGCTACTTGGAGGTCACGAATTGTGGTTGAGTATGAGCGATGATTGGTGGATGCAATATTCTCTTGTGTGGACTAACGTCCACTGTGTAGACTCCACGTTAAACTGTAGATCCCTTAAGAATAGATACACAGTAATATTGTTATTCATAAAATATACTGGGACGGTGGCGTGTCCAATAATCCAGCTACTTGGAGGTCACGAATTGTGGATAGTTGTGAGCGATGGTAGGAGGGTGTAGTGTTCTCTTGTGTGGATTAACGTCCACACTATTGAATAATACGTTAATCCTCAAAGACCATCCTCATAAATTAGACCAGTTCGTAATTCAGAGGCAGTGTTTCGGACTCCACGTTAAATTGTAGGTCCCTTAGTTGCCACTGACTATTGGGCTATTAATTAACAGTTCTGTCTAACATTTCAGCCTTAGTAAATAACACGACTAGAAGATCGCGCTACAATCATCCTACACTCGTTTCTCATTCATACGTTGCTTAATCTAATCTAATCAATATGAATTAAAAAATACTTTCCCCTGCTATGTGTAAGGGAGAAATTAAAAAGTGTAACACTATTCTAATTTGAATAAACTCTAATAAGGCACTAATGACTTTTCAAAATATAAATCCCAAGTTGATCGATAGATGAAAAACTAAAAGGGTGGGATTATCACCCAACCCTTCCACCTTCCGAACCCGACGAAGCGACTTTTAGTAGTTAATCCGTCGGCTGGCGCCCTCTATCCGTTATCTACTAATTTGGCTCTGTTAATGGCGCTTATCTGCGGCTAGCCGTGATCGGGGCAATAATTACTGGAATGCTAATGCCCTATTGTCCGGCTACCATCTCGACATAGAACTCAGATTATAAAAATATATTTGGACCGGCGCAGATAGCGTAGACGAATGGTGCCGGCGTTATGGTGACCGGAATGCAAATTAGACATTTAAATATTGATATGTTATCTCCGCGTCCACCTGACTAATAGTATAATTACTTTATTGGGAACAAAAACTTTTTCCGTTCCGGTTTGGAATGTGAGGCTGGGCTGGTGAAAATGTGGATCCGGTTTTGGTCTAGAGGGTTTTGTGTTTTTACGCATTTCGGTATTTTTTTTAACTTATCCTTTCCGGAATTGGTGTTTACCTTCCAGGATTTTTAAGACAAGTTCTGAATGGGAAATGAGTGTAAGATGGTTTTGATGCAATTTTGTAATCTTTTTGACATAGATATGTCTGTAGAGGGGATGTTAGCAGATTTGTGGAAAGCAAAAAGTGCAGAGAAAATGTTAAACGGAAGTACCGTCATACGGTTATAAGAACAACTATTTTTTAGATGAACTAAAAAAATTCCATTTAGACATATCGATAATCTAACATATTTTCCAAAGGGAAGTAAATACCATCATTTTGACATGGAAATATATCAGCTCTGGGAGGGGGGAGTGTTAGCAGATTTGTGGAACGCAAAAAGTGCAGCGGAAGTGTTTAACGTAATTGCCGTCATATGGCTATAAGAACAGCTATTTTTAAATATGCTGAAAATATTTCCTTTACACATATCGTTGATCAAACCTATTTCCCACAGAGAAGAAGTTACAATCATTTTGACATGGATATGTCTCAGCTCTGAGGAGGGGGGAAGGGTGTTTGCAGATTTGTGGAACGCAAAAAGTGCAACGGAAGTGTATTGTAATGGAAGCTATTGTATTGATTTTTTTCAAACATTCCCTTTAGACATATCCATGATCTAACCTATTTCCCACAGGGAAGTAAATACAATCATTTTTGGCTTCGATTTAAATTCTTAGTGGGAAGATACTGTTACCAATTTGCGAGACGTAATAAGTGTAACGGAAGTGTAGTCATATGTATAATACAGTTGTAAGAAAATCCCAGAAATACTTAAATGCTACCGGTATGCTATATCCCACAAGAAAGTTATTAGAGATACTACAATTTTTATTGAAAAAATTCATATCTTTTAAACTTTTGTACTGACAAATGTTAACACGTTCCTTCCGCGCTGACTGCAATGGGAGGTTAAAGTTCGCACTATTGAATACTCTTTCTAGCCTTAAAGACCATCCTCGCCACAGGGATGCCACGTTAAACTGAGTGTCCTTTACATGTCACTTTTTGTACTCGCGCGGCATTTTGAGAAGTGTCCACTCGCGTGGGGTGTTTGAAACACCTTAAATATTTTGACATGGATTTGTCTTAGCCCAAGGGGGCGTTGATGATTTTTAAGATGGAAAATATGTAACAGGTTTCCATAGAAACTACCAGAGCTATTGTATTGAATTTTATATAATTGAATAATATAATAGAATAAGAACAGCTGTTTAGATTAGTTGAAAACATTCCCTTTAGACATATCCATGATCTAACCCATTTCCCACAGGGAACTAAATACAAACATTTTTGATGTAGCTATATCTTAGCTCTGATGGGATGTTGGCAATTTGCACAAACAAAATTTGAAACAGTGACGTCATAGTTTGGTTATAAGAACAGCTGTTGAGATTAAGTGAAAACATTCCTTTTAGACACATCCATGATCTAACCTATTTCCCACAGGAAAATAAACTCATAATGAGTTATTTTGATACTCATACAATTAGGGTTTTTTTCTGTTGCTCACATAATATCCAAGAACCTAGTTCAAGACCTACGGAACTGTGACTGTATGGTGACAACGAATTTTACAGTGGGTCTACACGATGGAAAGACAGGGAGCCTACATTTCCTTCACTTCAACCTACAGACATTGAATTTCCTTTTTGATGGCGTGAAAGATTGTGTTTGATGGGGAGCTTGAGTTGTGTGAGTGAAGAAATGCTTGTGGATCTGGGTGCCTTTGTGAGGGGGGCATTGGTGGAGTCATACTTTACCTATTTATTATTATTATTATTTTTAATTTTTTTTATAAGCGTTTTCCTCAGGGCAGTTTTGTTTGATCTCACTCGATTTAAGTAGTATTCTTCGGTAAAGTAAATAATTTATTAATTTTAATGATTTTTTTATTTATTATAAGTTTTTACATCAGTTTCAAGCAGTTTTCTCCAAACTACATAGTTTTAAGTAATCTTTTTTACTATTTTTTAGTAACGACTCATTTCCACACACGGGGTTTTGCCTATGTGGAAATTTTGCATTAGTTTTGATATTTATCATATATATTTTTAATATATTTAATTAATATAATGAATATATAATATATGAATTAGTATTATTATGTACCAATAAACCAGTTTTGATTTGATTAAAGTTTTTATCTTTCTACAGGGTATTTAAAAACATTTTCTTGTCTGATATGATAAAATAAATATGTGTAAGATGATTGTGGTGGGATATTGTAGTGTTACTGACTAAGGTTGACGTAATCCTTCGACAGGACTGTTAATTAGCCTAACAGCCGATGGCTTCTGTCAGCATCCAAGATGTGATCCTGGATCACCTGGCTATTTGCGAAACTATAACCCTATCACACAGCTTTCCAAACGCTTTACAAAATTTGCTTATAACAGACTCTTTTCATTTGGAAGAATTTCCAGGTATTCCTGGATCCTAAACATAAACCGAGCTTCTAGAATCTGAAGTACCTTTTGGATGATTGTGGCGCGATCTTGTAGTGACTGATTATGGCTGATATGTTCCTTAGACAGTACTGTTAATTAAAAACTCAAAAACCAATTGCATCTAGGGAACCTACAGTTTAACTTAGGATCCTAACCTCTATTTTGCCTCTGAATTATTAACTGGTCTAATTATGCTTTTATACTTTACTTTTAACTGAAATGGCGACCTACCCAGGTAGGTATTTTAAGCCAAGTATGAATGAGAAATGAATGTAGGATGATTGTGGCGCGATCTTGTAGTCTTGTTACTGACTAAGGCTGACATGTTCCTCAGACAGGACTGTTAATTAATAGCCCAACAGCCGATGGCAACTAATGGACCTACAGTTTAACGTGGAATCCGAACCACGGCCTCTGAATTACGAATTGGTCTAATTATGAGGATGTTCTCTGTGGATTAACGTAGTATTCAATAGTACGGACGTTAATCCACACAAGAGAACACTACACACACCGACCATCGCTCATAACTATCCACAATATGAGGATTATATTTAGGGTGGAACGTAGTAGCGATTAGTGCGTACGTTAATCAACACAGGGAATATCGCATCTAATTCATAACCTCCAAGTAGCTGGTTTACAGGACAGTCCCAGCTGTTTATCACATCCTCACGGCTCGGCTGACGGACAAGCCGCACTCAGCCAGACAGCCAATTAGGCTGCGACGCGGACTGTACCTGTGTACCGCCCAGTAGCCAGTAGCCGCACGACCAGACTGTACCGCTAATTCCCCGCACTCCCATTGTTCTCTAATTTATTCCCATATCGGTGATTGAGTGCGTGATAGCCACGACTGACGCGGCTAATTTGCGTAAAAACGTCCTCTTTGTTTTATCACTGGCCGTCTTATCTCGGCCAGCATCGGCGATCCCTGTAACTGAATAGCCATTGAATTTCGACTTTTTACAAATTATCATTCTCGTTTGTGACTCGACGCTGGCCGGCCTGAATTATGGCACCGGAGCCGCGGGCGGTCGTTTGTATGCGATCAGTGTTTCAATTCGGCGTCCGCCACGGCGCTCTGGCGGGAAAACACGGCTACTGCCGGAGGTTGGCAGCCCTGCGTCCGCTACCGGGCTGCGCAGTTTGGCCAATGAATAACAATAATCTTGGAACTCGCTCTCCATCGGGGATTAACCCTCGAAAGGTTTACCGTCAATCAATCGACGGTAGGTAAGCTTTTACAGAAATCAATAGTGCGAATACATTTTCTGTTAAAACTACGTTGAATATAGTATCGTTGTACTCTACAGATTATACGCTTTCCGCCGATGTCTGTCTTGTGTGGCTTACTCTATGCGTCAGAGTTCTGTGTGAGTTAAATTATCTGTCTTCTGTTGCACGGTTATGTCGCTTTGTTTACAAAGGTTGCGTTACACGTTCTCGTCGCGTTTGTATGTTGTTCTGATGTTAATTTCACAATTTTAAAATGGATAGCAGTGACTTAAGTGTGTAAAACTATATATTTTTATATTTCTTATGAAATTTTGATAAACTTTGCTATATTCAATTTATGACTGGTTTTTATTTTCTGTGCTTTGTGGAGGAGCGAACTTTGAGAAATTGTTTGCAATTTTTTTATTTTTATTTTATTTTTTATCAAGTGGATACACCCATCAAAACCAAAATAAAGATAAAACATATTATTATTTCCTTACAGATAATTTGACGTAGATTAAAATGGTATATAATATGTTATAGTTACTATATTTTTAGTATTTCATGTGAATTTTTTAATAAATGCCCCCAAAAGTGCTAAAAAGGGTGAGCAACAAGGGGTCCAATAGTGAACCGTTGGAGGGTTAAATTTGGCTCAGTTATATTTACTCAGTTAAGGAAAATGGAGGGGGTTTACAAAAAGTGTACCGGAAGTGACGTCATTGATCACGTAACCGGATATGTTTTGTTTGAGTTTAAGCGAAAGCATTTTTTTACAATAATGGATACATATAATTTTTTGTGTCAGGTATACCATGCAATTCATGCAACACCATTGACATACTTGAAGTTTAATTACATAAAAGAGATAGGTACAAAATAAAAGACAAACTATCCATAATGTTTCCTAATCAAGTAATTAAAAATCATTTGGTATCACTCTTATATTGGTGACAATAAATTACGCCTTATTTTGGACACAATTTTTTAATATATCATTATTTTTTAGTTCATTAATCACTTTCAGTGTAAGTATGCTGCACAACCATCTTACACTCAATCCTACCTTGTAGTATGGTTGCAATTTCAATAATCTAATCTAATTCTATTTTAATCAAAACTTACGACGAATACAAAACTTTTCCCATACATTTATGCAAAATGGGAAAATGTAAAGATTTTTAAATCGCTCAACAGAATAAAAAACCAGCTCAAACCATGCGATAAAATTAATGTGGGTTGTGGTAAACGCAGCAATGCAGCTGAATTTATCCTCGGCCCTGGTATGGTTATCATAGATAAGGCGACCCATACAATCTTATCAGCATCGCAGCCGGCTCCAGACTACGCCCATATATTCTCCCTTATCAGTTATTCGATTCCAAATGCCCCGGATCGTACTATAAAGCCAAGAACTAAATAAACTTTTCTGAAATATTAGGCAGTTATTGTTCTCTCATTTCTTTCTGTATTGCTTTTCGTTATTGGGTTCGTATTTGTGTTTTGTAAAATATTACAACTTTTGCGTTTATCAAATTATTAGCAACAAAGCCTATAATTCGAGCTAGGAAGCAAAGCTATTACTATGTAAAAATATCAAGCTCAAATATTTAAATTGTTTTAAAATAGATATATTTTCGAAATTCATGGAACTTCAAATTATTCCCATTATAGTCATAGAATAGTACTGAGTATGCAGGTATGCTGCAATAAGGGTTACATGGAAATTTGCTTATATTAAGGCTGTTCACTAAGAAAAAAAACACATACAACATTTTATCAAATTATGTCATTAACCAAACGAGTTATACAAATTTATCTATTCTTAGTAATAATTACATGGTCAATGAATACGTAGCTTTGCTGCCATAAGAAGCATTAAATTTGGGATTTTATTGGCTGTATTGATGAAACTTAACTAGATGACTGTTCATACAAAGTTTTGGAAGAATATTTAAGTAAATAAGTAAGTTATTGATTTTTTGCTATTCTCAATTAAATTACCATGTTTAATATCTCAGAAACCAATTGACCTTGAGTCAAGATTCAAAATACTAAATTATGCCTTTTTTGAGCTGATTCCAACGGTAAAAAGAAAAAGTGAAAAAATAATGGGTCGGTGGTGGGGGGCAATGCATAGAGGATAAAGATAAAATTGTTTTTCATATGTGTATATTTGTATGTAACATAAGTGGTTGTTAATAGTTTTTTGATTACTTATATAGTTTATTTTATTAAATGTAATATTGTCGTGTTTATATAAACTACTTTGTTATATACAGTATTGGAAATTGTGTTCTCCCGTAGTAAGGATTATTATTAATAGATTATTAATGAGAATAATAACTATTGTTATTAGTTTTTATTATTAACTAGCTGACCCGGCGAACTTCGTAACGCCTCACAGTAAACACATGTTAACTTTAAGATTGGCCATGTTCTGAAGTCGAATAGCAATACGGCTTCATTGTGAAAGGTTATATATTCTGGGTCGCTGCATAGTGAATAACAATACTGAAACGATAAAACATATTAATAACATTCCCATAAAACAAATAAATCTTAGTGGATTAATTCACAATTTTCAAATCCAATCCAAACCCAAACAAAACCTAACTGTAATACGGCTTTTATAGGAAAGATATACAACAGCTGATTATTATAATAAACGTAATAATATAAACATTGTAATTATCATATAAACACGTGACTTTAATCAGACAGAAAATAAAAATATAAATACATAATCCCCCAAAACCGTAAACTATTAACGTGGTGAATAAAGCTGTTCATTTTTTACAGTACACATTTACTTCATAGTTTAACATGAATGATTCAGATGGCATTGGATAGTAAAGCATACGGTATTGCTAATGGAAAGTAAACCAATCATCTGTAGCTAAGAAATCAAATGTTTTCATTGTAGACATTTTGTAAACAAACTTACTCTCCATAAGGTTAACAATAGAAATTTAAAACGCCATAAAATGGAAACTTATGGGGTTTTCGAAAATATTTTTTCACTAAAACCTTCCCGGACACATATAGAGCAACTTCCTAAAATTTCATGGCGATCGGATGAGTAGTTTGGCAACACATAAAGGACATACATACATACATACATACATTCAATTTTATATATAGAGATGTATCTATATTATAATTTATTTTAATTTTGTTTAAGAAACTTAATTACTAGCCAATAAATATAACGTAATAGTTTAGAGTTTTCCTCTAAATTGCTTTTAGCTAGAGATGTATACAATGGCACAGCTGTGTAAAATTATCTATGTATCTGAGAAAAATAAAACTAAATTGAGAAAAAAACATTTAAGCCTAATTAATTCAATATTTAGCAACATGAACTTTTCTTATACGATTAAATAAGTGCCTCTACGTTTAAACAATTAATTATCCATCATACTTTAACTATACAAATATTTCCACAGTAAATGAAATTTCAATATATTACTTATGGCATCCAAAAAAAATGTAAATTGGCATTATACGATTTATAACTGGGACAGTGGCGTGTCATGTAAACCCAGCTATTTGGAGGTCACGACTTGTGGATAGTTGTGAGTGATGGTCGGTGGTGCAAAGACCATCCTCATAATTAGACCAATTCGTAATTCAGAGTCAGTGGTTCGGACTCCACGTTTAACTGTAGGTCCCTTAGATGCTATCGGCTGTTAGGCTATAAATATACAGTCTAAGGAACATGTAAGCCTTAGTGAGGTGCAAAACTACAAGATCGCGCCACAATCATCTTACTTATCTTTGTTTGAAATTCATAATAGCGATGGATTTTTAATTATTTATTTTACAATTAATTAGACTTATCCTATCGCTCTTGTGTTTTAAACTCACGACGTTTCTGGAGGTGAAGAAATTCCTCCCGTTTTCAAGTGATTACCTAATAATTTACATTAAAAATTGCAAGCTCAAGTTACAATAGTGCTCCAACACTCGTCCTGAGCGTTCGCTATCTTGTGTCGCCCCGCTAGCTCGGAGGCGAAGTATCGTGTTATTTGTTGTTTTATCAATATTTTTTTGTGTTGTGCATGATAGGTAATCATAGTATTATTGACAACATGATATAATTAATATCTGTAACTTGAACATTCAATTGATAATGTAAATTATTAGGTAATCACTTGAAAACGGAAGGAGCTTTTCCCTCTCCAGAAACGTTGTGTAGTTTAAAAAACAAGAGCGATAGAAAAGGTCCAATTAATTGTAAAATAAATAATTACTTATCTTATTACTTTGTTATCTCATTCACACTTGGCTTAAAATACTTGGTATGTCGACATTTCACTTATTAACTAACTAGCTTCTCCGTACGAAACAAGACTTTACAATTCATCATAATTTACCTCGACAAATATTTTCACAGTAAAACGATGCATTTACACGTAAGAAAAATTAAATTTCAATAAATATTACTCATGACATCCAGTCAAACATGTTGGCATAATTAATAACCGATCAAACAGGATCGGAAATCAGAAATCTGGGGAGAGAGCGAGACCAAAAATATTAATTGGGGACCGACTCACAAGTGGGCAGGACAGATGGGGGATAAAAATTGGGCCCACATAAATACCACTTATCAGCGCATTCTCGATCGGAACATTATGTCAGTCTTAAATTGCCGCAGCGCCGACCGGATTCCGCAAAATGTCACGATAAAATCGCCACTTTCTTGTTAGGCAAATTGGAATACGCGATCGCACATTATATGGACAATGGAGTCCTGCGGGAGATGTGGGTACGTTGATCATGGGGATGATGCACTTGGGGTTGGGGTAGGTTGGAGCGTGATGGGCAGCATCCTCAAGGGCCGGTGGGGGTAGTAAGTAATGTTAGGGTAGGCCATACGCCAGGACATTACACGTTGATGAACGCGCGTCCGTTGAGTGTTGTTACTGTTGAACTAATGTATATTGGAAATCCAAACCTACTCTTAAACACGTATCATCAGAAATCGATTTATGGTTTATGGAGGTAGCACGAATGGGTTGGGATACGGATATTTGGCAACCGCCCAGCCCCCAACGAGGGTCGAAACCCTAATCAGCCCTCGTCCGCGGCCTTTTGGCAACCTCAGTTTCACCCCAAAAATTCTCCCTTTTCTCCCTGAAAATCCCTGCCTCATTGGTTAATCCCACAAATCACACTCATCCCTTAAAGTCCCTTCAGTATTTGTATTTAGAATTTTTGAATTTTAAGGTTTTAATTATATTTTGTTATGCACTTGTATAGGACTCTTTATGCACCTATCTGAGAATTTAAATTTAACTTACGATAAAGAGGTTTGGACCACATTAATAATTTCTAAATGATATATACAGTGAAATTTATATATAAAGCCTACATTCGTAGATGTCTTGTACAACTTGTTACAAATTGTATTTGTAACAAATAAAACAAAGTGTATGAGTATATTTCGTTTAATTGATTCTGCACATTCTGAATATCTTTATTTTGGTTTTAATAAAGGAATTGGGTATCATGCGTTGTGCTTTGTTATTCTTTGTCTGTCTTCGCCCGCCGCCTCCTCTCTCACCCTTCCCTAGCGCGCTTTCTCTCTCACCTTCAACTCCACCCGGCACGAAAGAAATCCCTGAAATCCCCACCAGGGAAGACAGCAGTTGCCAAAAGTCCGGACCACGGGTTTTAACACTTTTATAACCCCCTGCGATGACGAATGGGATAGGCGAGGTTGCCAAAAGTCCTAGACTCGAATGGGTTGCAAATATTCAAGGGGGTCTTTGGGTGTCTTGCTAGTCTAGTGGTTATCGTTTTGGACTCCGGTGCAAGAGGTCACAGGTTCCAATCCTGGGATGCCCATTTGGCTTTGGACCACTTTCCCAAAAACCTTAAAGACTTTTTATTATGACGCTCTAAAATTCTCTAATATCAAAAAAACCCACCAACCTTTTCGGTGCTGCCATCACACCATGCATTACAGAAACATTAGATTAGATTATTGAAATGGTGACCGTACAATTTCTTTTTGGTTTGGTATTTTAAGCCAAGTATGATCGAGAAATGATTGTAGGATGATTGTGGCACGATCTTGTAGTCTTGTTACTGACTAAGGCTGACATAATCCTTAGACAGAACTGTTAATTAGTAGCCCATCAGTCAATGGCATATCCTAGAGACCTACAGTTGAATGTGGAATCCGAACTACTGTCTCTGAATTACGAACTGGTCTAATTATGAGGATCATCTTTGTGGATTAACGTAGTATTCAATAGTGCGGACGTTAATCCACACAAGAGAACACTACACCCACCGACCATCGCTCACAACTATCCACAATTCGCGACCTCCAAGTAGCTGGATTACAGGACGACGCCACCGTCCCAGTCTATCAAGTCTTATCAGACCATCCATTCCTACAGAACGATTCTGCGTCTATCAACCTATAGCTTAGACTATTTCTAAACAATATAGGTCTTTCCTTGACCTATATTAAACAAAAAATACCCATTCCTCTTATTATTAGAACAAATAGTAGTCATACTTTTTTATTAATTTCAACGAGGAATAAATTATACGTTGTAATATATACTACTTTATTTTAGATAAATTAGCAATCAACGAAATCCAATTCCCACACGGTCCACTCCAACGATTAAATAAGACACTTTATTTCATAATTAATCCGTAAATACGAGCGCCGGATGCGACGGGGCCCTGCATAATGTGATTGTTTAGACTCTATTGTTGAATGAAAACTGGAATGAGTATGTTAATGGAAAACTAAACAAACACGTTCGGGGGGAGGGGTGACTTGTGTTGTGCCGGGCTTTATGAAACGCGGCTGTACCTAGCAGATAGCTTATCGCCAGCTGTGATTGTGTGATTAATGCCGAAACTCTCAACTCCCAACCAGGTCACAACTTCCGATTACTGACTTTGAGGTTTCTCGTATAGTGTTGTTTGTAACGAAATACAATCGTCGAGAAAACTGTGAAAATTCTATAAACATCTTCAAAATATTCTAACGTCTTCAGAAACTATCAAGTAATACGTTTAGGCCGTCACCACGTACTTCCGTCTCATGTGACGTCAATATTTCTTAGAAAAACGCGTTTTTGACATGGATATGTGTAAGCTCTGGGAGGGGGTGTTAGTGTTGTTGTGTAACGCAAAACAGTGCAACGGAAGTCGTTTCCATAGAATCTACTAGAGCTATTGTATTGAGTTTTAATATATAATAATAAGAACAGCTGTTTAGATGAACTGAAAACACTCCATTTAGACAAATCCATGATCTAACGTATTTCCCACAGGGAAGTATATAGAAACATTTTACTAGTATCAAAGAACAGAAGAAGTTCATCATTTGCCAAAATGGTTCGTAAAAGCTATTTTGTAAGGCACAGAACGATATTGTAATAGAACGTTTCTTAAAATGCTCGACAGAATGCCATACTGACCCTCGCATATTCAATTTAGTCTCTAGTGACAGAACGCAACAGAAGCACAAACATTTAGTTGAGCTGCGAAACCAGCTTGATAAAAGAACTAACGAGGGTAAATAATTAGGGATAGCTATAAAATTTATTAACGGTACCCTAAGAAATTTACACAAAACTGCAATACGGCATTTATGGAAGGTTAAAGTTTCTAAATCGCGGCATTGTTTATAATAATACTCGCGTAATCCAACATTATTTCCACTCGCACAAATAAATAATTATTACACTGGGACAAACAAACCAACCAGTAATCTATAAATGTTTTAAAACAACCACAAACATTCGCTGAAAATGACGCACAATGACGTTAGCTGTCGACTGGTGAAAATAAATTAACACAAACTCAGCTGTTAATAAAATATGCACGTTATTGATGTATGCATATGATCAAATGCACCACATCTTTGCCTCATAAGTTTAACATATACCAACTTTACAGTTCTGTGGGGCTTAGCCCTAAGGTTTAATTCAAAATTTATAGTCTATATGCCTAAGTCTTAAGCCTATAGTCTACTCGGAGCATAGACGAATCGAAAAAAATCAAAGATCATTAAAATCAGACCAGCCGGTCTCGAGTTATGAATGGTGTAACTAACACGACTTTGTTTTATATATTTAGATTATGTAAGAATAATAACTCATTTGAATCAAGTAAAGTGCTAAATTGGCAAAGTCCCAGAGACACCAGGCCAAGGTTGGCAGTCACTGGAGACAGATCCTAGAGTGACCGGGACCAAGCCTGATAACAGTGTGACGCATGTGATAACGATACATTCGTGGACAAAACAAGGAATCACATTATCACATCATAATGACTCAATCAGATATTGTCAATTTTGATATAGTGTAACAAATAAGGACAACATGGTTTGGAAATAGAAGGAAAAGGCAAAATATTCCACAAGTTAAGGACGTATTTCCATTAACATTCTAATTTACGTAGATCTAGATCCAATTCAATCCAATGTGATCAACATTATTAGGAATCAGATTTTGTTACCTCAGACTATTTAAATTTACTTACCTGTTTTATTATCAAATAACGATGGTGTGTCAAAATATGTCACATGCATTAAATTTGAAACTAAAAGGATTTCAAAGAATTCACGAAGGATGGTATGGACTTAATAAAAAAACTTTACAAAATGTTTCAGCCATAAATATTTCAAGGTCCTTCCTCTATTCAGATATATTTTCATCGTGTCTAAAAACCATAGAAAAAATTAATGTTGTCGTTTTGTGGTAAAAGTTTTTAGATAATATATACCAATAACGGAAATTAAAAATGGTATTGTTCCACTAAACGGAATTTATAAGAATTTTCAAAATAAGGTGAAAGTGAAATGGGTCGATAGTTGCAAGTTCACAGCCAACTCCTGATATCCGGATCACTAGAAGGTCCGGACCGCGGTGTGAATGGAGGGGACGGGTGTTGGAAGTGTCGGAAGTGTCGCGTGTGGCCCCCGCCCCCGCCCCCGCCCCCGCGAAGGCGGCACGACCCCCGGGCCAGAGGCGGGCCCGCAACCCGGTAGCGGCTATTAGGCCCCTGTTATTACATGTCGAACGCGTGGCGAGATGGCTGATACAGCGTTATGAATGCAAAGCAGCGAGTGGTCGTCTCTGAATGCTGAGGACCCTGATGCATTCCTCCGCGGACTCGCCCATATCTCCCCTGATATCTGATCATCGGTCGTTGAACCTGGACGTTGGACGTCCCTTTTAGGAAGTTTCTCTTCTGAGGTCGGTCAGGCCTCACGGATGGGATTCCCCCACGAACGTTATCGGAAATGTTTAAGACGTTTGAAATGATCTGAATTGTGTAGACGTTAATCCACATCAGGGATTATCATATCCAACGACCATCGCTTATAACCGACAATTGTGACCTCCAAGAAGCTGGATTACAGGACATGTGCCGTACCAGTGTTAATTTTTATCCATGGTTTAGGATGAATCGTTACTGTATTTGAGAAGGGCAAGATACTGAAAACATCCCAATCTGTACAAAGTATAAATTTAATTTTATTAACCCTATACATCTAAATAGCACACTCACATGAAAATCACATCCCATAGGTTAAAGACCGTACCTTAAAGGATCGTACCTCAAAGGCGTTGCCATTCCTGGAGTCGCTAGAAAATAGTTGAACACTGGTTCAAGATTACTTGAGAAATCGCTTAAATGTACACGGAGATTCTTTGCTTCAGTTCAAATTGTGATGTGTGTTAAATTTATTCATATGCTTCTAGTCATAGTGACGTTTAAGGAAAAATTCTCCTAAATGTTTGAAATCCATACTTAAATAATTTAACTGTAATTAATTTGGGTAGATATGTGAAATGTAAGTTATATTTTATTCACGTAGCTTTAAAACACAGCTCAATATATTAATGCAAGGAAATTAAAATTGAAAACCGCCATGGCTTTTATTTAGTAAGGCCTTTCTACTGGGGCGGTGGCGACGTCCTGTAATCCAACCACTTTGAAGTCACGAATTTCGTTGTGAGCGATGGTGTAGTGTTCTCTTGTGTGGATTAACGTCCGCACTATTGAATACTACGTTAATCCGCAAAAGACCAACCTAATAAACCAGTACGTAATTCAGAGGCAGTGGTTCGGACTCCACGTTAAACTATAGGTCCATTAGATATGTCATTGATTTTTGGGCAATTAATTAACAGTTCTGTCTAAGGAACGTGTCCTTAGTCAGCAACAAGACTACAAGATCGCGCCACAATAATCTTACACTCATTTCTCATTCATACTTGGCTTAAATACCTGGTCAGGTTACCGTTTCAGTAACTAACTATGGCTGCATTTAGAACAAAACCTAATACATCCGATGTGCTCAACAGTGAATTTGTATAGCTAACTTGGATAACAAATCCATACATTACTCAGTACCCAGGTCAATAAAATCACTACTTAATTCGTTCTACTTATCGACCGTAATTGTGCCTGAAACTAGTGGATCTTAAAATATCAACCTCTGAATGCAATGCATTCATACGTCACCGGACAAACCACTATTTAGTTCAAGTATTAATAGGAAGCAGCTACCGAGCTACTGCGCTATCCAGCATCGGTGAATACGTAGCGAGTTTGAGCAAAACTAATAATATTCTAAGATAGCCTTACGTTCACAATGCGACATGTCTCCAATAAGGCTGCGGCCCACCCGCTCGCTCGCTTCAAAGTCAACCGAAATCCCGATTAGGCAGCATCAGACGTCGATACCGATCTCTTCCGTCTGAATTAATGGCTCCTGAATTTATTGGCCGAGATGTATGTCGATAGTGTGATTTATTTCGCGGGCTCGCGGGCCCGCTAAGTGCGTGTGGGTTTTTTATCTCGAGGTCGAATCATAACTCCAGAAACAGCGATAAACCCGGGCCGAATACAGAGTTTCCTGCGTTCCGTCGTTCCTTATCTCGGTTTAGTCAGCGGTTGCGATCGCCAGAAGTGAGGGATTCTGGGAAGCGCTGAGTCGAACGTGACGCTGGGAAAGTTGAAAGTGTGGAATTTTATCGAAATATTTAAATATAAACAGCAAATCAGTGACTACGTTATAAATCAACTTATATTTTTTGGAATTTCACAAAACATCGCTGTGATGATGGTTTTTAACGAAAAAACCTTTTCGTTATTAGTTTAATTTAAAACAACAATCTAATATCTAGTGATATAACTGATCACAGTCAAAAGACCTCAGTACAGGATAAATCATGCTAAAAATCAGCGCAAAAATAATAATAATAAATGATTTTGTTGTCATTTAACTTTCCTAGTAATGGACAACGTCTAATACATGTTACTTAAATATTATGTACAGTATTGATTAACAGTGAAGACTAAAAAAACAGAGACAACATACATGGTGAAATACAGATAAATAAAAAATAAATGTCAAAATGCAGTACATTGCACAAAAAATTAACGAATAGAGTTAAATGGATTATTCACAAGTAGATTGTACAGTTTAGCTTTATATATATATTTACAGGTAATTCTTTTAAATCTACAATATATTTAGTCTACATCTTCAGACCAAGAACTAAATAACAGTTTTGTGATCCGGACAGCGTTTAATAAGGTACATCTATATAAGTGCTATTACTATATTATATTCCAAAAAGGTTCATCTCATGTGAACACCAACCCTAGGGCATCGTGGATTCCAAAAGAGGTCTAAGTTCTATTCTGCTACGCCCTTGTATAGGCACCACTTGACCAAGAAGGAGCTTATACTTTATACCTACTTTTATAATTTATTCTTTTAACTGGAATGTCGACAAATCCAGGTCCGTGCATATGAGTCTAAGACTTAAACTAAAAATATACATAAATAACTGAAACAAAAAAAATAATAATTTACATAATCCACAACACAACACAAGAATTTTGTTGAAAAACCATAGCATAAACCATCCATCACCATAAACATACTAATATGCTTCTGACAGGTAATATTTCCTAAAAAATTTACGCACAAACTCTACATATTTTACAAACAAACTTTTATTTGACTTACACACAGAAATATCTTCATAGATCAGAACTGGAGTCATACTTAACTAAAATTAGATTATGATAACTTTTATGGTAATTACCTAAATAACATTATTTTATTATTACTTATACGAATTAGTTTGAGTGATGATAGAATCGTTAGATTACATCCACGAGTACCTGATCCGCAGACTTCATAGGAACCAGATCGTAATTGAAAATATATGATAATTTCATTGATAAAAAACTGTCATGTAAGGAACATTACATGGAAACACTGATGGTTTGTCCAAATCCTATGTTTGGAGTCAGATCGTTGTGTAAGATTGATAATGGCGAAAATAAAATAATGCTTTATTCTACAAGTTAAAACACGTCAATGATTTGAAGTTAAAAACAACAAAAATCAAAAAAGTGGCAATTCACAAAGAAAAAATTCAAAAAACCATGATCTACAAGATCGCGCCAAATCATCTTAAAGGTACTTCAGACTCTAAAAGCTCAGTTTATGTTTAGGATGCAAGAATGCCTGGAAATTCTTCGAAATGAAGTGAAAATAGTCTAAGGAAAATTTGTAAAGCGTTTGGAAAGCTGTATTATAGGGTTATAGTTTCGCGAAACCCAGATGATTCAGGATCACATATTGGATGCTGACACCTCCTTACTCTGATAATTGAAATGTTCCACTTTTCAAACCTCGGTCGTTTCCAATCAGATACAGAGCAAATCTCGTGTGCCACACCTTCACCTCCAGATCCCGGACGTAAATCGTGCACCTCGCTCGCCACGCTCGTTATTCCGCTTCATTAGGCAATGCTGGGGAAAAATCAATCGTCGGGATAGGTTTTAATTAGGGAGAAGAAGAAGAAGATGTCAGGAGAGGAGCGACAAGGCTCGTTTGTTGGTGACGTCACACAGATAAAATCTCGGTTCTCACCTTCGCTCCTAGACCTCCAGACCTCCGGACCTCCTAATGGTCGCCTTCGGCTTCACACTCGCCCCGAGGATGACCTGTTACTCCTACAGCTGGTAGCAGGATGGCGGAGGCTGGGGTTGCTTACCTTGAAAGTGATGGTCAGCGGTTGGCATTAAACACAGTATACCACGAAGATTTTTAAACATGCATCGAACTTTTGTAAACTTTACACAGTTTACAAAGTAGGTTCTAAAAATATTCTGGGAAAATTTCACTTCCCTAACCTTCGAAGAAAAAAATGGTGATATATTAAAAAACGATAGTTTATAAAATAAAATATTTTTACTATGCAATGTGACTTAAAAAAATTGGATATAGCCTAATGAAAACCTTTAAAGTCCAAAATTATTCAAACTGTAACCCATCCACAGCAACACACTGATAACAGCGCTTAAATGATTCGTCAGCTCTTACAACGAAACTCCACCGTATCCAGAGAAGCTCCTCTTCTATTTATCGTTTTAATTCCTCGTCATTATTGAAGATATGGGTATAAACATTTTCCTTCAAATAACCAAAAAAAGAAGTCACAAACAGTTAAATCTGGTGATCAGGGTGGCCAATCTAAAAAATGCTTGTATTTACTTCCCTGCGAGAAATATGTTAGATCATGGATATGTCTGAAGGGAATGGTCTCAGTTTATCTAAACAGCTGTTCTTATTTTTTACTAGCCAAAGTACCCGTTCTTCGCACGGGCTAAAAAGGCTAAAAGGTGTAGGCTCTACTGATACATTTAAGGTATTGTTAATTAATTCTTCATTGTTTACAAAATGACAAAACAGGAGTGTCTACAACATTTCAAAGTAACATATGTCAAATATTGGGAGAGGATAAGGATTAATGTAATAGAGACAGTCGTCGGAAAAAAACTTAAAATCTACCATTCCGCTATTTCAAATAATTCACTAATTTCGATCCAGCAGTTTATCTGAAAAATCAACTTTATTTCTTCTTCTTCCCGAACTGTCAAAATATAGTGCAAACGGATGTTGTCATTAGAAAATGTAAACATTGAAACCTAGGACGGTCACGGCAGCTCTTTCTTCTTCTTCTCGAACTGTCAAATTTTAGTATTCACAGCTGTTGACATTCAAGTAATTTTATGTTTTCATCCTCTAAAAATGTAAACATTGAAACTTAGGACGTTCACAGGGCGTAGCCCGAGAGGATTTTAAGGAAATGAGTATGCCTATGTGTTGCATGAGTTTAAGATCTACCTTTGCCTAAAATTTCAAACCGGTCGGTTCAGTATTTTTCGCATTCACTTGCCACAACAAACCCACAAACCCACAAACACACAAACCCACAAACAAACATACAGACACCACCTCTTCTTTATAGTATTATAGATTAAAAATTCAATAAAATAGATCGGTAGTTTATATGGAAACCTGTTACATGTTTTCCATCTTAAAAACCACCAACACCCCCCAGAGCTAAGACATATCCATGTCGGAATCACTTCCACGACTAATTCAACGGTCATGAAGGTTGTCATTTAGTAATTGCTTGACATGATTTGCGAAATGAGGTGGAGCAACTTTACTTTAATTTACTTATGAATTAATACTTTCATCATTTTACATCATGGTAACAAAACATCCTGCAGTGTTCCTTGTAGCAGCAAACCTGCATACTCTTTCCCATGTTATGGGGAATGGGCAAACTCTCTTTTCTATTACGGATTGATCAAACCTGTTATATGAAATAAAACATTAAATAGCCTACTGTAATGAATTTTATTCCTCTTAAAAATTACAAATAAAGTATAATGTACAGATAAAGAATATAAGTTGACCACTTTCGCCTGTAACTGTGGTCAACTGTAAAATGTAAAAAGTCACTTTGGGAGTCAACCATACTAAAATTCACACATTTAGTTTCATTCACAATATCACATTATTGATTTGGAAATTCGCTGAGTACGCAGGTCTGCTGTGACGGGAGTTTAGTCTTTGTTTCCAAAACAACCGTTATCTCTGTGATCGCGAGTGTTCGGGGCAGGAAAATCATTAGCATTAACCATACTAAAATTTACACATTTAGTTTCATTCACAATATCACATTATTGATTTGGAAATTCGCTGAGTACGCAGGTCTGCTGTGACGAGAGTTTAGTCTTTGTTTCCAAAACAACCGTTATCTCTGTGATCGCGAGTGTTCGGGGCGAGATACTGCTGATAACAAGCTCCCAACTTCCTCAGCACTAAATCGATCAAGACTTATCGCTTCCATCCACGTTCTGCAAACAATTTCAACATAAACTATACAATTTATTTTTAAATTTTTTGTAAATTGTTTAAAATATAAAAAATCGATACGATAAAATTTTACGTCTACGAAACAAAATACCCCCGATGCAGCAGACCTGCGTACTCAGTGAATTTCCAAATCAATAATTTAATAATAATATATGACAAGTTGTGTCAATTTCTGTAGATAAATGTGACAGTTATTTGCCTATTAGATTAGATTAGATTACTGAAATAACACCCATACCACAAGATAGGTATTTTAAGCCAAGTATGAATGAGAAATGAATGTAGGATGATTGTGGCGCGATCTTGTAGTCTTTGTTATTGACTAAGGCTGACACGTTCCTTAGACAGAACTGTTAATTAATAGCCCAACAGCCGATGGCAACTAAGGGACCTACAGTTTAACGTGGAGTCCGAACCACTGTCTCTGAATTACGAACTGGTCTAAATATGAGGAAGGGTTTGCGGATTAACGTAGTATTCAATAGTGCGGACGTTAATTGGCAGTACATCAACCGACCATCGCTCACAACTATTCACAATTCGTGACGTCACCACCGTCCCAGTCCCTTAGATGCCATTAGATGTCTGAGAAACATGTCAGCCTTAGTTATTATCAAGGTTAAAGATCGTGCCACAATTATGATATACTCATTTCCCATACCTGGGTAGGTCGCCATTTCGGAAAGGTAGTAAAGGTAGTACAACCAACGGTTTATATTAACCATCCGTTAAATAACCGTGAACACAGGAAATGATCACCCACTAATCAAGATATCGAGACAGCTTGCACCCGTGGGTGTGCACAATGTCCACCGGTGAATAGGCAATAACCGATAATGCGGGTCAGTTGATTGGTCCAACAAGGGGAACGGTGCGCGGGTCCGGTGTTCCGGTCCTGGGTCCACCGGTCCAAAGGCCGTCAATATGAGTTAATTAAGAGTGACCACCGTAATGAAGGAGTGAAGGAGTGTGAGGAGCGTATCTCCACAATTTATCTTCTCTCGTTGACACGTGTTGCGGTTCTAATGAAGTGTTTCTTTATCTGCCACCCTCCCCTACAATGTGATCGGCGACCGTGGACTCACAGTGATCGTCGGTTATTTTCTCAAACTGAAGCGAAAGAGAGGTAGACGTTTTTTTGTAGAGTCAAAAACGTGTACCCGTTCTTTGTACGTTAAGTAAGACTCAATATTAAGAACTATTACCTAACTCAATACAGTGTTAACCCTAAGTCAAAAACAAAAATACCTTATTTAAAAAAATTTTAATCGCGATTTTTCTGTATGGTGACTTGTTCTATAATCCAGCTCATTTGAAGTCACGATTTGTGGATAAGCCAATTATTTGTTAATCAAACTAACAATTGTGGATGTGTGGATATGTTATTAGACTACCATTACCATTACCATTTGAAATGGCGACCTACCCAGGTAGGTATTTTAAGCCAAGTATGAACGAGAATTGAGTGTAAGATGATTGTGGCGCGATCTTGTAGTCTTGTTACTGACTAAGGCTGGCATGTACCTTAGACAGGACTGTTAATTAATAGCCCAACAGCCGATGACAACTAAGGGGCCATAAAATGTAAAATGTAATGTATTTTCAAACCCAAATCGTACTATTTATGTGTACTCTCTTTCGTTAAGTACTTTATTAGAAAAATGTGACATCGGGTGATGTAGTATCTTATTTTATAAGAAAGACTTATAATTAGAGTGACTGGTTTTTGGTCAATTGAAAGACATTCATTAATTATTCAAACACAACCTGAACGACCAAACAGTTTTCACAACCAGTGAAACGTACTGAATGCGATATGCCCCGGTGTGGATTAATGTAAAATACCATCCTCATAATTACACCAATTCGTAATTCAGTGGTTCGGACTCCACGTTAAACTGTAGGTCCTTTAGAATCAATTGACTGTTTAGCTATTAATTAACAGTCCTGTCTGAGGAACATGTCAGCCTTAGTTAGTAACAAGACTATAAGATAGAACCACAATTATCTTACACTCATCTCTCATTCGTACTTGGGTTAAAATATCTACCTTGAAAGGACGACATTTCAGCAATAGCTATAGCTATAGTCGGCAATACAGTGTTATTCAAACTCGAAACAAGATTTTGAAATACAGTTACTTTACTTGTATAAGGATTTTGTCAATTTTAAATGAACAAAAACATTCTCCAAAATTTATAAAATACAAGTTGTTTCATTCTATCGATTTCCAAACCGTTATAAAAATATTTCGATTAGTGATTCAAGTGATGATAATACGATAAGCTATCGGATTATCGTTATCGGTATATCGTTATTCAATATTGACTTACCCTCCAATCTGATGTAAACAAATATAAAATCC
This sequence comes from Nephotettix cincticeps, assembly GCA_023375725.1. NCBI lineage: Eukaryota > Metazoa > Arthropoda > Insecta > Hemiptera > Cicadellidae > Nephotettix > Nephotettix cincticeps. Next base: position 8,058,555 of record CM041786.1, on the reverse strand, counting down.
CAAAAGATTACAAGCTTTATCACTCAAACACTTGTCAGATAAGTTAAATGATTCACAAACTATTTTAAGAGTATTGAAACAGGAAATAAAGAAATCTGCGTTGTCTTTCCCAAAGCTATAAAGTAACAGTGACATTTTGTTGGGTATACCAGGAGGTTTACAATACATAATGGTGGAAAAACGGAGTTGTTTTCCAGGTTTACAGATAATGTTCAGTAAAAGTAGGTAACTTTCATAATAAATAATAAATTAATATTCCAGTAATAAGACGTACATTGCCAAATAAACCATTGAACTTTCATAAAGTAAGTTCCGTGTCCTTATTCTCTCTGTTACTCCAGGAGATCCACACAAGCTTCTGTAGTTTGGACCAAGCAGAAAAATAACACCATTTTTGTAGTGTGCACCAGCCAATGGACTTATAATTTTCACCAAATATCTACCTAGGTTGGCCATCATTTAAGCTAAAAGAATTGAAGTATTAATTTGAACTAAAACAATACGATAAACTTCACTTGGACGTTGAAATAGCGAGCAATTATTTTTGAAACCTTATAATAGGTTGTGTATTTATTATACTTAACGTATAGCACTTGTATATTTTAAAGATTCATCAGAAATCTCCAAAACGGATAAGTGATGTTAAATTGTTTGTACGCGAGAGTGGGGATTGCAATGAACAAATGGTACAATGTAGATTTAGGTTCGTCAGGAAAAACTTGGCCAAGAAGTAACAACTGTTTTATAAATTTAAACCAAAGACCTCTAGACATACATCTTGAAGTCACATGGTGGCAATACTGGTAATCCTCTCAGATTCTCCCCCGTGTTCTTCTCCACTAAAGACCACTAAACACACAGTTTGAAGACAGCGTAGTGGCAACACTGCAATCCTGTCAGTCTCCAGTCTGGGAATGTACGTTTACTTACAAACCAAAGACCACTAAACACATAGTTTGAAGCCAGCGCAGTGGCAATACTGACAATCCTCTCATACTTCGGTGGGAATGTACGTTTCCGTACAAAACAAAGACCACTAAAAACATAGTTTAAAGCTAGCGTAGTGGCAACACTGACAATCCTCTGTCTCCGATCTACGGGAATGTACGTTTCCGTACAAAACAAAGACCACTAAAAACATAGTTTAAAGCTAGCGTAGTGGCAACACTGACAATCCTCTGTCTCCGATCTACGGGAATGTACGTTTACTTACAAACCAAAGACCACTAAACACATAGTTTGAAGCCAGCGTAGTGGCAACAATGCTATCCTGTTAGTCTCCAGTCTGTAGGAATGTACGTTTACTTTACAAACCAAAGACCACTAAACACATAGTTTGAAGCTAGCGTAGTAGCGACACTGCAATCCTCCCAGACTCCGTTTTATGATACTTTATGTTTTTCCAAATCAAAGACCTAACAAGTCAAACAGAGTCAAACACATAGTTTGAATCCAGCGTAATGGCAAAACTGCTATCCTGTCAGTCTCCAGTCTGTGGGAATGTACGTTTACTTACAAACCAAAGACAACCAAACGCACAGTTCGAAGCCAGCGTAGTGGCAACACTGACAATCCTCTCAGACTCCAGTCTGTGGGACTGTACGTTTCCTTTATCAGGCATTATCAGCTGTCCTAAAAGCCGCAGCACGAAGTGATGGCTAGGACTGATAGTTTTCACCATAAACTCAACAAGAGATCCACGATAACGATAGGACTGAGTGACTATCTCCCTCTCTCTCTCTCTCTCTCTCTCTCTCTCTGTCTCCCCCCGCGCTGCATTCCCCTCTCAAAGTCAAAATATTTGCCAACCGCGCAAAGCTGATTGGCCGACGAGCGGTCACGTCTACAAACTCCAAATCCCAAGGCCAAGATGGAATCGCGGTTTGATGCTGGCACCTCATTGCCACGTTCGGTCCACATTCCAGATAAAGAAAATTGCGGTTGTAAATTTGGATTTATGTGGTGGAGAAAATGGTGATTCGGGGTTCAACCTGATGTGATTGTGTTGAAAGAATTGAATTAGATTCGTAACGTTTTAGAAATTTTAAAATATTCAATCCCATGAAATGAATGAAATAGGTACGCTATCAGTTGTGTTTTAGTTTTCTCCTTTCACAAAAATACAATTACACGCTTACACTAGACTAACACCAACATGGGTTAAAGGGTAACCAATATAATCCGTGGAATGCTTTACAACTTTGAATTAATGCTGTAATTTAATCAAAGTAGCTAATTACATTAGTGGATAACCATGACATAATTAAATGCCTCAAAAATACACAGAAAGTTTAAATGATGAAATTTCAAACTTGTTACGTAATTGCCTGCAACGAGTGTATTAAAATATTGAGTAAATATTGTTTTACGACACATTATTATAATTTTAGTTCGTTTTTGGAAGACTCGAAATCACACGATTTATGTGTAGTATTAACACAATACGCATGTAACGAATGAAAAGTAGATTTATAATTACTAAAAAACCTATTTAGCCATCTTAAAACCCAGATAAGAACTAATTGCAACGACAAACTCGGCCAGAAGTTAAAAAAGTAATATAAATCAAAGTTATCGCCCTCCAAAACACCAACACTTTAAACATTAATTTGTGGTTAACCAAGTTAAAAAACTCCGGACGTGAATTTATTATCTGGTTTTCCAACGGCCGCGGGCGTTGATTTACGAGTGAAGCTGGTCAAGATAAGAGAGATAAGAGGTAAGGAGGGACTCTGAAGACCTCAGCTGATGATCAGGTTATCAATATGACTAGGTGGAAGAGTGGGAGATGATGAAGATCAGGGAGATAAATAACAGGTACTGATAACTCGGTTGGTGATAACGTTATCACTATGACTATATGACTAAGATTGGGAGATGAAGGAAGAAGATATCTGAAATAGTAGGTACTGAAGGACACGGCTTAATTCATCATCAACCGATTTAACAAGTGCCACATTGCTCGTTTTATAAATTAACAAATGTTTCACACATACACAACGAAATATAGCAATAAAAGATTACACACAAACTAGTGTGTGTACGACAACAAATAATTTTAAAACTATATCACAACGATAACATAACATCAACAGCTTATTAAACACCAAACCATTCGCTTGCAGGTACGTATAGTGAACTATGGTTAACTGGGATAGTAACTGGTTTAGTCTTAAGGAAATAACAACGATAGTTCGTGAATTGGTGTTCTATTCGCTATAGCTATCACTTAATAATCGTATTTTCTGGGTCGATTGGTATCATTGTAGTTTTATTTATCATTATAACTAGGTTACTATAATCGGAAAATCTAGAAAAAAGATACGGGAGATAGCAGGTACTGAAGGACTCAAGATAAGGGACATAGCAGGTACTAAAGGACTCAAGATAAGGGAGATAGCAGGTACTGAAGGACTCAAGATAAGGGAGATAGCAGGTACTGAAGGACTCAAGATAATGGAGTTAGTTGGTACTGAAGGACTCAAGATAAGGGAGATAGCAGGTACTGAAGGACTCAAGATAAAGGAGATGGCAGGTACTGAAGGACTCAAGATAAGGAAGTTGGCTCCAGTGACCTGACTGGAGCCAGCTCCTGGTTTCGAATCAAGTACGTTCAGTCGTCACCTACGACTGTGTTAAATTCTGTGTTAAATTTCGGAATTCCATGGACTTTTGTGTCAAGTATGCAAAGAAGGTCTGTGGTTGAGTATAGACTTCAAAAGCCAACTAAATTCCACACAACAAACCATCAATAAGGAAACGCTGAACGCACTGATTTTCCAACATACCATTAGATAATTCACGGGACCGTGGGAAGTGACATGTGAGCCCCGGGCCCATCACTTTCCCCGGATCCGGTGTTTTACCCGCCAACGCCAGAGGTCGCGGGCACCCGACAATGTAGGAAAGTCGAAACGAAACCGGGATCGTGTTAACAAGCTATTTATGGTTTCCTATTAGAGGTGTGAGGGAAGGTGTCGATTGGGCGAGATGCGATAGCGTATGTGTTATTACTGGGCGATACCATCAACAAATCATAGGCCGGGATTCACGAGCGGCCGCGGCGTGCAGATCACGGATAGCTGCACTCCAACTCGTGTTCAATATTTAATTACAAACGTATAAACTAGCCGGTGATATGTAGAACACGGTGTTGGCCACGGTATTTGCATAGGTGGGCGTGCCGTGCCGCGTGCTGCTTGTAAAGAGCAGAAACTGTGGATACCTAGAACAGTAGAGATGTTCCGAAAGTTGACTGTGACGGTGGCGACATCCTGTAATCCATCTACTTGGAGGTCACGAATTGTGGATAGGTGTAAGTGATGGTCGGTGGGTGTAGTGTTCTCTTGTGTGGATTAATACTACGTTAATCCGCAAAGACCCTCCTCAAAATTTGACCAGTTTGTAATTGAGAGGCAGTGGATCGGATTCCACGTTAAATCGTAGGTCCCTTAGTTGCCATTGGCTGTTGGGATATTAAAATAACAGTCCTGTCTCAGGAACATGTCAGCATTAGTCAGTAACAAGACTACAAGATGTGTGTTCTCTTGTACGTATTAACGTCAGCACTATTGAATACTACGTTAATACGCAAAGACCATCCTCATAATTAGACCAGTTCGCAATTCAGAGACAGTGGTTCGGATGCTTTTTTATCTCGACCACGAAAAAGCCTTAAAATTATACGAAAATCAAGTTCCATCTTATTAATGAATCGGTTCAATTGACTAATAACTCATAATTTTACCTCAAGCTGATAATTTAATGAAAAGCAGTACAGTAAATTATTCTTAGCGCCGACAAAAATGTTAATTTTTTTAACAGATTGAAAAGAATAAAGACCCTTGAGGTTGGATAGAGCAGTTTTAAAGGATTTCGATCCTTATACTTAAAAGGAGGATATTTGGAGGACTTGAAAGACCAGTAGATATCGTGTTCTACGAGATTGTGGATAGTCATGAGCGATGGTTAATGGATGTGACATTCCCCGGCGTGGATTAACGTCCGCACTATTGAATGCTGCATTCATCCACGTAGACCATCCTCGAAATTAGACCAGTTCGTAACTCAGAGGCAGTGGTTCGGACTCCACGTTAAACTGTAGGTCCCTTAGTTGCCATCAGCTGTTGGACTATTATTTACCAGTCCTGTCTAAGGAACATGTCAGCCTTAGTCAGTAACAAGACTTCAAGATCGTGCCACAATTACTTACACTCATTTCCTATTCATACTTGGCTTGAAAATACTGTACCTATATTGTGGTTGGGTACACTAAAGACTGCTGTAACAATCACGAATAAATACATTGAGGATAATTATGAGCGGTGGTTGGTGAATACTATCCCATCGACTGTTTGGATTAACGTACGCACTATAGAGTTCTACGTTCATCCGCATAGACCATCATGATAATTAAGAGGCAAAAGTGGTTCGGGTCCCACGTTAAACTGTAGGCTTCTTAGATGCTATAGTAACTCCACGATTTAGGGTTATTAATTAACAGTCCTAATAGTCATTCTCATTTCTCATTCATCTTAGCCTAAAACACCATCTTCATTTCTAAAAAAATGTGATACAAAACTGATATCACAAGTAATAAAGATATATTGTATAATTTTGACCCTACCATAAAGTGTATATATATACATATATATATATATATATACATATATATATATATCTGTGTGTGTCTGTGAACACGATAACTCTCGTAAAAATGTCCGATCGAACCAAATTTGGTAGAGACGTGTATTCCTACAAATGCTCGGACGAGTTCGTAAACCAGATATATCGGTCAATAACGGGTAGTTTGGGGGGTTTTGTACCCCAAAATGGGGTTTTTTGCGTTTTTCACATGTAATTTTTAAATGTTTCTATTTTATTTCACCATTGGAATCATTAAAAAACTACACAATTAATTTAAAGTTCTATCTCCACGGTTACCGAGATATTAAAAATCTAAACCAGTACTTGTATTGTGGGGCTCAATGTTAATATGGAGGATAAAAATTAAATTTCCCATAAATATTATTTTGGATATAAAATTGATATTTAGCTTCAATGTGGTTGAGATCTATTCATAGTAATCATAGTATGTGTTTTTATGGCAAAATATATATTTCCCATGTTTCATATAGGGAATGAAGTTTTAGCTTCAGATTTGATGATTGGTATAAAAAAATAAAAATTGTTTATGTTAGAATGTACTTTATGTTATATATGCGAACCTGCACACTCTTTCCCATGTTATTTATAGGATAGGCAAATAGTCCTTTTTCATTTAAATCTAAATTTATCTAAATTTAAATATTAATAAAAAATTTTTAATAAATATGTAGCATATTGGTCCATGTGTTTCCTCTACTAAGTAATATTACTACGAAAAGAATTTTGTTTATAACTAAATTATTCCCAGTTTAATTTGTAATATATTTTGGTTTTTTAATAAATCTGAAATAATTCTCATGTTTATTGAGATTTTTATAAAACTTGTCAAATATTATTATTATTATTATATTATTGATTTGGAAATTCGCTGAGTACGCAGGTCTGCTGTGACGGGGGTATTATTACACTTGTCCATCTACGAAAACAACAAACATTTTATAGTGAAAAATGAACGTTTTCCTTTTGAAATCAACACGACAGCCGGGTCTGCTAAGCCCACAAAGTGAGGAATGAACCCCCCTGTGCAAACTGGGAAGCAATTACCTTTGGACAATTAATTTACAAGAAGAGATAAGCCTTACGTATAGGAGATGAATATAAACAGAGGGCGTTGTCTTGACCGATAACAGGGCGGGGGCGGTATTGGAGGGAAAGGTGATAAGAAGCTTCTGGAGCGCGCTGATAAGGGAACCAACGACGTTCCATTATACATACGAGTGGAATCGAGATGCTGCGATGCCGTGATAAGAGGCTCAGCGTCAATACGCGGGGAGGGGGGGCAGGACACAGCTCTGTGATAAATTAAATTGAAATTATATCTGACCGTTGAGTGCATCCGAGAATTGAATATTCACTGATCGTTCAGTCGGAATCACTTCCCCTAAATGGGCTCGAATCTAACGATTCTTCTCCGAGTGGTATCGCACAGATATATTTTTACTTCAATGTAGTGGAAATCAGTACGTAATTCAAAGGCAGTGGTTCGGACTCCACGTTAAACTGTAGGTCCCTTAGTTGGGCTATTAATTAACAGTCCTGCCTAAGGAACATGTCTGCCTTAGTCAGTAACAAGACTACAAGATCGCACTTACACTCAATCCTCATTCATACTTGTCTTAAAATACCTACCTTGTGGTAGTGTCGCCATTTCAATAATCTAATCCAACCTAATCAATATAGTTTAATTTTAAATTAATAAAACGGTTTATTGTACTCGCTTAGTTACTTATTTTCCATGTAATTATTACATTACGGATGGGACCGTGGCATGTACTGATATCCAGCTACTTGGAGGTCACGGATTGTGGATAGTTGTGAGCGATGGTCGGTGGATGTAGTGATCTGTTACGTCCGCACTATTGAATACTACGTTCATCCGTAAATACCTTCCTCATAACTAGACCAGTTCGTAATTGAGAGGCAGTGGTTCGGACTCCACGTTCAATCATCTGTTGCTCTTTTATCATTCATACTTTGCTTAAAATACCTACCTGGGTAGGTTAAAATTTAAAACGTTTAAAAGATGTATTTTTGTAACGCTTATTTTTAACGACAGCACCCATTGAGATGAAACCTATTTTAATTTTGACATGGATTTGTCTTAGCTCTTAGCGGGTGATGGCAATTTGCGCGACCAAAATTTGAAACAGTGACGTGATTTTGTTAGTGATACCTATGATCTAATCTATTTCCCACAGGAAAGTAAAAATACAAATACAAACATTTTGTATACCTTTTGGAGAAGGTTTAGTTTACTTTCAATTTACCTACAACCTATAACAATAAAGTAATTGGCTTTCAAAACCCAGTTTTAAACTATACTAGCAATATTTTTATATTTTTTACAGAAATATCACAGTGACGTTAAACGTTAGATAGTAACAAGACCAGAGGTTGGACAGAGTGGAGTAGAAAAAACATAATACAGTAACAGTCTCTATATATAAAATTGAATGTATGTACGTATGTCCTTTATGCGTTGCCAAACTACTCATCCGATCGCCATGAAATTTTAGGAAATGCCATCTAAATCATTCATTAATGTAAAACTATGAAGTAAATATGTGCTGTAAAAAATGAACAGCTTTGTTCGTCAAGTTAGTAGTTTACGGTTTTTGGGAATTATGTATTTATATTTTTTATTGTCTGTCTCATAAAAAGTCACGTATTTATATGTTGGCCAAATAAAAAATAATTACAATGTTTATACATATTACGTTTATTATAATAATCAGCTGTTGTAGATCTTTCCTTTAAAAGCCGTATTACAGTTGAAAATTGTGAGAATTAATCCACTCAGATTTATTTGTTTTATGGGAATGTTATTAATATGTCTTATCGTTTCAGTATTTCTATTCACTATGCCGCGACCCAGAATATATAACCTTTCACAATGAAGCCATAATGCTTTTCGAATTCAGAACATTTCCAATCTTAAAGTTAACATGTATTTACTGTCAGGCGTTACGAAGATCGCCGGGTTAGCTAGTATCTTATACTGTATATTACGTCTACCGAATCGCGTTTTCAATTTAAATAAACGGTAAAGAAAATTTGGTAGAAAATTGGAAAGGAAAAATTATCTCCAAAGGAGAACGAGGCGCGAGGAATTCATGTAAGTAGTAAATAAGTGGCAAAGGTTCAGTAAATCGGGAGCGCTTATCTTCGACGTGGTCTGGATCGCTAGGCGCCAAACGCCTAACAAATGCCTCCTTCCTCCTTGCATATCACCAAGCGGGAATCTCACTGAATATTTTGAAAAAAAGTCCGGTTAAACGAATATTTTTGAAAGCTACTCATCAAATTTCAGTAAGAAGAGTGCAAACTATGTCATATCACACGAAAGGTTCACTTCGAGGGCGGCCATGACAGTTTACGCTCGTATTGCACACTAGATTTTTCCTACAATAATAAAGTCATTGAGGTTATGTTTGATTTTCCCGCTGGGATAATTGTAAACATAACTTTTAGGTTTCCGGTAACCTCAGTTTCATTGCGCAAAACCGGAAGTTAGTGTTACGGCGACCGTCTATCAGCTGACTAAGCGCTTAGCGCATGCTATTGGTTAGTTTCACATAGATTTGGAGCGTTCCGCGCATGTGATTGGCCGGTTACTTTGCCGCACTAGGGTGGTAATGAGATCATATCCACCCTAGAGCGGGAATGTACTACTTATACGTTCTACCAACAGTACGTTAAACTGTAGGTCATTGGCTGTTGAGCTGTTAATTAACAGTCATATCTAAGGAACATGTCAGCCTTAGTCAGTACGATTGGTTTCATTGGTTTCTGAGAAAAAGGAACAAATGTGTACATTGCGTCTTATGGAGTACCCGCTTTCCCTTAAGGTGGTGCGTGTAAAAATATCGACTATCTTAAAAAAAATTATAATTTTAAATTTTATTTGTTAATTGTCTTATAAATATGCTTTGGCACAATTTTGTCAAGTTCTTAACGGAAACTTTTCGAGTTACAGGGCAATTAATTCAAAAATTTGGCGTTTTTCGTACAAGGAGTGCGGATAAATGGCTTATGTTTTTGAGCTTACACTTTGGAAATGTGGATAAATAACAGACATTTTTTACGTAACCTATGTGAAACTTTTGAATAAGAAATAACATTTCGTTTACTAAAGGAAATGATTTTAACGCCACGTTTTGGATCCGATAATCTTAAAAAATATGTCATTTTGGAGGTCTAAAAATGTTTAAAAATATACAAAAAAACATAATTGTTAACTTAAACGAGTCACTCAGGAAGCTTGCTTGAAATCATATTTGCGTAACGAATAAGCGACACTAGCACCGACCTAGCATATTTCAGTTGTCCCTAACGCCGCTCGCACCGCCTTAAGTACAACTAATGCAATTTTACAGTTCCTAACATACATGCAAAAACAAAATACAAACACTCAGCAGTTTCATCACAAATCAGAGATCGAGCGTGATTTACACAAGAAACCTTTAACTTAGGGACTTTGCCTCGATCGATAAGGCAATAATAGTGTTTGCGTTATCAGCTGATATGTTATCGATGCAGCCCAAGCCCGAGTGGTGGACCAATGGGAGCGAGTGTTGTGAGTCATGTGGTTGACCCGCGAGTGATAAGGGGTGGTCAGAGGTCTCGATATCACCCCTGATATCGCTCTATCAACGCCGATAGTCGGTCAGTAGCTAAGAAATCAAATGTTTTCATTGTAGACAATTTGTAAACAAACTTACTCTCCATAAGGTTAACATTAGAAATTTAAAACGCCATAAAATGGAAACTTATGGGGTTTTCGAAAATATTTTTTCACTAAAACCTTCCCGGACACATGTAGAGCAACTTCCTAAAATTTCATGGCGATCGGATGAGTAGTTTGGCAACGCATAAAGGACATACAGACAGACAGACATACATTCAATTTTATATATAGAGATAGATTATGGATTAAATTTAACTGTCTAGTCACATAAAGCAATATTAAAACACGTGCTTCTGCCATCAGCTGACGTAACCCGGATCATAATGTTACACAAATATAAAAGTGATTTTAAAAAGCCTATTTAATTAAAACCGTTTTTATTATTTCCGTCGAAGAGTTTCTCATAAATTAATGGATCGTACTAGATACCTTCTTGTAGCTTTCCAAAATATTTTTTTAGTGGTAAAAATGCTTAATTAGTATTATTTTTGTTTTGTTTCAATTGTTTAAATGTTATTTTTGTTAATGTATGCTCAACAAAAATATCAAAGCTTTATCATATATGGATCCTGAAAAATGGCTATTTATGTAATAAGAGCGCAAAGGAACCTCTCATATGGCAGCATGAAGCGTCAACTGAGTGTTGCCAGAACTTCGATTATACAAATGATTTTTCCTTCAATAATAAAGACATTGAGGTTATGTTTGATTTTCCCGCTGGGGAAAATGTAAACATTTATCCCAACTTTCAAGTTTCCGGTAACCTCAGTTACATTATTGCGCAGAACCGGAAGTTAGTGTTGTAGGCGACCGTCCATCAGCTGACTGAGCGCTTAGCGCATGCTATTGGTTAGTTTCACATAGATTTGGAGCGTTCCGCGCATGTGATTGGCCGGTTACTTTCCCACAATAGGGTGGTATTTGGTTTACTGCTCCATTACTCCATATGTCTAAAATATAAATATTGATTAAAATTCTCATTATATGTCAATAATCCCAATTAAAAATTGAAATAACTTCTATAGTATTGGAAAAATCTGAATGAATGCACTGGTGAACAACTTAAAAAAACGTGGGACAGGACAAAGGTAGGTAATTTCTAAGGTATATATTTTGAAAAAAAAGAAAACTAGGTACCTGATATGTAGATTTTCTTTCGTCATAATATTTTTATTTCATCAATGGGCACTATTTCCAATACATCTTAATGTTAGGATACTAAGTTTTCCTACAACTGCACAATAACAGTCACACTTCGCTCTGTTCGCAGAACGTATAAGCAGATAAGGATGACAGACTGGTACAAAAAACTGACTGTTGAATTTAAGACTGTATAGTTTGATTGCATGTTGAAGGTAAGCTGGAAACAAACATCTAACACGTTCGCACGCACTCCGTATAACCCCACTAAAATCCCTAACGACATATTCGTTCACTTCTTAACAATATTCTTCACGAGAGGGAATGTAAGCCGTCTAAATATTTCACCAAATGTGAATCGCATTTTCAATAACTTACGTGTAACGGTTTCATTTGCAACGCATTCATCACCGATAATGGTATCAGTCACGTGATCAGCGGCACATTACAGTGTCGTGGAGGAAGTCTTGTCAATATGGCGACCGTCCCGCCGCACATTACCGCCACCGCGGGAAGGAGCCGCAGCGCCGATATCGTCACATATTTCACCCGCTTATCTGCCACCGAATTATCCCCGCACTTTCTCCCGCTTTGACAAATTCACCTGCTATGTTCGTGTCACGACGGGTTTGCTTGAACAGTATTTAAAGTACTGTAAGTGAATTGGGAGTCTCAAGGCTTTTTGGAGTCTAGCTGCTTCTGGTAGGCTTGATAGTTCTTCGTAGTAGGGTTACCTTCTTCAGGGTTACCTTATAAATTCTGAAGTACCAGATTGGGGAATTGTTCTCCCAATCTTGTGTTTTAATCACTAACCCTTTTTAGCTTGAAGGATGGAACTCTCAACGCTCATTCGCAAACTTGAAATTTTTTTACGTGATTTTATGGAAACCCTCTTCCTTGACTTGTTAGGCATCGCCTCAGATCGAGGAAAAGGCACCGATATCGTCACATATTTCACCCGCTTATCTGCCACCGAATTATCCCCACACTTTCCCCCGCTTTGACAAATTCACCTGCTATTTTCGTGTCGCAACGGGTTTACTTTTTGGTTACCTTAGAAATTTTGGACTACCTGAGTAGAGAAGTACGATCAGGGATCTACACTACAATAATTTGTTTACACAGCGATAAAAACTAACTACTAATTATTTTGATCTTAGTGAAGGGTGGAAATCACCACCCGACGACTATCTCAAAAATTTCTCCAACATTGTCAGAAAATATCATGCATTATATTAAATACAATAGTCCATAAAACGTAATCTTTAGACAAACAATACAAATATGTAAGATGAATAGATGTACCTACATGACACGTTGAAATATCTCTAACAACAGTAATAATAAATTATAAAATCACAGCAAGCAAAAAATTAAGTTGAAAATACATGTAGAAAAACTTCTAAATACATACATGCAAAAGAGAAGCTCGAAATTATATACTGTACTTATAAAAAAGAAAGCACAGCATCCTATCACTGGGTCTAAAACTACATGCATAAAACAACTCTAAAAGATTTCAGCTAACAGCAGTTGCAAATAATAACAATAATAAATACTATGAAGACTATAACAATAACAATAAATAATTTACATAGAAATATGCTTGCTATCCATGCTCAAAAATTCACTAACACTATAAAAAGGATGCAAAACCAAGAAATCAAAAACGTCGTTTCTTAACTCTGAGATTATTATTCAATTCTAGTTCTATTATCACTATATGTATATATTTTATTAAATAGCATAGTAACTAATAAACAATGATGTTTTAACGTTGTAAATTGTTCCAAAAATCCTATTTAAATATATTCACTTTTATACAGTAATTGAGACAAGAGAACGCACAAATAAACCCGTCTTAAAACTAGTTGTTTATGATACATTTTCTATTTTTTGTTCCAAACTTCCAACTTTAAAAGCACATTCCTAATCGACGTCCCATTGCTCGTGTAAAGAGCTCAAATATTTCACCAAACCCAATCCTTTTCTACCTTCATTTTTACCGAACCGCATTTGAAGACATAAAACCAAATGGATATCTCTTTAATATCTCTCCACCTGATATCTCTTAAGTGGTTCATAAATTGGAAAACCGATAAATTCGTTCCGGGAAGGTCATTAGTGGAAAATCCGCAAGATAAGGAGAGTCAAGGTAAGACTGGGGCTAATTGTAAACCGATGGCGAGCAATGGTTCGGAACTGGAGTGTGGTGATAAGGAGCTCTACCAGCTGATAGCACCTTCTCATTTACATCAAGGGACACTCCATCAAGCCTGGTAATGGCGAGGTTTATGGTGCACGTGCAAACTGCTAACTTTGTCCATCCTCCGTTTTATTCTTCAAACTTTCTGTGAATAATTTTACCGTTACCTACTTTTTAATGTTCGTAGTTCCTTGGTGAACCGGTTTTATATTCTAACCTAGATTTGAATAGCTATCAATTTCAACCTAGGAGTAAATTGCACTCTCGTGTTAGTTTCAACAGGGGATTTGCACATTTTGAAGTAATTTAGAAACTGAATGAATTTCAGTACCGGAATAAAGATGTTTGTATTTTGATTGGCTGTATGGAAATGTAGCTTAAAAGCGTAGGCTAAGTGAAAAAGAAAATAAATCTAAATTATAATTAATTAAGGTTAGCTGAAAATTCTAAATTGCTTTTTGCATCAATCTGAGGCGATGCCTAACCAGTTAGGGAAGAGAATTTCCATAAAATAACGTCCAAAACATTCGAGTTGACCTTCAAGTTTGCGAATGAGCGTTGAGAGTTCCACTCTTCACCAAATCCAAAAGGATTAGTGATCAAACCCCAAGATTGGGAGAACATTTCCCCAATCTAGTACTTCCGAGTTTCTAAGGTAACCCTGAAGAACCCTGAAGAAGATAACCCTACTACGAAGAACTAACAAGCCCACCAGAAGCAGCTAGACTCCAAAAAGCCTTGAGACTCCCAATTCACTTACAGTATTTTAAATACTGTTCAAGCAAACCCGTCGTGACGCGAACATAGCAGGTGAATTTGTCAAAGCGGGAGAAAGTGCGGGGATAATTCGGTGGCAGATAAGCGGGTGAAATATGTGACGATATCGGCGCTGCGGCTCCTTCCCGCGGTGGCGGTAATGTGCGGCGGGACGGTCGCCATATTGACAAGACTTCCTCCACGACACTGTAATGTGCCGCTGATCACGTGACTGATACCATTATCGGTGATGAATGCGTTGCAAATGAAACCGTTACACGTAAGTTATTGAAAATGCGATTCACATTTGGTGAAATATTTAGACGGCTTACATTCCCTCTCGTGAAGAATATTGTTAAAGAAGTGAACGAATATGTCGTTAGGGATTATACGTGCGTGCCTAAACAGTAGTGTCTTCGAACAGAAAATAATGGCACCATTACTGTGGTTGAAATTTCTTTTAATGCCTAGTCTACGGCATACGTAACGTAATACGTAAATTACAGTAGGATTTTTAAACACTTAATACATTAATTAGAAAATCAGAACTGCATTTACGCAAACCCCTGAACATAGGCTGTTTGTAGCATACTTGTAACAATGAAAGAAACTACCGGTGTACACTGTTATAACTATCAGTCCTTTTCTACAAGTCATTCTTATCTTTCATCTCCAGTTATTCAAGTTTGAAAACCTGAATTCACGTCACATAGTTCCCTTAATTTATAATAGTGTTTAAACATGTTAATTTGAAAGAGTTAAAGGTCGCTAAAAGAACTTTTGTTGTACTTGTTTTTATTCATTATCATAATTTAATTAAAAGAGATGCAAATAGTATAACTTTATATGCAAATTAAACCGTCGCGCGTACGTTATTAAACATATCGTTGAAATTTGATTTTTTGAAATATTTTTACGGTACATATTCTCTTTCGTAAGAAATACACTTGATATTTGAAGTTGAATATATATTCCACAATCAAAAACCAATGTATCATCAAAGAACGTCAAAATCAAGTAGATCTGCATTTTATTTTAATCGATTTATGTTAAATTTCTTCATCTCGAGGGAAATATAAAAGGGAAGTTCACACATGTCATGCATCACTTACCTTTGAAATACTAGTTCATTGTGAGAAATGATTGCCTTGTTCCAAATCACCTTGGCACTTTAATGAATTACCTGAAAAAATTAAAATTAATTAGTGTCGCCTTCGAATTAAATTAAATTTTATATTAAAACCAGCTGACCCGGCGAAATTCGTAACGCCTAACAGTAAACACGTGTTAACTTTTAGATTGGTCATGTTCTGAAGTCGAATAGCATTACGACTTCGTTGTTAAAAATTTGTTTTGTGGCAAAGTTAATAACAATACTGAATCGATAAGACATATTAATAACATTCCCAAAAAACAAATCAATCTGATTGGATTGATTCACAATTTTTCTAATCCAACCTAAAACCTAACAAAACCTAACTGTAACACGGCTTTTATAGAAAGGAAATACAACAGCTGATTATTATAACAAACGTAATATGTATAAACACCGTAATTATTTTTTATTTTGCCCACATAATTATAAACACGTGACTTTTTATCAGACAGAAATTAAAAATATAAATACATAATCCCCAAAAACCGTAAACTATTGATTAACGTGGTGATTAAATCTGTTCATTTTGTACATTACACATTTACTTCATAGTTTTACATTAATGAATGATTCAGATGGCATTGGATAGTAAAGCATATTGCTAATGGAAAGTAAAACAACAGCTGTAGCTTAAGAAATCAAATGTTTTTATTGTAGAACATTTGTAAACAACCTTAGTCCCCATAAGGTTAACATTAGAAATTTAAAACGGCATAAAATGGAAACTAATTGAATTTATGGAAACTGAATATGCCTAAGGCATGACTGGAGCAGAGACGAATAAAAAAAATCAAAGATCATTAAAATCGGTCCAGCCGTTCTCGAGTTATAATGCGTGTAACTAACACGACTTTGTTTTATATATTTAGATATTTATTTCAAATCATATGAAATAAAATTTTAAATTGCAAAATAGATTTTCAACCATAACTAATGTCACATGTTTGATGGTAAGCTATTCTCGGTTGGACTAATCTAAATTTTACTGACGAATATAATTACTACATTTAAAAATTACTTTTTAATTCGTTAGCAAACTGCGATAAACCGTTTCGCCAAGGTAAAATACTAAAGTGACAACTTATGTATAATGTCAGTACAAGTAATCTAAACCGAAATCCATATATCTTTATAAAAATAGCTTTAAGTATATGTAATGTATGACAACAATGTAATTAAGTAAGATACCATATGCTTTGAAGCACGACAGAATTTTACTACTCTAACTTTCTTTCTACCAACATGTTTTTGTGGAAAGGAATAAATTATTTTGTAGTATTTCTCAGATTGTGTTGTGTCGGGAAAATTGTTAAAAACTTGTCCAAAAACGTTGTATTCAAACTAAATATTCGTTCTCCTGTACCATAATCTCGATTCCAAACCGATTTTCGAGCAAGTTATTTTAGAGCAGTTATTTTCCACGTTTGACAGCAATTTGATATATTTTAGAATAAAATTCCAATTCAGTTAAACACGCTATTGCTGAAGGCCTAGAGGTAATATGTCCGGAGAAGGCAGAAACGCATTTCCATCAAATTATGGTCCTCACCCACGGATCGCTGTGTCCATTTTCAGGCATATTTACATGAGCCATCACTCAACCTTTCCCTCAGTCCGATCAGATCAGGCACACTCTCTCTCAACCTAACCTCCATGTGGTACTTGTTTGAAAACTTTACGCCTGCGACTGAACAAACCTGTTGACATTAAGATAGTTTCCTTGGTTATCTATCATTAAGTTTTAAAACTGTATCAAAGTGTTATTAATTGTACCACATTAAATTTATATGATGATACGATGATCAAGGAGAAAGTATTGTTTTTGTAAGCATTTTCGAATTTGAGTTTCTGGTGGATATACCCATTATAATGCCCCCTCAATGAAAAAAGTGGTTTAGAGTGGTGTCTGTCTGAGTGTCTGTGAATGTGTGTGTGGGAGATGTGCTGAAGCCTAGAAGTTAGTGCCTCCTGAATCGAAAAGGTGTTTTTAGTGATGTCTGTGTGTGTGGGGGGGATGTACAGCATGGAGACTAGACTTTTAGTCAGATTTTCATGAAATTCGGTATGTAGGTAAAAATCCACGCTATCTCGAGACGTATTGTTTTATTTTTTTTAATTCTAGGTGTATTTTACCCCTAAACCCCAAACGAAATATTTTTTTAGTTTTTCTGTGTAAACAATAAAGATAAAGTATCATTTGACTACCAACATTAAAACCAGGTGAAAAACTAAACAAATTAATATTTTTTTATCATTAAACTACGATTAAAGGTTCTAAAGAAAGGTTAAATATTTAATGTCCGTGGCAAACTCAGTATATTGTCTGAGAGAGCCCGATGTTAGTCTTATGGAGAATATTAAAAAATCAATTTTCCCTTATTTCCCAACCGTTACCCATGAAACTTTGTATACAGCGTAAGGTCACTTCAACAACAAAAATCACTCTCTAACAATTAATTTAGTTTAGTTTCTCTTGTTGTTATTAAAAAAAATTGGATTGTTATGTCTAAAACAATCAATTATTAAATTATATTTAGATAAACGTTATATAACATTATGGGTTTATGAGAGATTGTCGTTTAAATTGACTTAAGGGAGAAAGTAGGTATGTGTTGGTACACTGATAGCGTTTATTTTTTTATTATTGGACAGTTGTGTGTCCTGTAATCCAGCTATTTGGTGGTCACGGCTTGTGAATAGTTTAGTTGGGTATAGGTGGATGTAATATTATCTTGTGTGGATTAACGTGGATTTAATCCACAATACAGACCATCCTAAATTAAACCAGTTTGTAATTTAGAAATATAATTACGGTCCAGATCACAAGAAAACTGTAGGTCTCTTAGCTGTCATTGGCTGATGGGCTATTAATTAACCGTCAAATACAAGGAACATGTCTGCTTTTGTAGTTAGTAACCAAACTACAAGATCCACAAACATCCGTGATCGTTCGTTATTGTTAACCTGCTTACGGACTAACGTTGTATCATTAAAAGTAAAAATTATCAATTAAGTATTTGTTAGAACATGTAATCCTAATTCTTGATTATTTGACATTTTTTCAATGGACGTTTACTCAAAATATAACAATCCGCATGTAAGGATTGCCCTGTAATAAATTGATAAGTGAAACTCGAGTCTGTAATATATTAAATAATTAAAATTCATGAAACATTGCAATGTTCTGGATAACTCAACAACCTCTGGGTCCACAAATGGTCGATTTATTGAGTTTGTTCTGTAACAAGAATTAACTTAAAGCCCTATAAAACCAATCTAGGAATTAATTTTAACATAGATTAGTGTAATCTTAATTTGTACAAACTTATAATAACACAAAACAATTTTTGAATTCAAAACTGATTAGCTCGACGACAAAAACTAAGTAGATTAATACAAACTGATGTACTAAACTTTGAACATAAATGCAACCCCTAACATCATCTAAATTAAAAATACTTTTAAGAGGAGTGGTCCCCTTAAAACTTTGCAAAAGCTGTGCTGTAAAAGAATGTGAAACTGGCTGGCGGAGTGACCGAAGTAGGTGATATCACAAGGTCAATATTAACTCTGGCCGACTGTACTCTGGTGATAACGTTTATGACCAAACACATCCCTCATAAACTGTGTGTGTTCCTTGGAAAAACACAAGACAGCCCGATGTCAGCGGTCTGTCGATGCGGGGATGTTTAGTCTGGAGCCACCCTTGACCTTTATGAGACAAATAAAGTCTCACGTTTACCCTTCACATACAGGGTGTCTCACCTAAAGTGGACCAGTAGCTACCTTTTATACTATGCATATGACAGCAAACTTCTTATGGGGGACTCCCCTTTATTTTTAGAGGACTTTAAAATTAATTTTGAAAGTATGGCCGCCAATTGTTTGCAAAGTTCTTATGGAACACTCTACATTTTATGATGATTTTGGATAAAACAGGTGATTTTAGGACGTTTTTACTTTTGATAATTTTGGCGTAAATGTAACCGGGTATATGGAAATCTGATACTCAGTAGTTTTCATGATGATTATTAACAGTAGCTCTCAAACGGTTACACTTATGCCAAAATTATCAACAGTAAAAACGTTTTAAAATAACTAATAAAATTTTTATCCAAAACCACCATTAAATATAGGGTGTTCGATAAGAAACTTTTAAGTTGTCAGCCATATTGGAAAATGGCGGCGATATTTTTCAAATTCGAAATCAATTTTAAAATCTTCTAAAAAAATAAAGGAGAGTCCCCCGTAAGAATTTTGCTGTCATATGCATAGTATAAAAGTTAGCTATTGGTTCAAAGTTATTTTAGGTGATAATGGTTTGAAACGGAAATTGTTTTTGAGTCATAGTTCGCAAACGGTTATATTTGCACCAGTATTATTAAGAGAAAAAAGTATTAAAATTACATATTATATCCAAACACCATAAAGTATAGGGTGTTCTCTCGGAAATTTTCATGTTGTCGGCCATATTGGAAAATGGCGGCCATATATTTCAAATTCGAAATCAATTTTAAAATGTTCTAAAAAAATAAAGGAAAGTCCCCCGTAAGAATGTTGCTGTCATATGCACAGTATCAAAGGTAGATATTGGTTCAAAGTTATTTTAGGTGATAATGGTTTGAAACGGAAATAGTTTTTGAGTCATAGTTCGCAAACGGTTATATTTGCACCAGTATTATTAAGAGAAAAAAGTATTAAAATGACATATTATATCCAAACACCATAAAGTATAGGGTGTTCTCTCGGAAATTTTCATGTTGTCGGCCATATTGGAAAATGGCGGCCATATTTTTTCGGATTCGAAATCAATTTTAAAATCCTCTAAAAAATAAAGGGGAATCCCCCGTAAGAATTTTGCTGTCATATGCATAGTATAAAAGGTATCTATTGGTTCACTTTATTTTAAGCACTCGGTATATCTTGTAATAGCTAACAGCTGAATAGCTAACAGCTGATGAGCTCATTCAGCTGACACTTTCCCTTCCTAGGGTGAGAAAGAATGGTACTTTTGATCCACAAAGCATATTTTTAAAACAGTAATTTTCTCAACAGAATGACAAAAATAAAATTTCCTTTTAGAAAAATAATAGACGTAGATTGATTAACATGATAATTAGTTACTTATGATCAGGCCATGTGTTTATGGTAAATTAATTAGGCAAAAGTTGGAATATTACAGTTTAAATTGAACATATACGATCAATCTCTATATATAAAATTGAATGTATGTCTGTATGTATGTATGTATGTCCTTTATGCGTTGCCAAACTACTCATCCGATCGCCATGAAATTTTAGGAAGTTGCTCTATATGTATCCGGGAAGGTTTTAGTGAAAAAATATTTTCGAAAACCCCATAAGTTTCCATTTTATGGCGTTTTAAATTTCTAATGTTAACCTTATGGAGAGTAAGTTTGTTTACAAATTGTCTACAATGAAAACATTTGATTTCTTAGCTACAGCTGATTGGTTTACTTTCCATTAGCAATATGCTTTACTATCCAATGCCATCTGAATCATTCATTAATGTAAAACTATGAAGTAAATGTGTACTGTAAAAAATGAACAGCTTTATTCACCACGTTAATAGTTTACGGTTTTGGGGATTATGTATTTATATTTTCATTATCTGTCTGATTAAAATCACGTGTTTATATGATAATTAAAATGCTTATATTATTACGTTTATTATAATAATCAACCGTTGTATATCTTTCCTATAAAAGCCGTATTACAGTTAGGTTTTGTTTGGTTTTAAGTTGGATTAGAAAAATTGTGAATTAATCCACTCAGATTTATTTGTTTTATAGGAATGTTATTAATATGTCTTATCGTTTTAGTATTTTTATTCTCTATGCCGCGACCCAGGATATATAACCTTTCACAATGAAGCCGTATTGCTATTCGACTTCAGAACATGGCCAAACTTAAAGTTAACATGGATTTACTGTCAGGCGTTACGAAGTTCGCTGGGTCAGCTAGTATTTATATAAATAAAATTAGAGTTTTGTCTGTACATTGCTCAGAATTATTATTTTTTTAGTTAATTTTACGTTTCATGCGTTAGAGAAGCCGAAAAAAGTCTTATCTCAATTTGTATCTGTTTTTCTGTGACGCTCCAGGAGGCATTTTACGCCGACTTCTCCGATAAAACGGGAGAACTGATAACAATGAAACTATTATCATATATTCTCTACATTCCAGAGAAGGTTTATAATGGTTAAAATTGTCCGCTGACCCTTATAACGTAAATCACGAGCATTTAAAAACCAACTTTTTACGCGATATTAGTTGCATTTTGCTTTCAATTATCAATGAACCACCTACTGATAATAATAAGCTGTCTTTGTAGTTAAGAAATTTGATAGAAAGAAAAACAAACAGCTGTCAAATCAAAATCAGTTAGTTTATATTGGTCAATGATTTCAACGTATGTATAATTATATTAATGGTTTAATTATCAGGTAATGCTAAATATTAAAGCTGGGTATTGATTTATTATTTTCTTTGTACTTATGTGTTTAGGTTTTAAAGGTTTAAATTTTGGTATGATAATCTTTTTTCTTTATACTGAATCCTACAACCCGTACAAAGTACGGGCTTACTGCTAGTTCATAAATAAAATTCTGTAAAGTTTCTTAGTATTGTGGATCCACTAGGGTTAAGTCTACTTAACCTGTTATGAACGTCACTGTCCCATGTTCTAGGTGGGATAAGCCCAGCCTCCCTGTAGCCAGCTGGAGACTGTCGGCTAACCTAATCACCTCTAGACTGATGGCTGGATACCTATAATCATACGGCTGATAATTGAAAACGTTATCCTAATCTGATAACAGGCCGTTTAATTCCGCTAAAGGTCAATTAACATGGTAAAGTGGCGGCGCGTCAAACTGGGTCGTCGGAGATGAACTGGTGTGGTAACGGTGTGTGTGTGTCTAAAAAATGTGTTTATTTTTTACTCGAAGTCTGCCCGTACTTTGTACAGGTTGTAGGGTCAAGTGTAAAAAAGAAAGATTATTAAAACAATACAAAAAACTAGCTGTAAGTTCGTCCTTTGTACGGGGTGTAGGGTTAAGTAAAATAATAAAGATTATTATGCAAATCTGAAATCCTAAACAAATCACTACAAAGGCAATAAATCAATACCCAGCTATATTATTTAGCGTTACTTTACAATTAAATAGATTAGAACATTTATACCATAATTATAATTAGTTATACGTTAAAATAACTTTTTAATATAGTATGATTTCGAAATGGGTTTAAAATCAATGACCAATATAAACTAACTAATATTGATTTGACAGCTGATTGTTTTATTTCTATTAAATCAGCTGATTATTACCTGTAGGTTATTCATTGAAACTGAATCAAAATGCGAGTAATATCGCGTAAAAGTGGGTTTTTAAATGTTTTCAAGGCGCGCCGGGCGATTTCAAGCATTTACAAACCTTCTCTGGAATGTAGAGAATACATGAAATAAGTTTCATTGTAATCAGTTGTCCCGTTTTTTTCGGAGAAGACGGCGTAAAATGCCTCCTGGAGCGTCACAGACAGACAAAAATTGAGATAAGACCGGTTTCGGCTTCTCTAACGCACGAAAAGTAAAAATAACTAAAAAATTAATAATTCTGAGCAATGTACAGACAAAACTCTAATTTTATTTATATAGATATAAATACAAATAAAAAAATTACTTCTCTTTGGGAAATGGCTTAGATCATGGATATGTCTAAAGGGAATGTTTTCAGTTCCTCTAAACAGCTGTTCCTTTAACCACATGACGTCTCTTCTGTTCAAAATTTTGTTCTGATGGATTGCCAATACCCCTTCACCAGAGCTAACACATATCCATATCAAAATAAGTTTTCTGCATAGCTTTTTAGTATTAATTTACAATTAAATAAATTAAAAATATTGTACCAATATTACAATTTGGTATACGTAAGAAAAGATTTTAATACAGTTTAATTTTGAAACAGGTTAAAAACCAATTATCAATGAAAACAAACTAAAATTGATTTTAATTTGACAGCTGTTTATTCCTTTATAATTATTTTCATAGTGCGTCGGTTGAAATAAAGTAAACAAAAAGTTATCTTAAAGGTCTTAGCTCGGGGCGGGATTGACAATCCGTCAGACCAAAATTTAGTGACGTCATACGATTGCTCAGTGATTGACATTGTGATCATTATGGATTATGAAATTTATAAGTCTTAAAGTATTAAATTTCAACCCCTTAACTACAATAAAATTACAAAAAGTCATTTAACTTACCAAGAATTAACTATCAGAACCGTATGGGGATTTTTATTAACACTTAAGCTACGTATCCAGATGGTGGAAAGTAATCATTCTTATTCTTCTCTGCCAACTTTTTCTCGTAATCCAAGGTATATCAATCTCGAGAACAGCTGACTTTCTACAAAGGCGGTTTTTGTCGTCACAATAAAGCATTGACATCATCTGGTCGGATGTTCTATTTGCCACAAAAACTCTTGTAAGGTCAACCTACTATTACAGTCTCTGAATTTAATGTTTATCTCGTGACATTTTTCATTCATAAAATTTAAAATTTTACATATACACCAACTGTGTTTCCAAAGATTATTATTGCTTATTTTCTCACCTTAAAAACCTCAATTTGAACATAATATTTATTCTTTCTCATACACTCATTTTACCATTGAATTCAGCTTAAAAACACAATTTAGTATTTTTAATTATGACTCTAGGTCAATTGGTTACTGAGATATTTAAAATGGTAAATAAAGTATATGGTGCAATATTAACCTTATGGAGAGTAGCTAAAAATCAGTATTTACATATTTACGCAAATATTCTTCCAAAATTTGATATGCAAGCCAAAGTTAAGTTTTATCAATACTTCCATAAAACCCCAAATTTAAACCTACGTATTCATTGTCTTTTTAATTCTTACGGAGAATAGATGAATTGGTATAACTCGCTTAGTTATTGACAAAATATGATAAAATGTTTTTCCTACAACTGTTGTCAAAAGTGTAAGTTTATGCTCTACAATATAATCATAAAACAGCTGTTTATAGGCGAGTGAGTGAATGACTTTTCAAAAGTCATTTACTTTTCACACGGTTATTGAAGTATTTAATTTTCGTACTCCAGTGTTCCCAACCAAAAGAACGACAAAGTATAAAACAATACGATTTTTAATAGCCTTGTGGTGTAATTTGTCATACATTTCAGTTGGACATACTGTTCATTCAGGAATACCAATTTAAATTGAATAATGAGACTGGTAACTGCATAGCAGACTATTAAATCAAACGTAAAATGGAAAATTATGTTGGTAAAACTGGCAATACACAAACATCTGTTTCTCTGTTTCATCTGCTATCCTGTAATGGATGAGACAATTTGAAATCCAAATTTTTATTTGCTGAAAATGCATAAAAAATACAGTTGTAGGAAAAATGTTGTATGCAATTTGCGTGAAAATCGTCTTTCGTTAAATTACCACTATTTAGCTCGAGCGATAAAGACGCACTTTTTATTCTTAATACGTAAATAACTATTATGTGTTTTTACTTGGTGAACAGCCTTGACTTAAGTACACTACCATGTAAACAACCCTTATTGCAGCAAACCTGAATACTCAGTACTATTTCAATTACTATGGTTGAAATATAATAATTTCTGTCATTCCATCACTCACACCAGCATGCTGCGTGTGATCTCTACCTCCTCCACTCACATGACCATACACCTAATCACTCTACTTCTCATAACAACCACAATGACTGGTCTTCTGTTAAGGTCCCTGATATCTTAATATTTTTTTGTTTCCAAAGTATACAGCTTCTTTTGGGTATGTTTTATGAGTGTTCACATTTAAACCTCACATAAAATGTGCAATTTTTATTTTAATTTCGTTTATTACTTATATTAATTTAATTGTGTATTTATTTGAACTAATAGCGTTCGCTTTTTTTATTATTTACTAGCAGTAAGCCCGTCCTTTTTACGGGTTGTAGGATTCAGTTTAAAGAAGAAAGATCATCATACCAAAATGCAAACCTAAAATCCTAAACAAATCAATACAAAGAAAATAAATCAATACTCAGCTTTATTATTTAGCATTACTTTACAATTAAATAGATTAGAACATTTATACCGTTGTTATAATTAGTTATACGTTAAAATAGCTTAATATAGTATAACTTCAAAATGGGTTTAAAATCAATGACCAATATAAACTAACTTAAATTGGTTTGACAGCTGTTTGTTTTTCTTTCTATTAAATCATTAAACTACAAAGACAGCTGATTATTACCAGTAGGAGATTCATTGAAGACTGAAGAAAAATGGTACTAATATCACGTAAAAAGTGGGTTTTAAATACTCGTTATTTACTTTTCAAGGGGTAGCGGACAATTTCAAGCATTGAAAACCCTTCTCTGGAATGTAGAGAATGCATGAAATAAGTTTCATTGTTATCAGTTTTCCCGTTTTTTCGGAGAAGACGGCATAAAATGCCTCCTGGAGCGTCACAGACAAACAGACACAAATTTAGATAAGACTGGTTTCTGATTTTCTATTTTACGAAACGTAAAAATAACTAAAAAATGAATAATTCTGAAAAACGTACAGGCAAAACTATAATTTTATTTATAGATTTTTATTTTGTTTCAGAAACTAAATTGAATGAAACTTGGTTGATTATGTACTTTGCAAATAAAATTTACTAGTTTAAGCGTTTCAATAAGCGTTGCTAGAAAGGTAAAAAATCGCATCTTTTTAAAACTAAACTGTGTATTTGTTGAAATGAACCGAATTTGAAAGTGAAAATAGAAAATTTTGGTTGAACCAGAACGTTGGAAGGGATGGATTTTTCCTGTACGTGGTGACGAAGAGTTTGTCGTGGATAAAGTTTTAGGGGTGGGGGTGTGTTTACCTCGACATAAAACACATGCGCTATCTGACCGCGCCACTCGTGTTAATATTGGTCTACGATAATGCGTCTTGGCCAAGACAGTGAGCCGCCCTCGATGGGGGGGGGGCGACCATCCGCCCTGGTGGGGCTATGCCACGGAATTGTAACGGTCTTCACTACCTTAAAGGAATTCGCTACTTAAATGGAGAAAATAGAAAAAAACGTTTTCCTATATATATACATTCTTAAATTTGAATAAGAAAATTTACACTTCAACTATGGTATATAATTTTTTACTGTCGTAATTTATGTTTTCCAAAACCTATTTACATAAACATCCATCTAATCTCACACTACGAAGTGTTGATTAACCGAAAGTTGACTTTTGCTACGCTTTCAGGACTTAAAATTTATATTGCAAGAGAACCGTTGAAGTTAGGTGGATGAAACTTTAGGTACTTATTAGTGATATATTAATAGATTTCTTGTATTTTGAATGTTATTGGACTATTAGTTTTCTGCAAAATAAACCTACAATACCTAAAATTTTATGCCGAAATTAATTAATTTTGAGTTTGTAGTTTTTACAACATATAAATTTTAAAAATTACAAAATATTGGGTAAAATACAAATATTGTGTTATTAAATATGAAAAACAATCAAAACATTTTTTGTCACTGTTGGGTAGTAAATCCCCTTAGGGGAGTTCAAAGTCCAAAATCGTATTTTTTTGGTCATTTTACATTTTTTGATTAGTTGTAAAATTTAGTCTTTTCTGAACGTATTGATTCCAAAAACAAGTTTTCATAAATTTAGGCGGTATATATTAACTTTTAAAAATGTATCTGCACAGAGTTTTTTTATTTTTTTACGATTTCTGAATGTTTAGAGTTTTAAAGTTTCGGTACACATATTTCTATAAGTAATTGAGATTTCTAATTATTATATTTTTTGTTATGTTTATTTGGTCTAATACTTTTGGTTCAAGCAGAGAAAATTGCAAAAGAGTACCAATTTCAAGAATCTGCTTTAAATAATGTTAATAAACAACATTTAGAAATTCAATATAGATATTACTTATAGATCTTGAGATACTTCCTAAGGATCAGAAAATGGGCAAGATATAACCGTTCGACTCCCCTTAACTGTTCCGCCTAATAAATTTGTCACTCTTAGTAACAAGACTGCAAGATCGCGCCACAATAATCTTACACTCATTGCTCATGTATATTGGATAAAAATACATTCCTGGGTAGTTATAAAGTAATAATTCGGTGTTAAACTAAACTATTATTTAATATTTATTCTATTTAATGTTACATGTATCAATAAATATCGATCTAAAGCTTTTAACTATTAATAGGTAGATAACATCGTATGGTTAAAAGCTTCTACATCAAGCATTAAACTAAACAGCGATTTCATAATGTCAGTTAAACTAATACACTGCTCCGGATATTCAATATGTGTAAAGGAAACAGATCCTACCCTCAGATAGCTTATCACACCTGATAGCTTATCACAGGAAAACGAACTACACTGTTATCAAAGCTGCATATATCACACGAACCTTGGATAAAAATATCTACCTGGGCAAGTCGTCAATTCAGTTAAAAGTATTGAAGTATAAAATTTATAAATTTAAATACAATTAATATTACGTTTTGAAATAGTGACCTATCCAGGAAGATATTATAAGTTTAGTATGAATGAGAAATTGTGGCACGATCTTGTAGTCTTGTTACTGACTAAGGCCGACATGTTCCTTAGACAGGACAGTTAATTAATAGCATAACAGCCAATGACATCTAAGGGACCTACAGTTTAACCTGGAGTACGAACTACCTTTTCCTCTTAATTATTTAGGATGAACGTACTTTTGTCTTGATGAACGTAGTTTTCAATAGTGTAGACGTTAAACAACACGTTATCATATCTACTTACCACTCATAACTATCCAAAATTCGTGACCTCCAAGTAGCTGGATTACATGACACTCCACAGTCCCAAGTATTATAGTAAAATTGACCTTACTGAAATTGTTTATTTAAAAAAAGTTTAATTTTGAGATTTGTTAATGAAATAAAAATGTATCCTCTTCAAACTGGTTCAAACAAAGTCACGTCTTTCTTGCAAATATATGACTACTTTACACTTAAAAATTAAAATATAAATATAAATGTAAACTAATAATGTTAAATTAATAAAAAAGAGAGTTTTATAATTGTAAAATGCATGTAAAATAGATCTGGGAATTAGAATTGACCCTAGCACCTTCATCCTGAACTAGCTCGGAAACCCCCAATAGGTGTAGTTCATACTATAAATCGAATATAAAGGACCAGATTTTCTTCAATTAATTACCGTACTTTTTATATTTAATTTCACCTAAGCTATTATTTAAACAGTTCTAAACTACTAAATTTGTTTTTGATTGTGTACTTTAATTAATTAAAATTACTATTTTCCTAAAAATAAACTTAAAATCCCAGCATTCTGAAACATTAAAATTATTCACTTAATTACTGAACTAGGAATCAGCCTATATATAATACCCGTTTGGAACAATTTTTGGAAATATTAGTGATTTCTTAATGGATAATTATTTATGGTATAGCTAAGTAGTATACCGTTATATATATCTTAGGTTTATTGAGTGGAATATAATTTATCAGATTTAAAAATAATCTTTCCCTATTAACCAAATATTATAAAACATTTTAATATACCAGGCATGTGAACAACTTAAGTTCAAGTTCTAAAAGTTAAGGAAGAAATTAAGTTAAGTCACACATTTTCGAGGGTAATCGTAATTTAATACATTATGATGACCGCATTGCTAATGGTGCGTATCAAGGCAATGCCGTAACCGGTCTGTCAAAGGTTAACACGCGGATAATGATCTGGGGGAAATTGATTTCAACATGGGTGATCGTGTGTGTAACCTCCCACGAGGTGCGGCCTCCGGTCACCACAGCATAAGTAGCCTCCCACAAGGTGCGGCCTCCGGCCGCCACATCAGAAGTAGCCTCCAACGAGATGCGGCTTCCGGTCGCCACAGCAATAAGTAGCCTCCAACGAGGTACGGCTTCCGGTCGCCACAGCATAAGTAACCTCCAAAGAAGTACGACTTCCGGTCGCCACATCAGAAGTAGCCTCTAAAGAGGTGCGACTTCCGGTCGCCACATCAGAAGTAGCCTCCAACGAGGTGCGGCCTCAGGTCGCCACAGCATAAGTAGCCTCCAACGAGGTGCGGCCTCCGGTCACCACAGCATAAGTAGCCTCCAACGAGGTACGGCTTCCGGTCGCCACAGCATAAGTAGCCTCCAAAGAGGTACGGCCTCCGGCCGCCACATCAGAAGTAGCCTCCAACGAGGTGCGGCTTCCGGTCGCCACATCAGAAGTAGCCTTCAACGAGGTGGGGCTTCTGGTCGTCACACCATAAGTAGCCTCCAACGAGGTACGGCTTCCGGTCGCCACAGCAGAAGTAGCCTCCAACGAGGTGGGGCTTCTGGTCGTCACACCATAAGTAGCCTCCAACGAGGTGCGGCCTCCGGTCGCCACAGCAAATGTAGCCTCCAACCAGGTAAGGCCTTCTGCATCCCGATTAGCATCACAGGAATAAATTAATTATTTACCTATGTTCTTTTGAACATTTCATGTTATATACGTTTAATATTAAGACAAATATACATTTTTTATTACATGCATGGGCGTGAAGTATTATCATACATGCAATACACGTCTAAGCCAGAAACTCTGAAAAACTCATATTTGAAAAAAAATTCTTCATTACCAGCGCCTAACTCCTATCTTAAACTTGCACCTAGTCAAACACCCTGAGAAGTAAATGACTTGTAATAATCCACTTATCTTCATCTCCAGTCCTCCAGCAGGAAGATAAGATAAATAAGGAACGTAGAGAGCGGGATGGTTCACAGTCGTGCTGCGGCAGTTACTGGTCTCACTGTGAACCGATCTCACGCGCTAACTGGCTCAAGATCATAAATACCGCTGATAACAATATAATTCTGCGGAACGGTGGTATCTGACAATCGGAGCAAAGTCTGTTGTTGGCTGATCACACAAAACGGGACACGATCGCGACACGCAAGCTGTCCGATAGGAGTGGAAGTGGGTAGCTAACGAAGGGGATACCATCTCTCAGTGATACCAACTGCGACGCCGGCCTCGGTTGGTAACACTGCAAGAGGTGCCTACTTCGTCATACACGAGTGTTACATATACACGATCGCGACACGCAAGCTGTCCGATAGAAGTGGAAGTGGGTAGCTAACGAAGGGGATACCATCTCTCAGTGATACCAACTGCGACGCCGGCCTCGGTTGGTAACACTGCAAGAGGTGCCTACTTCGTCATACACGAGTGTTACATATACACGATCGCGACACGCAAGCTGTCCGATAGAAGTGGAAGTGGGTAGCTAACGAAGGGGATACCATCTCAACGCCGGCCTCGGTTGGTAACACTGCAAGGGATGCCTACTTCGTCATACACGAGTGTTACATACACGATCGCGACACGCAAGCTGTCCGATAGAAGTGGAAGTGGGTAGCTAACGAAGGGGATACCATCTCTCAGTGATACCAACTGTGACGCCGGCCTCGGTTGGTAACACTGCAAAAGGTGCCTACTTCGTCATACACGAGTGTTACATACACGATCGCGACACGCAAGCTGTCCCATAGAAGTGGAAGTGGGTAGCTAACGAAGGGGATACCATCTCTCAGTGATACCAACTGTGACGCCGGCCTCGGTTGGTAACACTGCAAAAGGTGCCTACTTCGTCATACACGAGTGTTACATACACGATCGCGAAAGCAAGCTGTCCCATAGAGTGGAAGTGGGTAGCTAACGAAGGGATACCATCTCTCAGTGATACCAACTGCGCCGGCCTCGGTTGGTAACACTGCAATTAAAATTCTTCTCATACACGAGTGTCAAATACACGATCGCGACAAAAACTGTATAGATAAGTTGCTAATATATTTCTGATACCAAGCGATTATACTATAGATATTGTATACACTGTTACATAAATAACACACTGTTAGAATAATTCTAACAATAATTTAGTATCCATTCCTTTTAATTAAAATTACTTCCCCATATCATATACTGAAAAACTAGACATTTTTAGAACTGTTCGAACTAATATTCTTGAATAATTTTATTACTTTTTCAATACTAATTATATATTTCTGAAAATGTTTTATTTCTATGTTCTCATAACCTTAAAACGAATTCCTTACACTTTTTTAAAATTGCTAAAATCAGCTATACCATAGACATTTATTAAAAACATATCTCTATATTTATTATCTGAATTACATGATCTATTTATTAACAATACTTAATTGTACATCAGTTGTATTTTATTTAAAAAGTAAGGTTTTTAAATTTTTATTTTTTATAGAATATAAATTTAATAATTGATAAATCACAAATACATTGTTAATTTTATATACTATGTCAACAGACGTATATAGAGGAAAATACCTCTTCAAGACTCATTCCTTTTTAAATTGGTTCATCGTCTTTCTAAAATATGGTTATAGAAAATAATACTGTATTGAAAACTAAATAAACTAAGTTGAAGCAATTTTTTTATCTAGACCACGGAAAAAGCCTTGAAATCATACGAAAATAATGTTCCATCTTCTTAATAAATCGGTTCAATTTACTAATAACTAATAATTTTACCTCAGAATTTCATGAAAAGCTAGAAATTGACTAAAACATTAGATAACTTTTATTTATAACTTTTAAAGTACAGTAGACAGCCCTGTCCAAGGAATAGGTCACGTCTTAATCAGTAACACGACTACAAGATCGCGCAATCATCTTACACTCATTTCTCATTTCACACTTGGCTTAAAATGCTTACTTGGGTAGGTTGCCATTTCAGAAAAGTAATCTAATCCATTATTTTATGTGAACACCTTAACTATATTTTTACGATTCTCGAGTGAATTGTAATTACTATTTAATATTGTAGTGAAATTATTCATGGAGACCCTGAAGAGTGCCCAAAGCTATGAAACGATAATCTATATAAATAAAATTAGAGTTTTGTCTGTACATTGCTCAGAATTGTTAATTTTTTAGTTATTTTTACTTTTCGTGCGTTAGAGAAGCCGAAACCGGTCTTATCTCAATTTTTGTCTGTTTGTCTGTGACGCTCCAGGAGGCATTTTACGCCGCCTTCTCCGAAAAAACGGGAGAACTGATTACAATGAAACTGATTTCATGTATTCTCTACATTCCAGAGAAGGTTTATAAATGCTTTAAATCGCCCACCGCCCCTTGAAAAGTAAATAACGAGCATTTAAAAACCCACTTTTACGCGATATTACACGCATTTTATCCAGTTTTCAATGAATAACTTACTGGTAATAATCAGCTGTCTTTGTAGTTTAAAGATTTAATAGAAATCAAAACAAACAGCTGTCAAATCAATATTAGTTAGTTTATATTGGTCATTGATTTTAAACCCATTTGGAAATCATACTATATTAAAAATTTATGTTAACGTATAACTAATTATAATAGTGGTACCTATAAATCTTCTAATCTTAAAGTAATGCTGAATAATAAAGCTGGGTATTGATTAATTTTTTTTGTATTGATAAGTTTAGGATTTCAGGTTTACATATTGGTATGATAATCTTTCTTCTTTAAACTGAATCCTACAACCCGTACAAAGGACGGGCTTACTGCTAGTATAAGCTAAATACAGACATTTTTATTCCAAAAATTTTCTCCTATTTAAGTAAAACATTGATAGAAGAATTACTAAATATTTGTATTGTGTCTGTAACATTTGCCAATGTAAACACTTTAGGAGTATTAAAAAATCGCAGCATTTACACATGCAATCCAAATCAAGAATTCAAATAATAATAAAAAATGACAAGTTTTAATCTGTTGATAAACATGAGAATCATTGCCTATTATAACATTAACATGGGAAAGAGCGAGCAGGTTTGCTGCTAAGAGGAACACTGAGAGTAGGCATTTATACCATCAAAGTTTTTTATTTTTAACATTTATACCAACTTTCATCAACATCTGTTCATAAATAAAGGAGTTTGCCTATTCTCCATATGATTAACATGGGAAAAGAGTATGCAGGTTTGCTGCCATGATAAACACATAAACTATGATTTTTAAGCATAAATGGGTAGATCTCAACCAGATGAAGCTAAATATCAAGTTTTATCCAAAAATATTCATTAATATGGGAAATATTAATTTTTCCCTATCCTCCATAAGATTAACATTGGAGCCCCACAATACAACGTACTGTGTTTAGATTTTTTAATATCTCGGTAACCGTTTGAGATAGAGAAAAACTTTAAGGAACTTAATTGTGCAGTTTTTTAAGCTGATTCTAATGGTGAAAGATAAAATTTGAAATTCTAAAAAATTAAATGTGAAAAACGCAAAAAACCCCATTTTGGGGTACAAAACCCCCCCAAACTACCCGTTCCCATTGACCGATATGTCTGGTTTACGAACTCGTCCGAGCATTTGTAGGAATACACGTCTACCAAATTTGGTCTCGATCGGACCATTTTTACGAGAGTTATCGTGTTCACACACACATATATATATATATATATATATATATATATATATATATATATTTTATATATATAAATAAACGACTATTGTTTTTGGACTCTGGCATAAAGAAGAAAAAATAACATGGTCCCGGTAAGTCTCACTGATATCAATAGCTTCTTTAGGAGTATTAAAAAAATGGTATTTACAAACACTGTCCAATAATCTGAACCGGGATCAAATTAAAAAAGAATTGCGGCAATCACAAACTTCCCGAGAAGAAAAATGTCCGGGACTGTAGGTGGACAAAACTGGGTGGATAAGTCCTGGAGTGATGCCTGGCCCTTATCTGAGGCCTTACAAATGGCCATAATTAATCCCCAGATATGGTGTTATAACAGCTATCGGCCAGCCTAAACATACAAACTTGATACCCACTCCGTCACCCTGACCCCTCCTTCAAACTGGATCCGTAAATCAGGACTACGCCCAAGAGATCAATGTCAACCCCAAAAATAAAAAAAATAAAAGGTATAATTTAAACAATAAAAAAAATAAAATAATTATGACAAATTTGGTCAAAATCTGTATAAAATGAGAATTTCCTATTCATAAGATTAAAATGGGAAAGAGTGAGTAGGTTTGCTGCTGTGAGGAACACTGAAAGTAGCCATTTATACCATCAAAAATTTTATTTTTAACATTTATACCAACTTTTATCAACATCTGTCCATAAATAAAGGAGTTTGCCTAATCTCCATATGATTAACATGGGAAAAGAGTATGCAGGTTTGCTGCCATGATAAACACATAAACTATAATTTTTTAGCACAAATGTATGGATCTCAACCACATGAAGCTAAATATCAAGTTTCATCCAAAAATATTAGATAATAAGTGAAAAATTAATTTTTCCTAATCCTCCATAAGATTAACATTGGAGCCTAAAAATACAACGTACTGTGTTTAGATTTTTTTATATCTCGGTAACCGTTGAAGATAGAGAAAAACTTTAAGGAACTTAATTGTGTAGTTTTTTAAGCTGATCTGGGTGAAATATAAAATTAGAAATTTTTTAAAATTACATGTGAAAAACGCAAAAAACCCCATTTTGGGGTACAAAACCCCCCCAACTACCCGTTCCCATTGACCGATATGTCTGGTTTACGAACTCGTCCGAGCATTTGTAGGAATACACGTCTCTACCCAATTTGGTCTCGATCGGACCATTTTTACGAGAGTTATCGTGTTCACAGACACATATATATTTTATATAAATATATGTAATATATATTTTTATATATATATATATTTTAACACTATTGTTTTGGTCTCAGGGCACCTAAAGAAGATAATCATGGGGGTAACTCACCATGAGTACCTACGGTAATTTTCTTCCCTATGGGAAATTCGCTTAAAATAAATTTATTTTTAAAGTATACATAGTTTAAATTCAGTGATATTTATATCTATAAAATATTTACCAAAATGAGTTGGTAATCTATAATATTATAAAGAAGAGGTGGTTTCTGTATGTTTGTATGTTGTGGGTTTGTTTGTGGGTTTGTTGTGGTAAGTAAACGCGAAAAATACTGAACCGACCGGTTTGAAATTTTACAGAAACGTAGATCTTAAACTCATGCAACACATAGGCATACTCATTTCCTTAAAATCCCATCGGGCTACGCACCTTGAACCTCCTAAGTTACAATGTTTACATTGTCAAAGAATCAAAACATAAAATTACTTGAATGTCAACAGCTGTAAACACTAAAACTTGACAGTTCGGGAAGAAGAAGAAGAAAGAGCTGCCGTGACCGTCCTAGGTTTCAATGTTTAAATTTTCTAATGACAATATCCGTTTGCACTATATTTTGACAGTTCGGGAAGAAGAAGAAATAAAGTTGATTTTTCAGATAAACTGCTGGATTGAAATTAGTGAATTCGGTTTTTCCCCCGATGACTGTCTCTATTACGTTAATCCTTATCCTCTCCCACTATTTGACAGATGTTACTTTGTCATGTTGTAGACACTAGTGTTTTGTCATTTTGTAAACAATGAAGAATTAATTAACAATAACTTAAATGTATCCGAAGAGCCAACACCCCTCAGCCTTTTTAACCCGTGCGAAGAACGGGTACTTTGGCTAGTGTGAGTATAAAATATATTTTTTTTGAGATTGCAACTGACCCAGGTAGGTTTTTTGAAGTAAATTAGTGTAAGATGATTGTGGTGCGATCTTAAAGTCTTGTGCCTGACGTAGGCTGATGTGTTCATAACTGTCAATTATTAACCCAACTGAAATCAAAAAGGTTATCAAAATGGTGCCACAAAAATTTTCTATTTATTGGGATACCATGGTTTACATGCACCAAAATGTTCCTTGTAAATTTAGCTTTTGCAATTGGTTGATCAATAAAAAAGTTATTCAACAAAATATAATTTTTAAAAATATTTTAAAATTAAAAAACGTCAATAATCGTGGATTTATTTTAGCATATCACTTTTCTCATATTAAATTTTTATTTAAAAAAATCATTCATTGCATCCAAAACAAAAAAAATTAAAAAAGTAGAAGATAATGGTGGATTAAAGTCAATGTTTCTTAGCAACAGCAGCATTTATGGTCGGGGTGACAACACTTCTTCCTAAATGTCCCACTACCCTAAAAATGTTTTTGTGTAATTTTTGTAAAATATATCCTTGTCTGGAGGGGTCTGAGAGGGGCCAACCCCAGTGACGTGAATGACATCCACGTGCGCTATTGGGGCTCTGGTTACGCAGATTTTGAGTGGACGATTGAAAAGCTAAAGTGTTGGAACGGAAATGCCCCTTGTCTTCTTCCGCCTCTAGTTACACACCTTAGATGGAGTATGTGGAAACCAGATACACAGCCATGACAACAGCTGGTCCAAAATACAGGGTGTACACAAATGATGTTCCCAATTTCTAGTTAACACAAACCTGGTCTTATTTATCATACAAATATAAAATACCCCCGTCGCAGCAGATCTGCGTACATCATTGGGCCGGGTCATTCCTGTAGTAATTTTTAGTATTGGAAATTCACTTAACACTACCGAGTACTGAGCTGCCCCCTTTGAGAAAAGCCCCGCCTGGAAGCTGCACGAAAACTTAATGTTTTCTCGGTAGACACGGTCTGCCACAAGATCTTTGAGGACGAGGGAAACTGGAATTATTTGTCACAGTTCGTCCAGGGTCTCCTTCTAGAGAAGAAAAGCGATCTGGACCGCGAAAAGGCCCAGATCACCTAGACAAGTGCCTGGACATGGAGTGAGCACCAAGGGCATGAAGCCAAATTTAGGCTTAGCCTGTTGTGATGGGACAAACGGTTCCAGGTTAGAATCCTGAGGTTTATTAGTGGGTAACCCCACTTCTTAGGGGAGTCCCACACTACAGACTAGCCACCTCCTGTCTGCATAAAGCATTTCTTCCGCCTCTCCCTAAAGTACTGAGTACTGCGTAGTGAATTAACTTCTAAATCAATAATAATATTGCAGGTTTGAGCAATATCGGTAACAAATAAGAGAGTTTGCCATATATCTGCATAGAAAACACTAGTAGTTTTTAAACTAATGAAAAAAAATGTTTTATTTATCTATCCATAATAATGCTACATAAGATAATATAATTTCTGGCTAAGAATAATTTTATAAATCAACTTGACTATCTCCCTAAAAACCAGCTTGAAAAACTAAACAAATAAGTATTTTGAATCATTAGTCAACAACTAACGGATCCACTGAAAAGTTTAATATACTGTCCGTAGTAGACCAATACATTGTCTGAAAGTGGCCAATGTTATTCTTATGGAGAATTTAAAAATGTCTTCCTTCTTTCCCGCTTTCCATAAAACTTATAAAAAAAATAGTATGCAGCGTAAGGTCACATCACCCAACAACACCCACTCAAAAAACGTTTGTTATCACCTTTTGGGCAGGGGTTCTTTCCTAAAAAAATCTAAAAATTAGTTTAACTTGCTTATAATGTATGAAATTCTATGATTGTTTTTGAAATAATAGATCTATAAAGGGTATTGAAATAAACAAAAAAGTATATGTAGCAATGCTGTATCTTTTTATATTTTACTTAAGGGAGCAAGTATGTTTCAGTCCACTGATACATATAATAATACTAATCTACACGAAACAAAATTATTTAAAAATTTAAAAAAATTAGTTAAAAATTTAACGGATTATTTTAAAAATAATCCGTTAAAAATGTTTGAAATAAAAAACTATTTTGTGGAAAATACAAAACGGCGGATATTTGAGAAAATAAGAGTTTTAGGCCATACCTCTACTGGAACTTTTTTCTTCCTTCACTGTCACTAACCGAAGTCCTGAAACGTTTTTCTTGGACATTCTGTATACGTAAAATAATAAATTATTATTTTTTCCGCTCACGTTATCGGTCCGTTCGTTTCGCAGAACTGACAAGAGCAAATGGAAAGTAGAT
The DNA here is from genome assembly GCA_023375725.1 of Nephotettix cincticeps. NCBI lineage: Eukaryota > Metazoa > Arthropoda > Insecta > Hemiptera > Cicadellidae > Nephotettix > Nephotettix cincticeps. The sequence goes on along the minus strand of CM041786.1, from coordinate 8,019,961 downwards.
GTAAGGCGTGAACGTGTGCATGGCAGAGGAGATAATCCCACAACGGCTCTGGCCGGAGACGCTATCGGAGGAACAAAAGTGTGAAAACGTGACAGTACAGCTCCGATAGGGGGTCAGCGGGTCCGGGGGGGGGGGTGACGAGGTACTGGATAGGTCACGGGATCGGAGGGTCCATGTGGAAGGAAATCTGCGAAGGAAAACGACTGAGGTGATTACGGGGTTCAATATTTTTAAATATTTCATTTTCCATTCTTTTGATTTTCCCCGTCAGCGTTTTCGAACGAATGATAAATACCCTCTGTTAAATATGGGAGAGCAATATAAAATGAGCGGAGGACCGTTGAGAATACCTTTATACGTGGCAATGATGAGATGACCAGGGGTGAGAGGCGACGACGAGAAGTGAAGTGAGGGCCCTCATTCTGGCAGTCATCTTCATGGAGATGGAGTTTGAGTTGCCACCCGTACAAGGTGTTATTAACTTGGATGTGTATCAAGCTTAAACTATTGCATAAAGAGTTTAACTTTAGTAGCTAGTTTAAACTAGAGTTTATAGAAATATGTACTAGCATTGAGTACAGCCAACGTAATGAAAACACATTGAAACTAGATAATTACAAATATTTTATAGATTATCACAATAAAACTATGTTTATTGTAAGTGTATATTGTTCTGGAATGCAGCTATTTGAAGGTCATGAATTGTGGATAGTTGTAGATGCGATAGGTCTGTGGATACAATACTCTCCCATGTGAATTAACGTCCGTACTAATGAATCTAATGAATCTCGTTAATCCGTAAATACCATCCTCATAAAATTAGACCAGTTCGTAATTCAGATGCAAAATTGTAGTTCGAATCCCACGTTAAACTGTAGGTCCCTTGGCTGTTGGGCTATCAATTAACAGTCATGAGTAAGGAACATGTTAGCCTTAGTCAGTAACAAGACTACAAGATCGCGCCACAATCATCCTACACTACATACTATTATACTGTGTTTCCACACAGTAAGTAGCCTACTATATGTGATCTATTCCTTTTCTGTTTATAAGAAACTAGCTGACCCGGCGAACTTCGTAACGCCTAACAGTAAATACTTGTTAACTTTAAGATTGGCCATGTCCTGAAGTCAATTAGCATTGCGGCTTCGTTGTGAAATCTTTAAATATGCAACAGCTGATTATTATAATAAACCCAATATGTAAAAACATTGTAATTAATTTTTATTTGGCAAACATAAAAACAAAAAAATGTTTGTATTTACTTCCCTTTGGGAAATAGGTTAGATTATGAATATGTCTAAAGGGAATGCTTTAAGTTCATCTAAACAGCTGTTCTTATTCTTTTATATTTAAAATTCAGTACAATAGCTCTGGTAGTTTCTATGGAAACCTGTTTCATGTTTTCTACCTTACAAATCACTAACACCCACCCCCAGAGCTAAGAAATATCCATGTCAATAATATAGTAATAGCACTTATATAGATGTACCTTATTAAACGCTGTCCAGGCCACAAAACTTTTATTTATTTCTTGGTCTAAAGATTTTTATTTTTTATTGTAAATTTTAAATATAAACACGTGAATTTTAATCATACAGAAAATAAAGAAATATAAATACAGTGCATAATTCCCAAAAACCGTAAACTATTACCGTGGCGAATAATGCTGTTTATTTTGTACAGCACATATTTAATTCATAGTTTTACGTTAATGAATGATTCAGATGGCATTGGATAGTAAAGCATATTGCTAACGGACAGTAAACAAACAGCTGGTTTAAGAAATCAAATGTTTCATTGTAGAACATTTGTAAACAAACTTAGTCCCCATAAGGTTACCATTAGAAATTAAAAACGCTATAAAATCGAAACTAATTGAATTTATGGAAACTGAATATGCCTAAAGCATGACCGGAGCAGAGACGAATCCAAAAAATCAAACATCATTAAAATCGGTCCAGCCGTTCTCGAGTTATAATGCGTGTAACTAACACGACTTTGTTTTATATATTTAGATTTAAAACTATTAGAAGATAAGAAAAACATCTTCAGATATTTTTTTCTTTAGTGATTGTTAAAATAAATGACTTCCCTGATTATATTATTATTATCTTTTATATTTAATGTATAGTTATAAATACACTAGTAAAATAAATAATTATAGATTTTGGTGTGTATTAAATGAAACTTAAACTGTCGTGGCTTCGGCAACAATGAAAATCAAAGTATTTTGCCCCAATTAAATGTGTTGGATTCCAATTAATGTAGAGGGAAGATTAAATATTAGTTTGAGTATTAATGTAGGGAGGAGTGTTGGATGAAGATAACCGAAGGCTCAGAGAGCAGCTTAAGAGCAATATGTCCACTCGCCGACTAAATCTCTACGTGGAGATTACTGACCTTCGTCGTAGTTTTAAATTTTTTCTTATATTTTAAATCTATATCAATAAAATAAAAAATAACAGCTGTTTTAGATACACGTGTACAAAACATACATACACACATGTGTTATTTTTCTTCCTAGGACTAAACCTATTATTATGACAATTTTTTGAGTCCGCAATAGATCATTGGTGATGATACTTTTGATTCGAGGTCATCATTCGATTGTAATTCATCGATAGTGTAACTGCAACAATCACTATCGATGTTTTGTGTATTTTTGATTTTTCGGATGTCAATCATGAAACTGGTAATCGACTATTAAATCAAACTATCGAATGGTTGAGATTGAACTATCGATAATAATAACTAACACTGACATAACCTAAACAACCAATCAGAAATCAAGAAAGGACTGCTACAACGTAAGTAACATAACAGCTGATTAGTCTGGAGTGTGAAAAATGGTTGACAACTATTGATACTAAAAAAATGTATGTTTCAAGAGTTTATTTTATTTTATTTGCAGTATGACGAAACATATAGTTCATCACACAGCCCAAAATTGGCTTTTTGACATATACTCGCACATTTAACAGCCTCGGATTTTTTATCCTAGAGATGAAATATACTATCGTGTCAGATTAATTCCTGGGATTAAAAAGATTTCTTGTTATTTTAGAGAATTCCCTATAGGAAATTCAATTACAGTGGTCATAATGGTACGAAATAGGGACCTTTTTCAATTTGAAGTCCCCAAATACAAAAACACAATTCTTTCGAGACTGTATATGTACCATTTCTATATTTTTACATGAAATTTATTTTTATTTTTTTATAAATAACGTGAGTTTAAATTAGTTCATGTGTGGCTCCGTTATTGTTTCGGTGTACCGCACATCAAAATCAATTTTATTATATTTTGATTATAATTTTACTACCATGTGTCACTTAAATTAAAAGAACATTGTTTTATTTTTATATTAACGTTTATATTGATGTATATTTTTACTTTATTATAATCTTTAAGAGGGAAGTTAAGTTTATTCAGCTTACATCAAATTATTGTTTTTATGCGTTAGTTTTAGAATACTTTTATGGACTTCTGTAAGACTTATTCCAAACGACGGACGAAGAGTTCTTCCTATTATTTTCCTGTATTTGATTTCTACAGCTAAATTGTAATTTATTTTTAGGATTAAAGTATTTTTGTTTTGATTCATTTAAGTGATTTAATAGATGATTTTTTTACATTTAAACTACTAATCAAAGAGAAAATCTTATTCCATAATAAAGATCATCTTATTTGACAAAAGCTCATTCACATTAAAAAATTATTACTTAATAACTGTGCTGAGATTCTACTTTTATTTATTTTTTTACGATTTCAGATGTCTCAAACAATAAGTATCTTGCATCCTAACATTGAGTTTAAAAATCCTTCAAAGTACAGTCTTAATTCTAGAATATACAATTGTTGCTAGGGACTGTTTAGGTCTCTGAATCAAATGAAATATTTACTTTTAGCCTATAACTATAATTATAATTTATGTATTTTATAAGAAAAGCATAGTATTATTAAAAAAAGAAAATTCCCATATACACCAGTTTAATGTAATAAACCTATTTCCTATTCATTTTACGTTACGTCATTTATTGATAATATTGGTGAGTTTGTTATGTATGTGTTTAGTGTAACTAGAATATTGAGGTTAGAACTGCCCGACTTTGTTAAATAAATTATTATATTTTCAAAAATTATTGTGCAGCAAAATTAAATATTTTATAGTTCAAAAATTATATTTTCGTGAATTATTTTTCAAAATAGTCCTATATTGGCACCTCATACAAAAATTAGAATGAATTAATTCATTAATATTGATAAAACCTTTTGTTCATAAATAAAATGGATAAAATATACTGGAAATACGCTAGATATATAAATACACTAGTGTGTTTAATACATAAAATTATACTCACGAGTTAATTTCTTGAGGTCCAAAAGATTACCTAAAACAAAAATTGAAAATATTATTTGAAAACCGTGTTGATATTGTAAATAACCCTATGGATATGTCTTAGCTCTTGTGGGGGTATTGGCAATTCTTCAGAAAAAATTTGGAACGGAAGTGATTCCATATGGTTAGTGACGTTATATGATTACAAGGACAGATGTTTAGAGGAACTAAAAACATTCCCTTTAGAAATATCCATGATATCACCTTACTCCCTTATTCCTTAAAAAGTTAATGGTGACAAAGGTTTAGGTTATAAAACTGTAATTGACTTTGGTCGATAAAAAATTTTTAATGCTACCGATATTAAAAAAAATATCGTTCGTCACAGACCAGCGTCAACTACAGTTGACGATTGATTAAATAGCCATAGACCGACGTCAACTATAGTTGACGCAAGGCCTTAACTCCCTGGACCAACTTGCATTATCCTTATGGCCAGTTATTTGGATACGGTATTTATTTTCAGTTTGGTTACTAATAGTAACAGGTCTACAGGGATAACCTCTAAATAACCGAGGGGATTGGTTTCCATGTGTTGGGGCTACCTCCATATTTTTGGCGGCATTTTTGCAAAAATGCATCTGCAAAAATAATTTCGAGATTTCATTCAATTATTATATTATTATTTTCGATAATTTTTAATAAATTACACAATCAACTATCATGTTTTTCTTTATTTTCCCTTCAAAAAATCTCAGTATTCACTGAGTCTCTCTTCACTGTCCACTTCTTTAATCATCTGTGTCTCTGTGATCTTATAGTTCGATCTCACGTGTTAATTATCCCCAGAGATGCTCAGCTTTACAAGATCTTAATTTTCCTTCATAATGATATGCTTACTATATTAAATATCAATGCGTCGTTCATCAAAAACATGATAAAATCTTGGTTCACCTAAAGTGTCAATGGCTGTCTGCTGAAATATGTAGGTCTCTTTCTCCATATTCCTTTTAATGACGAAAGATAAATAGTAGTTTTTCTAAAGACGCCAAAACATTTTTGGGGCAACCCAACCATTGTTGTATGGACAGAGATGTGTTGTAGTCCATGTTAGTCGGTACGTGGCTCAATTCTTTCTTCGAGAGTATTCATTGTATTACAATTATATATACAATTATATAATACAATTATATATATATATATATTAATATACAAATATATATATATAAATTTTAACGACTATTGTTTTTGGCCTCTGGGCACCTAAAGACGAAAAAATAACATGGTTTCGGGCTTAAGTCTTGCCATGAGACCTACGGTAATAGCTTCTTCCCTATGGGAAATTCGCTAAAACAGCTGATTACATTTTAGCTTGAAAAACTATTCAGTGAAAGAGAAACCCGAGAGGAGAGAAGAAACCCTAAACCTTGAACGTCCACCAATGAGAAGCTCTGATATATATCTCTATTGACTCAGGCCCCGCCCTTGGTAAAAAGAACAACCGAGGACACTTGCAGATCCAGAGGCTAAAGACAAAGGTATCACCGTGCCTTATCAGCCATCAGCTGACGACTGCTGAGTCGAGAGCTGCTTCAGCACCGATACAGGACACGAGACGGAGACAACAATACTCTCTAGAGGGGTTGAGGGAATCGAGAATCGAGTGGTGTAGTCGTGCGTGTAAATCAAATACATGCATGTCCACCACTCATATTTTGTGTGGTATACAGTTAAGTCTATATTAGTAAAGGACTTTTTATTATTGCCCCATGTGGTACTAAACATTTTGCAAGTATTTTTATTAACATCCTGTGATAGTTGTTTTTTGCAGCACTTTACTTTACTTTTAACTGAAATGAAGACCTGTACCTAGGTATTTAAAGCCAATTATGAATGAGAATTTAGCGTAAGATGGTTGTAGCACGATCTTGTAGTATTGTTACAAACTGAAGCTGACATGTTCCTTACTAATAGCCCAACAGCGGTCACATACCTACACCCAAACCTACAGTTTAACGTGCAGTCCGAACCACTGCCTCTGAAATAAAACCTGGTCTAATTACAAAGATGGTATTTGCGGATTAACGTAGTATTCAATAGTGCGGACGTTAATCCACACAAGAGAACACTAACGTTGTTTACAACCAAAGTGTAAACATTTATAACATCAGTTATTTATTATTAAGTGAAGTGGCGACGAAGATGACGGAAGTTACAAAAATAAAAAATTAAATTCAGATAAGTAAGCCTACAGTGCAATTAAAGGTAAGATAGTTAAGAAAATGAGTGGAGATGAAGCTAATGTGCGGTTTTTATGTTATAATGTTTTGAAAATAGTTTTGATTAGCAAGACATATTTCACCAAAATTTTAATTTACAGAACTTTTAATCAATAGCACTACATTAAATCGCATATCTAAGGGACGTAAAGTTATTAATGGTCTATTAATATTTTTACATTAATAGTTCCTATGGTCATTTTTACTCACACCTAATTGAATTTAAAAGTCCCTGTTGCGTTCTTACTATTTAATCTTCCCAGCTTGAGACTTACACCATAACTAGTATGTCAAAACCGGAAGGGTGGCGCAGGACTTTGGTGCCCAAGGTCCCGAGTTCAAATCCCGCCAATCACCAATGGCTTTTCGCCAAGTTGTAATGTCACAACCCACTAGGTCTAGCCTGAATTAATGTGAAAGACTGTTCTGGGAGACGACCTTGACAAAGTCCTGGGATGAGGAGGAAAAGCAAAAAAAAGATTATGTTGAAACCAGACACCAACTTGATTACAAAGTTAGAAGACCATCCAAATTATCTGGCTTTGAACCTACTGGACAACATAGAAACAGTTGACAGACAAGAGATCCTCAAACTTGGACATTCCCTTGAGATTCACAAACAAATAAAATAAATTTTTACTTTGAAATTGGTAGCTACTTCAAATTTCCATTTATAATATTAACTACCACATTCTTGTACGATATTTACTTATTTTAAAAATTTGTGTACGTATTGTAAAGTTAAATAAATAAAAAAAACTTAATCAAGTGATATAAATGCATTCATCTTGATAAATATATTACATTGGATTATTGAAATGGCGACCCTACCACAAGTTAGGTATTTTAAGCAAAGTATGAATAAGGATTGACTGTAAAATAATTGTGGTGCGTTCTTGTAGTCTTGCTACTGACTAAGGCTGACATGTTTCTTAGACAGGACTGTTAAATAATAGCCCAACAGCCGATGGCAACTAAGGAACCTACAGTGGAGTCCGGTTGATGATCGAATTAGTCTATTTATGAGATAATTTTGAATAGTTGTAAAGTAATCTGGGAGGCAATATACCAATGCCAATTTTACCAAATATAGTGTAGTTATAATAATTGTACTATAATGTATACGTATAATGTTACCGAATATAAACTAGAGTGTTAATACTTTTTTTGTAAAACTGAAAAACGTAAAGAAAATATTTCATCAGTGATTTTGTAGATTTGTGTCATAAAGATAAACGAAAGACTGGACAGATGTATAAAAAATATGACTGTATGACTGTGTGCATTAAATATCCCAACTCAAATTTCCAATACCCTGAACACGTTTTGGAGGTTGGTTTAAAATGTTATACGTATATATAATATGTAAGTTTATCCACCTGAGTAGGTTGCCATTTAAAATTTTTGTATTTACTTCCCTTGGGGAAATAGGTTAGATCATAGATATGTCTAAAGGGAATGTTTTCAGTTTATCTAAACATCTGTTCTTATTCAATACAATGGCACCGGTAGTTTCTATTTGTATTATGTGCTCGCTGGTTTCTATGGAAACCTGTTACATAATTTCCATATTAAAAATCACTCCCCCCAGAGAGAAGACATATCCATGTCCAAATTTGATAAATGTTATGATTATTAATTGAAGTTTTTATAGATATACCTTTCTATACAATGAGAAGACGGGAGTCACAAATTTCCATATTTATGAAAGGTTACGCTGTTGCCTATTACACTTATAACAGAATGGTTTTCTTAAGCACCACCATTTATGCTCAATCCCTAAGGGAGGGGTAGGAGGGAATCACTCACTTCTTCAAGTGTGCATATTATATTTTTATGATTAATAAAATATACCGTCAAAACTGTAACGTTCACTATGTATCTTCCAAGTATAAAATCAGTTCTTTGCCCTAAAAATCCAATGTGTTTTGTGATCAATAAAGAATTTTCTTATTAGAATATCCTTTATCTGTGTAAATAAAATTAGAGTTTTTTTCTGTAAATAACAATAACATTATTTTTATTTATATATTACACGACAACTGTTCTACCATCAATGTTACGTGAACAAGAGTTCAAAAAATTATAAAAGAATAATATAAAATTGAATAATAATAAAATATAAAATTAAAAAAACATATTTTAATTACTGTAGTTCAAAAATGTCTTCTCCATGATAAATCTGATAACTTCATGTACCGGTACCTATTTCTGGGAAACTGGCATTAACGCTACAGACTTAAAGTTTTTTTGTTTGAAAATGCATGATATTGTCTTGAAACTGAGTGTAGGGTTTTGCAAAATAAATTATACTAATATTTTCACTTTTTATACCATGCTTTTTTATATAAAATACTATATAACAAGAAGTGTTTAAAGCCAGTCATTAGTTAAATATCAATCAATACAGCGCTTCACACAAATGATTATTCAATTTTTTCTGGCGATTAGAATTTTTCAAACAAGGTCTTGAAACTAAATATAAAACCGGTGGTGAAAGGGAAACTTTTAAAGTTTGTTCATACTTAGCCATTCCAATTCCAATCCTACAATTAAGTTTATGGGAGTTCACTACCCACAAAACAAATTTTTTAATTTCATTTATTTTCTGATAATCTTTGGCAGTTGTGTATCCCGAAAGATCTAACAATGATAAAAAATTGTTTGGATTTTTTCATTTTTAATAACAAAAAAAAAAAAAAAAAAAAAAAAAAACAAAAAAAAAAAAAAACAAAAAAAAAAAAAAAAAAAAAAAAAAAAAAAAAAAAAAAAAAAAAACAAAAATAAAAAAAAAAAAAAAAAAAAAAAAACCTTGCTTAATTTTCTCACAAATTGTAATTTTTTAAAATTGATATGTTGTAAAAACTACTCACTCTAAGTTCATAATGTTGGTATCAAAATGTAGGTATTTAGGTAAACTAAAAATTCTTGTATTTTCATCATTGTGTTTTAAAGAAAGTAAAACAAATTAATTTGAAAATTATATATTTTTTTAAATAATTAATTTTAACGGTTCCCTTTGAATTTTATGTCCTGAAAACGTAGGAAAAAATCAATTTTCGGTTAATCAACACTTCGCGCTGTGAGATTAGGTGGATGCACCTGGATAGGTAAAGGGTTTGAGAAAACAATCACGCGACTAAAAAATTAAGCATCATATTTGAAGTAGATATAATAAAATATAATATATATAATTAGAAGAGTATTCTGTTCAAATATTTCAAATATTTACCATTTACGAGTAGCAAATCCCCTTAAGATTATATCCATAAATGTCTAAGTTGTCATACAATTTCTTTGACTTTTTCATTTTTCACTAAAATAAGTAACGGAGAACTGTCAGTTCGAAGTGAAAGACAGGAAGTTATATAGATTTCCACAAACTCCCCCTCGACGGTGGCTATCGTCTTCCACACAGATGACCTTCACGTCGCGTCGATGCTAATATAAGCTGAACTGTCGCTAGGCAGACTCCACGGCTCAACCTTGGAATATTCATCTTTCTCCGATCTTCTCTGACAGCTGATTGAAGTTCAATTTGGAACTCGATCTGAGCCGAGCCGCCCTGACGTTTGTTCTACAAATCTCTTTGTTGCAACTGCCACCAGGAGATAACTCAACAATGCTGGAAAAAGTAATTACCTTTTGCAGTACGAGTTTATTAAAAATATTTAAACCGATGTAATCCATACTTTTATACACCTATAAATTATACCACGGTACTGTAGGAAACAGAAAATTTGTATACTCCGCTTTATATTACCTGTGGATTAAATTAGAGTTATAAATAATTAATTAACCTAATTTGGAACGCTGGCGTGTTCGATAATCCAGCTACTTGGAGGTCTCGAATTGTGGATGATTATGACGTAGTGTCTTTGACTATCCATTATTATAATTGGATAGTCAAAGATACTACGTTCATTCGCAAAGACCATTTTCATAGACCGGTTTGTAATTCAGCCAAGTACGATGCACAAGAATGTAGTGTCCAATATTGCAGACGTTAATCCACGCAGAGAATATCACATCCACAACTATCCACAATTCATGACCTCTAAGTAGCTGGATTACAGAACACGCCACCATTCCTGTCAAAATATAACAGGCTATTGTAAAAACGAGGTATGATGCTACAAATGCAATAAGATAGCAATAATAAGGAATATATTAACCAGTTTGCAGTTAATTTTTTATATTCCACACTGTTAATGAAATATCCTTACATTATACCAAACATTAACATGCTATAGGTATGTTTACAATACGAATTGTGGATAATTGTGGGTGATGTCCACACTATTGAATACTACGTTAATCTACAAAGACCATCCTCATAATTAGACAAGTTCATAATTCAGAGGCAGTGGTTTGGACTCAACGTTTAACTGTAGGTCCCTTAAATATGCCATTGATGTCGGGCTACTAATTAACAGTTCTGTCTAAGGAACATGTCAGCCTTAGTCAGTAACAAGATCGCACCGTAATAATCGTAAATTCATCTCATTCATACCTGGCTTAAAATACCTACATGGGTAGGTCACCATTTCAATAGCCAACAGATTAAATAATAATAATTCATTTAGATCATGAAATTTTTCAAATTATTCTGCATACTAAAATTACTACTGGAACAATATCTTACAATATATTCGTACTGTAAAACTCGAATTAAAACATAAAATGTCTCATTACTTTGTTGCAAAACAAATTCCTAATGAGATAAGAGCCTACCTCCTGCTAACATTAAAAATTATCTCAACTTTACAGTATTCATTCCGGCACTTGAGCTCCGTAAAGTAAAAACTGATAAAAACCTTCATTAGCGAATCTAATTGAGATCAGACAGAAAAGGGGACGATAAATAACACTAATATAAAAAGAATCTCGAGATAAGGCTTTGGGTAAAATAAAGAAGACGGGGCGAGTAGATGACGACCGAGATACGCGCGAGATAACTGTGGAACGACACCGGGTTTAAAAATCTACTCATGAAATCTTAATTTGAAAAGTTAGGAAGAAGCGGACTGGCCTCTCAAGCTGGGACTTCATTAAATGTATAGCTAGGCGGATATGAGATCAGGGTGGTTAGCAGGGCTGTGTACTCGACCCGCTACTGTTTCTTCCCTTTACGCGCGTACTTGAATTGGGTTAATGCGGAAAAAGCGGAATTTTGTTGTAAAATTTTGTAGTTAGATCATATTAGTCTTCAAATATTTAATATACATACACAATAGTAACAAAAATTTGGATCTCATATTTTTAGCTACTCAGAGACTGGTTTCGAATTGATCACAATTTTTCATCCAGTCTTTATTCTCATAAACATTGATATAAATCGAAATCCATGAGTAAAAAATGCATGGGTAGTAAAAAGTACAAATTTCTAGTAAAAGAAAATTAGTAATTTGATTTTTCATAATTATGAACGTTGTTCACTACTTTGAAAAAGTTCTTAAGAACTTCTTTGTTAAAAACTTTAATTTAATAAAAAATTCCAAAAGATTGTATTTTAATTTAACTCGGTGTTTTGTATTAGATTATTGAAAAGGTGATTCTAACACAAGGTAGGTATGTTAAGCCAAGTATGAATGAGAAATGAGTGTAAGATGATTGTGGCGCGATCTTGTAGTCTTTGATCTAACTTAGGCTAACAAATATTGACCAAGACAGAACTGTATTGTGGACACAGAACTGTTAATGTTAATGGAGAGAAAAGTCATATGTAAGGGACCTACAGTTAACGTGGAGTCCGAACCACTGCCTCTGAATTACGATCTGGTCTAATTATGAGGAAGGTCTTTGTGGATTTACGTGCTATTCAATAGTGCGGACGTAATCCACACAAGAGAACACTACACCTACCGACCATCGCTCACAACTATCCTTAATTCGTAACCCTCAAGTAGCTCGATTACAGGACACGCCACGGTCCCAGTCTTTTGGTTGCTCCATACACGTTCACAATGTTAAAACGCTTAATACAAAGTTAGGGATCCCATTAAATGTGAAGCGTCGAACACGACAGTGATTCTGCATGGCATTTACTTGACCATAAACTGTAACATCGACATTACATTCGGGGGCCTTAGTGAATACACTATGAATAAATGATGAAGCCAGCGCGTTCCACCGTTATTGTCCTAGAGACTTTACAATGAAGCTGTTCCAATGCTCGTGAACGGCCAATAAAGCCTTGCTCGTGTTTGGCGGCGGCGGCGGCGGCGTTCAAAGCAACTGCGGAAACTCGTATTTCACTGTTTATACGCCGAGTGAAGTTTTAACGATAAAGTCGTTCAGCGCGAGACGGGTACATTAATAATTCGATAGTTTATCGCCATTCGCTTATTAATATTGTAAACAAACCGATCGTAAACTACCCCGTTGTAAATCTGTGGACTTACGACATTCATCGTAGGCGCCTGTGACACCTGGACGAGGTCGGGTTAAAGTTATTGGAGAAAGGCAGAATGAGAGTGAAAACTAGGCTAGAGAGTTTTTTGAACTCTATCAATTGAATTAATTTATTTACCACTAGCCAAAGTACCCGTTCTTCGCACGGGTTAAAAAGGCTGAAAGGTGTAGGCTCTACTGATACATTTAAGTTATTGTTAATTAATTCTTCATTGTTTACAAAATGACAAAACACGAGTGTCTACAACATTTCAAAGTAACATCTGTCAAATATTGGGAGAACATAAGGATTAATGTAATAGAGACAGTCGTCGGAAAAAAACTTAAAATCTACCATTCCGCTATTTCAAATAATTCATTAATTTCGATCCAGCAGTTTATCTGAAAAATCAACTTTATTTCTTCTTCTTCCCGAACTGTCAAAATATAGTGCAAACGGATGTTGTCATTAGAAAATGTAAACATTGAAACCTAGGCCGGTCACGGCAGCTCTTTCTCCTTCTTCTCGAACTGTCAAATTTTAGTATTCACAGCTGTTGACATTCATTAATTTTATGTTTTCATTCTTTGAAAATGTAAACATTGAAATTTAGGACGTTCACAGGGCGTAGCCCGAGGGGATTTTAAGGAAACTAATATGCCTATGTGTTGCATGAGTTTAAGATCTACCTTTCTGTAAAATTTCAAACCGGTCGGTTCAGTATTTTTCGCATTTACTTGCCACAACAAACCCACAAACAAACATACAGAAACCACCTCTTCTTTATAATATTATAGATTAAGTCAACGTGGACAAAAGGATTCGTCAACAACAAAACAAAACTGTTTTGAAATGAATATGTCTTAGCTTTGGGGGAGGGGGGTGTTGGTGATTTTTAGGATGGAACATATGTAACAGGTCTCCATAGAATCTACCAGAGCTATTTAATTGATTCTTTTAATATCAAAGAATAAGAACAGCTGTTTGAATGACCTGAAAATGGTCCCTTTAGACATAACAATGATCTAACCTATTTCCCACAGGGAAGTAAATACAAACTTTTTATCATACTTTCAAAAACAGGTGTTTTAGATACATGTGTTTAAGAACAAAAGTCGTTATTTTTATTCCTAGGACTCACTCTATTATCGTGATGATCTATTCAGTCCTAGGCCGCAAGCGATCATTGTTGATACGATACTTTTGATTCGAGGACAGCATTCGATTGTAAATAATCGATAAAGTAACTAAAACAATCTCTATCGATTTTTTGTGTTGTATTTTCAGAAATTGGATGATTATTTTTAAAACAATAAATTTATTAAATGATATTTGGATAAAATTTGAAGATTATGATAGTTTTTTGTAGTTTTTAAATTTACTTAAGGGAGAACGTATGTGTCAGACAACCAATACAGTTTATTTACCTACTTCTATTTTTAATTTCTCCCCCTATACGATACAGTATTAGGAGAAAGTAATGTTTTCGTCAGCATTTTCAAATTTGAGTTTTTGGTGAGTACATCTATTATAGGATCCCCTCAATAAAAATGGTTTTAGAATGATATCTGTGTATGTGTTTGGGGATGTACACTTACTTAAGCCAAGAGGTGAGATTATTGATCCGATTTTCATGGAATTTGGTATGTAGTTAACAATCCTCTTATCTTAGAAAGTTTTTTGGTTTTTTTTTATTTTTAAGGATGTTTTACCCCTAAAAACCCCAATAAAACAAGTAAAAACAAAATATCTTAAAAATGGCTGAAACAATTTTAATGAAAATTATATGGCTTATACTCCTTTATGATAAACAAAAGACGCCACTCGCATTTCTCAAACATCGGGGTTTAAAAGTTATGGGCTTTTAAAAGTAAAAAAATATATTGTGTAGTTTTTCTGCGAAAACAATAAAGATAAAGTATAATTTCATTACCACCATTAATCCCAGCTTGAAAAACAAAACAAATTAGTGTTTTTAATTATTAGTCTAAGGCTAGAGGTTTCAAAGGAACGTTAAATGTAATGTCTGAGAATGACCAATGTTAAGTATTATGTAGAATATTAAAAAATCAATTTCTTAATTTTTTCCTACCATTTTCCATGAAACTTGGTATGCAGCGTAAGGTCATATCACCCAAAAAAATCACTCAAAAAGGCTTGGTATTACTGGTGGAAGGGGGTAAAATAAGTAAATTTATATACAATTTTCATTTGACTACATTTTCTTACTTAATGTGGTGTTTGAATTATCGCCAGTAATTCCTAAATCACCGGAAATCCGCTTAGTATGCAGGTCTGCTGCGACGTGGGTATTTTTATTAACACTTGGCCAGAGAAGCTCTCGCCTCTCGCAGTTATTCCATCAGTGTGAGACAACGCCATACAAAGCAATTAGACGTCACATACGAATGTGGATGGGTCTGGCTCTCTATAAATGGCGGGAATGCAAGTATTAATCCTCGTCCTCTTTAAAACCAGTTCCTTATCAATCATTATCTGGGTTTTTATGAGCGGTCGCCACTCCAGTTGCAACGCCTGTCGCGTCGGCTTCGAGACTTAACTGTAAAACTCTGGAGGTGTTCCCCAAGGGTCAATACTAGGAACAGTCTTCTTTATTACAAATTTAATTGCATATGTGATTTCTTGATAAAACTCTGTAATGATAAAAAGTTATAACACATATACTACAGTGGCGTGTCCTATAATCCTGTAACTTCGAGGTCATGAATGGATATTGAAATGGAATTATTATATAAATGGAGAATGTAATATTCCTTGGTGGATATTAACGTCAACACTATTGAATCTAAGTTCATCCGCAACGACCACCTCGTAGTATAGAGACAAAACTGTGGTTTCTGACACTACGATAAAGATACAATTAGCTAAAGAGCTATTAATTAGCAGCCCCATCTAAAAAGTTATGTTAATATTAGCCAGTAACAAGACAACAAGATCACGCCCCAATCATCTCTACTCCTGTTCATTAATACTTGAAATTAATACTTATTATGTTCTTAGTATATTGATATGTGATACTGACTAAGCTGCTACAAAGTTGAAAACAAATATTAGTCCCAAGCAGATAATGAACTCAAAACAGCACAACTGATCGCACACCACAACTTCTCTCACACCACAACTGCTCGCACACCACAACTGCTCGCACACCACAACTGCTCGCACACCACAACTGCTCGCACACCACAACTGCTCGCAAACCACAGGAGCTCGGACACCTCTGAATCCTGTTTTTACTAAAGTCGTAAAAATTCGTTTTACTAATTGGGAAGAAAAGTGATCGAAATTCAAATTAGAATAACATAAATTCACTATTACTTACATTTTAAAAAATTAAATAAAAATGTACTTTTGGGGAGATCGAGTTTTTTATATGCTTAAAATTAAAATTTTTTGGTTATAGGGGAAATAAATAATTAATGCAAAATAATACTGATATTATTATCATTTTTACATTTTATAACCCAATAAAGTTGAAATTGGTCTTATCAAAATGAATGACAGAAATGTTTTGCCTGTCATTCTGTAATGATAAACATGGTTTTGTAAGGTTTTTTGTGAAAGCACCTACAGCTATAAAATTTATTTTCATTATTCCATATCTTTTGGACAAGACTTTTCTTTAGCTAAAACACAAAAAACTGACCAAAGCCATATTAAAATAGAACAATGAGCTCTCAAATCCCCAATTTTTCAATGCTATTATCATTATTATTTTTTCAAAAAAGTAATCTGTTAAAGTGATTGAAAATAATTACCAACAGCTGACACACTAAAATCAATATCATTTTGTTTGCTTTTATTATTGATCAAAAAATATCGATCTTAAGTGTAAAAAATTTTCATGATACAATTTTTTAAATTTATTTAATTTTAAACTAATAAAAAAGGTTATATTTTGTTATGATAATAACTATCTGAATTTTGTATTCAGAATCCAACAACGCTTAGAAAAGATGATATTACTGATACTATAAAATATTTACTTATAAATTGGAATATAAGTGTTTTCTTATCAATATTCGTGAATTTTTCACAGGGAAGACGTTATTACCTTAGGTTTTATTTCAAGACCTAAGCCCGGAACCAGAACGTTTAACCTGTTATATTGTTTTGAAAATTCGCTGAGTACGCAGATCTGCTGCGACGGGTTATTTTATCTGGCTCTGGTTGCTTTTACCCTCGGGATGTCAACAAATCATCGGAAGGGTAGGTTCTACAAACAAGACATTGATTAATCTTCAGGTCGAGATGATGTAAAGGCCAAACAGAAGTGACAGATCATCGTCTAACAGTCGGCTCCTCTGGTTCAATATATCCAACACAATCAGATATATTTCCTTAAAATATCTTCAACACTCTCGTTATGTTAGTGAGTAATAATAACTACAAACTGAGACGGTGACGTCACTGGCGTTGTCCTTAATCCAGCTTGAAGGTCACGAATTGTATATAGTTGTGAGCGATGGTCAGTATAGTGTTCTCTTGTGTTGATTAACATCCGCACTATTGAATACTACGTTAATCCGCAAAGATTATCCTCATAATTAGACCATTTCGTAATTCAGAGGCAGTGTTTAGGCTCAACGTTAAACTGTAGGTCCTTTAGATACGCCATTGACTTTTGGGTTATTAATTAACTCAAAAGTCATGTCCTGTTTAAGGAACATGTTAGCCTTAGTCAGAGACAAGACTACAAGATCGCGCCACAATCATCTTACACTCAATCCTCATTCATACTTGGCTTAAAATACCCACATTGTGGTATGGTTGCTATTTCAATAATCTAATCTAATATGATCTAATCTAAGTTCTGCGAAATTCGCTTTACTCACGCCAGCGTGCTGCGCGCGATCTCATACCTCATCACACTAACTACCTGTATAGCTCACCATTTCAAAAAATTCAAAAAAAAGTTTAGTTTCATCATTTTTTATCATCCTCATTCATACTTGTTACAGTATGGGAAAAAAAATCATATGATCTCACTCAAACACTAGTGGTTTTTCTCAAAAACCTGTATAGCTCACCATTTCAAAAAATTCAAAAAAGTCATTTTCATTCCAGCATTTTATCTCGTAATGTAACAGTGTTTTAGGGAAAGTAACATCTTCAAATCCAACTCGAGTGGGTTTTCCACAAAAACCTGTGATGGATACGAAGCCCACTATCAACAGAGACAGGATGGCACTTGACCTCTGGGACCTTTAATCCTGCAGCGCGTCCTTAATCCTGCAATCTTGATCCTGTCCCGCGCTTATCTCCGTCAAACACGCCGCCGTTGCTGCTCAACAGCTGATAACCTCTTTGTATTTTATGTCCAAAACTTGTGACATTGCATTTAAAATACTCAAATGTCCATAAAAGCGATATTTACCCAGTTTATTTAAATATAAGTACCGGTATGGTAAACTTTTTCTTTAAATTCGTATGAAAAAAGGTATTAGAGAATAGTTATATTTAGTTTTAAGTGTTAAATTTATAATTTTAAGATTAAAATTCAAACTATATTTTTTTATTTATTTAATATTTAATAAACTCGTCTAATACATTATTTTTTCTAACTAAGTTTTCGTTGTTTACGAATTTTACTTTGAAAATTAATTACTTTACTAAATTTACAACAACTGTTTACTTTCCTTTTCCAAAGTGGGATGTTTTCAGTGTCTCTTAAGAGCTGACCTTATAACCCATAAAAGGTCACTTAAGTTTCAAATTTATCCCCAAATACGACAGCAACCCAGCGCGTTTAATTGAAAAAATTATTTGTATATTGTATAAAAAAAATGACATAATTCAATAAATGAGGTATAAAATTGATGCTTAAAAGTAGTAAAAAAATCATACATTCAAATTCAAAATTAAGTGAAAAACTGACCTTATCCCATAAAAGCACTTCAGTATTACGAGGCCATACTTTCCTAGAGCAAGATTTATCCATTATAATCACTTTTTTCGCGTGATTAGCATTAATGCATTCATTAATCTTTAGAGTCCGTTCGTAAAATAAATCAACAACGATCCTGACAAGTAATTAAATTCAAACATATTTGAAAAACGACGTTCATCCACAACGTGCAGGGGGGCACGGAGGGGGGTTATTACGAGGGGGCCACGTGACCTGTATGGCAATGGTTGAAGATCGCAGATCGCAATTTAGATGCAGAGATAACCTGTCAGGCAGCGTACGGTTACCGGCCACAACGAGTGCATCATCATTCATTATCATCAAGTATCTATTAATCTAGATAAGATCTCGGTATCCCGTATCAGCGTATCTCCAGCGATATATCAAACAGTTCTCCAGCTCCACGTGAGCGTGATTAACCGTGTGATTGCGATGTTACCAACAGAACGGCATGAATTATTCAGCGTCAAACTATTCAGAAATTCAAAAGACTCCATAGTAGAACCTTCGTACGAGAGAGATTTTTTTATTAGCGAATCTCCTAAAGAAAAGTGAGTTATTCACTTGACCGTATGATTAGATAAGATAAGATTAGATTATTGAAATAGCGGTCATACCACAAAGTGGGTATTTTAAGCCAAGTATGAATGAGGATTGAGTGTAAGATGATTGTGGCGTGATCTTGTAGTCTTGTTACTGACTAAGGCTGACATCTTCCTTATGTTACTGTTAATAATAACCCAACAGCCAATGACATAAAGGGATCTATGGTTTAACATGGTATCAGAACCAATTTTGCCTCTAAATTACGAATTGGTTTAATCATTGGTCTTTGCGGATAAGCATAGTATTCAATAGTGCGGACGTTAATCCACACAAGAGAATATCACATCCACCAATAGTAGTTCATAACTATCCACAGTTCAAATACATAGCAGATATACATAGCACAATACAGCAATGAATTCTTAATATCCTAAAATAAACGCATAGTTTATATAACTATGCGTTATATAAGGGTGGTATGCGAATGGATTGGGTTCTCGATTAGAATCATTTTATTTCTATATTTTTTATTACATAGCAAAATATACTTTTTATATGTATGAATAGGCTTTTTCACGTATTTTTTATTCAATTTTTGTTTGTTAACATAAATTAGTCCTTATTTATTTATTTTTATAGTTTAATGTTTTTAAGTATTTTCATAGGCGGAAATATTAAGGAGGCTTTCCTCAACCACGGGCTTGGTCCCATGTGGGGAACTAATTTCCAGTATACAGGTTTATTATTTTTTTCTGAAAATATGTATTTTTTGAAAATAAAGAATAATTATTATTATTATTTTAACTTTATAAAAATAAAATTAAATCGCAGAGTCAAATTATTTAAATAATTCCAATTTCATTAATTTATGTTTTCTCTTTTTACCTTAATTCACTAATAATCAAATCCAATTTACGTGTAGTCTTTACCTTGCTAAACTGTAAGAATAAATTGAGATGTTTATTGTTACAGGGCTGTTATTATCTATAGTGTAATTTTATTTATTGTATATTTGACAGTGGGAATAAACTATTAATTCATTTCATATAAAATATAAAAAAAACTAACAAGACCGCACTTCAATTTAGGCGCCAAAGAAGCTATCTTTGCCGATAAGAAGCCAATGGAACGATTCATTGTGGTTGGGCTTTGTCGATATTATTTGAACAGCTGTTTCCCGAGTCGAAAGGAGTTCTCATTGAAGCCCAAAGCGCTTATCTTCCCCTCCGGCCCATCTGACGGCCTAAAGGCAGATGAGTGGTGCCGATAAGCGGAGCGTAGATAAGAAAAACGCTCTCGAAATTACAAAAATCTGCCCCTCAATAATCTACCCTTGCATCTTAATTTGTAGTGTCGCGGGAAACGCCACAACTCCATTAAAAGTGTAATAACTTTCGTATGAAAAGTTCGGGTGTAAAAACAGTCGGGAGAACGCTTCGAGCTGTATACCCTTCAGTCCTTCCCTCCACTGCATGGTTCACGTCCTTTAAACCTTTTTTTATGTCCTTTAAACCTTTAGGTTAAAAATTTAACATTTTTTATCACGAAACGAATGGTACGAGTATCTCCGCAATTTTTTTGACATTGACATGTCTTAGCGCAGGGGGAAAGTTGGCAATTTGCGAGACAAAAATTTGAAACCGTGACGTATTTTGGTTTTGTGACGTCATATGGATATATTGAGAGCTGTTTAGAATAATTAAAAACATTCGCTTTAGACATGTCCATGATCTAACCTATTTCCCATAGTGAAGTAAATATAATCATTTTCCCTTGGAGCAGATATACAACAATTTATACACAGTACATATATATAACATTAATAAGCATTTTCATAATACACGAAAAATTCAATAAACGGTATCATTCAACAAAATATATGTTTCTTTAAAATGTTATAAATTTATTATTTAAAAAATAATCATCTACTGTAATTTCTTAAATTGAGCTAATGTACTAATAAGTATATAATAATGTGATTAATACTCTTATCATTAGCTTAAAATTATATTAAATTTGAAAGTCACCATTATTACAATTCGTTGTACGTCAAGATAATATTTTAATAAAGAATAATATAGAAATAATTATTTTCAAATAGTTAACATTATTTATAATTTGCCAACTTGCTGCAGGAACTAATTGATTGGGACGGTGACGTCGTCCTGTAATCCAACTAGAGGTCACAAATTGTGGATAGTTGTGAGCGATAGTCGGTGGGTGTGTTCTCTTGAGTGGATTATCCGCATTATTGAATATTACATTAATCCGCAAAGACCATCCTTATAATTAGACCAGTTCGTAGTTCAGAGGCAGTGGTTCGGACTCCACGTTAAGCTGTAGGAACCTCAGATATGCCATTGCCTGTGAAGTATTTTTATCATACTGATCAGAAAACAGTATATTATTTCCTCAATGCAACATATGCTAGATAGCAATTTACTTATTTACTTATTAACGTCAACAACTTTATTCTTACGATTGTTGTTTTACCGGTTTTACCGGAATTCAAGGATTTACCTTCAAGGTAGATCCTTGAATTCGTGCGTTAACACAAAGTAGATAAAAGTAAAACCTTAACTAACTTTTAACATAATTATTATTAATTTAACAGAGCTATTGAATTTTGGATCAGTTCAATAGCTCAGTGTACATTTTTTTATTTGAATAACACCTGTTTATGAATGACTTACAAAATGACGTTAAAAAAACTACGTTCCAAATATTAAAAATAATGAAATTTGTGACTCGACCAATATTAATCAAGATCAAGTTTAATTTAAAACAGGGGTTTATCAAAAAACGTGGGAGCAATGCGGAATAAACTGAACGAAAGGAAAAAAAATAAATGGAAACACGTAAAAGGAGGGCAGAAAGTTGATTGAATAAGCGAGTAACGTAGATAGGATCGGGTGCCCTGCTTAGTCCAATATCACGAGATAAGAGCGCGTGATAGTCACCAGGCAACGTTATCAGCTGCGGCCATCTGTCTTATCGCGACCCCCCCCCACATCGCCCTTCAACCCTCCAACCAACCAACCCTTCCTGCGCGACTAACAATTGAAATGAACCGTTCCATTTCCCTTCAGTTTACATTAGAAAAACCTATTATGTAACTGATTCGTTAGTATTGTGAATAAATACATGATTCCTGTGTCCCTAATAGATTTTTTGGCCGTTTTATGCAATTCATAGACAATAATTGGGTACGAAAAATGAAGTTGACCATCCAAAGATTAGATTAGATTATTGAAATGGCAACCTACCAGGTAGGTATTTTAAGCCAAGTATGAATGGGAAATGAGTGTAGGATGATTGTGGCGCGATCTTGTAGTCTTGTTACTGACTAAGACTGGCATGTTCCTGAGACAGAACTGATAGTTAATAGCCCAACGGCCGATGGTAATTAAGGGATGTACAATTTAACGTGGAATCCGAACCACGGCCTCTGAATTACGAATTGGTCTAATTATGAGGATTGTCTTTGCGGATTAATGTAGTATTCAATAGTGCAGACGTTAATCCACACAAGAGAACACTACACTCACCGACCATCGTTCACAACTATCCACAATTCGATGATCTTTATTTTTTAAACTGAACACCTATTAGTCGTAATTAAACTAGGAGGACAAGTAGTTGAAGTGTTGTGGATGTGCACACTGCGCATGCGCACGACCTGCCGCCCATTAGGCGCGGGCGGCCGCTGAAGTGACTCAGTTCTCACCTCCACAGATGGTATCGGCCACCTCGTGGCAGCCCCAGGCAGGCTCTGATTGGTCCACGACTCCCTCTGTAAATATTGGCGTGAAAATCCATCGGTTACACGCTCCTTTGAGGAGGTTGTAGAATACGTTGTTTTGGAGGGGGTGGATTGGATGACGGGGTCTTACAAACACTCAGGAGAATTTTACACGTCAACCAAAGCTAATTTTGGTAGCCACCACAAAAAAATGAGCACTCCTATAATGGACTTGCCTTCAGTGGGAGTGAGATAAGAAGAAAAACACCGGTTCAATCAGATGATTATTGAAAGTCGAAAGGTTGACCACCACGCTACTGGGTCTGATTTTAAGGGAATCTCTTCCCCCAGAACCCCTTGAAATCAAAGCATTCTGGGGTCTCCAGCTAGACCTAACTAAGCTTGAAAGCTGTTATCTAGAAACGTCTACAGAAACGCATTGGCGAGTCACTCTTGGCATTTTCTAAAAATCCAAGATGCTCCTCGTAACAGAAATAAGGAAAGATCTATAATTCTATAAGGTAAGCAGAGAGATAAATTCTTTTTGGTACACCCGTTCTTGTTACTTATGCTGTTCCTTCCAGAGCAGGCTGCATCATCATAAGATCGATTAATTGATATTTCACATGATTACATCGTACACGTTTGACTCACAGTGTACACTTTGAATTTTTTTCATCACGAGCAAAATATTTCATCAATTGATCTCTAAAAGATTTCACCTTCAGAGTCTTTACCGACTTATATCTTCCTCCTTCACTATCCCTAGCAAAGACAGTAACTTTGAACTCGTTCTTCCGTAAAGCGCAGACCATGTGGGTCCAAGGCCTGTGTCAGTCCCTAGGAGAAGAGTATACATTTTCCCATGGGTATAACTCTGTAAAATGCAAAGCTTTGATCTCTAAACATTCTTCTTTGGTAGAAGTAGTAGGCCACTCACATGACTGACGGTTGCGGTCAAAACCAGACTCACAGAAGACATCCACTCTGCCGCAGCTACAACCGTTATACAACCTGAGCAAGGTATAGTCTGCTAGAACTGCTAGTGACAAATATTTTACGTAATTTATCGTGTGATTATTTTATGTGTGTGACGTTAAAAATTGTGTTAAATATTTTAAATTAATTAGCAATAGGTTTAATCAAATTATATAGTGATACTAGTTGACCCGGCGAACTTCGTAACGCCTCACAGTAAACACATGTTAACTTTAAGATTGGCCATGTTCTGAAGTCGAATAGCAATACGGCTTCATTGTGAAAGGTTATATATTCTGGGTCGCTGCATAGTGAATAACAATACTGAAACGATAAAACATATTAATATCATTTCTATAAAACAAATAAATCTGAGTGGATTAATTCACAACTTTCAAATCCAATCCAAACCCAAACGAAACCTAACTGTAATACGACTTTTATAGGAAAGATATACAACAGCTGATTATTATAATAAACGTAATAATATAAACATTGTAATTATCATATAAACACGTGACTTTAATCAGACAGAAAATAAAAATATAAATACATAATCCCCAAAACCATTAACTATTAACGTGGTGAATAAAGCTGTTCATTTTTTACAGTACACATTTACTTCATAGTTTAACATTAATGAATGATTCAGATGGCATTGGATAGTAAAGCATACGGTATTGCTAATGGAAAGTAAACAAATCAGCTGTAGCTATGAAATAAAATGTTTTCATTGTTGAAAATTTGTAAACAAACTTATTCTCCACATGGTTAACATTCGAAATTTAAAACCCATAAAATGGAAACTTATGATGTTTTCGAAAATATTTTTTCACTGAAACCTTCCCGGACACATGTAGAGCAACTTCCTAAAATTTCATGGCGATCGGATGAGTAGTTTGGCAACGCATAAAGGACATACAGACATACATTCAATTTTATATATAGAGATAAAGAGTTTGAACTATTTATGTACGACGCTGTTTTTGAAAATTCACAACGTTTCAAGAGTTGGACAAACTACTCAGTTTTTAAGTGTCTAACGATATATAATAAATGTAAATATCGTTAGGCACTTGAAAACGGGAGTAGTTTATCCAACTCTCGAAACGATGTGTACATTTTAAATACAAGGCGCGTTGGGAAAGTCCAACTGATTGTTAATTTAATACAACGCTGTCCTGAAAATTACATTGTAAGAGTTGACTAATCCAGCTACTTGGAGGTCACGAATTGTTGATAGTGTGAGCGATGGTCGGTGGGTGTAGTGTTCTCTTGTGTGGATTAACGTCCGCACTATTGAATACTACGTTAATCCGTAAAAACTATCCTCATGATTAGACCAATTCGTAACTCAGAGGTTGTGGTTCGGATTCCACGTTATGTAATCCAAGTCATGGAAGACTCCTGAGTCCTGTCTAAGGAAAATGCCAGCCTTAGTCAGTAACAGGATCGCGCCACAATCATCTTACACTCAACTTGGCTTAAAATACTACCTATCTTGTAGTATGATCGCCATTTCAATAATCTTATGTAATCCAATCACTTAAGAATGAATGGTTTTGAATGAAAATTTTATTAATGTCTTTGTTAACAGTGCTATAAGTGATTCTTCACTTCGCATTATCTCCCAGGGTCTGAAGTCGTCGAGAAAGCGACCGGTTCGGTGAAGGCAATCTTACAAGATTTATAGAACAATGAGGAAGGAAGTGATAACTCGATAATAACCAATAGGAGTAAATCTTGCCCCTCCTTCCCATCGTCCATGGCAACCCTGTATACTGATAATGGTAATGGGGTGATAATATAGACCTTCTCGCTGCTATTGCTGTATAAAAGTACCTCTCATTGTCTGCTATATAAATAATAATACCACATCGCAGGAGACCTGCGTACTCAGCGAATTTCCAAACCAATGATATAATTATATATAAAAATCTATCAATATCTGTCGATAATTACAAGAGTTAGTTATTTGCCTATTCTTTATAAGATTTACATGAGAATGATAATGCAGGTTTGCTGCTGTGAGGAACACTGAAAGTAGGTATTTCAAGCATAAACAATTTTTATTTTTACCATGTATACCAAGTTTCATCAATATCTGTCCATAAATGAAGGAGTTTGCCTATTCTCTATATTATGATTTACGTGAGGAAAGAGTATGCAGGTTAGCTGCTATGACAAACACATAAACTATGATTTTTAAACATAAATGGATGGATTCCAACCACATGAAGGTAAATATCAAGATTCATCAAAAATATTAATTTGTGAAATATTAATTTTTCCATATCCTCCATAAAATTAACATTGGAGTCCCAAAATACAACGTACTGTGGTTAGATTTTATAATATAACGGTAACCTTTGGAGATATAACAAAACTTTAAAGAACTAAATTATTGTGTAGTTTGATTCCAACGATGAGAGATAGCACATAAATTTTTAACGGCTATTGTTTTTGACCTCTGGGCACCTAAAAACGAAAAAATACTATGGTCCCGGGCTTAAGTCTTGCCATGAGACCCTCAGTAAAAGCTTCTTCCCTATGGTAAAGGCGCTAAAATTAAACTTTTGTCCATATATTGCTCGGAATTATGATATTTTTTGGCTATTTTTCGTCTTATTCTCCAGAAAAGCTAAATTGGGTCTTACCTAATTTCTGTCTGTTTTTCTGTAATGCTGAACAGAATCTGTTTGTAACGTTTCTCCGTGAAAACAGAAGCACTCACAATGATAAAACATACTTGTATTTCCAATATACCATTTTTGATCGAATCGTTCCGATTTCGTCCAATAACCGTTTCCAATGTTTACCTTTAGGAAAATGTTTATTATGGCTACTTAGTAACACTCAGAAGGGGGTTTAGGGGACAGTTTTCATACAATGCCTCTTGTTCTTTTCTGAAAGAAAGTAAAAAATTAAAAATTTACTTAAACAAAGATTAAATTATTTAATAACGATACCACAAGGTTGGTATTTTAAGCCAAGTATGAAATAGGATTGAGTGTAAGATGATTGTGGCGCGATCTTGTAGTCTTTTCTTGTCTTGACTAAGGCTTGCATGTTCCTTGAACAGGACAGGACTTTTGAGATAATTAATAACCCAAAAGTCAATGGCATACCTAGGGGCCTACAGTTTAACGTGGAATCCGAACCACTGCCTCTGAACTACGAATTGGTCTAATTGTAAGGATGGTCTTTGCCGATTAACGTAGTATTCAATACATCAACACTTTATCTATCTTTTGTAATCATTGATCGAAATAAAAGGACAAAAGATCACGATTTAATATTTTTCTTGTATTTTTATTTTATGCTCGCACGGCTAACGCCGTTCAGAACATTAACTAGTAACACCAAATGAACGAAAAACAAACTTACAAAGTACAAGGGCTAAAGTTAGAGTGACCTGCGTTAGGTTGAAAGATGATCTAAGAAGCTAAGATGGGAGCGCCGGGGGGCAAGCTGTCAAAATGACGGATTTCGTTGACCCTACCCCCCCGCAGTGACACCAACCCTAACCCTTCCACCCCCAGCTCATCTATTGTCACATCCGCCACCCTCACGGTGTCATCTAACTTTTGCCATTTCGCAATCCACGCGTGACCTATCAACAGAAGGGGTACGTTACACAGGATAATACGGAGGGCGGGACGCCATTTTGTTAAAAAATTACGTAAAACGTAATTTTTGGGAAAATTTAAGTTAAAATTAGAATTCATACATGGTGTACGTAAACATAATTTAACGATTGCCATTACATTGTTGGTCACTATAGAGAAACGGTTTATATACTGGGATCATGGCGTATCCTGTAATCCAGCTACTTGGAGGTCAGAAATTGTGGATAGTTTTACGCGATTTTGGAAGTGATATTCCCTAATGGGAAGGGATTAAGGTGGTACGAGCGACGTTAGGGACAACTGAAATCCGCTGGTGTCTTTTTTTCGTTACGCATATGTTTTTGATTCGTGCAAGCTTCCTGAGTGATTCTTTTATGATAATAATTCTGGTTTTTTGTATATTTTTTAACATTTTTTGACCTCCAAAATGACAAATTTTATAAGGTTATCGGATCAAAATTGTGGTGTTGAAAATCATTTCCTGTAGTAAAAAACATTTTTTCTTTTTTTTTAATTTTACATCCACATTCCCAAAATTTCAGCTCAAAAACACAAGCCGTTTAACCACACTCCTTGTACGAAAAACACCAAATTTCCGAATTAATTACGCCGTAATTTGAAAAGATTTCATTTAAAACTACAAACATCACTCTAAAGCATAGTTATTATACTATCAACTAATAAAATTATAGTTTTTTAAGATAGTCAATATTTTTGCTCACACCACCACCTACTACTATTAAAATGTTTATCCGCAAAGGCCAATCTCACATAACACTGCAAGATAACAAAGTAACAAGACTACAAGATCGCGCCACACAATCATCTTACACATATTTATCATTCATACTTGGCTTAAAATACCCATCTACGTAGGTTGACCAAAAGGTAATCTAATCTAATCACAATTAGACCAGTTAGTAATTCAGAGACAAAACTGTGGTTCATTTCGCCTTTAACCCCTTTAAGTGCCAAGCGTCTCGGAGTGCCGCGCGAGAAATGCAGGCGTTCCGCTCCGAGACTCTCAGAAAATCACTGTTTATAGCACGTAGCGATTATTGTACCTGGCTTAAATTACACCAAAAGCTTCAGAAAGAAATGGGCTTCATTTTTATGCATCTTACTCTATGGCGGAATGCTTTCTGAGATCGTGATCAATCATAAACAATCCCGCGACAGCTGCGACGACCAATAACAAAAGACAGCTCATTTGTACTACAACATTTTAATGGTTATTATTAATGTATTTTTATATCTTACACCTTATAAAATAGTGCTTATTGTAAAGACTAATTATAATATATAGTTTACAATGGACATTGTTTCTTTGTAACTCTAAAAACTGCCAAAACGCATTTTTTGTAAGTTTTGCTTATTTGCTATTTTTTCTTATTTCTACTCAATTTTTATTGCTCTACAAGATTATAATGCAGCTAAGAAGAAAATGTTAGTTAAAAAATGTTTTATTATTTCAAACCAATATATTTTTTAAACGTGTTCATTGAAAATTTTTACTTGAAATTATTGTACTTATATACGTTGTTTGATGCAAAATCGTATCCTAAGTAAAACAAATAAAACAGTACAAAGTAATGTTTATAAATACAATTTTTTTATTATTTTACTAAACGCTAGCAGCATCTTTTGGGGGAAAAAGGGCCGGCATTTTTAGAAAATTTACCGTACCTAGAGGGGTATTAGAACATCACGGATCGAGACGCTCGGCACTCAAAGGGTTAAGTCAGACTGTTCGGATTCCACGTTAAACTGAAGGTCCCTTAGTTGCCATCGGCTGTTGGGCTATTAATTATCAGTTCTGCCTAAGGAACATGTCAGCCTTAGTCAGTAACACAATCACCATACACTCAATCCTCATTCATACTTGGCTTAAAATACCTACATTGTAGTATGGTTGCCTAGTATTCTCTTGTGTGGATTAACGTCCGCACTCTTGAATACTATGTTAATTAAGACGGTCCTCAAATTTAGACCAGTTCGTAATTCAGAGGCAGTGGTTCGGACTCCACGTTAAAATGTAGGTCCTTTATTCGCCATCGGCTGTTGGGCTATTAATTAATAGTGCTGTCTAAGGTACATCTCAGCCTTAGTCAGTAATAAGACTACAAGATCCCACCACAATCATCCTACACTCAATCCTCATTCATGGCTTTAAATACCTACGCCATTTTAATAATCTAATCTAATCTTAAAAGCTGAATATATTTGTTAAAAATAAAAAAAATGTGGCGAGATGTTTATTGTAAGTGCTTCAACAATGAGTAGTTTGGAATGGCTTGGGGACGGCGTGCTAAGTTGGTTAGCACGGTGTATTGTCAAGATGAGCCGACCAATCAGCTGACACGCACCATGGTCACGTGATTCTCACTAACTAGATCTTCTTATCATTCACGAACTGATAATTATATGTGCATGCAACTGCTTGCCCTGCGGAACCAATCTACCAATCTTGCAGCTGAACTGGACAAAGATATTTTTTGAAATTACTTTTTTTATTAGGAATAACCTTATATCATCATTAAGACCTTAACCTATTCGTTATAGTTAAGATCTCAATTAGATATTTACTAGCGGTAAGCCCATCCTTTGTGCGTATGGAAAGATTCAGTAAAAGAAGAAAGATTAGCATACCAAAATGTAAACTTGAAATCATAAACAAAACAGTACAAAAAAATAAATAAATATGTGGCTTTATTATATAGCATTACTTTACAATTAAGTAGATTAGAACATTTACACCATTATTAAAATTAGTTATACCATTTGAAATTTTTAGTAATGTTAATTAGTTATTTATGATTTTGAACCCATTTCGAAATCGTACTATATTAAAATGTTATTGTTAAAATTGTATTTTTATAGTACCAATATAAACTAACGAATATTGATTTTAATTTGACAGCTGATTGTTTTTCCTTCTTTTAAACCATTAAACTACAAAGACAGCTTATTATTACCAGTAGGTGGTTCATTGAAAACTGAAAGGAAAATGCGACCATTATCGCAAAAAAGTTACTTTTTAAATGATCGTTATTTATTTTTCAAGCTTGGCGGACGATTTCAAGCATTTAAAAACCTTCTCTGGAATGTAGAGAATGCATGAAATAAGTTTAATTGTTATCAAATTCTCCGTTTTTTTCGGAGAAGACGGCGTAAAATGCCTCCTGGAGCGTCAGAGACACAGACAGATAGCTAAGACTTGTTTCAACTTCTCTAACGCATAAAACGAAAAGAAAATAACTGAACAAATGAGCAATGTATAGACAAAACTCTAATTTTATTTAAATAGATGATTAAGAATAAGACATATTAATTCCAAATCAAATATATTAAATAAACAAGAAATTGAATTACTGGTCATCTTATCAAGCTTGACCAGCACAGTCAAAGAGAAACATAAAGAAGTTGCCAAAAAAATAAATACTGTGTTACTAAGAAAGTACAAGCACTGTATTAGTATGTGTCAATAACTTAAAAGAAGACTTGAATTGAAGTTCCCACAATCAACCATTAAACACCATTTATGTATAGATTATTGAAATGGCGACAATACCACAAGGTAGGTATTTTAAGCCAAGTATGAATAGGATTGAGTGTAGGATGACTGTGGTGGGATCTTGTAGTCTTGTTACTGACTAAGGCTGAGATGTTCCTTAGACAGGACTGTTAATTAATAGCCCAACAGGCGATGGCAACTAAAGGACCTATACTTTAACTTTGAGTCCGAACCTCAGCCTCTGAACTACAAACTGGTCTATATTTGAGGACCGTCTTAATTAACATAGTATTCAATAGTGCAGATGTTAATCCACACAAGAGAACACTACACCCACCGACCATCGCTCACAACTATCCACAATTCGTGACCTTCAAACATAGGTTCGGGTCCTAGAACACCCCAAGAAATTACCCAACTTAACTACAACAGTACATCTCCTCCCCAGGAAACTCCAAGAAGTCATATAGTAAGCAGGGAACATAGCCCTACAACCGATGACATCTAAGGGACCTACAGTTTAACGTGGGATCCGAACCAAATTATCACCTCTGAACTAGGAACTGGCTCTAATTGTCTCTAATTGTAAATGTGGTATATTAGTATTGAATAATCCACACCAGGGAATATCACATACACCGATCAATGTCCACAATTCGTGACTTCAGAAGTTGAATTATAGGATACCTAACAATCAGGCAACACCCTTGAAACCAGTAAAAAACTTCTAGAGGACACCGAGTAAGTATTTATCCAGAGAATTATTGCAATTATAAATTAAAATCCGCGGTCTACGTAGGTCTTGTATTATCTCTAATGGGCTACAAGTCATGTCACCCTGCGCCATGTATCAAGTTATGAGGAATCGCGTGAATGAACGTCTTCCTAATGTGATCAGACACCAGAAACTACTCAACTGCCCGCATTCCCAACTAGCTATTCCGGTTGTCCTGTTTCGTTTTTTTTTCGGAAATACCAACCACGATATATTTAGATTTTGGAACAGATGGCGTAAAAACAATATTTTCTAAGGTACAGTATACTTTGTTGAAAATTGTTTTGGTTTAATTTTATAGATATTGAAATAGATAAATATTAACGTATACCTTTTTTTCGAAAACAAATATTATTGTTT
This sequence comes from Nephotettix cincticeps, assembly GCA_023375725.1. Lineage (NCBI taxonomy): Eukaryota > Metazoa > Arthropoda > Insecta > Hemiptera > Cicadellidae > Nephotettix > Nephotettix cincticeps. Next base: position 7,987,472 of record CM041786.1, on the reverse strand, counting down.
CCCTGAAATGGTGGATCACTATGAACGCTGTTTGGTGGATTACTTTACGTTGAACTGAATTGGTATTTTAAGCCAAGTATAAATGTAAAATTAGTGTAGGATGATTGTGGTGCGATCTTGTACTCTTGTTACTGAGTAAGGCTGACATACTCTTTGGATATGACTGTTCATTTATAACCCAACAGCCAATAACATCTAAGGGATCTACAATGTAACGTGGAGTCCGAACCACTGCCTCTGAATTACGAACTGGTCTAATTATGAGAACGGTCTTAGCGGATTATCGTAGTATTCAATATTGTGGACGTTAATCCACACAAGAAAACATTACATCCACAATTCATGACCTCCAAGTAACTGGATTACAGGACGTCGCCACCGTCCCAGGTAGATGGCATAGACAGTAGGCTATAAATGTACAGTTATGTCTAAAGAGCATGTCATATCCAAATAGTAAGATCGCATCAGAGTCATCTTACACTCAATTTTTATTCATACTTGGCTTAAAATATCTACCTTGGTATGCACGATTTCAGAGAGATAATAAGTTAGCAATGAAGAATGGTTGTTGTTTGAAACGTCAAAATAAAGAGAAAATAGAAAATGACAGGAAAAGAAATAAATTTGTTCTGGTTAAAAATTAATACTAAACAATTTAAGTCTTAGCTCTGGAGGGGAGGTGTTGGCGATTTGTAAGATGGAAAAAATATAGTAGTTTTCCAGAAACTACCAGAGCTATTGTATTGAATTACTAATATATAAGAATAAGTATATCTGTTTAGATCAAGTGAAAACATTCACTTTAGACATATTCATGATCTAACCTATTTCCCACAGGGAAGTAAATATAAACATTTTTAAGTATTAGTTTACGATTTTAGGGTAGTATGTTGTAAATAATAAATAGTATCACGCTTTGCAATTATGACTCGAGCAAACCGTACACAGGACGAGATAACTACAAGTAAATGAATAAACTTAAGTGTCGTTGTAAGTGACCACCTTCATCGTCATCCCCAGGTCGATCTATCCATCTTGTCGCCGGTATCCTTGTGACTTTTAATGGTGTCCCGGTCCCCCCGGGGGGAGTTGTGGGGGGAGGGGGGTTATCAGCTCCTGGGGGAGAGCCGCTCATTGGCATTCCAAACAGGACTCTTGCACTTCATTTCCCCGAGTTAGCTGATCGTCTAAACTTCCTTCATCTCCTGTAGCGCTGTCCTGGCTCCTGCCTCTGGTGCTGTCGATAAACCCCAACACTCAACCTCCAACCCTCTACCAACCCTACAGTGCCATTCCATCATAAGTCACTTGTAGGTGGTCAGAAACAACGTTGCATAGTAAATATGTGAGCTTAAAATACAATAGATAATTTTTACTTTCTTCCTTTTAATGTATTATTTTCGTTAGAATTTTTTAATTTACGTCGAAAGTGGATGTATCCGTTTTGAAGCTCCCTAAATCCAAACGAGTGGTTTTTGTCTAAGGGAAGTACATCATCAAAAAATCAATTTTTTGTTGACTAAAATTGCTTGTTTCTTCTTGAAGACGGTAATATATAACACTTAGCTATTTTATATTAATTGATGTTTAACAAAATAAAAGGTGACCTTATGTACCATCGGGAGGAGCTCCCAACTCTAGTTTTTTATTATTAATTTTTATTTTTTTATGTTTTATTTTAAGTCTATATTTGATTGTATTTTTTCTAATTTCTAATTCTAATCCTTACCAACCAATATAGAGCTGGGGCCTTCTGAACATAACTGTGAGTAGCCTAAAATGATCTGCATGTAGTGTTTTTCTAATCACGGAATTCCCGGCAATTATTGTATTGTTTCACATTTCTACCTGTATCTCCACTTTCAGTGGAGATACAGCTGAAATTCTTTCTGCTTATTCAGTGTTATAATACGATACTACTGAACTAGAATAGTGGGAAAATCTCCATGGAAACACAAGATATAAAATTATAACTTAAAAATAAACAAAACAAACTTTCGCGTTTACTAAAAAACTCTGTACATTTTGTTCTAAAGCAGTTAGAGTATTATTTGTGGTACAAAACCTTCTTAGCATCATGTAGAATAACCTGTAAATTTTTCAGAAATAATTGTTGAGTAGTTATTTGGCAACAGGTTATACAATTTGCCTATTATCCCCTGTAAAAGCATAGAGCAACATTCTTCCCAAAAAAGGTTATGTGCTTTTGAGTTATCTTTTCCTTAAGATAACATTGGGCGCCCTCAGACAATGTACTGCGTTTATCATGGACAGTAAATTTAACTTTTATCTGGAACCTCTGGAATTGAAAGTTTTTAAATTAAATTTAAATTCATTAAATAATTCTAATAGTTCTAGGCGTTTTGGACGTACAGAACATCCAGAACGCGATCCTTTCACACCGCACAGAATCTTCCAAAGCGTCCACTTGTTCATTAGCAGTCAGACAAGTTAACACACTCACTCATTTCTGATAAACGTCAAAATGCCAATGAAAAGCTTATATTATTAAAAAAAAAAAAGACTCATTATTATTATAAAGCAATGAATGAAATTTATATAAGATTTTTGAAATGCTACCAAGTACCCTATTTTATATCAATTTGGATTGCCAAAAATAACATAACCACATATATATTAAAGGAATATTGTTTTGCGATATAAGTAAATACGTTTATTTTTTTTGCAATAATTGAGCCATAAGTAAAAGACAGGACTGTTAATTAATAGCCCAACAGCCAATGGCAGCTAAGGAGCCTACAGTTTAACCTGGAATCCGAACCACGGCCTCTAAATTACGAATTGGTCTAATTATGAGTACGGTCTTTGCGGATTAACGTAGTATTCAATAGTGCGGACATTAATCCACACAAGATAACACTACACCTACCGACCAAGAAGCTGGATTAAAGGACGTTGCCACCATCCCATGTCACACGCGAGTTGTTAATAAAATAACGTATCGAATGTACAGAATGTCTAGTACGCCGGTGTGAAAAGGCCTTTAGGTCACCGATCAAGAGATCAGCTGTTTCAAGTTCCTCGTTCTGCCACCAGGTGGCGGTGGCGGCGCCGGCGCGATGCTCTACGCCAGTACGCTATCGGCGGCGTAACTCCAGCGTCTGCGCCATTGTATGACAGATACCCACCCCCGTGGGTGGTCCGCGTATCAGGAGCGCAGATAGCGCATATCGCACCTCCATTAGCGCGCTATGTCCCGCTAAAAGCGCGCGGTCACCAAGGTCATCGTTATCTGATGCTATCACACCGGCGGCCATTAATAACCGAGTTGCGACACCGAGATGCCGCGGGTCCGAGCACCGGTCACCCGGGCACCCAACGCCAGGTGTCACGGAAATGCAGAGCGTGGAATACAATATGTGGCGCGATCTTGTAGACTTGTTACTGACTAAGGCTGACATGTTCCTTAGACAAAACTGTTCATTAAAAGACCAATAGTCAATGGCACATCTAAGGGACCTACAGTTTCGGAGGTACAGGACCGAACCATTGCCTCTGATCTACGAACTGGTTTAATTATTAGGATGACAGTATTCAATAGTGCGGACGTTAAACCACACAAGAGAACACTTCATCCATCAACTATCGCCATCAACTATCAACGATTCGTGACCTCAAAGTAGCTGGATCAAGCTGGTCAACGCCACCGCCCCAGTCAGATATAAAATAGGTACGGAAGAGCGTCGAAAATCTGAACCAATACAAGAGGCAGTTCATTACCGATCTACTCAGATTTTCAAACATCACCATATAAATACTATAAGTACTCTTGAAAACATAATTAGACCTAGTATTGAAAGTGCAGTTCTAGGATACAGCAAATGAAATATACGATTTTTTACTTAAGTATACTACATCTACATTATTGAAGTCGAGAGGCTCCTTCTATATGGCATAGTGGTATGGGGAGGAACCACCAACACTAACCTGGAGAGAGTACTAGTGCATCAAAAAAGGGCATTGAGATGCATGACAGCATCTCCTTCAACCTTCAAACTAATAATGATATTTATTGGACGTTGTCGAAAGCGTGAGTGAAAAAGCGTCTCACGGAGACCGTGTTCATATACTTTTTAAATTTCTCCACATTAGGCTTCAAATTGGAACTTTCCGACGATGGTACTACTTGATCATCATCATCATCCTTTTCTATCTAGTATTATTATAAACAATGCCACGATTCAAAAATGTCTACCTTTACTATAAAAATGTATTGCAGTTAGGTTTGATTTGGGTTTAGGTTGTATTAGACAATTATGAATCAATCCACTTAGATTTATTTGTTTTGTGGGAATGTTATTAATATGTTTTATCATTTAAGTATTGTTATTATCCATGCCGCGACCCAGAATATCTAATCTTTCACAACGAAGCCTTAATGCTATTTTACTTCAGAAGATGGCCAATCTTAAAGTTAACACGTATTTACTGTTAGGAGCTACGATGTTCGCCGGGTCAACTAGTTTTACATAAAAACCGTTAATATTTGATTGTGTTTGATTCGATACATATTTCTACAAGCCAAGTCCTTCATTGGTTTAAGCAGCAGGAAATTTGGCCTTGATTGCAATTAGTATTTGATAAATCAGTTCCATAACGATAACAAGTACACTTTGAAGGGCTGTAGTACGAAACCCAGATTTTCCAGTCTTGAGATCGCTTCCGATAAGTTTCTCGTGTCCAAATACCCAATGTTACTCAACAAACCACAAAACCTTGGTCAGAAAAAAATTGTTTCGGCCAGTGCTTGTTTTAGAGTATAATATTTATAATGTTAACACAAAATCTCAATGAATTTTTTACACATGACTCCCGTCCTTTTAAATTATAATCAATAGATTAAGGCTTTAAAGACTAACCTCTCGTCCTATAGTATTTAACTATTTAACGCAAGTCGGCGGACGCAGCGAGTCGGGCGCGCTATTTACACGGCCCTGTTATCATAGTTTTTGCTAACCGACATTTGTACACATGCAGGGCTCGTTTCTTCGCCACCGCAGCGTGTCCTATCTCGACCACTGTTTTGCACAATTTATACAGGGACGTGATAAGAAGTCCGAGTCCCGCTCGGGACTGATAACGCTGATAATGTGTGGTAACGGCGTGGTCTTATCCCCCCACCCCCCCAGCGCGGATATCATCTATGACGTTGTAAACAAATACAGGCAAATGGTTGTTTTGTTCAACGCGAACATTGTACACTGTTAGATATTTTTAATTTTATAAATATACTAGGAATAAACCGTCCTTTATACTGATTGTAGGATTCAGTAAAAGAAGAGAGATTATCATACGAAAATGTGAACCTGAAACCTTAAAAAAATCTGTACAAAGAAAATAAATAAATACCAAGCTTTATTATTTAGCATTGCTTTACAATTAAATAGATTAGAACATTTATACTATTATTATAATTAGTTATACGTTAAAAATTACTCTTTAATATAGTATGATTTCGAAATTGGTTAGAATTAATTATCAATATAAACAAACTAATATTGATTTGACAGCTGTTTGTTTTTCTTTCTAGTAAATCTTTAAATTACAAAGACTACTAATTATTGCCAGTAGGTTATTTATTGAAAACCGAAGCAAAATGCAACTAATATCGCGTAGAAGTGGGTTTTTATATGCTCGTTATTTACTCTTCAAGGAGCGGCGGACAGTTTCAAGCATTAAAAACTTTCTCTGGGATGTAGAGAATTCATGAAATAGGTTTCATTGTTATCAGTTCTCCCGTTTTTTTAATACGGCGTAAAATGCCTCTTAGAGCGTCACAGACATTGAGGTAAGACTGGTTTCGACTTCTCTAACGCACAAAACGTAAATATAACTAAAAAAATGAATAATTTTGACCAATCTACAGATAAAACTCTAATTTTATATATAGATTATTCATCATACCACTTAAAAACAACTGTTTAGATGCATACAAGCGTTAAAGACCAAAATTTCTTATTTTTCTTCCTAGGACTAAACCTAATATTATGATGATTTTTGTTGAGTCCTTATCCGCAAAGGATCAATGTTAATAAAACTTTTGAGGTCAGCATTCGATTGTAAATAATCGAACAAGTAACTGCAACAATCACCATCGATTTTAGGTGTATTTCGAACGTTCCGGTAATCGATTGTGAAACTGGTAATCGACTATTGAATGTTGAGATCGAACTATCGATAGTAATAACTAACACTGACACGACCTAAACAACCAATCAGGAATCAAGAAAGAACTACTACAACGTAGGTAACATAACAGCTGATTAGTCTAAAGAGAAAAAAATGGTCATCTATTGATACTAAATCAGCGAATAATTCATTTATGTGTTACGAGTTAATGTAACTTTTTTTGCAGTATGACGAAAAATATAGTACATCACACGGCCCAAAATTGGCTTTATGATATATAATCGCACATTTAACAGCCTCAACTGTTAGGCTTGTGCTAGTCTGAAAACGCCAGTTTTTTTGGTCCTAGTGATGAAGTATACTATTAAATGTACTATTCCCTGTTATTTCATGTTTTGTGTATTTTAATTTTGCATTAGTATTTTTTATTATTTTATATATTCGCAGCGATTTTTTATTTAATGTATCATGAGCCATCAGGTTGTATTGTATGATTACTAGGTAAATCTGCATATGCAATGTATTAAATAAATTTTGTAAAAATAACTATTCTTGAAATGGCTTCTGATTCAACTACTATGTGAATCGATAGAGTTGAGTTTAGACTATGATTGTGTGTTTGTGTGTAATAGAGGTTAGTTTTCAGCTGCAGGGCTACCACTGCGACAAAGTTTAAACAGTTTCAAATGCACTTTTCTTAATACATGTAAAGGAATAATTACCACCTTTTCTATAGCTACAGTTTTTTAGGCCCACTTAATGTCACATATTAACTATTTTATATATCAGTTAAAAATAATTATTATAGAACAATTGTTGTTTTTGTAATTTATTGTTATTGTTATAGTTAACATGGTCCTCGATGTTACATATTTGTTTCACTAACGTGGCCATTTTGTAAAAGTGCGATGTTATTGAAATAAATAAAATAAATAAATGTAAAATCCATTTTGAAAGTGGTCTGTTTAAGATTAGCTAAATTAAATACTTTTATTTTGAAAGTACCTGAGTACCAGTTCTTGAAATCAAATTAATCTGAAATGTATAAAACAAAGTAGTGTTCGTTAAACCAACTTCAGCTTGATAACAGCTGGACTGATTTTAATGGCATTCGAATTTTTTAGACTCTTTTCTGCTCAGAGTAACAAATAGACATAATATTTAGTTTTGTATTTAGATTTGTATTTTATAGATTTGGAGCTAAGCACCACCTGTAAGTTTGAATATGTTAAACTTTGAAATTATTTGAATTATATGTATACATAAATAATTTCAATACATGTTGGATCTATTCCATTATATGAATACCACTGTTTAGATAGCTGTTCACAGAAAACTAATGGTTAAGCGGTTTATTAATTAGTAGTAAAACAATATTATAAACAAATCAATAACCAACCTAACTTAACTCTACAAAGCACTATGAGAGTTAGAGCGTATGTCGGTGACTAATACAAGTTGCGTATATTAGATTAGATTAGATTTAGATTTAGATTAGAGATTAGATTATTGAAATAGCGACTATAATACAAGGTAGGTATTTTAAGCCAAGTATGAATGAGGATTGAGTGTAAAATGAAGTGTTGCGCAATCTTGTAGTCTTTTTACTGACTAAGGGTAACATGTTACTTAGACATTACTGTTAATTAATACCCCAACAGCCGATGGAAAGTAAAGGACATACAGTTCAACGTGGAATCCGAACCACGACCTCTAAATTACGAATGGTGGTCTTTGTGGATTAACGTAGTATTAAATAGCGCGGACGTTAATCCACACAAGAGAACACTACACCCACCGACCATCGCTCATAACTATCCACAATTCGTGACCTCCAAGTAGCTGTATTACAGGATGACGCCACCATCCCGTTTATTTTAGAGTATAATACTAAACCACGGTATGAACTTACACAGAAATCTTAAAAGAATCGACAGAATAAACGAAAGTTTAGATTATTTCAAACCGTGATTGTATAGAAATATCCATAACCTCAATCGCAAAATAGCGGAACAGGATATCAGCTGATGCATAGTCGGAGATCAGCTGATTTCACGGACAACGCGGACAGCGCTCTCTGTCGGTCCGAGTTATTGTATGTGGATGTGAACGGACGAGGCTGCGGTCCAATATCGCATGTTGACAATATCTGCGATATCTGCGATGGGACGTTATGTGCCGGGACGATGATATTTCGGCTGGACGTTATCGTCCTGGCGGGAGGTCGGCGCCCTGCCGCTTCATTCACCCACCCGACGTGCGCTCGCCCTTGTTGTGCATGGGAAACAATACACGACTGATGAGCTTTAGGTAGATGCTGGATACCTAGGACGGCAAGACTGTTGAGTATTGTGCAGAAAATTAGAAAAACACTACTCGTGAGGTTAAGAAAATTTGGACGAGGACAGTCGAAATATCTCTCAAACCCTCTAAACCAATCCGAATACTTACTTTATACTTTTAACTGAAATGGTGACCTACCCAGGTAGGTATTTTAAGCCAAGTATGAATGAGAAATGAATGTAGGATGATTGCGGCCCGATTTTGTAGTCTTGTTACTGACTAAGGATGACATGTTCTTAGACAGGACTGTTAATTAATAGCCCAACAGCCGATGGAAACTAATGGACCTACAGTTTAACGTGGAATCCGAACCACGGCCTCTGAATTACGAATTGGTCTGATTATGAGGATGGTCTTTGCGGATTAACGCAGTATTCAATAGTGCGGACGTTAATGCACAAAAGAGAACACTACATCCACCGACCATCTCTCACAACTATCCACAATTCGTGACCTCCAAGTAGATGGATTACAGGACGTCGCCACCGTCCCAGTCTTACATTTACAAACTTGGACCATATACAACCCTAGAAGGAGTGAATCTTCAACTCAAAAAGCTCCTCGTTCACTTAAAAAGGAGATTATATTTCCTGGGAGCCCTCAAACTTCCACCTTTCACTTAAACTCCAATAAGAAGTTTAAGTGTCATATGTTCATATTTACTTGCCCACCAGCAATGATTTAAATTTTGACAGCAACTTTAAATTAATAGTTTGACAAATAATGTATTATTAGTTCCACGAAACAGCTGCCCATATAACCATAGACGTCACTAATCATATTACGTCGTTTCCGTTTCAAATTTTGGTCTGACGGATTTCCAATACCCCCAACCCAGAGCTATGATATATCCAATGCAAAATCCACCACACAAGAGCAGTTGCTTATGTAAATTAGGATCAACATTGACTGACTAAACCGCAATAATTGTCCAGTATAAAAAATTAAAGTGTGAACACCTTACAAAATCGATATCGTTAATCTCAAATTAATCAGTAAAACAACATCCGTAGAAAACATATGTTACATTTAAACAAGATGAGGGACCCCGATAGGAAACAATGAGGGTTGACGGTAGCCATATGGATAGCCGGAGATGGGTCGGTGGAGTGGTAGGGCGGGTCAGGGCCAGGTTGGTCGCTCAGCCAATCACTAATCACCATCATGGGGTTTAATTAAACAAGCGTCATCTTGATGGGAGCTTTGTTTCTGGTCAGAGTGTTTTGACAGGTGTTTTCGACCAGTCACGCTGGCCCAGAGCGACTGACGCCGCGCCATCGGTCCGACCGCGCGTTGGAGTCTCCGATGACTACGCTATTTGTCGTCTGCACTACCTCTCACAGTTGGGTTTGACTGGGGTGGTAGCGTCACCCTATAATCGAGGTACATGGAGGACACGAATTGTGGATAGTTGTAAGTGATAGTCGGTGGGTGTAGTGTTCTCTTATGTGGATTATACTACGTTAATCCGCAAAGACCATCCTCAAAATTAGACCAGTTTGTAATTGAGAGGCAGTGGATCGGATTCCACGTTCAACCATAGGTTGGCATTGACTGTTGGGGTATTAATTAACAGTCCTGTCTAAGGAACATGTCAGAATTAGTCAGTAACAAGACTACAAGATCGCGTCACAATCATCATACACTCAATACTCATTCATACTTGGGTATAGACCTACCTTGAGTATGGTTGTCATTTCAATAACCTAATCTAATCTAAAAATAAAGTAAAGCTAAGCAGTAATTCCAGAACTAAGGATGTACAAAAAAAGAGGTATGAAGAACTTGGCACGGGACTTGTAGATCATGAAGATTATCACAGGACATGGGGTGTTCAGAAGGTTACCTCCGTAGATGGGGAAAGGTGTAACAGCCGAACTGTAGCAAGTTTGGAGAGGAAGATTACTCAGTAGAACTCGCCGTCCTTAAGTATGCGGAAGGACCCAGATATATTTGGATGCAGTGCGGGAAAGGATTCCAAAACTCTCGAGCTTTCAAGATTTCTTGAGAGTACCAAGTACAGGGAGAAGATTATTTTCTGAATTTGCCTCTGAGTAGCTTATGCATATACAAAGCAATGGTTTCGGCATGAAAAGGATTCCACAACAGACGGAAGTCTGAATCCGATATTGAATGGGACGTCGGCGGGACGAGAGGGGCCGGATGAACACATTTAGGGTGTTGGCTGTGAGGCGTTCTAGCGAAGTATGGGAAGAAAACTTGATAAGAAGGAAGAGTCAGAAATAAAGAAATACAGAGAAGATAGAAGAGAAAAAAACTCAACAGAAGAAAAGACGAAAGGAGGAGGAAAGATAATGAGGAAGAAAGAACCCGGGTGTATACCAGGTATCGAGTAGAGAAGAGTATAAAGGTCTAAGGATAAATTTAAGACACAAAAAAATCCAGAACACCTGGTCAAAAATAATCATAATAGCATAAAAGACAATAAACGAATAAATACAAAAAGCATTTATATCACCAATAGAAGAATTTCTAATTTACAAAATGTTTAATCAATATTTGGATTTTATATTGAAATATTTTTCTTTAACAAAACTTTTGAATCCAAACTTCAATCTAATATATTTTAAACAATTTCTGGGCATAATTTTATTTTCAGATAAAGGTTGTGCATCATCATAACCTTTGCCTGTTGGGCAGTGTGACCCTAAACTGCATACCAAAATAAGGGTTGAAAAATAAAGGTAAAAACTTTTATATTTATTTCCCTGTGGGAAATAGGTTAGGTCATGGATGTGTCTAAAGGGGATGTTTTTAGTTACTTTTAACAGCTGTTTTTATTCTTTTATATTTAAAATTCAATACAATATTTCTGGTGGTTTCTATGGAAACCTGTTACATGTTTTCCATCTTAAAAATCACCAACACCCCCTCCCAGAGCTAAGACATATCCATGTTAATACATTTTTGAGTATTTTTATACCATTGAAAAGAGAAAAAAACTGTCTAGAGTTTTTTCAGACATACAAACATGTAACATACAGTTGGGTTTCCTACCAAACTTAATACTCAAATTCAAAAGGTTCAATTCAATTAAACGCCTTTGATGTCATCCGTTGACAAAATATAAATACTAGACCCGAAGATTCCCGATAAGATTGATTGATGGTATTAACAGTTATTACAACGAGAGTGTTCTAGGCGGAGGCGTGGCTGAAGTCCCCCGCCGACACGGTGACTTGCAACCTGGTCGTCGAGTGAGAGAGACGACGTCGTCAGAGACCATGAGAATCGTAAGGGCCCCCTATACCAGCAATGTTGAATTGACCATATAAAGATACTTTGTACTTTTTACTTATATTGCAACCTACCAAGGTAGGTATTTTAAGCCAATACTGAATGAGGAATGAGTATAGGATGATTGTGGTGCGATCTTGTAGTCTTGTTACTAAGAAATCAGAAACTTTTTATTTGCCGTGCTTGGCAAAGTACATGCATGTGACAATGTCAAACAAAACTAAAAAAGAAATGTCTACATAGTCTACATTATTTCAATAAAAGCAAATGATAATGTTTTCACATTTTAATAGCAATAGCTAAGGCAATAAAATAAACCATGCCATGGTAAAACAGATTTTATGGTCAGGCTCAAACATGCAAGCGTAAAAAGACTATTAGCAATAAGGAATTGATACGTCAAAACAACGCTACTGAATTTTCTTAAAAACTCCTCTAGGCTGTAAAAGGGGCTTAGAGCAAGCCACTCATGCATAACATTCTTAAACCTACTCATGCTAGCATCTCGAGCTGTATTAGAAAGTTTGTTAAACATTTTAATTCCTACTGACTTAACCATCTTTGTGATTTTGACAGTCTTACAAAAGGTACATCTAGCAAGTGTCTGTTTCTAGTAACATGCAAATGCATTGTTCTTCTACAAGTGGTCCAAGTGGTCTACTAAGGCTGACATGTTTCTTAGACACAACAGCCAATGGCATGTCTAAGGGACATGCAGTTTAATGTGGAATCCGAACCAATGCCTCTGAATTGCGAACTGGTCTAATTATAAGGATGGTCTTTCCAGAACGTAGTATTCAATAGTGCGGACGTAATCCACACAAGAGAACACTACACACCGACCATTGCTCACAACTATACACATTTCGTGACCTCCAAGTAGCTCGATTACAGGACAAACACGGTACATTTTCCCCAGGAATTACTACAGATAAATAGCTGAAAATATCAATTTACTATACTTTATGCCCATACAGAAAAAGTTGACGTTAAAACAAAAATACTCATCCTCAACACTAACATAGTGAAGAGTCGTTTTCAAAAACACTTACACAAACACACATGTTCGTGTGTGGTTGTGTAACTGTTTTTGACTGTGCACTACGTTAGTGTTGAGGATAATTTTTATCACTAGGTATACCGACTTGACAATAGACTTTTAAGTCCGAAACCATTGGTCGTCAGCACAATAATACTTGAAGATCATCGACAGTACTACAGGTATTTTAACCTTTAATTTTAGTAAAATTAGTAATCTGGAGGCTACAATGGTCAATTTAAATCTATACAATTTGAATGAAAAACACTTTTTTGTTGGGTCAGTCAGACCCTCCTCCCTCAATTCTTGTAGCAACCGACCAGGCTCTGAACCTATAAGGGACCTCCTTAACTGTTTTAGGACTGAAATCTAAGATGGTGGAGGCCCAACGTACCAATGCCAACGTATTAGATTTTAGTCCAATATGGAAAATTAAACATTAATTATTGCCAAATTTTTTAGATTCACAATCAAGCGGTGTTCTGATAATACGTTATCATTTCTTTCCACCTGTCATCACTACTGGCGGATATCTTTCAAGTCTATCGAATATTTGAATCTTTGACATTTACAGTGTATATTTTGCATACAGTTTCCATTAAACCCCTTAAAATCCCCAATAGTTCTTTAATACATGAAATCACTTTCAGTGCAAAGCTCAAAGTACCCGTGGGAAAAAGGTTTTAAAGTTTTAGGTTATTAAATAACAGTGAAGTACTGTTTTTCCACGAACAAATTATTATTAATAATACAGTACATAAAATACGCTGAATGGGACGAATAGTTTATAATTATACAGACTAAAAATACATCAATGATTTTTTTACCGTTTAAAATTTAAACAATAAAGCAAAATAGATCTCGTGCAGTAATCAAAATAATTTTTTTTTCAAATGTAAGTGTACACACTCTTTTTATTATTTAAAAAGACTATTCTAACATTAAATAGATTTTAATGACTACCTGATTGATGGAAAATGTGTTTTGGAAAACCAGAAGAACCTTGTACCTAGAACAAAGATAAATTGAATTAACATCACTACCAATGTTTTTTACTAAAAACCCCAATTTTTTAAAAGGTACTAAACAATTTCTGTTGATTGGGAGGCATTAAAAATATATATACTGTAATACCTTTTATTTACTGTCCAAAAAGGTACAAAATCATCTTAACATACTTACAAAAATGACAAATGTTAAAATTGGTTTACGATTATGTATACTATATATATTCTACACTCCTAATATGTTTTTACACTGTATTTATGTTTATAGAGGAAATATTTACATTTTTCAAATGATTTATTTTGTTGGATATAGTAGTAATTTTAAGACAATAATAGAACTTTGTTGGGTGACGCGGTACACCAAATAGTATCAAAATATTTCTAACACTAAGGAATTTATATCAATTTGTTTATCTTCCATAATAGTGAAGTAGGGAATAAATAAGTACAGTAGGTGTGCTGCCACGAGAATATTTAAACTTTATAGCAAATACCATTAGAACTTAACCATACGAAGCTGTAGACACCAAATGTTAACACAATTATTCATACGATTAAAAGGACCGCGATGTGTTCTGTAATCCAGCTACTTGGAGGTCACGAATTGTGGATAGTTGTGAGCGATGGCTAGTAATGCAGCGTTCTCTTGTGTGAATTAATGTCCGCACTATTGAATAACACACCACCATACTTATAATTAGACCAGTTCGTAATTCAGAGGCAGTGGTTCGGACTTTACGTTAAACTGTAGGTCCCTTAATTGTCATCGGCTGTTGGGCTATTGGTTAACAGTCCTTTCTAATGAACATGTCAGCCTTAGTCAGTAACAAGACTACAAGATCGCGCCACAATTATCCTATACTCATTTCTCATTCGTACTTGGCTTAAAATACCTATCTGGGTAGGTTGCCATTTCTGTTAAAAGTATAAAAAATTATATTTCCGTATAGCAATGTGTTTCAGATGGTGTCAAATAATTTCATGATCATTTTAAATTTAATAAATTATATATAAAAAACTCAATTTTGAGTACTCTAAACCTACTTTGTATAGCTATATTTTGCACGGATATATATTTTTAACGAAATATTTGCACTAGGAAACAAAAAAATCTTTTTGAAACAAACAACGTTAATAGTACCTAAGTCCGATCATGCCACGGTAATAGCTTCTTATATGGGGAATTCCTTAAAAGTGTTATACTTTTCCATTTTGAAATGACACAAAATGACGACACATTATTCAATTATTCCTCCAGAAATAAATTTTCGTTCCACAAAGTGAGGGTGGTAGTAGAAGGGTAGGCGGGGGGGCGGGGGGTGCAATGCAGAATGTTAGATAACACAGCGTCACTGTCCCAGCCACAATTGATTTCTTATATAAGCCGGGCTTCCTTATCTCGCCGACCCACGTTGAATATATTTCATATATGTTTGGCAGCCGAAACTGTGGGAGGGGGTGGCTGTCTGTCAGTGATAACCCTTATCACCACCTGCACCCGCTCAATTAATTCTTACAATTGTCAGCCGACCTGGCTGCTCCATTTGCTCTGCAGGCGCCCATTCGTGTTTTTACATTTTGAAGATTGCTTCGTGCGAAAAGTATTGTTGGAAGGATATTACAGCTCTTCAGTAAATTGTGGATTTATGTATACTGTTTGGTAATTGCTTTTTAAATTTTATTTTTTATCATTTTTCGACATATATGACAGCTATAGGATGGTTTTGATAATCCGTGAGACTATAATTTAAAACTGTAACGTAATAAATACTAGGTGACCCGGCGAACTTCGTAACGCCTAACAGTAAATACATGTTAACTAACTTAAAGATTGGCCATGTCCTAAAGTCAATTAGCATTGCGGCTTCGTTGTGAAAGCTTTAAATATACAACAGCTGATTATTATAATAAACTCAATATGTATAAACATTGTAATTATTTTTTATTTGGCAAACATATAAACACGTGACTTTTAATCATACAGAAAATAAAGAGATATAAATACAGTACATAATTCCCAAAAACCGTAAACTATTAACGTGGCGAATAATGCTGTTCATTTTGTACAGCACATATTTACTTCATAGTTTTAAATTAATGAATGATTCAGATGGCATTGGATAGTAAAGCATATTGCTAACGGGCAGTAAACAAACAGCTGGTTTAATTTTAATTGTAGATAATTTGTAAAAAAACATATTCCCCATAAGGGTAAAATTAGAAATTTAAAGCGCTATAAAATGGAAACTAATTGAATTTATGGAAACTGAATATGCCTAAAGCATGACCGCAGCAGAGATAAATCCAAAAAATCAAAGATCATTAAAATCGGTCCAGCCGTTCTCGAGTTATAATACGTGTAACTAACACGACTTTGTTTTATATATTTATATTGTTTTGTTATTTTTTTTAAATAGAAGTTTGTGAATAAATAAAATTATTAAATAAAAAAAGAGAAAGAAATCAGAATAGTTAGTACAGGTTAACATGTCTGATGGCTGTTGGGCTGGAACAGAAAGTTCCAGTCTGGGGGAGAACAATAGACAGTGGACAGAGATCAAGAAGGTTCTAGAACCAGCTTTAGAAACCTATATTTATATATACAGGGTGTTCATTAAAGTTGGGGACAAACTTCGAGGGGTGATAGTACTCATCAAAATAAACAAAAAACTTCCTATAAACATATGTCGAAAAATCCTTCGTTTAGCCGCTAGCCGCCATTTTGTATTTTATACAAAAAACGTTATATATAAATAATTATTTAGGATACAGAAACCAAACTTTGCACACATATTTAATGGCTAAAGAAAAAAATATTCTCAAATTATCATTAAGTTTGCTTTTATATTTTCTAAATTACGGCGGTTAAAAATATTTTAATTAAAATAACAAAAAAACCATTAACTTTAAGAACCTCCGCCATTTTGAAAATATAAAAGCAAACTCAATGATACTTTGAGAATATTTTTCTCTTTGGCCAATAAATATGTGTGCACAGTTTGGTTTCTGTATCTTAAATAGTTATTTATATATAAAGTTTTTGTATAAAATACAAAATGGCGGCTAGCGGCTAAACGAAGAATTTTTCGACATATGTTTATAGGAAGTTTTTTGTTTATTTTGATGAGTACTATCACCCCTCGAAGTTTGTCCCCAACTTTAATGAACACCCTGTATATATACAGGTGCTGCACTGTTTTTATGCCTTTCATTTCTGAACAAATGTAGTGCCTGTTAGTATGTGTCATTACAATGAGTGTATCAGCCTACCTTTGAGTAGTAAGTTAATTTATTTTTTTCCTCCCCCCTCACTGAGATAGCTTTATCTATAGTGTCTAGTAATTCGTTTAATTTTAAAAGTTTTAAGAATGTGTATTAAGATCAAGTTTAGCTTTTGATTTAAAATAAATGTAATTTCAATGATTTTTTAAAAAGTAATGGTTTTATGTTTAGTTATATTTTATTGTCAATTTAAATTCACTTTAAATTTGTTACATAATTTAATTATTGTACAACACAGATGAGTAAGGAAAGGGGTTCTAATTTGGTTACAGGGCTCAAGTGCCACCTCAGAACTAAGAAGCCTTAGCTCGATAAATTTTATTTATTTTGTTCGAGGCGCACAAAAGAACTATATTTTGTTTTCTTTTTTTAATTTTTATGCAATACTGGAAAATGTGCCGTAGGTTAAATAGGGTTTTTTGACAGAAGTGTAAAAATTTTATTTAATTTGTCATCCCATCTTAATAAAAAAAACAAAATGATATTTAATTCAAATTAATAATAATAATAATGAATATATGTTACAAAACAATGACGTCATATGGCTATAAGAACAGCTGTTTTGAAATGAAAACATTCCTTTTAGACACATTCGTGATTTAACCTATTGACATGGATATATCTTAGCTCTGAGGGTGGGGGTGTTGGCAATTTGTGACACCAAAATGTGAAACAGCGACGTCATATGGTTAGTGACGTCATAGTTCTGTTATGAGAGCAGCTGTTTAGATGAACTGAAAATATTTTTTTAACATATACATGATCTAACCTATTTACCACAGGGGAAGTAAATACAATCATTATTGTAACAACTTGAAAAAGGTCTCTTAATTTTAATTGTATTGCTATTTCCAAACTAAACAGTACTGAAATTATGATATTTTACTATGGTATACAAAGTAACTTTACGTGTTTTACCAACATATACAAGTTAAAGGAAGCAAAATTGGTTTCGAAAATTTTATTACCCAGAACGGAAACTTTGTGTTTTTAAAACACACCACGTGTTGGAAAATTTACAATATATCATTATAGCGATGAATTTTTTTAGTTATTTATTTGGACTTTCATATCGCATTTGTGTTTTAAACTACAACGTTTCTGAAGTGATTACCTAATAATTAACATTTAAAATTACATAAAAAATTTACGTTGTGCGTGATAAATACAGTATTATTGACAACATGATATAAATAATAGCTGTAACTTAAACGTTAAGCTTTAAATGTAAATTATTTGGCAATCACTTGAAAACGGGGGCAGTTTCTCCACCTCCAGAAACGTTGTGTAGTTTAAAACACAAGAGCGACAGGAAAAGTTCAATTAAATGTGAGATAAAATATTAACAGCCAACGTAGAAATGAACTTTTTTGATATGTTTAGTAAATTTAAAAAAACGCATCCATTTAATACTTGGCTAACGGAAATACGTCATAAAGTAGTTCTCGGTATAAAGAGAACGTGCTGATACAGAGGGTACCGGCTATGAAATGGGTTACAGAGCCAGCAGGGGGGATTTGGACACAGGGTATCTGTGGAATAAACTTATCGCCTTTCGCACATCATTACTCGCCCCGTGGGAGGGGGGGAGGGGGTGCCGTCAAGAAATATAATTCAAAATGTATCTTTGGTGAGCAGCAGCGCACGGTTGAACGCTCTCCTGTGGCGAGCGTGGTAACTGATAACACACTCACGCGCCGTCTACCGGGAACATTTGTAACTTGCATAATATGACTAAAAATAAAGATGCTGTATAACAGATAACTGCCTTTAAAAATATTTTGGATTAGTCTCAGAAGCTTAATACTATGAACTTTAAAACTACGAGAATTACTACGATATTTATTTCCTCGAGCGAATTTCATTACACAAATAGACGTTAAAAAATATTCAGAATTTAGACTTGGTTCTCGCTAAGAATTAACTATGCTTCTACTGATAAATTATTTTATCGTCAAATTATAAATTTGAATGATGCATAAATTATAAGTACTAATCGAATGAATTTGGTTAAATCATGTTATAATTACTATAATTTGGAATTTTATGAAATAGTAATTCCATTGCTAGGATCAAAAATGACACTTTTTTCCTTAGGTCAAACTTAACAACAGAAATCAAGCAGGGATAAAATAATCTATTTACTTTACAGCTATGCTCATAATATAGCTTCCACTTTTGACATCGATATGTCTAAGCTCGGAGGGTGTGTTGGCAATTTGTAAGATTAAACAGCTGTTTAGATGAACTGAAAACATTCCCTTTAGACATATCCATGTTCTAACCTATTTCCCACAGAGAAGTAAATACAAAAATTGTTGACATGGGGGGGTGTTAGGAGATTTTTGGAACGCAAAAAGTGCAGCGGAAGTGTTTAACGGAAGTGCAGTCATGTGGTTATAAGAACAGATGTTTAAATGAACTGAAAACGTTCTCTTTAGGCTATCCATGATCTAACCTATTTCCCACAAGGAATTTTTTCACAAATAAAAATTTGGTTTAAATTAAATTTTCCAAGAGAGACAGTTTAATACACAAAGATACATTACACGTTCAGTCTCTGTTATCACAGGAGTCGCTTATCATTTCTCCCTCCCGCCAAGACAACAGTGTTATTCTCATTAACCTGATGTAATTAGAGAGTTGATCACATCGAGAGAAAAATGCTCCAGAGTGACCCTCCTAATGCGCTTAACGAGGCTGTTATCAAGCTTTGCGCTATCTCCACTCCGCGCCGCATGGGGCGCTAGTGAAAAGGTTAGGAGATTTGCTGGAGTGAAAATGTTGATTATACTTATACTTCTACGACCGCAGTTCTTTATACGGTTTGAATGACTCATTGTTTAGAAAGTAAGCTGCATAATTATATGAATAAATCTATAGATGTAAATAAAATTAGAGTTTTGTCTGTACATTGCTTGGTATTGTAGTATTCTCTTGTGTGAATTAACGTCCGCACTATTGAATACTACGTTAATCCGCAAAGATCATCCTCATAGTTAGACCAATTCGTAATTCAGAGGCCGTGGTTCGTATTCCACGTTAAACTGTAGGTCCCTTAGTTGCCATCGGCTGTTGGGCTATGAATTAACAGTCCAATAAGGAACATGTCAGCCTTAGTCAGTAACAAGACTACAAGATCGCGCCACATTCATTTTACACTCAATCCTCATTCACACTTGGCTTGAAATACCTACCTTGTAGTATAGTCGCCATTTCAATAATCTAATCTAATCTCTAATCTAAATCTAATCTAAGCTTACGCAACGTTTATTGGTCACCAACATACGCTCTAACGCTCATAGGGCTCTGTTGAGTTAAGTTAGGTTGGTTATCGATTTTTTTATAATATTGTTTTACTACTAATTAAAAACCACTTAACGATATTTTTATTGATTGTTTGATGCATCTGGTCAAACACGAATTTTTACATTGAGAAACATGAAATTAGTTGGAAATTAGAATATGGTTTTCATAAAGATATTTATTAGAGATCTATAAAATTACAGTTTAAACAACCCTTTTAGGATTTTATCATTAGTGAGTTTAGCGACTGATTGTTTAAATTAAATATTGTTCTTATAGTAGGTAAGTGAATTCCAGCAACTTGGAAGTAACGAATTCTGGATATTTCTCTGGTGTGGATTAACGTCCGCACTATTGAATACGACGTTCGGCCACAAAGACCATCCTCATAATTAGACCAGTTCGAAATTCCGATGTAAACTTGTGGTTCGGATCCCACGTTTAACTTTGGGTCCATTCGCTGCAAATAACTATTGGGCTATTAATTAACAGTCTTGTCTAGGGATCATATCAGCCTTAGTCAGTAACAAGACTACAAAATCGCGCCACAATCATCTTACACTCAATTCTCATTCATACTTGGCTTAAACTACCTACTTTGTAGTATGGTCGTCATTTCAATAATCTAATCTATTGTAATACATTTTTCTTATTATTACGTTAACACAATCTTTCATGTTTCCTAGGAAGAAAGGAGGTTCATGCGTCGAGCACTTCCCCAGTGTTGAGCCAAAACAGGGTGGACAATCCCCTTGACAGTTGAATTCCTGATCGAGGTAAACAAGAAGGGATGTAATTCATTTCAACTTTATTAAATTTCAGTCCAGTTACTCGATTATTCTCAACTCAACTGAGACCGTATTATACTGACCGCAGCTCACACACAAGAAAAAAATCTGGTAAGTGGAGGTCAGCAGTTTTGCGGTCACAATGTAATCCATATGGGAAAACGTTGAAAAATGATGAAACATTAAAAACATAGCTATAAAACAAAAAATACCAACTTTCAATTTTAAAAATGTTATTGACAATTTTATTTTTTATAAAAAATATTTTTTACAAACCCGACTTTTAACTTGTTTCTTATAATGATAGCTCATTTTCATTGCATTGCATTGTTTTTTCAAGTAAGTTGCTTTTTTCGCTCGTACTACCTTAAATTATGGACTAAAATTACCTAATCAAATTGTTACCCCCGATTTCATTAGCCTGTCCGCAGCTTACACGCCATGACACCAGATAGCAGCAGATGAGTCTCGTGTTCTCCGGACAACGTTACACACGAACCCAAAATTGCGTTACTCAAATCCACCCCTATCGCGTGTCTTATTTCACCCCCTAATTGACCGTTATCTCCCTCGCTATCTATGCGACCCGTGCGGTGCACACTGCTGCCATGTGCTGATAAGAAGATAACATCTGTTGAGGTCGTAGATCAAACGAATCAGCTGTAGAATGTCATAAAAGCACGAAAACGTACAAAGATAATCGTTGGGAAAACCTTAACGATTACATTAATAGAATTATGGAACGAGATTGTACGCACGATGGTGTGAGTAGAGCGAATTCTACTAAACTTAAATTATTCCCATTATAGTAAACGAATAGTTTTGAGTATGCAGGTTTGTTTCTTATGTTAATGCTGTTCACTAAGTAAAAACACATACAATATTATATCAAATTACGTCAATAACTAAGCTAGTTTTATACCTATTTGTTCCCCATAAGACTTACATGGGCAATAACTATGTAGGTTTTCTGCTGTAGGAGAAATTAGGTTAGCGGATTTTATGAATTTAATGATAAAACTTAACTAGATGAACTTGCGTAAAAGATTTTAGAAGAATATTTAAATAAATAAGTGAGATATTTATTTTTAAATATTCTACATAAGATTAACATTACACAATGTACTTTGTTTTTGACTTTGAGTCATGATTAAAATTGCGTGTTTATTTAGCTGAATCCAATGGTAAAATGGGAAATTATGTTTTGTAACTATACATAAACAAAGAGATAAATTTTTTAGGTACAAACCACCCTCTTAAAGTGTAGTTAATATAATCCGATTGCGTTGTCCAACCAACTCATCCAATATATTACAGAAAAGAACAACTCCGCCGAATATTATAACAATCAGACAATAATTTCGGCTGTTGTCGTGTCGAGACATATAAAATTCAAAGCCCTCACTCACTCACTCATCACTAATTCTCCCACTTCCCGGTTACCTAGGAGGCTGAAATTTGGTATACTGGTTCTTTAGGCCTAAAATAGGAAAGTCTAATAGTTTTTGTGACGATTTTCCCATAAATTTGTACCCTATACGCCTTCAAAGTTCCCATGTTAATCTTATGGGGAAATAATTTTGTTTTGGATTCCAACATATGTATCTTACCTTTTAAGATATAAACGGCAGCTGATTTTATTTGAACCATTGTGCAAGCCAAAGAAGCAAGCATAAAATAGTAAGTACTCAATTGTATCTAATCTCTATATATAAAATTGAATGTATGTATGTATGTCTGAATGTCTGTATGTCCTTTATGCGTTGCCAAACTACTCATCCGATCTCCATGAAATTTTAGGAAGTTGCTCTACATGTGTCCGGGAAGGTTTTAGTGAAAAAATATTTTCGAAACCCCCATAAGTTTCCATTTTATGGCGTTTTAAATTTCTAATGTTAACCTTATGGAGAGTAAGTTTGTTTACAAAATGTCTACAATGAAAACATTTGATTTCTGAGCTACAGCTGATTGGTTTACTTTCAAAGCATTACGCCATTAGCAATATGCTTTACTATCCAATGCCATCTTAATCATTCTTTAATATAAAACCATGAAGTAAATATGTACTATACAAAATGAACAGTTTTATTTGCCACGTTAATAGTTTACGGTTTTGGGGGATTATGTATTTATATTTTCATTTTCTGTCTGATTAAAATCACGTGTTTATATAATTAAAATGTTTATATTATTACGTTTATTATAATAATCAGCTGTTGTATATCTTTCCTATAAAAGCCGTATTACATTTAGGTTAGGTTTGGGCTTCGATTGGATTTTAAAATTGTGAATATAATCCACTCAGATTTATTTGTTTTATGGGAATGTTATTAATATGTCTTATCGTTTCAGTATTATTATTCACTATGCCACGACCCAGAATATATAACCGTTCACGATGAAGATGAAACCGTAATACTATTCGACTTCAGAACATGGCAAATCTTTAAATTAACATGTATTTACTGACAGGCGTTACGAAGTTCGCCGGGTCAACTAGTCTACATATATATGTGTGTGTAAAATTTTGAATGATCTCACCCAAACGTTTTCAGAGGGATTGGGTTATAACTTCTATAACAGTCCCGGGCTTAATTGTCACCACGCAAGTCATATGAACAGCTTACTTTTCCATTAGGAATTTTGCTAATAAACGGTAACATTGATGATTACAATGTAGAACTTTCAGTTCCTGTGACGATTTTCTTACAATGAAAATGTTATTTATATTGTATTCTTTTTTGCTGCATAAATGATATTTTGATTGGTTTTGTTGTCAGGTTATGAAGTGGTTACTATAACCAACGAACAAGTCAGTCATTTAAGTACATTTAGAAATGAAAATTGTGTCTTAGTTCACTTATTGTATTTCGATGACAACCCTCTCCCCCTGGGTATAACCTGTAGCCCAACCGGCACCACGGGACTGTCACGTCGTCGCGCTGTGGGGCTCCGCCCCCCGCGCTTGTCCAAGTTAAGTCATTATCCGCAGGTTAATGGGGACCCGGCCCCCGGCCACCCATCCGCCCCCTAAATCATCGTATAATTGCACCACTCGATTATTTTCAATTAACTCCCGCGTCGGAATAAATCAAAACCAGTCCGGAGGTCCTTCGGGCCGGATTAACTTTATTATTTTTAATCGCTTGGTTTATGGTAATTAAACCTAATCTATCTGGCCGTTAATGAAGACGTCGTCCCCGAGCTACTTTTTCCCATCCGTCTTCGCGAAGGTCAAGCGGTTGACGCGGAAATTACAGGGAAATTAATTAAATTAGCGGAGGAGCTAATACATCCCGGGATGTTTCCATTAGGGGTGCTGACGTGAGTCGTAAATAAGCCATCGTTTGGATGAAGACCATGGACCACCCGAGGATCAGGTTCTATCAGGCCGGTGAACTCACTCAGGGTAACCATGGGTGCTCGAAATCGTCTATGGTGAAATTGGCACTGATTTTCGGGTCTTGGAAAGCATGGATCCCCGATAGAATATCTCACAGGGCCAATTGGTTTGCATCAATTTTTCTTCAGTATTGCAAAAATACAAAGGGTCTGAAAGTCAGTAAAAAACAGCTACAGAGGCCTTCCCAGGATTTTTATGAAAAATAAAAGCATAAAAACGCGTTTAAAGCTACTCGAAGCACATATTTTCTTTGATCGTGCAAAAATTCCCCTTAATATACTCTTAATTTTGTTTTTACCCTTAAAAGTCCGAGGGCCGCATAGTGAGGATCTATGTGACGAGGGGTAGTACTATTTTTTCCTGGCAGGCTCTTTGTTGAAGTATGAGGAAGTAAACATGAAGACGAAATTAATGTTTGTATTTACATTCCTGTGAGGTATAGGTTAGATCATGGATATGTCTAAAGGGAATGTTTTCAGTCCATCTAAACAGCTGAATTCAGCAGCTCTGGTAGTTTATAAGGAAACCTGTTACATATTTTCCAGCTTACAAATCTCCAACACCCCCGAGAGTTAAGACCTATACATGTCAAAATTCAAAAGGTGAAGCAAATGTATTTCAATTAATGTTTAACTGATTGTTAAAATTTTTAGTATTAGTTAAGTACTTAGGAATGCACCTTGATAGACGTTTAACTTGGCATACACATGTTTGGAACAAATGCCAACAATTAAATTTGAAATTCAACAAGATGTATTGGGTTTTTTCTCATAATTCTCGCCTCGCAACAACAAAAATGAAATGGCTTCTCTATCAAACTATTCTCAAGCCAGTGTGGACTTATGTCATCTAGCTGTGGGGATTAGTCGCCAACTAAAACATTGAAATCTTGCAACATTTTCAACCGAACCCAAAATTCTCCATGCACTTCGATACATCACAAATGATACTACACACAACAACACAAAAATACTCAAAGTTAAAGAAGAAATTTCAAAATTTAGATCAAGTATCATGACAGACTCGAAAATTACATCAACTTTCTCGCCCTGAATATTCTAGACAACAGCCAACACCCTTCAAAACTTTCAAGAAACAGCAGTTTAGACTTATCCTCCACACGTTTATTTCGAAAAATTCGAAAATAAAACGAAAATTTCACGTTTATTATACCATCTTTAACAATACCTCACCATCCAAGTTTGTCGGTGCCATTGGGTATTGGAACTTATTTATTTCTCATTCATCATAATATTTACCCATCGTTTAATATAACTGAACAGATTATGAATTAAATAAATAAAAGAAAATTGAGTATAAGGTTCAATAGAAATCAACCGAATATCCAAAAATTAACTTCTACTTTGGTTAACTGGTAGGTTATTGGAGTCCTAATGGATTCCTATAAGTCCTTTTTCTGTTGACTGGTGTCAACGGTTACTGGGATAAAATGCAAAAATTGTTTGGTTTTTAGAAAATTCAAAATTATCTATTTTCTTCAAAACTATTTAAGGCGGTGTGAGCGGCGTTAGAGACAACTGAAATCCGCTAGGTCGGCGTTAGTGTCGCAAATGTGATTGTTTCATGCAAGCTTCCTGAGTGACCTTGAGTGTTTTTTTGTACATTTTAAAACATTTTTAGACCTCCAAAATGACACATTTTGTAAGATTATCGGATCAAAATTTTGGCTTGAAAAATAATTTTCTGTAGCGCATGAAAAAGGTTACATGAGAAAGGTCAGTTTCATACACGTTTCCAAAAGTTCAGCTCAAAAGAATAAGTAGCTTTCCCCAAAATCCTGGTATGACAACCGTAAAATTTGAAAATCAATCACCCTGTAACTCGAAAGATGTTCACTAAGAACTTTAAAAAATTATTTCAAAGCATATGAAACAATCAAAAAGATTAAGATCCTCGCACAGCTTCAAACTATACCCATTTTAACAAATTTATTTTAAGAAAACCCCAATATAAACAGGTAGGTCTAAATTGTTTTTAGAAAAGACTGTTTCTTTGAAAGGTATAGGTTCAATTTTTTTATGTAGATACCTTACTAAATTCACACCTAACTAAAAATACACATTACGAACATCAAACTATACTATCTTTAGAACGTAAGTATTTAATGTGAAAATTTCATTAATTTCAAAATTTATTAAAGCAGGATAAATGTGGTAATTCTTTTTTGAAATACGATTTTACTAAAGTTTTTTAAGTTTCCTTTTTTTAACGAGGGTGCTCTTTTAAATTCACACCTAACTATAAATGCACGTCACAATCATCAATTAACTCTTGATGTTACTATTTAATTGCCCAATTACCGAAAACCAGTTCAACGGTCATCATTTCATTTTTTACTTTCGTACCGAAAATTAAATCAATTACACTAACTTTTTGGCAAACAGATCAACGATTGGAAACTAGTCTCAAACTGTTCTGAGACGCCAAATAGTGTCGATAGCATTTTTGGTTGTCGAAGCAGTTTTGAGACAGGAATTTTGCTCGCTGGTTCCTCGCGTCTCGAATTCCTGACTATCGACTCATATATTTCCTGGGGCCAGGTCGCCGTCATAATTCCTAATGTATGAGCGCCGAGGTCGATGGCGCCAGGCAGTGCCAGCCGCGCTATCTCCACCTCATCGCACAATCAATGCGCCCAGTTATCTCAAAATCCGTTCTAAGGTACTCTTAGAAGCCTAAAATTTAGTATCTTCTTCAAAACTGGTTGTATTGGTCAACCAAAAAATTGTTAAGTTTCCACAATACCTCCACAAAATTACATGAGAGTCCACAATACCTCCACAAAATTTCTGAAGAATCCAAAATACCTCCAAAAAATTACTCGAGAGTCCACAATACCTCCACAAAATAACTTAAGATTACACAATACCTCCACAAAATCACTTAAGAGTCCACAATACGTCCACAAAATAACTTAAGAGTCCACAATACCTCCACAAAATTTTCTAAGAGTCCATAATACCACCACAAAATCACTTAAAATCTAGAATCCTTCCACAAAATCAATTAAGAGTTCACAATAACTCTACAAAACTTCTTGAGAGTCGAGAATACTTCCACAAAATTACTTGAGAGTCCACAGTACATCCACAAAATTACTTAAGCGTCCACAATACCTCCACAAACTATAAAATAATAATTTAAACGTAATGTGCTGCTTGCCATCTTGTCCTGTTAGTAAAGTTAAGCTATATTTTAAGTAAACCATGTTAGATTTAAAAAATTGTAACGAAATCGATTGCAAAATAGCTGTTTAAAAATAGAGTGAATAACTGTTCATTGATGAAATTAATTAAGATTCCACAACATCTCCATAATATTTTTTGTCACATAAGAGCACAAATGTACTACGTTTACATTTTTACTAAATCGGTTAATTACTTTTTATAGTTATTTTCAAAACCACATGACGTCACTTCCGTAACATACGCGTCTCGAAAATTGAAAACACCCCCCCTCGTAGCTTAGACATAAATCCAGGTCAAAACAGTGAAACATGTATTATTCATTGAATCACTCTTATATAGCTTTTGGGACAGTTGTGTATGGGACCCCTTTTGAAAACTTGAATACAATCTTATTATTACAGGAAAAGGCAATAAGATGAATTCCAAATTTAAAATGATATGTCTCAGTAAAACAACATTTAAAACTTAAAAAATTTAAATTGAAGGTATTTTAACAGTTTTTTACATTATTTTTTTGTATTAATTATACAACAAATCAAAAAACTCTATTAAGTTTAAAAACGTTGGACTCCACTCATTAACATATCTTTTGAAGTACATACTTTAAAGTTTCTAGGAAAGAAGTCCTCATATGCTCGAATAAAATATTATATTTTTTCTGATGAAATAAAAAATGATAATATTTAAAAAAATTTAAAATGTATATCATTATAGAGCTCCTATATCAATTAGATGATTTTTTACTAAAAGAGAAAGGCAGCCAATTAGAGATGGGTTAGAATACAATTAATGTTACAAATAGTATATTACAAGGAGGTATCTACCATGCCTATGGCTTTCGACACCATTTATATACATGTAAATATGTGTTATCTGAATAAAGATATTCTTATTGATTGATTGATGCATCTGGTCAAACACGAATTTTTACATTGAGAAATATGAAATTAGTTGGAAATTAGAATATGGTTTTCATAAAGATATTTATTAGATATCTATAAAATTACAGTTTAAACAACCCTTTTAGGATTTTATCATTAGTGAGTTTAGCGACTGATTGTTTAAATTAAATATTGTTCTTATAGTAGGTATAATAGCAATTACGAATTGATTATCTGTTAACGAAAAAAATTTTTAATATATAGTTGATCAGCTGTGGATTAATTATATTTGTATATAAATTTATATTTATATATAAAGTTACAATCATTTACTAATTCCTATTTTGGCTTAATACCTATGGTGGTATTCTTTATCATTAATTAATCTGTAATATATTGAACTTATTATGAGAATATATTAAAGTTAGCCTGTCAGTAAATAATACATATAATTTGGAGGGAACAATTGTGAGTTAACAGAAATCAAGTTCTTTACCGCAGAGCTTCGTTATTATCTTCAAACGCTATAACCTAACTCACTTCTTTGATATGTTATTTCAATCTAATCGGCACTGTGTGTAAGTAAATACTAATAAACGGAAATATAAATACGTCGCAGCAGAACTGCGTACTCAGCGAATTTCAAATCAATAACATAAAATATATATGACAAGTTAAAAAAAATCTGTAAACATGAAATTATTTTATTCTCATAAGATTAACATGGAAAGAGTGTGCAGGTTGTTTAAACATATATGATTTTTATAAATAATTTGTATCTTACATTTTATAACACTTTATAAACGATAAATAAAATGATTTATTGTTTTAAGATAACATTTGCTGTTGATAAAACATAAACATTTACATAAATGGATATTAAATTAATAAATATAAGTTTTATAAAAATATTATTTAATTAAATATTAATTTTTTATTCCATAAGAACAAAGAAAAATACTGTGTTTAGATTTTTCTTAGGGTACGTTTGAGATAGAGAAAAAACTTTAAGGAAATTAATTGTGTGTTTTTTAAGCTGATTAATGGGAAATATAAAATTAGAAATATTTAAAAATTAATGTGGAAAAAAAAATGGGGTACATAGTTTGACCATATGTGGTTAAATGGGGATTTGTGGAATAAGTCCACAAGGTCCGGACATTTTTACAATTATGTTGTTAGGTTATTCATTGTAACTATATACTCTATTTATATTTATATATATTTCATTAACTTTTAATCAACTGGTTCGGCACTGGAAAAAATTAAACCGTTTGATAAACGGAAATTAAAATACGTAAAAATAAGGAATTATTAAAATGATTTTATTTCAATAATATATAAAATTTATATACCATAGAAATAAAATCATAAACGCATAATATCATAAACGGTTGTATTTGATACAATCTAAAATATTCGGAAAACCGAAATGAGTTTTAGATCAATTTCTGTCTGTAAGCTTTAGTGTTTATTCAATATCTTTTATCGGACTTTTCCAATGCGTCTGTGGTTTTAACTACACAACGTTTCTTGAGATGGAGAAACTCCTCCCGTTTTCAAGTGATTGCCTAATAAATTACATTAAAAATTAAAAGCTTAGGTTACAGATACTAATTATACCATCTTGTTAATAATACTATGCTTATCTCTCGTGCAAAATTCAAATATTATATTGAAAACGCAACAAATAACCTTTAACACTTTGCTTTTTTGTATTGTGCAGGATGACATTTACAATTATGCCGCATACACATAATTTGAGCAATATGATTACGTAATGTTCAAATTTACGACTTTTAGCCTTTTGACATGGATATGTCTTAGCTCTGGGGGGTGTTGGTGATTTTTAAGATGGAAAACATGTAACAGGTTTCCATAGAAACTACCAGAGCTATTGTATTGAATTTTTAATATAAATGAATAAGAACAGCTGTTTAGATGAAGTTAAAACATTACCTTTAGACATATCCATGATCTAACCTATTTCTCACAGGGAAGTAAATACAATCATTTTTGTTCCGGTGTTGGCATAACCAACTAATTTACAGTACATAATTTGTTTGTCCCTTTTCCTTTTCGAACTAATTCAAGTTTATTTAGACGTCTTCCTGTAAATATGTTGTTTAACTCTGTGTAAAAATGATTGCTTTTACTTCCCTGTGGGAAATAGGTTAGATCTATAAATGGATTTTTTCAGTTCTTTTGAACAGCTGTCATTATTATTATTTATTAAAAATTCAATACAATATCTCTAGCGTAAACTGCACGAAAGTAGTCCGATAAGAGTCAGTACGGTGTTGCCAGATCACCCTATTATATTATAGCATATGGCTAAGTCAGCTGATAGGCTAAATGAATAATGGCAACACTGCTGGGAAGGGGTGAGGAAGGAACCAGCTATCTCAGACCTCATCAAACTACTCTCGTGCGGTTTACTCTAGTAGTTTCTATGGAAACCTGTTACAAATCTTCATCTTACAAATGTTTAACACTCCCCCCAGAGCTAAGACATATGCATGTAAAAAATCTTTTTTTGTATTTATTTCCCTGTAAATACTAGATTTATCGAATAAGTCAATCTTTTTCTGTTCCGACCATTGTCTCGGTCCCGAAGGTGATGGATTAGAGGTGTTCTACTATTAAAATAGCATTTTATCGTATAACAAATTTCACTGATGATAAAAAAGTTCTAACTTAATTAAGGCATATCCATTTCAAAACATACTTCTCAGTGCTGGGACAGTGTCTTCTAGCTGGTACTTCATCCCATATGACTTATTGACATGGACAGTGGCGTCGTCCTGTAATCCAGCTACTTGAAGGTCATGAATCGTGGATAGTTGTATGGTCGGTGGGTGTAGTGTTCCTTTGTGTAGATTAACGTCCGCACTATTGAATTCTACGTTAATCCGCAATGGTCTTTCTCACAATTAAACCAGTTTGTAATTCAGATGCGGTGGTTCGGATTCCAAGTTAAAATGTGGGTTCCTAACATCTGCCATTGACTGTTGACGCTAAGGAACGTGTCAGCCTTAGTCAGTAACATCCTACAAGATCGCGCCACAATCATCCTACACTTATTACTAATTCACACTTGGCATAAAATACCTACCTTGGTACGATTGGCATTTCAATAATCTAATAATAATCTACTATTTAAGCTCCACCTCTATAAGTCCTTGGCCTTTGGTAAAGCTTTTATTAATTTTTGGGCTGTCACATTTAAAAGCTAACTTCCTACCTAACCTATACCAACCCTTGTTCCAACCGATTAACCTGCAGTTGCAACAAGCCGTTTTCAACACCTCTCATCTCTTCCTGAACCAAAACCGCGGTCGTGCCGCCAAAGCTATCATCGGCCGCAAAAGAGTCAATTAAGGGGTCGTGAATTGTAGGGGAGGGGGTGAGGAGCCGAGGCGCGAAATTCAATTTGTTACGTAAGAAGGTACCTCGTGCCTGGACCAATCACGATTGGAAAGTATTGGGCGTAATGACCCGTGCCAATCAGCCAATGGTCGACGATCAAGCACGAACCGCGAGCGACACAGCAGAACTGAGCTGGCGAAATGTTAAGGGGACTTTATCGCAAGCAAGTAAGTGGAAGCCCAATTAGACAAATTTTAGTTTCGTAGAACCTCTAGATTTCCTCAAGTAACATTATTTTAAATTTGGCAACCTAGTTTTATTTTGCCAGCAGCCACGTACATATCCAATCAAATTTCACATAAATACAAATGTCTTAGCTCTGGGGGGGAGGTGTTACTGATTTTTAAGATGGCTAATATGTAACAGGTTTCCATAGAAACTACCAGGGCTATTGTATTGAATTTTTAATATAAATGAATAAGAACAACTGTTTAGATGAATTGAAAACATTCCTTTTAGACATATCCACGATCTACATGGATATGTGTGATGGATATGAATCAATTAGCAAAAAAACATTAATATTCATTAAAATCATGTACAAGATTGAATCGTTGAGATGCCAGACTTTTGACAATACAATCTACGATGGTAAATATTTTACAAGTTGACTATTTCACTTAGTTTATCGTACCACAAGGAGCGTGTGGACGAGGCAAAAGACAGAAGCGACTCAGAGGCGAACAGAGAACCGTTGACTGCGCTATCAGAACATCAACTGATAACTGATAACAGGCGGTTTCTACTGATAACGACCTACACACAGACCTCCTTGTTGCACTCTCACAGAGGTTGCTCCAGCAGACTCTATTGTATTTATTTATAGATAGCTTAAATATTATTATGAAAGGGAACAGATCAGATTCTATTAAATAAACCTAAGTAATAGAGATAACTTTTTAACTAGTTTTTTTTTATTACCAAAGTGAATTATGGCCCAGAGTGAAAATAGATTAGATTAGATAATTATTGAAATGGTGACCATACTCTAAAAATAGGTGTTTTAAGCCATGATGATTTAGTATAAGATGATATTGGCGTGATCTTGTAGTCTATTTACTGACTAAGGTTGTTCCTTAGACAGGACTGTTAATTAATAGCCCAACAGCCAGCCGATGGGTTCCCGAACTAAGGGACCTATAATTTAACGTGTAATCCGAACCACGGTCTCTGAATAACGAAATGGTCTAATTATGAGGATAGTCTTTTGCGGATTAACGTAGTACAGTATTTAATAGTGCGGACGTTAATACACGCAAGAGAACACTACACCTACCGACCATCGCTTACAACTATCAACAATTCTTGACCTCCAAGTAGCTGGATTACGGACAACGCCAGTGACGTCACCGTCTCAGTTTGTAGTTTTATTACTCACTAATTGTGATGAACAACGAACTTGTCCAAGATATTACAGAAAGGAACAACTCCACTGAATTTTATAATAACCACACAATAATTGTAGCCATTATCGTCGTAATAAGTATATGCTTATATACCCGTATATAAAATATTGAATACCCTCCAAAACGTTTTCATGGAGTTGAATTACAAACTTCTATCATGGTCCCGGGCATAACTGTTTCAATGCGAGTCATGAGAATAGTTCAATTTTTCGTTGGAAATTCGCTAATAAACTTATCCCATTAATTTGACTGATTAAGAACTAAATTATGTAAAGAACTAAGCTGGAAGAACGCATATTGTTGTCGCACAGGATTTCAAAATGGTCTACGTAAAACTGAGAGGAAATGTAAAAAAAATATTTCGTCAAATCAGTGTTTGATAAACGTATGTTTGTATTTACTTACGGAAATGGGTTTATATGGATATATCTAAAGGAATGCCTAATTCCATATGCCACTATGCATATGACGTCCCTGTTTCAAAGAGCTAAGACATATCTAGAGCATATTCATATTCAGAGCTAGACTGGGATGGTTGCGACGTCCTGTAATCCAGCTACTTGGAGGTCACGAATTGTGGATAGTTGTGAGCGATGGTCGGTGGATGTAGTGTTCTCTTGTGTGGATTAACGTCCGCACTATTGAATACTGCGTTAATCCACAAAGACCATCCTCATAATTAGACCAATTCATAATTCAGAGGCCGTGGTTCGGATTCCACGTTAAACTGTAGGTCCCTTAGTTGCCATCGGCTGTTGGGCTATTAATTAACAGTCCTGTCTAAGGAACATGTCATTCTTAGTCAGTAACAAGACTACAAGATCGCGCCACAATGATCCTACACTCATTTCTCATTCATACTTGGCTTAAAAACCTGGGTAGGTTTCCATTTAAATAATCTTATCTAATATAATCTATCCATGTAAAAAAACATCTGAGTCTGTCTTAAGTGTATGGTGAACGAATTAATACCTCTGCAGCAGCCCGACTCAACCGCTGAAACCAATCGCCTACCCGCCTCTTGAACACGTAGATGTACCTTCTCAGCACTGATTGCTTTTAATGAAAAGTTGTCTAATCTTTAAAAAGGAAACCCAGAAAACGTTGATCAGTTGGATACCTTATAGATTTTGAAGAATATTTTGATAAGAGACCTTTTCGCTACAGCCAGCGGCTCGCCTAAACTGAGAAGACATCTACACCAACAATTTGATTCAACCTCCACCAACACGATTTACAAGCAGAAAACAACCTAGTAAAAACAGTGTAATCGGCGCGCTTCGCCCGACGCCCACTAGTTACAAGTAGCGCCGAGTAGGTAGCGCTGCGGTCGGTGGCGTTATCAACAGATTATCTGATAAGGGCGGTGCAAGGACACGCCACTCTAACAATAACATTACTATTAATGAGATGCGGGATATGTAGATGCAGATGGTGGCGTGCCCTACACCGACTCTGCCGCGTTGCTTTTTGTAGACCGGACAACTCAACTCCAAGTAATGGTTTCCGTGGAGACGATTAGATAATAATAATGTGTCGTTGAGCGTTGCATGTCCGCTGCAGAGGGTTCCGGTGTAACGGGAAGCGGCAGCATAGAGTAATGCAGGTACCTGTATGAAGAAGAGCACAATATATTACACCACTTAGGGTTATTCAGATACTTCGATATATACAATGAGCTGACCCGGCGAACTTTGTAACGCCTGGCAGTAAATACATGTTAACTTTAAGTTTGGCCATGTTCTGAAGTCGAATAGCAATACGGCTTCATGCATTGTGAAAGATTATATAGCCTGGGTCGCGGCATAGAGAATAACAATACTGAAACGATAAGACATATTAATAACATTCCTATAAAACAAATAAATCTGAGTGGATTAATTCACAATTTTTAAATCGAATCCAAACCCAAACCAAACCTAACTGTAATACGGCTTTTATAGGAAAGATATACAACAGCTGATTATTGTAATAAACGTAATAATATTAACATTGTAATTATCATATATACACGTGACTTAAATCAGACAGAAAATGAAAATATAAATACATAATCCCCCAAAACCGTAAACTATTAACGCGGTGAATAAAGCTGTTCATTTTTTACAGTACACATTTAATTCATAGTTTTACATTAATGAATGATTCAGATGGCATTGGATAGTAAAGCATGTTGCTAATGGAAAGTAAACCAATCAGCTGTAGCTAAGAAATCAAATGTTTTCATTGTAACAATTTGTAAACAAACTTACTCTCCATAAGGTTAACATTAGAAATTTAAAACGCCATAAAATGGAAACTTATGGGGTTTTCGAAAATTTTTTTCACTAAAACCTTCCCGGACACATATAGAGCAACTTCCTAAAATTTCATGGCGATCGGATGAGTAGTTTGGCAACGCATAAAGGACATACAGACAGACAGACAGACATACATTATTTTATTTGGATGAGAAACCACTTGATGTTTTTCGCAAATTCAAAAATTCACCTATCCACTTTTTTTTGTCACCTAATGTTAAGGATGCTATGTTGAAGAATAGAGAGCTCAGGGACCTATACAAAAGTCGAGACATTGTGGTTAGAGTAGAGCAGGTAATGATTAAGAGTGTGGACAGGTAAACCGCGAAGGAGGTGCCCTTAGGTAAGGAAAAGATAAGAAAGATAAGAAAGAGTAAGGAAAAGATGGAACGACCAAAGTGATGGATTACATAGAGTAATGATTGACAAAGATAAAGATCACAGAGTTTGGAGGTAACCATTAGGCGAGGGCAGAAATTAACTTGAATTTGATTGGCCACATAGTAAGAGTACGTAGTCGAAATAAAACAGACAAATTTCACAGTCGTCGTCTTCCAGTAAAGTATCTAGAATACCATACCGTAAGTGAGTAAATACTTCACTTTCACTTTTAATTTACACCGTAGACCCCCAATTTTGAGGATGATTTACCGACTAATTGGTAGTAGCCAATATTTTAAAAAAAATTTTGTATTTACTTCCCTGTGGGGAATAGGTTAGATCATGGATCATATGTCTTTAGGTGATGTTTTCAGTTCATCTAAACCGCTGTTCTTAGGTGTCAAATATTGGTATTGCAAATTGCTAAACCCCCCCCCACCCAAAAATATTCATAAAGAAGGGTAAACCCATTTTCTTTCATTTGAGGGAAGCCTCTGAACTTTTTGAAGTTTACAAGGAATTATTTTAAGCACGCATCTAAACCAAACGAGCAAATATTTCGCAGAGCAGTTCAGCAAATTTTACCTCTTCTGGACTCAGGTATGTCCACCTACAAATAGCTTTCTGCTCTTTCAAAATAATAAGAATGAATGGAGTAGAATGTAAGCTGAAATTCACGTTCTTTTTGTGAAACACTGCATTTTTTATGTTTGACGAATTCAAAGATGGTAGCAGTAACTAGTGCAGAGGGTTGAAGTGTGGCAGGGAGAAGGCGGCCGTCGGATGCTACTGATAAGCAGTGATAAGGCAGCTGCCAGTCGCGGTGACATGTGGAAAGTCGCAACTGATAACGTCTTATCAGCTCACCACTCGATTGTGACGGAAATATTCCTAGAAAACTTACTACCCCAATATGCAGTTGTTTTATGAGATGTTAATTTAAAAATAATTATTAAGTTCTGTAACCATTATTTAACTTATAATTTAAGAGTCATTAACTGTTCCTTGTCTTTGATATATCTGATTCCTGTTTGAGAAATTACTAAGCATTTTATCACTCCTTAAAAAAATAACGGTATCACTACAGTATGTGTCATATATTCTCTCCCTCAAGTAAAAAATGAGAGGATCTTATTTAGTCCACAGAGGAGTTAAGATAGGTTTGTTGTTGGTAATATAAATATTAAAATACATCTAGGGTGGTATTTACAGAAAGAAATCATGGCGAAATAACGTAAAAAACACGATGGAACGATCGCTTTGTGGACCGACCGCATGGTCCCCATTAAACTGAAAAATACCCCATTTAAAAATTTATCGTTAAACAAATCATCAAATTTCGTAAACTATGAAGAGAAAGAAGTTAAAATATTAGTTTTTTGAGGGACATAGCCCCCCTCCGGTTATACCAAACCTTTTGTAAGGGTTTCGTTGGATGATGTTAGACACAGCATACCAAGTTTCATGGAAAACGGTTGAGAAATAAGAAATATATTGATATTTTAATATTAATCATAAGAATAACATAGTGACATAGTAATAAAATAACTCTCAGACAACGTACTGCATTTATCATGAAAAGTAAATTAAACTTTTCTCTGGAACCGTTAGTCGTAGAAAAATAGTCCAAAATACTTATTTGTTTGGTTTTTAGATGGTTTTAATGGAGATGCTAAAAATATTTTACAAATTTATAGATTTGCAAGAAAATAAAAAAATAGTTTTTTTACATTTAAAAGTTCATAGCTTTAGAACCTTTGGTTTAACAGACATACAGGTGGTGTTATATTATTTGGGTCCTTTATACCTATAATAATGAAATTTTAATGAAAACGTTAAAACTGATTTAGGAGAATTTGAATTTTTCACATTTTTAAGGGTTTTTGGGTAAACCACCCTTAAAAACAATAAAAACGATCTGAAGATATAAACAAAGTGTACCTGCCACTTTCATAAAAATTTGACGCGTCTGGTCTCGAGGTCTGTATACAGACATACAGACAGACATCTGTCCGAAACTCCTTTCTGGATTCAGGGAGCCTCAAAACGGTTATATCAGCTTTACACAATTCGCTCTCATTCATACTTGGCTTATAATACCTACCTTTGTGGTAGGGTTGCCATTTCAATCTAATCTAATATATCCACTCCAAACTAAAATTCGAAAATTTAGACGAAAACAGTACTTCCTTTACATACTATGTATATGGAGAGAAAGTAAAAACGTTGCTAAAAAAAACTCATTAAGCACGTCGAGAGACTGGTGGAAATAAGCTGGTGTGAAAAAGTTACTCTTGTAAAAATTAATTTAACTCAAGACGTTTTTTTTAAATTAACACATATTCATCCTATTTTCATTTAGTCGGTGGCTGTGTTGAGATAAAATGAGACATACGAGCGAGTTTTCCGAACGCGTAAAGTGCAACTGATAACACCTTATCACACAGCCGACTGATCACTGGATGATCACCGTGAAATATGTCCTTGTTCTTTACCTTGATCACTTTTGCATCGCACTCTCTCTTGAGTGAACGGTGTGCTAAGAAATATTACTGATTAAAAAGTGTGAATGAAACTTTTCCGTCACTTACGTTATACATTTTGCGTCTCGCGTAATCCAGGTTCTTAGAACGAGTCATGGATATGAGTGATGTTTGGTGGATGTGATATTCTCTTGTGTGGATTAACGTCCGCACTATTGAGTGCTTTACGATCATCCGTAAAGACCAGCCTCATATTAATTAGACTTGTTCGTAATTCAGGGTAAAAAGTGGGTCGGATTTCGTGTTATAATGTAGGTCATCAGCTGTTGGTCTATTAATTAACAGTCCTGTCTAAGGAACACGTCGGTCTTAGTCAGAAAAAAGACATTTTGCTAACCTAACAGTTAGCGTCTTTAACTTCGGAGCAAGAGGTTACGGGTTTGATCCCCGAGGTGTTGCCCAAAATTTACGGGTTTGAACCACTTTTCCTTAAAAAGGTTTAACTATTCTCCTGTAAAAATACCGTTGGCGTAGACTTATCAAAAAAACGAGACTACAAGATCCCGCCACAATCATATAACACCTTTCTCATTCATATTTGGCTTAAAATACCTATCTGGGTACGTCGCCGTTATAAAAAGGTATAACGGTGAAAAATACCAAGAAGGTACAACTAAATTTTGAGATGGATACTTAGATCTGGGGTGGAAAGGGGGGGGAGTTGGTAATCCGATAGACCAAAATTTGAAACGGTGACGTCATATGGATTTAAGAACAGCTTTTTAGAGGAACTGAAAACATATTTATGATCCAACCCAATTCCCACAGGTAAATAAATAGAATAGTTTTTTTTATAAATCACAAACTCCTGTAAGGAAGATTCTACCAACAGGTTGACAAAACACGGTTAACTTAGCAATTATTGTTTTAATATAGAAAAAGTAGAAAACAATTTACAACTGAAATGACGGAACTTAACTTTACCTAACGTCAAAACTAATTTTGTAATTCTTCACAAGATATTTTCTATTTTAAAATTGTTACAGCGAATTTTTAGTTTGAAAGGATAATTCTTTCAGTGTAATTCTGTATGATTAATGGCAGCAGATGGAGCCCCTACAGCAGTGTGTTATCATTTGAACAAGTTGACTTCATATTATCTTCACTTCTTTGATCTTTGTTGTTCTTGTTGGAAAAGGTGTTCGATACGAACTCGTATAAAACATCTAAGCACAGTTAGTTGCAAGTTGTGAAATTAAGTTTCCTCATATTTATTACATTAAGTATGTTTTTTCACAAAAGAAATTTAAACAAAAAAATTGTTCATACAATTTCCACAGGAAACCATCAAAACTTTTTCATTTAAAATTCATCATGGCGTTGGTTATTAATTAAATATCTTTTATTGGACTATTCCAATGCGTATGTGTTTTAACTACACAACGTTTCTGGAGGTGGAGAAACTCCTCCCGTTTTTAAGTGATCACCTAATAATTTACATTGAAAATTGAATGTTTAATGTTACTGATATTAATTATATATGTCGTGCTGCATCTTTCGTTCTGAGTGCACGCTATTTTGTGTCGCCCCGCTAGCTCGAAGGCGGAGTGTTGTGGTTATTTGTTGCGTTATCCATATAGTGTTTAGTGTTGTGCATGATAGGTAAGTATAGTTTTACTGAAAACATGATATAATTAATATCTGTACCCTTGAATATTCAGTTTTTAACGTAAATTATTAGGTAACCACTTGAAAACGGGGGGAGTTTTTCCACCTCCAGAAACGTTGTATAGGAAAAACACAGACGCTTTGGAAAAGTCCAATGAAAGATATTGAATGAAAAAATAGTGTCAACAAAATTCAATAGTAGGTAGATAGAGTATAGGTAGCCTATACTTTTAGGCCTATGTAGTTTTTTCTTTTTTCTCTGTAAAAATCTCTAAATAAAATCATTTATATTTATATCGAGACGTTTAAAAGCCTTCTATTAATTGATATTCAGTATCTGGTACAAGTGGGATTTTAAACTGATAGTTATTTACGGAATGGCCAAACCCCGGTCTTTTACCAATTTAAGCTATGTTTTGGGTTTGGATTAACACTGGTTATGAAACTATTATTCGGTTTAAGATTTTTCTCACTGTTGTTTTAATTTTTATTACGGAATTTTCCATCACGATTCTAAGTGAAATACAGTTGCACGACGTTTTA
The DNA here is from genome assembly GCA_023375725.1 of Nephotettix cincticeps. Lineage (NCBI taxonomy): Eukaryota > Metazoa > Arthropoda > Insecta > Hemiptera > Cicadellidae > Nephotettix > Nephotettix cincticeps. The sequence continues at coordinate 7,946,596 of CM041786.1, read as the reverse complement.
TTATTATATTTTTATTTTTATTTTATTAGAAAATATAAGTACCACAGAACTACATCCGATGATAAATACGTAATTATATTTTTTATGGTATAAAGATAAGTCCCTAGGTAACCTCTTTACCAATTTGACACCTCGACCACTTTTTAAGGACAATCGAGTAATTAGTAACCCTAATGTTAACATTACTCCCTTGGGACTAAAATCCAAGATAGTGGAGGCACCTTACACTCTAAATCAGCTCATGCTGAACCATGAATTAGCGCTAAAAACCTCTCAATCGAAATGAAAAAACAACGATCGACTCACACAACAACTGGTTTCATTGAAAAACAACGGTTCAGTTGCGCTTGCAGACACAAGCTACAAGCGCGCTTACACAACCTGCAACGGGCTAATTAGCGACATTCTCTTGATTAATTGATAGTGCTAAGTGAAATTCTCGCAGCATTAGGCTTATCGCGCATGCGCGTAGCGATGGCTGACGGCTCAATCGGCGCACGCGCGTTGCGCATGCGTGATAATTGGGAACACTTCAGTCGACTTCACACGCCATTCGGTAGTAAACTTATTCGAACGTCTTTGATACCAGTACCGGGTTTTGTCCGGTTTGGTAAAATAAACACAAATTATAAATTAGGTCAACTTAGGTAAATTAAGGTTTCGAAGATTCCTCGAAGGTTTTACTTAATGTAAAATAGGTTAAAAGTCACCCTATTGACGTGATCCTTATTGTGCTGTAGTTTCTTTCTTACAGCTGCAGTTTCAACCAGTACGTTCCAACTACAGGGTGTCAAGTTCGTCTAAATTACTCCGTCAATTTACACATATATGGAGAACACAAACACGAATAAATAAAGTTAAAAAATTACTAGCAGAGTCTAGACTCTGTATACATCGTGCGTTAATGCCGGAACAGTAGTAATGTTTTAACTTAGTGTTTTTATTCGTGTTTGTTTAGTTTTTATGTGTGTGTAGATTGACGAATTCCATTGTACCCCCATTATATTTACGTGTTTGCTGTTTCAAACTATATTTATTTTTATATTAAATTGAAAATCATTATTATGTTTATTTGACTATCGTAAATCTAAATTTTGTTTGCGTATTCATACAAATTTTCATTCTCATTATGTTTAAGTTACAGGATATTGTTTTATGTTTGTTTATTTGTAATTAATACGTATTGTATTTTAATGTATTTCTTTTGGTTATTTGTAGTGTTTTTATAGATATTTATATAGTTGTTTTATGTACATATTTGCACTATTCGAGATGTAATAATGTTTACAGATGCTCCTTAGAGCTCATTATTTATTTATGTCTCGGGTACTCTATTTTTCTGTACTAGGGTTGCTTCCGGTTGAGGTCAAACTGGGTTTTAGATATTAGTGATGTCTGTAAGCCTACGTATTGCAAATCTATGCAATAATATCACTGGGACGATGGCGTCGTCCTGCAATCCAGCTACTTGGAGGTCACGAATTGTGGATAGTTAGCGATGGTCGGTGTGTATATTGTTCTCTTGTGTGGATTAACGTCCGCACTATTGAATACTACGTTAATCCACAAAAGACCATCCTCATAAAAAGACCAAAAGACTAAAAAACAGAGACAATGGTTCGGATTCCACGTTAAACTTTGGGTCAATAAGATATGCCATTGACTGTTGGGCAATTAATTAGCAGTTCTGGCTAAGGAACATGTCAGCCTTAGTCAGTAACAAGACTACAAGATCGCGCCACAATCATTCTACACTCCTTTCTAATTCACACTTGGCTTAAAACACCATTTTAATCATCTAATATAATGTAATTTAATATGTACAGGAAATAAAGATTTATTTATTTTGGCCGTTCCTTAATCCACATAAATTTTCTTACCAAACATTTGTTGTTGGAATAACTCTTTGATCTGACACAATGTTAAACGTGCTTGCTGCCGCACACATTACCCTGAGGGACATATTAGCTCCCATGTTTACCCTACGAGAGGAGGGGGGTTATCACAGACCCCGGGGCGAGGGTAAATCAATCAGGACGTCTCGACGGCTGTGCAAATTTCCTTGCGAGATCCTGCGCCGCCATACGTCACTGTCAACAGCTGATACAATACACGCTTGTCAACACAACAGCTGATTGGCACGGTGTTGCCAACCTTTCAAACGTCACCAAGATGCGATACCGGTCATCCTGGTGGTTCCTTTAAAACATTTTTTCGTAAAATCTGTAAAGCAATTGGCATGATATTTATTTAAAATTTGTACAGTGTGTAAAAAAATGTTTAACGGGCTTTTCAGTACCAAATTCTACATTCAAAAGTAGGCTTAAAACGTACTTGGAGTTTTTGGGGTACGGTTTAGTTTAAACGTAATCCAAAATTTTGTATTTTTTATGAAAATAATTAATATCTCAAAAACCCTTTGAGTTATTTTCATAAAAATTAGTATACGAGTTTTATTTTGTAGTTTAAGCTACTTGAAAAAATCATATTTATCAAACCAAGGGTGAGCAGACCTACCTATACTTTGCTATGTACCTTTTTCTAAGAAACTATTTAAGCTCGAGGTCTGAAAATCTTACCACAGTTTTATCGTTCCTTTTCCAACATTTTGTCCAGTGGGGTTTTTTCAAAATCTCAATTTTACTGTTCAGTTAATATATTTTATGAATGTCACTCTTAAAATTTATTTTTTGTTTTTAAATAGTATAATTTGGTTGTTAGGAGGAATATTCTTTGAACTGGAGCAATTAATTGTGTACAATTAATTGCTCTTAGCTCTAAGGGCTACGGAGAAAAACACAAATTTTTCTAAGAACTGGATCACTTGCAAGGTTCCAGAAAAATATTATTTTCACATCTAATATACGGTACCAAATTTTGACCTCTGGCTTGTAGAAACTAGTCAGCCGACTAGAACTTAGCCTTGCCTAAGACTTGGAACATTTGATTCATGACGTTTAGCTGAAGAGTGATCGGAGAAAGATAAGAACAAGTCACCATAAAGGTGGTCATAAACTGTGATAGAGATAGCCAAATGGCCTAGCCGCATTAGACCTCAGGTCTGCGCCTAATGAGTTAAATCACCTCACGTCGTTCCAGAGTGATGGCGGAGTTCGTCCACTTCGGGGAATATTTAAAAATGTATAAACACGTCATGCGTTATGATTAACTACTTCACTCGTGTAACGAACGTAAAACAAATTGTAACAAGGTTATAATAGTATATTTCATTACTATGATGGATATTGGTTGTTTCCGAACCATGGCCGAGTTTACACGAAAGGCGTTCAGCCGAGCGTGGAATTCGATGCACGGAATAACACCTTTAATCCGACATTTAACATAATCTGTCAAACAACCAAACAAGAATAAAAAAAATTGATACAACGTAAATAACATAACAGCCTATTAGTCTAAAGTGACAGAAATGATCGAAAACTATTGATATTAAATCAGGTAATAACTAATTGATGGTTTACGTGGGTGTGTTATTTTATTTGCATTATGATGAAATATAGTTTATCACACGGCCCAAAATTGGCTTTTAGCGAATTTCCCATAGGGAATAAGCTATTACCGTAGGTCTCATGGCAAGACTTTTGCTAGTACGCAGGTACTTAGGTAGTAATACGCAGGTACGGCAGGAGTACGCAGGTCTGCTGCGACGGGGGTATTTGATATATATATATATACTCGCACATTTAACAGCTTCGGCACGGCACGCCTGGGCTATTAAACTTGGGTTCACCCCGTTTTTAGTCCTAGTGATAAGATATACTACTTTGGTCCATACTACTATTTAACATACTATTTGTAACATACTATTTAATGTTTACCAACATTTTTGTAACGAAGATTTCTCCATTTTTTAAGTATATGTTTAAATAAATATTTGTATTGTTTTGATGGAAGTAAACATTTTAAATCTTTTAATCTTCATAGGTGATTGTTTAGTCTGTCTTAATAATAAACATTTTAAAGTAGCTACTAATAATTAATTATTAGTAGTGTCCATACACTAAAAGCCAAATACTTGATTACATAGACATTTCACAGGTAAAATAAATCTATTTGAATCAAGCGGTGCAGTGACAAAGGTATATAAATTATCGAAAGGAAATCAATTTATAAATTATTTTTATTTCATGAGCAAAGCTCCATATAACTTCACAACAACATACCGATTAGTGTTCACCAAACTGACCGCTGGCTTAAAAATTGGAGAATTAATCTTAATTTGTCAAAGTCTACCCAAAAAATTCTGAACTCTACGAAAATAAACGTGCCTTTCCATTCAACTCAATAGTCCAGTACTCGTCCAAAAACTCTTTACCGTTGCTTTATCTTTTTCCTCGGCTTTGCCTCAAACTTTTAAAATCCATCAACAATCGCTTTCCGGAATAATGACAAAATACACTATTTTATAATACACATTCCTATACAGTTTGTTCTCACGTGACAGGAACTTTGATTTTCAAGGTCCACCCAACATCAAAGGAGTAAGATAGCAGCGAAACAGTTTGAAGTGTCTACACATTTTCCACCCCTTAAAATCCTCCCTTCTTATCCCAGTACTATGTAGGTAGTTGCCTAGAACCGTTTTATACATCACTACTGGCTCAACTTACTTGGTTGCGGTATTACTATAAAGTGGAAAACTATTGTTTATTGGCAGGATTAGAACCTGGACCTCGGACACGGATGTCACAAGCACTCCTGGAATATTAAGATTCCCTAAGTGTCTTCACAAAATAGCAGCTTGTCTTCGTAAGCCTACGCCCTATCTGCCCAACAATGTAGTAATGACAAGTAAGGCATCATTCAGGATCTCGGTGACGATGCCGAAGGACAGGTTAGAGGAGCAAGGAAAGAGCTGGAAAGGAGAAGGAGAATGGAAGGAGAGTGGGACAGGGCCGGAGAGTGTAGAGCGATGTATGTCGGCCAACATCTGGTGTCTGAAGGATCTTCGGAGACCGCCGTTGTCGCTCCTGACCAAAGACGACGCCAGCTGATACCTGGCATCCCGTCTGGCAGACCATAGCACCTCGTATGCAACAATTACAGCCAAGAAAGGTATTGGACCTGTGAATAATCGTTGAGCGCTTCTGGAGATATTCAAGTTCCAACCGTTGAAAACTCCATATGTGAAAAACCACCCTGACCAGATTCTCAAAAACAGGAACATGTGTGAGTAATGATGTCGAAAAGTCAGCTCTGCGTGGAAGAGAGCTTGTGCCAAGTCAACCAACGACCTCAGGCGTTTCTCATTTTTCACATTTCTCCGTACACTATGAGATCCTTCAACGGCAGTTGAGAGTTCAGTCATTTTTGTTGCAATTTCTTTCTGAAGAAACTGAACCTTTGTGAGGAAAATGACTATCTCTGAAGTTTGAACAATGATTATGGCGGTAAGCAAAGGATGCGTGATATAAAAGATCACTCGTTGAGTTTTTGTTGGGTCAAAAAAAAGGATAAGAAAGGTGTTAGTCGTGTTAACGAGGGACACGAGAAGCAACATCAAGAGGATCAACCTGAATGCGAATCTTTGCCTTACTCCGAATTGGAGTTCCAGTCTCTTTTCAATTTCTCTCACAGTGAGCCAGCATGAGCAAAGGGTTTTATAGTCGTAGAGAGAGTTTTTTAAGCTAAGAGTTACCAGAATTATAAGTAACAAGCGTGTTGCAATCCACAGGGGTCTAATGGCATTACCATTTGTGAGTTGAGTAGACGACCATAAAATGGTGTCTATCCAATATATGATTAGGAGAACCACCGAATATATAGTTTTAACTTTACTTCTTCCAAGAGTGTCTAATCTCACTGTTGTTAATCCACATATAGTTTTGACTGCATAAATATAGTTTATGGATCCAAGATCGAAATTATTTCTCATCGTTCGTAAAATGTCTTCAACTATCTCACCCGTGTACTAAATTGTATACAATTTCATCTAGGATATAAGCATTTATGTTAAGTGGATTAGGTAATACAATTAAGATGACATTTACTCAATAGTGTGACATATTTGTTCAATATTGAAGACAAAGGGAGAATTTAATGAAATTGAGTATCAGATAAATAGAACCAAGAGTATTTCAATATATTTGTTATAATTTTGTTTGCAACATTTGTGACAAGTGTCAACGTTATAACCAATTCAAATAAATTAACTTTACACTAAGGTATCTTACAGCTTTCCAAGATTAAATTAATTATTAGTTTAACGTTGTACGTATAATATTTTTATTCGTAACTATTTTTGTTTTCATTTTAGGATATTTTAAAGAAAATATTCCAACATGTTAACAGGTCTATCAAAAGTTTACCATTTATTATTTCTAAATTCATACAACCTAATAAACGATTCCCGTTTATATTCCGTTTTCGTTTTGAAAATCACGCAAAAAATAGGCTTATTTTAAAACTTTAATGTAATTAAATATATATAACACAGATTTAAAAAGTAGGTTGAAACAAAATTAATTTCCGTTTTGTTGAAAAGTCATAAGGTTTACCGTAGTCAATGATTTTGATATTACACTAGTTATTATTGATAAATACTGAGATTGATTTTAAGGTCTTAGAACAGATTTCAAGCTTGTTAAAACTGTTTGATTTTGTTAACTTCCACAATTTACAGCGTTTACTTACGAACACTATCCAATCACAGTATTGAATAGCTTAGAAACATTTCAATTACCACAATAAAAATGTATTGTTTCTATATATTTGTCTAAAGTCCAACCATTTGCGTGTGCCTTGGAGCACACATAATTTAAGCCTGGAAAACAAAGATTTTCAGCATATTACAAATCCATTGTTATTGTTTATTAAATTGTTACTGATTATTGTATTGCTGTCCATTTAGAGTTTTATCTCCTGTCTTATTTGTAGTTTTTAAAGCTTGAAATCCCAAAGAGTAGTTTTGTACTGTCCTGTGTTGTATAAACTTATTTATTTTTATTTATCTGCAATTGTAATTTATTTGTATTAGAATATTGTGTTGTAAATAGGTTCAATATATTTAATTGTGATTCCTAAAACGTAATAGCCTATATTTTGTAAATTAATTAAGTTACGAGCTATTGTTCTATCATGTTTATGTATGTAAGATTCTGCAATGTAATTGGAATGTAAATTCTGTTTTGTAGCATTAAATAAATAAATTCACAATAATTTTCAAAATATCAAACCAAATTGGAATCATTAATAGTCTACTGTAAATAATTCTGATTCGATAAGATATTTTAAATAGCAAAATTATTAATAACTAAACAGAGATAATTTAGATTGCATTTAATGATTGAAAAGAAAGAAGTATATATTTAGGATATCGGGTTTATGTTCTTGCATGTTATGTTCTATGTATGTCTATAATTTTGTGTTGCTCAAAACCGAGTGTTTGAAAGCAACAACGTTCAACAGAACGTGGGGTGAATTTAAATAAAAAACCTTCTCCAAGAGGTAAAGTATAGTTAAATTTACTTTTATAACACTATGGGTGTTCACATTTTTGCACAAATATGTATTAGGTCTGGGAGGGATGTTAGCTGCCAAAATTTGAAACAATGACGTCATTTGTATAGTGACGTCACTAACCAAATAAGAAGGATAGGTTATAGGAACAGCTGTTTAGATGAACTGAAAACATTCCCTTCAGACATATCCATGAACTAACCTATTTCCCACTGGGAAGTAAATACAAAAATCTTTACTGAGAAGCGTTACAAAAAACTTTGTTTAGTGATATAGAATTACAGACATATATTAAGATAAGAAGCGCCTGGGCTTTACTAGGGTATAAAACGTAAATACCCCCGTCACAGCAGACCTGCGTACTCAGCGAATTTCCAAATCAATAATATAAAAATAATATATGACAAGTTTAAAAAAAATCTGTCCATAAACATGAGAATTATTTGCCTATTCTCCACAAGATTAACATGGCAAAGAGTGTGCAGGTTTGCTGCTGTGAGGAAGGGAGCCCCACAATACAACGTACTGTGATGTCTCGGTAACCGTTGGAGATAGAGAAAAACTTTAAGGAACTTAATTGTGTAGTTTTTAAGCTGATTCTAATGGTGAAATATAAAATTAGAAATATATAAAAATTACATGTGAAAAACGCAAAAAACCCCATTTTCGGGGACAAAACCCCCCCAAACTACCCGTTCCCATTGACCGATATGTCTGGTTTACGAACTCGTCCGAGCACTTGTAGGAATACACGACTCTACCAAATTTGGTCTTGATTGGACCATTTTTACGAGAGTTATCGTGTTCACAGACACATATATATACATATATATATACATACATATACATATATATATATATATATATAAATTTTAACGACTATTGTTTTTGGACTCTAGGCACCTAAAGAAGAAAAAATAACATGGTCCCGGGCTTAAGTCTCACCATGAGACCTACGGTAATAGCTTCTTCCCTATGGGAAATTCGCTAAAATAACAAAAAATAAAGCAATATAGAGCCAGAATGATTTTAGTTAAGACTAGCAGTGCGCCCGTACTTTGAACGGGTTGAATCATTCTGTGTTAAGAGGAAAAGATACTTATTAATATAACAAAATTAATTAGATTAGATCAAAAAATATTTATAATTATTAAAATTCGTTATACGTCAAGATAATATTTTAATATAGTATGTTTTCGACGCTAATTTAAAACCAATGATTAATGTAAATAAACTAATATTTATTTCAATTTGACAGCTGTTTGTTTTTCTTTTCAACCATTTAGTGTTAAAAATTACAAAGACAGCTGATTATTACCAGTAGGTGATTCATTGAAAACTGCAAGTAAAATGTGATCAATACCGCGTAAATAAACGGTACCAGTGAACTGACACATACTTTCTCCCTTAAGTAAGTTCAAGAAAGACAATCCGTAATGAAACTATCATGTTCTTCAAAGTTGATCTAAATAAATACCATTTAATAATTTATTGTTTCAAAAATAACCATCCCATTTCTGAAAATAAAAACAAGAGAGACAAAGTTAAATTAATTGTTCGAACTGTGTGGTGGGAAACACCCCCCCCCCCCCCAGTAATACCAAGCTTTTTTGAGTTGGTTCTGTTGGGTGATTTGACCCTACGCTTCATACCAAGTTTCATGGAAAACGGTTAAAAAAATAAGGAAGAAATTGATATTTTAATATTCTCCATAAGAATAACATTGGACGCTTTCAGACAACGTACTGCGTTTATCTTGGACAGTAAATTTAACTTTTCTCTGGAACCGTTAGTCGTAGACAAATAATTCAAAATACTAATTTGTTTAGTTTTGAGCTGGTTTCAATGGTACCAGTCAAGTTATACTTTACTTTTATTGTTTTCGCTGAAAATTTAAAAATTTGATTTTTTTGACATTTAAAAGCCCATAACTTTTGAACCGTCATTTTTACAGACATGCGGGTGGTGTCAAATTATTTATTACTCTGTGCACTATAAACCATCAAATTTTAATCAAAATCGTTAGAGCCGTTTTTGAGAAAATTGGATTTTTCACGTTTTTTAAGGGTTTTTTATGAACTATAAAAATCAAAAATTCAAAAAAATGAAAAAAAAGCCTGGAGACGTGACTATATATATACATGCCAAATTTCATCTAAATCGGACCAACGGGGTAGGCTGTGGCACTGTACACATCCAGACACACACACACACACACACACACACACACACACACACACAGACGGACAGACATCACGTCAAAACCCACTTTTTTGGATTCAGGGGACCCCAAAACGGATATATCCACCCTCAACTCAAATTCGAAAATTTTGACGAAAACAATACTTTCTCCATATACTACGTATAAGGGGAGAAAGTAAAAATGGGGATTTATACGCTCGTTATATACTTTTAACGGGACAGGTGTCATTTTCAAGCATTGAAAAACATTATCTGAAATGTAGAGAACGCATGAAATAAGATTCATTATTATCAGTTCTCCTGATTTTTTTCGGAATAAACGGCGTAAAATGCCTAACAGACAGACAGACACAAATTGAGATAATACTTGTTTCGGCTTCTCTAACGCACGAAACGTAAAAATAACTAAAAAGTTAATAGCTCTGAGTAATGTAAAGACAATACCCCCGTCGCAGCAGACCTGCGTACTCAGCGAATTACAAAACAATAACATAATAATAATAATTAATGACAAGTTTTATCAAAATCTGACTATTCTCCATAAGATTAACATGGGAAAGAGTGTGCAGGTTTGCTGCTGTGAGGAACACTGAAAGTAGGCATTTCTACCATACAAAATTTTTATTTTTAACAATTATACCAACTTTCATCAACATATGTCCATAAATAAAGGAATTTGCCTATTCCCTATATGATTAACATGGGGAAAGAGTATGCAGGTTAGCTGCCATGATAAACACAAAAACTATGATTTTTAAGCATAAATGTATGGATCTCAACCACATGAAGCTTTATTTATATAGAGATATAAAGGTAGTATTTATAAAGAATTAATAATTAAAATTGTACGCAATTAGGATATCGGTTTTACGGAGTAAATTCAAATCATCAAAAGAGCCGACCCGTTTAACATATAAGCAACGTTTGGCCAAGGATAACTGGGTCCACACTCACAGACAGTGTAATTCCATTACAATGCTAAACACACAGCGTTATCTGTATCTATGTTCATTATAGCGATGCGCGGACCAGATTACAGACTAGTTCTAATCTACCATCTCCGCTCCGCACTCATGTTTCCAGATTCCCCGACCGTGTCTCCAACCACTTCTGTTCACTTTCGATATCTCGCTCTTGCAGAAGACATAAAGGGTGATCGGAAGTGTTTAGACACTTGGGAATAGACCTTCACTGCGATCTGGCGATTGTAGGAACTTCAAAAAAGCCTTCACTACGATCTGGTGATTGCAGAAACTTCAGAAAAGGCCGTCACGGCGATCTGGTGATTTCAGGAAGTTCAGAAAAGACCTTCACTGTGATCTGGAGATTGCAGGAGTCTCAGAAAGGGCCTTCACTGTGATCTGGAGATTGCAGGAGCCTCAGAAAAGACCTTCACTGGGATCCGGAGATTGCAGGAGCCTCAGAAAGGGCCTTCACTGTGATCTGGAGATTGCAGGAGCCTCAGAAAGGGCCTTCACTGTGATCTGGAGATTGCAGGAGCCTCAGAAAGGGCCTTCACTGTGATCTGTAGAATTCAGGAAGTTCAGAAAAGGCCTTCACTGTGATCTGGAGATTGCAGGAGCCTCAGAAAGGGCCTTCACTGTGATCTGGAGATTGCAGGAGCCTCAGAAAGGGCCTTCACTGGGATCCGGCGATTGCAGGAACCTCAGAAAAGGTCTTCAATGTGATCTGGAGATTCCAGGAAGTTCAGAAAAGGTCTTCACTGTGATCTGGAGATTGCAGGAGCCTCAGAAAGGGCCTTCACTGTGATCTGGAGATTGCAGGAGCCTCAGAAAGGGCCTTCACTGTGATCTGTAGAATTCATGAAGTCCATAAAAGGCCTTCACTGCGATCTGTAGAATTCAGGAAGTTCAGAAAAGGCCTTCACTGTGATCTGGAGATTGAAGGAAGTTCGAAGTAGGAATTGCACACTGTGAATTGGATAATATATTATATACTGCTATAGAACTCTGTAGCAGGCCTACTGTGATATGGATATTTCAGGGACTTCTGAAAAAGTCTTCATTCTATCATAGAGATTGTAGGAACTTTGGAAAAGGCCTTCACTGTGCTCTAAAATGTTTAAGACCTCCAGGGTAAGCGTACTTTGTGACCTAGATATTATACATACTCCGTTTTAGGCACACCTTGTAAATTGGAGATTTTAAGAACTTTATAGTAGGCACATACTGTGGTCTGTAGATTTACAAACTCCGTAGAAGGTATACATTAATCTGGAATATTCAAGGAATCTAGAGTAAGCCAAAGCCTTGATCTGAAGTTTTGTAATTTTAGAAACTCTATTAAATAATATTAGGCTAACTACCCGTTCCACATGAGTTATTCCCAGGGGTCGTGATGGCGTCAAAGTGTTTTAAACAAACATAGCGACTTTGGATGTAGACAAATTAACAAATTAGCACCATCGTATATAATAAAAATATTTTTGTGTTTTCAAAGACATTAGCATTATTAAACGTTTTGATAAGGAACGGCCCAAACCCAACACTGATTACTAATTGTAGCTAGTTAAGGTTAGATAATACACATTAAATCTAAGTTGAAATTTTATAAAAACTGTATGATTTATAAATATAATAATGGATGTCCATGAAAATACCCGCTCAACTGCATTTTCAAAAGTCGAACCAAAGGTGGCAGAACGACCTTGCCGGCAGCTGAAATATAAATGTAGCCTCGGCGGAGCGCTTATCGCGCTGCCGCTTATCAGTAACTGACGTCCCATCTGATAAGCAGCGTTATCAGAGCCGTCTCAGTCGAAATAGCGCGGCGGTACAGCGTACAGCGCTACAGACCGGCTTTGTTCCCTGCTCTTTACATAACGCTGCACTCCTTGCCACTCGCCAAGCGTTCAGATGGACTGATAAGAGTTAAGATATTGTATATAATTTCCATCATACGTTAATCACAACCAGAAAATTTGTTTTCCAAAATTACATTACAGGGTTGAGTTTTAACATAGGCTATCTTGAAAGATTTGTACTTGGGGTCTCGTTAATCTATATAAATAATACCCCTTTCACAGTAAATCAAGTATGAATGAAAAAAAGTAAATTTAAAAACGTCAATCTTTAAAACAACTATCATTTTCTTCAATGTTTATCTAAGTATCATTTAATAATTATTTATTGTTCAATAATAATCATCCAACTTCTGAAAATAACGACAACAGAAACAAACTTAAATTATTTGTTAGAATTTTTAGGGAGGGACAACCACTCCTTCGGTAACACCAAGCTTTTTTGAATGGGTTTTTGTTATGCGACCATAAATTGCATACTACGTTTTATGGAAAACGGTTAGGAAATAATGAAGAAATTGTTTTTAATATTCTACATAAGAATAACATTGGGCGCTCTCAGACAACGTACTCCGTTTCTCCATAGACTGTAAATTTAACTTTTCTCTGGAACTGTTAGACGTAGACGAATAATTTTAAATACTAATTTTGCTAGTTTTCAAGCTGGTTTTAATGGTGGCAGTCAAATTATACCTTCAGTATACATTCATACAAAAAATGATTTTTGACATTTAAAAGCCCATAAGTTTTGAACCGTAATTTTTACAGACATGCGGGTGGTGTCAAATTATTTAGTATTCCATGCACTATAAACTACTTTTTCAACATCGTTAGAGCCATTTTAGACAAATTTGGATTTTTCCATGTTTCCAAACCCACTTTGTTGGATTCAGGGGACCCAAAAATGGATGTATTAACTCTTAACTCTAATTTGAAAGTTTTGACGAAAAAAATTTTCTCCATATCGTCCTATCTAAGAAGGAAAAAGGAAATTGACAAAAATTGGCTATTTTTAACGTGTAAAACTGAATCACTTTTTAATTTAATGGAACCAGCACGTTCCAAACCAGACGTTTTCTATTCTCTATCAACAAATACGTTAGTATAACAGGAAATACTATTTTGCTGCTACAACACAGTATATAACTATTTTCAATCGTTTTAAACTGTACGCACAGCCTTTCAACCATGACTCGTCACCGGCAACGGGCATGAATGAATTGTTTTCCGCTACTATAACCTTTCCTCACAGTTCCCTGCGGTACAATGTGCTCGACTGTGGGCTAGAGGGGGGGAGTGGACGTGAAAGAGGAGGGACCGGAGGACTAGAAAGTTGAATAAGACTCTTAAGGACTTAACATAAGAGTTTTGTCTACATCTAAATGGAATTTACACGAATCAAGATATAGGGAAGCTTTTCATAGAAGAGAGCTGAAAGCAATTATTACATATTACACGGTACTAAGTAGACAGTATTGATCAAATCTTTGACATGTATGTCAATAAGCAACACCAATGTTCTGAAGGTGTCACGCTACCAACTGAACCACCGAACCAACCGACAAAGCCGTCTTGGGACCCAACGATCCAAGAAGGTCCAAGGAGGTGCAGGGGGCGGAGGCTACTTTCACAATGGCGGCCGCTGCAGACAAGGGAGATGGAAGTGATCGAGCTGTCTTCATGCTGAATGATCGACACCGTGGTATCGACGATCGACACGACGCCTTCGTTACGTCATCGTCACCGGGACCGTCAGCTGTCGCAAGCCGCGGGAACATGGCGGTGTATTTGGCGGGAAACTGCCACCAGGTCGTGCGATCTCAGTAGCAGACTCTGCACGCTGCTTCCTTGGATTATTTGGCTTCAAATTAATAATCCTGACAAATTGAAGAGCCTGTCTGTAACATTAGCATAACCGTTTATGTTGTAGTTAGTTTTACATCAAATTAAAAATTCACTGTTAAAAATATATCACTAGCCGTTTGTACTAATCGTTATGCAAAAACCGTATAAAAATTGTATACATTTGAATACACTTATGAATAAGCTGGTTCATTCAGTAACTATGGCGTTCGCTTTATAGCGGTCCTCACAGCAGCAAGCCTGCATACTCTTTCTCATGTTAATAATACAGAGAATAGGCAGACTCCCTTATTTATTGACAGATATTGGCCAAACTTGTCACATATTACTATTGATTTTTAAACTCTCAGCTAAATTATTTAGTACTAGTTTTAAATTGGAAAATATTTAAATAATTATAGGCCTAGTAGTTGAGTTTTGTTTACATGTAGATACTTTTTTACATAATATAATTTTAAAATAAGTTTATATTTAATTATCAACGTAAAGAAACTAATATTGTATTTGATTTGACAGCTTAGCTAACCAAACGCATTAGTTGCCATCGGCTGTTGGGCTATTAATAATTAACAGTTCTTATAATTATTGTTCTTATAATTACCTAGGTTGTGGGTCAGTTTAAAGTAAAACAAAAAAAGATTTTTCTCCAAAACGATAGAGTTTCATAAAATTGGGTGCTTCTGTTTTCACGTAGAAGCGGTACAGAAGGCATTTAAATCCTTTTAGGGCATAAACCGTGTAAATAACAAAAAAATACATACAAAAAGTATAATTTATTCATATTCAGATCAGAACGATACTAAAGAACGACTCCTTTCGAGAACAGCTCACTTTGAGAACGACTCATTGTAAGAACGATTCGAAAAATGATTCTCGCAATTACTAACAACCTGTTGGGACGGTATATCGTTACGCGCGTGTTTATAGTCTTTAATGCGCACTCGGGGAATAAAAAAAGGGTGATTACCTCTGAAATGAAGCCACTTTGTTTACTTAACAGACACAACTTCCTTTTAAACCGGTAATTACAGTATTTTTTTCAATTAAGAAAACATCTGAATCGAAACCGGAAAGACGAGGAGGTGGGATTTGAGAATTGTTCCGCATTTTGCTAGGTAATTCAAGTGATTTAAGGTGTCGTTAGAGTATCAGTAATTCCACGAAAAATTCTTAAAGATTTTTTAAACCGTTTAATATTAACAAACCACCCCTATAGATACTATCCTTGAAACGGCAAACTACCCAGGTAGGTATTTTAAGCCAAGTATGATTGAGACATTAGTGTAAGATGATTGTGGTGCAATCCTGTAGTCTTGTTACTGACTAAGACTTACATGTTCCTTAAGCAGGACTGTTAATTAATAGCCCAACAGTCAATGTTGTCTTAGAGGCTACCAGTTTAACGTGGAATTCATATAAACTAGCAGTAACTTTACGGGTTGTTTTGAGATTCTATTAAAATATTAAATATTGTGTCAAAAAATGATTGTATTTACCTCCCTGTGAGAAATAGTTTAAATCATGGATACGTCTAAAGTAAAGGGAATGTCCATGCCCTTTTAACAATATGACATCACTGTTTCAAATTTTGGCTTGATGGATTGTCAATACCCCTCCAAAGCTAATACATATCCAAAAACATAAAACACGAGCAAAAAAAATATTACAAAACCTGAACTGAAACATTAAATACTAATATTATTAGTGGAATATTGATTTAAAGTTAAATTTGGTTGGACCGGGGATATAATCTATTGTGAGGAGGTAATTTTGATAGTGTAGTTTTACTCTATTGATAAATATAGTTACAGGAAAACGAATATTTTCGACGGATATAACCATTTATCTGTGAAATTTTTAATCATATCCAGGGAGAAAGGCAAATCACGTGTTATTTAACTGGTGAATTATCTTGTCTCATTAGTGAAATCAAATAGAGATTCTACAAGGAAGTGATTTTCTGATACGTTCATCGCTGTAATCACAAGCTGTTTTCCTTTGATAAACTTGTGTACGTCTCTAAAATTTAAGATTTTGTTGCTACTTAGGCTAACAAAAGGCTTACTATGATACTTTCAACTAAAATTGAGACTCCCTAGGTATTTAATTCAAGTAATGAGAAATGAGTGTAAGATGATTGTGGCGCGATCTTGTAGTCTTTTTACTGACTAAGGCTAACGTGTTCCTTAAACGTACAGGGGGCGTACAATTCCAAACCAATTTTGCTTCTAAATTACGAACTGTTTTAATCATGAGGATGGTCTCTGCGGATGAATGTAGCATTCAATAGTGCAGACGTTTATTCACACCAGAGAATATCTCATCCACAAACCATCGCTCATAACTATCCCCAATTCTATACCTTTAAGTAGCTGGATTACAGGACACGCCACTATCCATTAGCCTTTGGTTATAGTAATAAGCAGTTGAGGTTAAAAAATGTTTTATGTTCGAATCCAATCACTCACTAGATTTGGAGACGCGTCGTTAAAATCGATTAAATATTGAAAAATTTATACCGTATAAAGTAAACGATAATTATTTGAATTTCAGAGTGGATTTTACTTCATTCCTTCACCAAAAGATAAGTGAAATTTCTATTTCCTTTCTATTTAAACCGGATTACTGTCGGACGTAGCAATGTGTAATTGCAATGTTTTTGCACTCAACAATGGCAGCATTGTTTCCGGTGGCGCGGCACCGCCAGCTGTATTTCCGGTACAAGAAGCTCGGGCAAGGCGCGATTTATTGTATCGGTCCTTTTAATTCCCCTATCTCCGACTCATATCCGCGAGGATTTGTGGGAGAGACTCAATTTCCGTATCGTTATCACAAGGTGCCGATCTTATAACGCATGTATTGTGTCTTTTCGGGCATTTCCATTTAATTTCCCTGCCAGCAGAGATGTCGTATCGCGAGGTCCGGCAGGAAATGAAAGTGTTATATCGGGGTGGGGGGGGATCGTCGGAGCGTGAACTTTGCTATCCATCACGCCAGATACACTGTCGCAGGAGCCGCTATTGACCGTCCCCACTTATCGGCCGTTACGCCTAACCTACTTTCATGTAATGCGATGTCCACTTCACACTTCACACTTCGCACTTCGCACTCTGCGACGCAGGTGATAACACCTCACAGACCCCCCCCCACGGGTGATAAGGACCAACTTGCGCCGGCCCAGGAAGCGCTTACAAGCGCGTTTGTCCGTGGCAAAGTGGTTTCACTGATAAGCCAAGTCTCGCAGGATTCTATCTTACGTTCTTTTTCCTTCAACGAGTCATATCATTACGAAAATGAATTAAGAAACTAATATTCACAAAGTAAAAGAGATTTTCTCAGAAACAAGTCTCACTAAAAAGAAAATTTTTAAAATAAAAGACACATCAGATTAGATAGAAATTAAACCAGATTAAAATGCAATTAAACCTTTTTTGACATTTTGTAGATAATTTTTCAGATTTTGTTTATCAAGTATCCACTGAATAAATGAGATATATCGTTAGACAATCTAATGGTCTTTATTTCCTTTTTTACCTCTCTGGAAATGGCAACCTACTCATGTAAGTATTTTAAGCCGAGTAAGAATGAGACATGAGTGTTACGATGGTTGTGGCGCGATCTTGTAGTCTTGTTACTGACATGTTCCTTAGACAGGACTGTTTATTAATAGCCCAACAGCCAATAGCATCTAAGAGACCTAATGTTTAATGAGGGTGTAGTATTCAATAGTACGGACGTTAATCTACACCGAAGAAAATCACATTCGACCATCGCTCACTACTATCCACAATTTGTGGCCTCCAACAAGCTGGATCACAGAACACGCCACCGTCCCTATCATAAAATTCTAAAACGTTTCTTTGAATTTTTAGTCCTGTAAGAGCGACATTAAAACCTAAGAAATTTGTCTCGCTTCAAACATGAACATGAAATAAAAACACATCAGATCATATTTAAATCACGATGTATTTCTTTTAAATTATTGAATTATGTATTTTATATTAGTTTTTACTTAGATGACCCATAATAACCAGTTGGTTCAACGGAATCTAAATTAGTCGCTATAATAAACCTCTATAGGAGCAAGATTAAAACAAAAAAATTCTGATTGTTATTTGCTGTTGTTGTAAATTTCAAAAAATCAAATATTAAAAAAGATAACTCTTAAGTAGATCAAACTGTAACCTCCCCAGCCTATTACGAAACAGCCGCAGGCCACCCTACGTAGCCTCATATAAATGCATACAATGCAGCGAGTTACGAGTTCTTACTCTGTGCTTCATTTCCGGTTTCCGGTCGACAACTGAGTGTTGAAACAACAGCACTCGACTCCCGCATTTTGTCTACATTATTAAACTGGGAGATAGAGATTTACATTTTGTCACTTAACAGTGTTCGTATCCTTGCTCCATTAAGTTTAAGCGAATCTATTCGAGTTCAAAATAGAGGAAGCATGTAATCAGTACAGTTTTTAGTATTATAAAAAAGTTAAAATTTTATCTTTCCAGTACATAAAATTCTTGGCTCATGGTTATGGAAGGATGCATTTCTAGTTTTCTACTCATTGCAATACGACAGGCGAACAACACGCACCGATTTTAAAGTGAACAAAGTAGTTCTTTGGTTTAGCTATGGAGATAAAAGGATAATCTAATCCATAGTCATATTCATACGTGAGCTGTCAGACAACTGTAGTGGTCATTTAAAACTAAAGTACCTGGTGACCGAGCTTTGCTCGGATAGAATACGACATGTTTTACATTATTGCAAATTAAACAAATTTACTATGAAACATTTATGTGGTTGAAATAAAGATTTAATACACCTAATTAATATAGTTGAAAAAAGTATCGCCCACGGTAATAACTCGCGCTATAGTATATACAAACATTACAATGAGCGATGCCGTTTAATTAGCCAAGCCGATCATTTACTGTCTAATTTCATACCGTATTATTATGTGATCAACTAATTTGTTATAAAGAATGAGGATTGAAAACAAAAGAGAAATTTAATTTACATAAATAATTTTGTTACACTTAGCAATACACGAATACGTTTTCTCAAAACACGGAAGATTTTGGAAATACTTTTTTCTGCTTTTATTTCGCAAGCTAAAGTTTTAAATTAAGTTACAAAGAGAACTGATAATTTTGCATTTATTTATTCATAAATAAATATTAATGCATAACTCTATATTGTTACATCTATCAAGAATGTCAAACGTTTATAAAGCTGTTTTGTTGTATTGTTTACATTTTTTCCATAAGCGCAATGTTATTTTTAGATTTTAAACTTAGTACAGAAAACACGAATTTTTAATTAGACCATCTAGAACTTATTTTCTACTGATTAGTTATTTAAAATTTAAAGAAATTCCTCGGGCGTTTTCGAGATCCGTGTGCAATATTATATATAATAATATATATATATATACAGTACAACTTGCTCATTATATATTGGATACCTGGTGACCGAGCTTTGCTCGGATAGAATAAGACATGTATTAAAATTAATTAGCAAATTAAAACAAATTACTCAATGAAAACATTTATGTGGTTGAAATAAAACCGATTTAAAACAATAATTAATATAGCACTAAAGAAAAAGTATCGCCTGTAATCTGCTTATAGTTCTTGAGGCCGACACGCTACAACTCGTACACGTTAGTCAATTGCGATCGTTTAACGTCTTTTAGCCAAGCCGATCATTTACTGTTTTAATTATCCATACCGTTATTATTAGCCTGTGATCAACTAATTTTTGTTAAAAACGGAATGAGGATTGAAAAGCAAAAGAGAAATTTAATTTACATTATTAATGGTTTTTACATGGCTTCAGCAATACAACGAATACGTATTCTATCAAAACACGGAAGATTTTGGAAATACTTTTTTCTGCTTTATTTTACAGCTATCCTTAATTAAGTTTTTACAAATTGTTTAGTAACCTGATAATTTTGCATTTATTTAATTCATAAAATAAATATTATGCATAACCTCTATATTGTTCCCCGCAGTCTTCAATCAAGAACTGTCAAACGGTTATAAACAGCTGTTTTGGTTTGTATTGTTTACATTTTATTCTCCATAAGCGTAATGTTAAATTTTTAGATTTTAAACTTAATATTACAAGAAAACACGAATTTTCCTGGACATTAGACCTATCTAGAACTTATTTTCTACTCGGAAATTAGTTATTTCCAAAATTTAAAGAAATTCCTCGGCGCCGTTTTCGAGATCCGTGTGCAAATATATATATACAAACCTTGCTCGTATTATAGTATTGGATACGTGATCGCACGCAGCACGCTGGTGTGAGTAGAGCTACATAATTTCATAGAACTTATATTATTCCCATTATAATAATCGAACAGTAATGAGTATGCAGCTTTTCTGCAACAAGGGTTGTTTTTCATGGTAATTTGCTTATATTTAGGCTGTTCACTAATTAAAAACACATACAAAACTTTATCAAACTATGTTAATAACTAAGCGAGTTATACAAATTTATCTGTTTCTCGTAATTACAATTAATAAATAGGTTTGCTGACGAAAGAAAAATTAAATTTAAGGTTTTCATGGATGAATTTATAAAATTTAATAAAACTAGATGGACTTGCATACCAATTGTTGAAGGAATATTAAGTATGGTGGCGGCATCCTGTAATCCAGCTACTTGGAGGTCACGAATTGTGGATAGTTGTGAAAGATGGTCGGTGGATGTAGTGTTCTCTTGTGTGGATAAACGTACGTACTATTGAATACTACGTTAATCCGCAATGACCATCCTCATAGTTAGACCAATTCGTAATTCAGAAGACGTCGTTCGGATTCCACGTTAAACTGTAGGTCCATTAGTTGGCATCGGCTGTTGGGCTATTAATTAACAGTTCTGTCTAACATGTCAGCCTTAGTCAGTAACAATACTACAAGATCACGCCACAATCATCTTACACTCAATCCTCATTCATACTTGGCTTAAAATACCTAACTTGTAGTATGGTCGCCATTTCAATAATCTAATAAATGAGTTATTGATTTTTAGCTATCTCCCATAAAATTAGCATTACACAATTTACTGTGAGTAATGATTCAAAATACGAAATCGTGTGTATTTTGGGCTAAATCCATTGGTAAAATGAAAAATCAGATTTTTTCCAAAAATTTACATAAATAAATTTAAAATGCCATTTTGGGGTACAAACCCCCCCCCTAAATGTGTAGTTAATGTACTCCGATTGCATTGCCCAACGAACTCGTCAAAGATATTCTAAAAAGAAACAACTCCACCGAATTTTATAATAATCAGGCAATAATTGCGGCCATTTTCGTGTTGACACATATATATAATTATGTGTATATACATAAAATTTTGAATGATATCCCGAAACGTGTGTTATGAACTTTAATATGGTTCCTGGCTTAACTGTCGCCAACTTTTCCATAGGAAATTCGCCAACGAGTGAAAATTGAGTAGGCCTGTCTTGAGAGTAAAGTACTGAACTGAACGAGATCGTAGCTTTGTTTATAAAAAATTTAATTTAATTACCAAGAACTATTGTTACGACTTTTGTTTAGGATCGAACCGGTGACCTTTGAGATTGTAAAGCGGGCACTATACCCTCATCTCTCCGTAATAAACCATAAAACCATTAGACCTACGCCATTAGATCGCGCCACTATCGTCTTACGAGGCTGCAATAAGTCCACCATTTTGGATTTTAGTCCCATAAGACAGTGGTTCCAAAACTGTGGGTCGCGTCATGGGCCCTAAAGTAAAATTTAATTTTAAAAACAACTGCGTCATTTACTGAACGCACGAACTCAAAAAATTTACAAAAAATATTGCGATTTAACTTACAGTCTGTGGACAAATGCGATTGAGTTAAAATACAGTCTTAATATATAAACATCTTCTGTACGTGTTAGTGAACTCCTACTAAACAGCTGGACCGATTCTAATGAAATTTTTTGTGTGTATTCAAGGAGGTTTGGGAATGGTTTAGATTCACAATCTGTGCAAATCCGTTCTAAGAGCTCCGACCCAGAAGGTATAGACGGGAGTAGTGTCAAGATTTATAAATTTGTGTTTACAAATCAAAACATTTTGATTTCTAAAGCTACAGCTATTGGTTTACTTTACACTAGCAATTTGCTTTACTATCCAATGCCATCTGAATCATTCATTAATGTAATAAATGAAGTAAATTAATGAAGTAAATATGTGCTGTACAAAATTAACAGCTTTATTCGACACGTTAATGGTTTATGGTTTTTGGAGATTATGTTTTTTATCTTCTGTCAGATTAAAAGACACGTGTTTATACGTTGGCAATATAAAAAATAATTACAATATTTATACATATTACGTTTATTATAATAATCAGCTGTTGAATATCTAAATATATAAAACTGTGTAAGTCGTGGAAGTTACACCATTTTGACTCGAGAATGGCTGAACAGATATTAATGAACTTTTGTTTTATGGATTAGAAAATTGTGAATCAATCCACTCAGATTTATTTCTTTTGTGGGAATGTTATTAATATGTCTTATCGTTTCAGTATTGTTATTAACTATGCCGCGACCCAGAATGTCGAATCTTTTACAACGAAGCCGTAATGGTATTCGACTTCAGAACATGGCCAATCTTAAAGTTAATACGTATTTAATGTTAGGCGTTACGAAGTTTCATCCCATACCATAATTTCCTCGTTAGTTTATTGTTAGTAAAATTTCAGGATGGATATATTTTACTAAAGACGAAGGAAACAATTAAAACACGTGACCAAATTTTTGTTTTATCAGGCATTGAATGAAATTACCTGGTATTTGGAAGTACCTGAAATACTAATGAGTCGCGGGTTAGTAAAATTTGGCAACCACTGCCCTAAGACAATGACAATTTTGTGACATTACTTTCTACACAATGGTCGTAAAAATATGATCGAAGTCTCAAATTAAAGATAAAGTTGTTGCTATCATAATTTATTAGTTGTTTAAATTTAGTAACTTCATTTACTATCGTATAGGTGGGAAGGTAAACAGTATTTACATACGTTCCATAAAATCTGGTACGATACGGTATCGGTACGACAATTATCGTATATGCAATAATTGTTTAAATTTAGTAACTTCATTTATTATCGTATAGGTGGGAAGGTAAACAGTATTTACATACGTTCCATAAAATCTGGTACGATACGGTATCGGTACGACAATTATCGTATATGCAATAATAAAATTATCGTACACGAGTTGAAGAGCGTGCTGGACAAAGTGGCGGCCAGATTTACGAGTGGTCGGGCGGGAATTAATTTCAACAAGTGGAGTCACGTGAGAACAAGAGAATCTGATAGTGGGAATGAATAAAGAATATCTCGGTTTCCTGCGAGAGAGATGCGAGATAAGACGGAAAGCTGTAGTGGTCAGCGTGGCGAGAGTAGTTGCCTAAGTTTCCACAAGGAGCGTCGTTGTCCACGAGAGGTAGATGTGAGGTCGAATTGAATTAGATTAGATTACTGAAATGGTGACCATACCACAAGGTAGGTATTTTAAGCCAAGTATGAATGAGAAACAAGTGTAGGATGACTGTGGCGCGATCTTGTAGTCTTGTTACTGACTAAGGCTGACATGTTCCTTAGACGGGACTGTTAATTAATAGCCCAACAGCCGATTGGTCTAATTATGAGGATGGTATTTGCGGATTAACGTAGTATTCAATAGTGCGGACGTAAGAGAACACTACACCCACCGACCATCGCTCACAACTATCCATAATTCGTGGCCAACAAGTAGCTGGATTACAGGATGACGCCACCGAACCAGTCAATGGGACTGTTAATGTGTAATTTATGACCGGCGTTTCAGTAAGATAAAAAAATATTGAATAAAACTGTTAAGACGGTACACGGTATGTTAACCTAGATGGTAAAAGGTTTAAGTAGTATAATGAGTCATATTTCGTATTAAATAATAGGTATATTTATTTGTATATTTACAAATACTACAACCGTAGCTCACCACTGTCCCAGTCAAATTTAAAAAGTTCCGTAAGAACAGTGTCAAATTTGAGACAGCATACCTTACCACTTTATGGTCTTAAAAGAAACCAATATGGTTCAAATGTAAAATTCATGAGATTTAGGAAAGTAGAAGTACGGAAGTTTTGACCTTGAGAAAAAGAAAAGCTAAGGAAAGATTTTGAATAGTTTGGAAAAAACTCTTTTTTTTAATGGAGAGTATAAATATATGTTAATTTCTTCAGGAAAAAGGTATCAATTTACTGAATAGAAAAATAAATGTAAAACAGATCAATAGCCAAGACTAATTGAGAGCAAACACAAATTTGCTAAATAAGAAACAGGAATAAGATTACAGTTCACTCTCAGACAACATACTGCGTTTACCATGGTAAACATACTGGTTCTCGTTTCATAACTGTGCTTAGGAAGAAAATAATGAAAGTGTGAAAATTCTTTCACAACACCAAATAGGTTTCACCATAAGATTGAACTGAAATAAACAAAACCCTTCTCTAAAAAGTATAGAATAAGAAAAATAAAGTTCATGTCTTTGCTCTCAGTTTGACGGAGAATACGAGTATAAATTTCTTGTTTAGTGTTACTGAAAGAGAGACATATATTGAGAAAAGACATATTTCGTCTTTTCTGGGTTACGTAGCCTAAAAATAACCAAACATATCATAATTTCAAGTAATGACAGACAAACTCTAATTTTATTTTTTTGTATTTCTTTTGCGGGTACTGCGCAAAGTGATTTCATAACGATCCAATGACCAGCGGGGCGCGGGCGGCGTGCTGCGGACAACGTAAATAACAACATATCAGATGCCTAAGTCACTCGGTGCCTTGACCTTTCCGCCGCCTTTCGATTGTCATTCGCTAATAACTAACGGCCAATCCTCGCTGTACTTGCGACACGGCCAACCTGATTGTGGAACCACGGGCGATCCAGGGATAAAGTGCCCGAAGAAAATTTCTCAGGACATAGAGTAAAAATGCATAGCATGTGTGACGTGTCCCGTACTACAGCTCCTTTGAGTTCACGAATTGGGGATACTTATACTTATACTTTATACTTTTAACTGAAATGGCGACCTACCCAGGTAGGTATTTTAAGCCAAGTATGAATGAGGAATGAGTGTAGGATGATTGTGGCGCGATCTTGTAGTCTTGTTACTGACTAAGGCTGACACGTTCTTTAGACAGGACTGTTAATTAATTGTCCAACAGTCAATGGCATATCTAATTGACCTAAAGTTTAACGTGGAATCCGAACCACGACCTCTGAATTACGAACTGGTCTAACTGTGAGGATGGCCTTTGCGGATTAACGTAGTATTCAATAGTGCGGACGTTAATCCACACAACAGAACACCACACCCACCAACCATCGCTCACAACTATCCACAATTCGTGACCTCCAAGTAGCTGGATTACAGGATGACGCCACCATCCCAGTCACAATATAGCGGTATAGATAGGTATAGCGGTCTGTGGATGGGATATTCCCTGGTGTGGATTAACGTCCGAACTATTGAATGTTACCGTAAACTGACATAGGTTTTCTGGTAAAAAACACCACATTGATTAATTTCATATAACATTGCTCTTATGGTTAAAAAATACGATGGTACTGCACAATTTTCAAGTCAAACACTTGAATTCACCCTGTAATTTTAATTCGTACATAGATTTTACTAGTTGATACTGTTCCAAGGTACATCCTGTATCGCTATCTAGTGTCCCCCAAAGGGGTCGACTTGTACCCATCCTCTTGATCTTTGCATAATTCTCGTTCGTCTGTAAATACTGCGGGCCAGGTACACCTGTTGCGTCGCAGCGCCAAATAAAGCAGTCGGCTGTCGTGCGCGGGGGGCGTCACGTGACCATCTGATCCGGCCAACTTTCAACACGTTCAAACGTTCCTGCAGATTTATAACTCGCCGGAGATGCATCATGAGAAACCTCCAGTAATAATAATTAAATCGAACTGATGCTGGCGATTGGCGGAGCGTGATCGGCGGCGAGGGCCCTCCCTACACCATGCTCACGCTGTCGACCGACTACGTTAATGTTTTATTGCCCTCGTGATTTCCGTTTCCTGCCGATCCCTGCCTCAAATATTCGTGTAAGATCGTCAGAAGTCGGGTGGAGTCGGCACTGACAGCGGTGGGTACACAGGCTGTGATGGATGAATACAGCTAACCGTTACACTTTAATAAAGAGTCATCATCAGCGCCGCCATGTTGGATTTTAGCCCCAAAAGAAGAATTTTGATGTTGTGAATACGAAACTAAACATAATCCTAACGAAATTTTGTTATAGTTTTACATTGGACTAACTTGACTCTGCATCTGCTTGATCTGTACCAAAACTGCTTATCACCTCATTAAAGTCATCTTTCACTCACCCTGGTATACCCATCATAAGAAATTGGTATATTATGAATATCAATACCGTAAAAAGTTACAAAACGTAAGACAGTAAACTACAACTTAGTAGTGAACTTAGAGAGTGGACTG
The DNA here is from genome assembly GCA_023375725.1 of Nephotettix cincticeps. NCBI lineage: Eukaryota > Metazoa > Arthropoda > Insecta > Hemiptera > Cicadellidae > Nephotettix > Nephotettix cincticeps. The sequence continues at coordinate 7,919,685 of CM041786.1, read as the reverse complement.
GTACGTGCCGTGTCCTGTAATCCAGCTACCTGGATATAATTGATAGTTTTGATGACGATGTGGGTGGAGTATGTTAAAAATCCGCAAGACTGATCCGCACCCGCCGTCTAGCAGTGGTAGTCGGGTCATCCGCCAATTGACTTTTAACGTTTTTTCTAAACAAGTGAATAGTCTTACAGTAATTAAATCAATGTCTATATACATACTTAAATACCTACTATTAGAAAGACAAACATCAATTATTGGTCTAGAGGAAAGTTTAACCACCATTTTAATTAAATATATCCTAAATAATTACTGAATGGACGAGAAAAGTACTTTGATTTATTAAATGCCCATTATTAAAACAAGTCAAAATGGATTACACACATGCACTGCAATTACATACTGTCATGATATAATAACTTTTCATATCATATGTAATATAAGTCAAGAATGCATCATCATTAGTTTAAAGGATTTGGCGCAGTAGTAGTAAGGATGGTGGCGGTTAGAGGTCACGAATTGTGGATAATTGTGAGCGATGGTCGGTGGGTGTAGTGTTCTCTTGTGTGGATTAACGTCCGCACTATTGAATACTACGTTAATCCGCAAATACCATCCTCATAATTAGACCAGTTCGTAATTCAGAGGTCGTGGTTCGGATTCCACGTTAAACTGTAGGTCCCTTAGTTGCCATCGGCTGTTGGGCTATTAATTAATTAACAGTCCTGTCTAAGGAACATGTCAGCCTTAGTCAGTAACAAGACTACAAGATCGCGCCACAATCATCCACAAACATTTCGCATTCATACTTGGCTTAAAATACCTAACTGGGTAGGTCGCCATTTCAAATGGTAATCTAATCTAATCTAATAAAATCTAAGTTTTATGGTTATGAATTGAATATTTAAATGAATGAATTTATGAAATTATAGAAATTATCTAAATGATAAAAAATAAAAATTAAAAATTGATTTAAAAATTTTTCATATGTAAAGTTTATCGTTTACAATTGATGTAAACAAAATACATCACTTTTCCCCGTCTTTCTAATCATGTCATAAAAATAAAAAAGTATTATTTCTTATAATTATTTTCAAGTTATTGTAAGCTCGATCCCAAAAAATCTGTTTTGACAGGGCAAAAAATTGACATAAAAAAATGTGGTTGAATGATTATGAAATTATATATATATATTTTTTAATTTTTTTTTATTTTTTAATTATTTATAATTATATTTTACTTACAAAAACGTAATGTGTTTGTTTAATTACAATTCATACAGTTTTTTTTGTAATGTCTTTAAGGCGTTTCGCTACATTATTAACAAGACACCAACACAAAAACCCTCCTTATTTAGCAACATAAGATAATTACTAACCTTTCTTATCAAAGTATCCTAAGGTAACTCTACTTTGACAGGGCAAATTTGTACATTTGTATAAAGAAAATATAAGAAAAATGAGATTTTTTTTACTTTTTCTATAAAAAATTAATTTTACAACTCGTAAATCATACAAAAAGTCACTTCAGTTTTTTGTAAAATACAGCTGTATATAAAATTATAATCAGTAACTGAAGACAGTGGTAAAACCATGCATCAATAAGATAATTGTATCTAAGCTTATCAACAGGGTTATCACTAGTAAGCGATAACTCTACTTTGTAACAGACTTTGTACGTTTCGTAGTCTTAAGTAAATGCGATCTTATCGAGAAAAACTTTTGTAATGTTTCATAAAAAGACTCTAATTAGTAAACAGTTGCATGTTCAGATGTTGTCTACGTAAAATACAAGTGATATAAAAAATATATAAACTGAATGGGACGGTGGCATATCCTATAATCTAGCTATTTGGATTGTCGGTGGATGGGATATTTCCTGGTGTGGATTAACATCCGCACTATTGAATTCTACGTTCATCTGCAAAGATCATCTTCTTAATGAGGCCAGTTTGCAAAATTGTGGTCCGGAACTGACAATAAGTACCTAAACTAGTTGTTGGGCATTAATTAACAGTAATGTCTAAGGAAAATGCCTTAGTCAGTAACAAGACAACAAGATCGCGACACAGTCATTTTACACTAATTTCTCAACCATAATTTAGCTTAATACCTACCTGGGGATGATATTTGCCTGCAGAATGATATTTATTTGTTTATGATATTTTATTCTATTGGCTATATTGTTTAATTTGATACCTCATTTTTGGAATTCTGACCATTATTTTATTTTTTCACCATTTAATAAATGGGTGCACACGCATTTTTTTAAATCTTACCAATACTTTAACTTAAATTTGCTGAGATTTAAGTTTTGTACCCTTTAGGAACACTTCTCTAAAACAATTAATTAGAGATATAACAATATTTTTTTAAATTTTGACATCGATATTTCTTCGCTCTGGGGTGGGGTTTGCAATTTGAACGACCGAAAGTAAAAAAACAAAACACAAGAACAGCTGTTTAGATGAACTGAAAACATTCCCTCTAGACATATTCATTTTTGAAATGGATATATTTTTTCTGGAGAGGAGGATTGGCAAACCGTCAGGCCAAAATTTGAAACGGAAATTAATTCATGATGTTATTAGAACAGCTGATTAGAGGAACTGAAAACATTTCCTTTAGACATATCTATGATGTAAGCTAATTTCCCAGAGAGAAGTGAATACATTTTTGTTTATCATTCCTACCGTGTGTCTTCTAGTAACTGTGGAAATGCCTTGATGGAAAACCTGACACGTTACAGTATCAAAATAGGGTAAGATACACCTACTTAGGTCGATATTCATGTTTGAAAACAATTCCACCCAGATTGAGTTATCGGGAGCCGCGTTTCCGAAGAATGGGCGATATTTCGCCCGGCACGGGGCCGGATTAACTCAGCCAATATACCTGTCGCTGGGCCCCGCCTCCCTCGGCACGCCCGTGCCTATTAATTTACGCTCGGGCCTGTGTTTGTTTTCTATATTATTTATTGAGCCACGACTCGGCCGGCTCCCATAGCGTTGTATTGGTCGTTCCACCCTGGCTGGGCGGTTCGGCCAACTGTAACTAGACGTGGAAACCGCTCGGTACTCGCTCTATCGTGAAAATAGTCGAACTAGGTTTAAAATATAGGATTAGACGATTATAAGATCCAGGTTGGGAGGGAGATATTGAATGATTAGGAGAACTCCATGTAACTTTGGGAGAACTTCAGGGTTAGCTCAAGATGTATGTTCTGGAGAACTTCAGGGATAACTTCAGGAGAACTTCAGGGGTAACTACAGGATAACTTCAGGAGTAACTTCTGGAAAACTTAAGGGGTAGCTCAAGATGTAAGTTCTGGAGAACTTCAGGGAGAACTTCAGAGTTAACTTCAGGAGTAAATTCTGGAGAACTTCAGAGGTAATCTAAGAAAAACTTCAGGGTTTGCTTCCGGGGATCTTCAGGGGTATCTTTAGGAGAACAGGGAAAAATTCAGGAGAACCTGAGTGACTCGTTTAAATTGACTATTCTGTTTGTCTGTATATTTTTAAACATTTTTAGAGATATCGGATAAAAAAATGTGGTGTTAAAAATATTTCCCATAGAAAACAATTTTTTTCTTATTTCAAAATTTCATATAGGTTACGTTAAAAAGGTCTGTTATTCATCCACATTCCCAAAATTTCAGCTCAAAAACATTAGCCGTTTTCCCAGACTCCTTATACGAAAAACACCAAGTTTTCTAATTAATCATCCTGTAACTCGAAAAGATTTCATTAAAAGCTTTAAAAAAATATTCCAAAGCACATTTATGACACAATCAATAAATAAAAGTTAAAATTATGATTTTTTAAAGATAGTCGATATGTTCGCTCGTACCAACTTAATTCTCTTATATTATTGCCAAAATTTGACCGAAGCTCTATATGAGTGGTCCTGGATCTCCATCATTAAGTCACTGTCACAATTCCACACAAATTTGTAGATGTAGACACCTTTGATTTTAGCGAATTTCCCATAGGGAAGAAGCTATTACCGTAGGTCTCATGGTAAGACTTAAGCCCGGGACCATGTTATTTTTTCGTCTTTAGGTGCCTAGAGTCCAAAAACAATAGTCGTTAAAATCTTTATATATATATATATATATGTATATATGTATATATGTATATATGTATATATGTATATATGTATATATATATATATATATATATATGTGTCTGTTAGCACGATAACTCTCGTAAAAATGGTCCGATCGAGACCAAATTTGGTAGAGACGTGTATTCATACAAATGCTCGGACGAGTTCGTAAACCAGACATATCGGTCAATGGGAACGGGTAGTTTGGGGGGGTTTTGTACCCCAAAATGGGATTTTTGCTTTTTTCACATGTAATTTTTAAAAATTTCTTATTTTATATTTCACCATTGGAATCAGCTTAAAAAACTACACAATTAAGTTCCTTAAAGTTTTTCTCTATCTCCAACGGTTACCGAGATATTAAAAAATCTAAACACAGTACGTTGTATTGTGGGGCTCCAATGTTAATCTTATGGAGGATAGGGAAAAATTAATATTTCCCATATTAATAAATATTTTTGGATAAAACTTGATATTTAGCTTCATGTGGTTGAGATCTATCCATTTATGCTTAAAAATCATAGTCTATGTGTTTATCATGGCAGCAAACCTGCATACTCTTTTCCCATATTAATCATATAGGGAATAGAAAAACTCCTTTATTTATGGACAGATGTTGATGAAAGTTGGTATAAATGTTAAGATAAAAAGTATTCATGGTAGAAATGACTTCTTTCAGTGTTCCTCACAGCAGCTAACCTTGGAGAATAGGCAAATAATTCTCATTTTTATGGACATATTTTTATAAAACTTGTCATATATTAAATTGATTATTAATTGATATTAATTGATTTGGAAATTCGCTGAGTACGCAGGTCTGCTGCGACGGGGGTATTTTATTTTGTGTATTTCTACGCCAGTGGCATTAATTCTACGTCTATAATTTTATACAACTACAGTACATTAAAAACGTAATCAACACAAAATTAAAACTAACATGACACAATATGCTGTACTGTGATTGTTTAAACTTTTCCATGAACAGCGTACGTGTACTTTTGAAACACAGACGATCAAATAATTGGTAATTTAATTTGTAAGCTAATTATTCTAGTAACAGCTAGCTGGTTTAGCGTCCTGATAACGAACGAATTGATAAGGTTATCAGTTATTATAACTGATATCTGTCCAAAGTGCAGGTTTCTGCCAATGTTGTCTTCCCATTGTCAGTAAAACAATGTAAAATAACAAGAATTTCTTCAACATATATTTCATTATTCATCTGTAAGCTGGATGCATACGAAAACTAACTAATCTGAATTTGTCGATTATTTCATTCTTGTTATGAATTTTTAACAAGATAAACGCAAGTTAATTTAACATGGTTTCATACTTTTTTTTAATCAGCTGTTTTTCTCTTTCTCAATACATATCCAATACATATAACTAAAATGTACCATGGATAAATTTGGTAAAATATTATTTAAACTAAGCAAAATTATTGTTAGATATAAAGTAGCCTATTTAGGCTACCTTGGTGTCTCAAAACTGGTGGTATACATCACCAGTTTTGGGTATATAAAACTGATATTTTCTTAGGTTGATGTTTGTTGTAATTCTTGTCTGAAATTACTTAACCATTCCAAAAATTTAGTCCTTTTTGTTACAGAAATGTAAAACTAGATATAAAACCATGAAAATTGCTATCGAAATATAATAAAATTAATAGGTTTGTTAACATATAACAAAGATGTAGCATAGAGAACAATAAGTTGTTTTTATTAATTATTTCGTATACTATTTACAAACTTGATTATTTTCATTTGTAATCATGTATTTTTACGAGTGCTTAAAAACCGGTTTTGTACTTTTTCATGCAAAGAACTGTACAATATATCTTTTCTTTACTATTCTAAATTATTTAAAGCTAGAAAAATGTATACAGCTTGTAGTGACATTCTCTTGCTTAGGGTTGTCAAAAATAAAAAGTAAATAAAAAGAATAAATATATTTCTTGCACGAAGGAAAAGTTTTTTATTATAATAGGGGAAAAATATTTCTTCTAGTTATCCATTACTACTTCTAAACATATGATTGTTGCCCATATGTTTAGTTATGTGCTATTTATAACTATATTCAAAAGCCAATGCTCTGTATTTACACAGCTCGTCTATACCGACACAATTCACCGCAGCTTTACTTTTGACATGGATATGTCTTAGCTCTGGAGGGGGGTGATTTTTAAGATGGAAAAAATGTAACAGGTTTGCATAGAAACTACCAGGGCTATTGTATTGATTTTTTAATATAAAAGAATAAGAACAGCTGTGAACTGAAAACATTCCCTTTAGACATATCCGTGATCTAACCTATTTCCCACAGAGAAGTAAATACACACATTTTTTTAAAAATAAATATGGATTAAATTGTAACTTGATTTTTATTTTTTATTTTTTATTTTGGTACGTGCAGATGAGTCTAAGAATTAATAAGGCTCTATTTAAAATAAAGAAACAAGAAAAAATAAACTCAAAGAAAAATAATAATGTACATAATTGACAATAAAGCACAATAAATCTGTTACGACACATCCCTTTGAACATACTAAATAATATGCTCTTACTATGTAATATTTCTTAATAAATTTACACAAAAACTATACTTTCAATCTACAAAGTTTATTTTCATAACCAGGCGGTGATACTATTATTTTTTTATTTTGCCGAGCACACTTACCAACAAAAATATCCCCATATAGATCAGAACCTGGAGTCATACCTGTAACACAATAAATTAAATTTAATTAGAAAATTCATGACTTAGCTACATAACTGCAAGTTAACATAAAAACTGGAACAGTGGCGTGTCTTGTAATCCAGCTATTTGGTAGTCACGAATTGTGGATAGTTATGAGAGATGGTCGGTGGATCTCTGGTATGGATTAACGTCCACACTATTGAATACCGCGTTCATCCGCAAAGACTTTCCTCATAACTAGTTCGTAATAGAGTTATTAGTATTAGAGTTGTTAGTCCATTAGATGTCATTGGCTGTTGAGTTATTAATTGTTAACAGTCCTGTCTAAGGAACATGTCAGCCTTAGTCAGTAACAAGGCTACAAGATCGTGCCACAATCATCTTACACTTATTAAAATTAAAGTAGGCTTAAAATACCTAAAATGCTATTTTAAAATCATACTATATTAAAAAGTTATTTTAACGTATAATTATAATAATAGTATAAATGTTCTAATCTTAATTTTAAAGTAATGGTATATAATAAAGCTGGGTTTTGATTTATTTTCTCTGTACTGATTTGTTTAGGATTTCAGGTTTACATTTTGGTGTAATTTTTTTATTTGAATCATACAACCCGTACAAAGGACGGGCTTACTGTTAGTAATGAATAAATATTTCCGTTTCTTTATGAATCATCCTGTATATTGTCTAAGATCCGTAACGGCCACAATTCGAAGGTCGTGTCATGACTGGAGGTGTTCGATCGGTCGAGTGGGTTTAACGTCGGTAGATTGTCGGTAATAACCGACCTCAGGCCGCCGCCATTACTACCGCTGATAACACGCTTATCTGGCTATCAGATCAGCCAGATAGCGCGCCTACAATTACAACCTCATTACACGACTAATGCGCCACGCCGCCAGGGGTCGTTGATAAGAAAGCCACACACTCGCAAGTGTACCGGCTTTGAGCAAACGTGGATTGTTAACCGTTCTGAATTTGAAGTTTTGTTTACTTAATTAGAACTAGCTAAAGTGTCTGTCCTTTGCACGGTTTGGGAGAGGTTACCTTTTCTTTTCGGTATGAAATAAATATAAGTTATAAAATTCAAGAAGTTAAGATCTCCTTTTCAGATGAGGTCCACAGAGATGTGCTTGATCACATATTCTTAGAGGTCTAGATGTCTAAAGGTCCAAACCTCCATAAAAGTCCACAAGTTTAGTCGTACACGGATCCAACGTCTAGAGATTCAGTTGGTTATACATACAGATGTTCACAGATCCAGAGGTCAAGGGATCTAAATGTTCATAGGTCCAAATGTCCACAGATCCAAAGATTTAGTGGTCCAAATGTCTAGAAGTAGGTTCAGAAGTTTAAATGTCAAAAGGTTCTGACTCCAAAGGTCATGAGGTCCAAAAGTTTAGAGGTCTAGCGATCCGGAGGTCCGAAATGTAAGAGGTACAAGAGATGTAGAGGCTGAGCTTCCCAGAGATCCAAAGGTTTAGTGTTCTACGAGACAATAGACAAACCGTCTAACCGTATGGCATCTTCAAGTTGTACATCATGTTATACATGAACAATTATACAAATAAGCTGATTTTGGGGTGACAAGTAAACATTCTTATACCTAGTTCGAAAGTGGAGTTAATTGTGTAGCGATAATTACATTGTCTAACCCTGAGAAATTTATTTTGCCTTGTAAAATGAGAATAAACCGTGTTGTTTGTTGAAATATTCCACAAATTTGATGTAACGTACAACAGAGTCTCAAGCAAATATAGTGAAGGTAGAGTTAACACTACAGTATAGTGGCTTTCAGTGCGTTTCTTAACACCCTGACTTTAGATATGAGCAAACTATACATACAGCAATACATCTAAACTGAACAACTCAAACTTAGTCTTCTAATCATAAAAATACCTTAAGAAACCTTGCTACATAAACTGCTATTATGTGTGCTCGACTTTAATTAGGTATACATATAAAATTTGACATCCTCATTAGTGTAATGTTAAATCTAATTTAAGAACTTAAGTTTTATAAGTGTTATATTAGATCGATCAAGATTCTGATTGTTCGTAGGTTCAGCTACCCAAAGGTTCAGAAGTCCACCGATCTGGAGGTCCGGAATATAAGCGGTTCAAGAGGTTTAGAGGCTCAGCTACCCAGAGATAGTGATCTAAAGAAATCGATCAAGATTCTGATGGTTCGTAGGTTCAGCTACCCAAAGGTTCAGAAGTCCACCGATCTGGAGGTCCGGAATATAAGCGGTTCAAGAGGTTTAGAGGCTCAGCTACCCAGAGATAGTGATCTAAAGAAATCGATCAAGATTCTGATGGTTCGTAGCTTCAGCTACCCAAAGGTTCAGAAGTCCACCGATCTGGAGGTCCGGAATATAAGCGGTTCAAGAGGTTTAGAGGCTCAGCTACCCAGAGATAGTGATCTAAAGAAATCGATCAAGATTCTGATGGTTCGTAGCTTCAGCTATCCAAAGGTTCAGAAGTCCACCGATCTGGAGGTCCGGAATATAAGCGGTTCAAGAGGTTTAGAGGCTCAGCTACCCAGAGATAGTGATCTAAAGAAATCGATCAAGATTCTGATGGTTCGTAGGTTCAGCTACCCAAAGGTTCAGAAGTCCACCGATCTGGAGGTCCGGAATATAAGCGGTTCAAGAGGTTTAGAGGCTCAGCTACCCAGAGATAGTGATCTAAGGAGATTGATCAAGATTCTGATTGTTCGTAGGTTCAGCTACCCAAAGGTTCAGAAGTCCACCGATCTGGAGGTCCGGAATATAAGCGGTTCAAGAGGTTTAGAGGCTCAGCTACCCAGAGATAGTGATCTAAATAAATCGATCAAGATTCTGATTGTTCGTAGGTTCAGCTATCCAAAGGTTCAGAAGTCCACCGATCTGGAGGTCCGGAATATAAGCGGTTCAAGAGTTTAGAGGCTCAGCTACCCAAGAGATAGTGATCTAAGAAATCGATCAAGATTCTGATTGTTCGTAGGTTCAGCTACCCAAAGGTTCAGAAGTCCACCGATCTGGAGGTCCGGAATATAAGCGGTTCAAGAGGTTTAGAGGCTCAGCTACCCAGAGATAGTGATCTAAAGAGATCGATCAAGATTCTGATTGTTCGTAGGTTCAGCTACCCAAAGGTTCAGAAGTCCACCGATCCGAAGGTCCGGAATATAAGCGGTTCAAGAGGTTTAGAGGCTCAGCTACCCAGAGATAGTGATCTAAAGAAATTGATCAAGATTCTGATTGTTCGTAGGTTCAGCTACCCAAAGGTTCAGAAGTCCACCGATCTGGAGGTCCGGAATATAAGCGGTTTCAAGAGGTTTAGAGGCTCAGCTACCCAGAGATAGTGATCTAAAGAAATCGATCAAGATTCTGATGGTTCGTAGCTTCAGCTATCCAAAGGTTCAGAAGTCCACCGATCTGGAGGTCCGGAATATAAGCGGTTCAAGAGGTTTAGAGGCTCAGCTACCCAGAGATAGTGATCTAAAGAAATCGATCAAGATTCTGATGGTTCGTAGCTTCAGCTATCCAAAGGTTCAGAAGTCCACCGATCTGGAGGTCCGGAATATAAGCGGTTCAAGAGGTTTAGAGGCTCAGCTACCCAGAGATAGTGATCTAAAGAGATCGATCAAGATTCTGATTGTTCGTAGGTTCAGCTACCCAAAGGTTCAGAAGTCCACGATCTGGAGGTCCGGAATATAAGCGGTTCAAGAGGTTTAGAGGCTCAGCTACCAGAGATAGTGATCTACAGAGATCGATCAAGATTCTGATTGTTCGTAGGTTCAGCTACCCAAGGTTCAGAAGTCCACCGATCTGGAGGTCCGGAATATAAGCGGTTCAAGAGGTTTAGAGGCTCAGCTACCCAGAGATAGTGATCTAAGGAAATCGATCAAGATTCTGATTGTTCGTAGGTTCAGCTACCGCAAAGGTTCAGAAGTCCACCGATCTGGAGGTCCGGAATATAAGCGGTTCAAGAGGTTTAGAGGCTCAGCTACCCAGAGATAGTGATCTAAAGAGATCGATCAAGATTCTGATTGTTCGTAGGTTCAGCTACCCAAAGGTTCAGAAGTCCACCGATCTGGAGGTCCGGAATATAAGCGGTTCAAGAGGTTTAGAGGCTCAGCTACCCAGAGATAGTGATCTAAAGAAATCGATCAAGATTCTGATGGTTCGTAGCTTCAGCTATCCAAAGGTTCAGAAGTCCACCGATCTGGAGGTCCGGAATATAAGCGGTTCAAGAGGTTTAGAGGCTCAGCTACCCAGAGATAGTGATCTAAAGGAGATCGAGCAAGATTCTGATTGTTCGTAGGTTCAGCTACCCAAAGGTTCAGAAGTCCACCGATCTGGAGGTCCGGAATATAAGCGGTTCAAGAGGTTTAGAGGCTCAGCTACCCAGAGATAGTGATCTAAAGGAAATCGATCAAGATTCTGATGGTTCGTAGCTTCAGCTACCCAAAGGTTCAGAAGTCCACCGATCTGGAGGTCCGGAATATAAGCGGTTCAAGAGGTTTAGAGGCTCAGCTACCCAGAGATAGTGATCTAAAGAGATCGATCAAGATTCTGATTGTTCGTAGGTTCAGCTACCCAAAGGTTCAGAAGTCCACCGATCTGGAGGTCCGGAATATAAGCGGTTCAAGAGGTTTAGAGGCTCAGCTACCCAGAGATAGTGATCTAAAGAAATCGATCAAGATTCTGATGGTTCGTAGCTTCAGCTATCCAAAGGTTCAGAAGTCCACCGATCCGTACGGAGGTCCATGGTCCAGATGTCCCGCTGGTAGGCGGCGCGGTTGGGTGGTCGATGTCCCGATGTCGAGATTTATTCCCAGATACTATCGGCCAAACAAACAACTAGCGAAATATCTCGTTAAACCCTGGCTGTATCGATGTTTAAGGGAATTTGTTCGGAATAAAGCAGTTTACGATTGCGAGGAACGATAAGCGACGGCGATTTGTTATCTGTCCAGGTAGATCCAAAAAAGGAGAGTTTAAGGTCGAGTACTCGGGAAACGCACCTGTGGGGGCGGGCACTGAGGCACTGAGATAAACACGCGCGGAGATGAGGTACGAGAGCACACAAGTGGGGAAAAGATTCGTTATTTAATTACCTTTATACTCTACTCACGCCAGCGTACAGCGTGTGATCTCGTTTTATTCGGACAGTGCCGAATAAAAATAAAGATTGATGCTTAATGTTACGGGGACGACAAAGTCCACAAAACCCCCGTAGACGCAGGCCTACTACTTTCAGAGAATCTTGATTTATTATTTTCTTGCCCTTTGAGGAATAAAATGAAGATTCAATAGCTAAGTTTTCCGCCATGAGAAACATAAGAATTTTTAATTTCATTAACTATTTGAAATTGTACACTAAGTTTTATTTTAAAATATTTCAAATATCACGCAAGATATCAATCTTTACCTTTTCCCATCATTGGGGCTCCAAAAGACGACGTGTTTAACCAGTTTCTATGTTACACCAGTAGCCGATTTACGTAGAACGAAGATTCATATTAGTAATTAATTGTTTGGTTTTCAATTATTTCTAATGGCGTTGATAAAAATGTAATATTTTGATAATCTATATGTAAAAGCTGAAAAACCTCAAACTGTGGTACAACCCCCCCCTTTCGGAAATGGGGATAGATGTGTCTGGATTTCGAACTTAAACCCACAAAATACACGTACCAAATTAGGTTTCAATTTAATTATTGTTACAGTTATTAGAGTTGATTAACGTTTTCACGGATATTTTATTTATACATACACCATTACAATTTTGACATGGATATGTATTAGCTCTGGGGGGGAGAGTGATAGTTAAGACGAAAAACATGTAACAGGTTCCCATAGAAACTACCAGAGCTATTGTATTGAATTTTTAATAGAAAAGATTAAGAACATCTGTTTAGATGAACTCAAACCATTCCCTTTAGACATATCCATGACCTAACCTATTTCCCACAGGGAAGTAAATACAAACATTTTGACATGGATATTTCTTAGCTCTGGGGTGGTGTTGGCGATTTGTAAGATGGAAAATGTGTAACAGGTTTCCATAGAAACTACCAGGGCTATTGTATTGAATTTTTAATTTAGGAATAATAACAACTGTTTGGACGAAGTGAAAACATTAACTTTAGACATATCCATGACCTAACCTATTTCCCACAGGGAAGTAAATACAAACATTTTTTGAAATGGTAACCTACCAAGGTAGGTATGAGTGTAAGAGGATTGTGGCGCGATCTTGTAGTCTTGTTGCTGACTATGTTCCTTAGACAATACTCTTAATTATTAGCCAACAATCATCTAAGAGCACCAGTATCTAAGAGTAAGAATAAGAATTTAATTTGTTGTAAAACATAAAAAATGCATTTCCATTGTCATCAGAAACCGTTAATACAAAGTAAGCTATTTTAACTAAAATAATGTCTTATACAAATACACATAAAAAAACTCATTCTAGATGTAATTTCCAGTTTATAAAAAATATTCCTTTGCGTCATTTAAACACTTGGATGCAAATGTCTTTCAAAATTAAATTAAATCACAATGTTTTTATTGAGTTAAGTAAGCTATTATAGAATATGCTGCGATTATATTTTTCGATTCAACTTTATTCCTGGTATTGTAAGTATAAGTTTTACTATTGGTGTCAAAACCGTTTAAATTTCAATGGGCATGACAGATAGAAGCAGTTAGATGTACAGAAGCTCAAAAATTTTTACGAAAACAATATTTTCTCTCATATATAGCCAAAAACACAAGGACGTACAAAATCGGTTTCCACCAGGGAAAACGACCCCGAGCACAAATTAATCGGTTCCCTTTCAGCGGCGCCGCAGCGTCGGGCGACCTGCAGAGCCCAAGATGGCCGCTTTACGATTTAGAAGTCGCTGAGGTTTATCAGTCAAGATAATCCCTAATCAGCGGCTGAGTGCTGTTTGGGAAGGTCCGTGATAACGTGGTAAAAAATGACCTCACTTAGCATGCGGGCGGAGGTCTATCGGAACAGTAAAAACCACTACGACGGTCGGCCCGAATACAACCGGTTTAATGTGGAGGAATTAGACGGGTTGTAGGTACAAGCCGATGTCACATTCGAGTAATCGATGTCTGCCACTCTACTTGTAAACTCATTCACGACATTGTGTCCAGAACTGGAGGGGAAGAGGGAGCGGCACTTCCAGTGTACTGTGCCACTCTTAATTTTGTATACGAGGGGTGTTTGATAAGTCAGTTCCGTTTGTTGTGGACACCAGTAGTTCGTACGCATCGTGTGATGAAGCACATGCGTCGGGAACATCTGTGCTCAAACCTATACGGCTCTGTGTTGTGCTTTTAAGATGTTTACGACTATCAACTCGCTCACCGCGTGTGAGGTTCGCTCAGTGATATTGGTTTCGACAACAAGTAATCTGCCTGCTGCTGAAATGCATCAACAGGTTTAGGGATTATACGGCGATGCTGTAAATACAGTAGTGACAGAAAGCTGCGTGGGTTCCAGAATTACAAGGTGCTTTGACAACGTCCATCATGTGCTTCGGTAGACCTTCTTTGTTTCACATGTTTCTGAACATCAAAAGTAAAAGAAACTGTGCTCCCAACAGAGTGTCACAAAAACCAAATATGTGAGTACGGTGGACATTTGTCATGCTTTAACATTTTGAAAACAAAGCACAGAACTTTACAGGTAACCTACAGAAATTAATCAAAGTTGTTACTGACACGAAGGACAATGCGTTATTGTGGTATACACGTAAACTAAAAGTTCAACAAAAAGGAGTTTTTCTTCTAGAATAATAAAGAAAATGATTAAAGCTATTCTCTAAAATCTGGGATCCTTCACAGGATTTTAGACACTTGTACAAGAAGCGCCAGAAAATAAGAAACTGTTGTTCTTTGGCTATTACAGACTTGTCGAAGTAAGATCCTTAATCCTGGGCAAATAGAAATGGACAGGATTTTCCTGCTACCAAGTTTGTCATGAGGACTGGTGAGACGTTCGCGTGTTTGGTGGAAGTCAACGACCACCCTGGTTCCTGGATTCCAGGACTTGACTTGTTCCAGAATTGAATCACCCAGTAATATGTCAGCTGCTTTTATCTTTCCTTCTTATTGTACTTTCTTTGGAATTGTGCTGTATCTCAATTGTATCTCAAAATCCGCTGCCTTTCATGCACTTTGGCGCATTTATACAGATTTTTAGGTAGTACTAAAGTTTAGTATGTTAATTTTCAACTGAATCTATTAAATTTATTTTGGGTACTTCCTAAAAATAATATTTAACACTATATCCTCACTCCCATTACTATTGTAGTTGCCAAGGAATACTTTGGCCTGTAAACTGGTAGAGTCATTGCATCCCAGCGTCTTGATCTTACCCAATCTTGAGTTTATTTCTCGATGAAAACGTACTCCAGTCCAAAAACTGGGGGCTGGTAAGCCCCATCCACTTGCAGCATGGAAAGGCATGGAAAACAAGCCTCAAAGGGAATCCGACATGCCAAAAGGATTTATCATGGTCCATGAAAGACATCAACACACAGATGGCTGTAGATACACATTCAGGACAGCAACTCATACATGTAGAGGAAAGGGGAGATTTGCAAGAGAACAAAGGCAATTTTAATATTACTTGTTTATGAACGAGTTGCAACCAATATCATCACTTTGTTACATAATCCCCCTCCCTCTATCTCGGCATAAAAGCCGACACATCTAGAAGTCGGACATCATTGTCTCCGCAAGACTGCTGCAAGACAACACCGTGCTCGCTCGTTAAGATTTCTGTTGTTGGACCTGTCTATCCAATTTTTAGTAAGTGACGTGATATTTATCGTAAAACTTTTATGCATATATTTGTTTGACAATTGTGCAACACTAAAAGTTTTTTTTTCAATTTTATATCTATTGATGTGTATAAACCGTTTATATGTTCATTCCATAAACATGACTAGGACGGTGGCGACGTCCTGTAATCCAGCTACTTGGAGGTCTCGAATTGAGGACGTTGTAAGCGATGATCGGTGGGTGTAGTGTTCTCTTGTGTGGATTAACGTCCGCGCTATTGAATACTACGTAGTATTTTACTAATTGACATGATATCATTGATAAGAAAGTTAATTATTGAATTCAAAATATGCTACAAAGCGTTCACATAGAGCTAACTATATATTCTATAAAAAAACTCTCGTGAAAAATCGAACAACAAATACAACGTTGAATCCCTGATATAATCACTTTTATTATTACACGATTTCATCAAACAAAAAGTGGTTTGATCTAGTGATAAATGATAATGATATCGGTCATATTGAACCGCTATCATATTGGTCATGTTTGGTAAAACAGAGCGCGGGACCATTATATTGGATACTAAACATAGTTTGGTGTGATTTTAAGAATATTTTGGTATTATTGGGATAGAACTGACGTCAGAGACGTTTTTACATTTCAAAATTGTACGTCCAAAACCCAACCCAATCTTGTTACTTTTAAAAACTGACCTATTGTTCGATTAACAACTAATTAATAGCCAAATTATAAATTGAGATTAAGTCTGCTATTGAATCAGCAACTCTCTAATGACAAATTGGGCACATACTATATACAATCTATGAACTATAGACTATAGAAGTCGAATATGGACTCAGTCGAACCGTAAGGAAAATTCTGATTGAATTTCCATTAATTTTATTGTCCGACACATTTGTGGGTTGGATAAATAAATTTATTGTCCAATAAAACTCTATCAACACGTTAACTGACTTGTTGATAAAATGCAAGAATGTTAGACGTTTTATACCCTCTACTTTATATTTCAAATTATCACTTCTGACTTTTACAGCTGCCAATCGGAACGACCAGGCGTGGCAGGAACCTCATAGAATACTTTCTCTTTTTTCTATGCTTTTCCTTCTTCTTCTTCATCGTCGTCTTCTTCCTGTAATTTTTCTTCTTCCTTTATTTTTCTTCTTCCTTTTACTTTTTCTCCTTCTGTCGTGGCGGGAACTTCACAGAACACTTTCGCCTTCTTGTTCTTGTTCCTCGCCTGTCCCTGTTCCTTCTTTTTCTTCCTTTTATTCATTCTTCTTCCGGCGTGACAGAAACCCTACAGAGCAGTAGGGATCCAGCTTATAAAGAGTGAATAAACGGAAAAATGTATGAAAGTGCGAGCTAAAAGGAGACGTGTTTCTTTCAAAGTGGCAAGTTTCACTAGAACTTTGAAATAATCTTAAAATTAGACCGATCAAAATACTGAAAAGTTCCAGGAAATCAGCTGTACTACACATAATAGGACAATATTTTTGTAACTCTTCATTTTGGCCAAATGCTGTTCATGGCAAACATATTTACAAAAACTAGTTTTTTTACAAAAATTTACATGACAAATAATTGAAATGATAGTTTTGTGTGGTTGTGTAAAATAGTAATTAAAAGTCCAAATTTTCAAGGTGAGTAAAATTAAAAAGTATTTCTAAAATTTTGTAGTTGTGGAGACTCAAAAGATACATAGAGAGAGATAGTCGATGTTAATTAGTAGTGGAATCTTCATATTTAAAATTTTGTTCCTACACTGAATTGGAGAGTCATATGATTCATAATGGATTCGTAAGAACGGAAAAAATATACTGTATGAGGTGAAGCTCTCTTAGGAGCGGAAAAAGATCCTCACATGAAAAGTAAAGGAAACGAGAAGAATATAATTTAAATATGATTATTTCCATTTTGATACATATTATAGCATAATGTTGCAGATGTATTATCAACAATAAAAAGAACTTAAAATACGATATAAAAAATATTTATTATTTTATAAATTTTATAAAACTGGATTTTAATAGCTTATCTATAATATTATAAAGAAGAGGTGGTTTGTGGGTTTGTGGGTTTGTTTGTGGGTTTGTTGTGGCAAGTAAATGCGAAAAATACTGAACCGACCGGTTTGAAATTTTACAGAAAGGTAGATCTTAAACTCATGCAACACATAGGCATATTAGTTCCCTTAAAATCCCCTCGGGCTACGCCCCATGAACGTCCTAAATTTCAATGTTTACATTTTCAAAGAATGAAAACATAAAATTACTTGAATGTCAACAGCTGTGAACACTAAAATTTGACAGTTCGGGAAGAAGAAGAAGAAAGAGCTGCCGTGACCGTCCTAGGTTTTAATGTTTACATTTTCTAATGACAACATCCGTTTGCACTATATTTTGACAGTTCGGGAAGAAGAAGAAATAAAGTTGATTTTTCAGATAAACTGCTGGATTGAAATTAGTGAATTATTTGAAATAGTGGAATAGTAGATTTTTAAGTTTTTTCCGACGACTGTCTCTATTACATTAATCCTTATCCTCCCCCATATTTGATAGATGTTACTTTGAAATGTTGTAGACACTCGTGTTTTGTCATTTTGTAAACAATGAAGAATTAATTAACAATAACTTAAATGTATCAGTAGAGCCTACACCTTTCAGCCTTTTAACCCGTGCGAAGAACGAGTACTTTGGCTAGTTATTTTATATCCATAAGGCGTGGGCCAGTTTAATGACAACAAAAACCATCTCCAAAGTATGGAATCATGAAAATAAGTTTCATAACAGTGTGTGAGCTCTCGTTGTCTCGTGAGATAGTAACAAAAACCTTTTTAGTTCACAAAAGGACACACATCCTTTGAAATAAGTCCTATTTAGGTTGTTCTGGGTTATAAAACTTAAAAATATCAATATATTATTATTCCAAGAAAAATAGATTTTTATAGATTCAAAAATTGGATTAAAACTTCACAACTTTATCGTTTATTAAACATATAGTATTTCCAATAGAAAACTTTTACAGAATGGAAAGGAGTTAGGAACGTTATTTTTTTTCTTTAGGTCAGGAAAAAACAATAATCGTTAAAATTTTTATATATATAAGAAAATTTCGTTATACTAAATAATAAAAAATTTTAATATTTTTGTTACTTTTATTGTCTCTAACACGATATTTGTAAAAATGATACAAAATTTTATACCGTGTTTATACAAAATGATCCCGTAAAAGAACATATACATAAACATTTTTTTAAAACGACGCTTACTAATTTTAAGATTTATAATTTTAATTTCATTGGAATCAGTTCTACACAATTGCAAATTTTTCTCTATTTTCTTACAATTTAAAAAAATTATAAAAAATATTTATTTTATCCATGTACATAATATTATTTTTTATTATATTTATTTTTGTAAACATTTTTAGTTCATTTTGATATTATATTATACAAATATTATAGTATGTTTAACATGGCAGAAAAGTACTCTTTTCCCATTTAATCAAGATACAAATTTTATTTATACAATGTATGAAATTGGTAATGTTAAAAAAAAAATTACATATTGAAAGAAACAATCTTTCATGTCAAGATAAAATAACTTTTATAATCTAAAATAGAATAATAATAATTTTTAGTAAAACTTTAATATTATTATTATTATTAAATTTGGAACTATTAATTATCATAATAATACCGTCCTAATCATTTTTAGTGAAAAACTTTTTGACTTACAGGGTAATTAGGAAATTTTGAGTTTTTCGTACAAGAGTGTGAGAAAACTGCTTATGTTTTTAACTGAAATTTTGTGAACGTGTATGAATAATAGACATTTTTCACTTAACCTATGTGAAGTTTTGAAATAAGAAAAAAAATTTCGTAGACTACTAAAAATGCATTTTTAACTCCACATTTTTCATCCGATATTCTTATAAAATATGAAATTTTTAAGATCTAAAAATGTTTAACAATATACAAAAACGCGGAATTGTTATCTTAAACGAGTCACTCAGGAACCTTGCACGAAACAATCACATATGCGTAACGAATAAGCGACACTAGCGCCGACCTAGCGGATTTCAGTTGTCCCTAACGCCGCTCGCACCGCCTTAAGAGCAATGTTAAATTCTGGCGTCTATTGTCTCCTTGACCTATTGTCATAAATTAACGGAAGAAGTGTCAAATGAAAGGTATTACAGTCCTCCAGGGCACCACCTTACAGAATTTCTAATTTTCGCTTTCAATAAAACAATAATAATGATTTATTTTGTAAAATATTCCTGTTTTTTCCTGTATTTTTGTTTTTATATCAAGTTAAATTTTTGAACATATTAAAAGGTCATGCCCTTGAGCCACATCTCATCAATGCACTTCCAAAGTTTCACATTGATACTTTGATAATTAACGCCACTACAGACGTCAAAGTGAAGGTGTCCCACCAGAATTTAACATTGCCCTTACGGGACTAAAATTCAAGATGGCTACCACTGATGCAGACTCTTGAATGTGTATTCTCTAGCCTCGCTTCTCGTACTTGGAAGTTTCACCGTTGTAACTGCAAGTAAGGTGAAGCAGGTGGAGGCTTATCAGTGTCTCAAGGTGACCCCTGTTATCGACGCATTACGTTATCACACCGGCTGGACAACAGCGCTATCAACGACTTAGACGGGTGGAGACCCGCATTCATTGCGGCCCACCGCATTCCCTTTGTTGGAGTTCAAAAGAGAACGAATTCTTTTTCGTTGAATTCCTGGATCAATAATATAAGTATTTATATTCATATTCATTACCTAATACACCAACTTACTCTATGGATAGTTTTTCAATAAAAAAGTAAATAATCATATATATTCATTGTATAAGACACCGTCCCACACTTTTTTATGGATTTCAAATCCATAAAAAACGTATTCAAATTTATATTTAATATTCATCTTCATTACGTAAGATACCAGCCTATTCCGGTAGGTATATCTGTTCAATTAAAATATAGGTACCGGTTGTCCCACAAAGAGGTCCTTATTTTTGAGTTGGTGTGTCGGACGTGTGGATCGCGCTACGGACCTGGGACTCAAAAGTCCCAACATACACATGTGTAAAAGAAATACCCCCGAGTATCAGTTAATTTTGACACATTAGGATAAAATGGAACACACACATTAGGATAAAGAAATAGTACCTTTTTGTTAAAATAGTTTTATTTGCTTAAGGTAAACACAAGTTATAATATTTCAAGTCCACATGAATACACTAATTTTGTATACATAATTTAACTTAAAATACCTGAATAGTCCACCATTTCAGTCAGGTAGTAATACTTATATTATGTTTCATATTTGTCAGTGAAACTAACCTAATTAATCTGTTTTTTACATCTCAGCAACAGGTAACGCGGGATTAAATATTTTTCAGAAAATATCACGTTCATGCAATTACCCTTACTTATCTATAAATAACAATCTGTCACATACTCCTATCTACAGAGCTCTCTGTTATCATAAACATCATCATATATTGTGTTATCTCTAGCATCAATCCAATTATAAGATAAAATCAGTCAGCGATGGCGCACAAGTATCGAGTAAACAAACAAATTGGCACGAAGGACGCCCTATCTTTACCATCTGTGACAAAATAACTGTTGTAGCACCATTATTTGGTAATTAGCTGTTGTATTGGCAGTTCCGGTGCCCTGTTGACACAGTGTTCGCAGGTTGGCAACAATGAATGCGCCACCTTCCGGTCTTGCACCAGCTGATGATGATGTGTTGAATATAGGAGTAGTTTTTAAGACTTCCATCCAAACTACATAATTTAGCTTCCTGTTTTAGAAGACGAAAATTATATAATTTCATTTAAGTTAACTTGTTAGAGAGAGAAGAGTATAATACACATATTGAAATTAATGTCTCAAATTATGCTCCTCACTCACAGTAAACTATAACTTTGTTAGATTTGTTTAAACTTGTAACTTATATAATAGATCTTAAGTTAAACAGGAAAAAGCTTTTCAGTGTGTGGATCATATTGGATGATTTTTCAGATAACTATGATGACGAAAAAAGAAGAAAAAGGAGGAAACCTTAGCGTAGAGTGAAATTATAAAAGTCAAGGGAAGAAGAATTAGAAGTGAGTAAATAAAGGAAGAAACACGTAAAGGGAACAAGAATTTACAGAAACTAAAGTAGAAAAAAAGACAGAAGTCTAAATTAGGCTCAATTCAGGGTTCCTAGGTTGTAAAACCTAAATATATCATAATTCTAAGCAATGTACAGGCAATGCTCTGATTTTATTTATACATAGGCTATTAGTTAAATGAATGAATGAATAAAAAATAGCTTTATAATACATAATTATTATAGTAAAGTACAAAAGTAAAATTCAATGTATAATAGTTGTTTATTAAAAATCCGTCTGACTTTGGTTGGCACATCACTGTACTTCCTTTCAAAGTAAATAACTAAATGTAAGTAAGTAAATGTACATAAACATTTTAAAAAACTAGGGTTTCGGGAATCAAGGGAAACCCAAAAACTAAAGAAATCATAAATTAAAGATATGAACATTTTTGAATTTTTTTCTTGAAAAATCTTTTTAGACAGTTTAGCCCACCCAGGTGTTCTAAGAGGTGGGGCGTCGCCCTCCTGAAATTTGACGAACAATTTATAGCAGCCTCTTTTTTATTTGGTATTATAATTTAATGTTTATATACAGCTATATACCACCTGAAAGGGAAAATTCTGAAGAATAATTTTTAAAAAATTTTTAGTCTTTGACTCCCCTTTTTTAACGTGGAATCCGAGCGACTTTTCCCTCTAAATTACAAACTGGTCTAATTATGAGGATGGTCTTTGCGGATGAATGTACTATTCAATTGCGAATATGACTGAAGGAAGGGTCAACACAAAGCAACTGTCTACAGGTTGGTCGCATCTTGAGGTACTCGTAAACCTTGAACCTTGCCAGTCTAAGGTTCTGATCGCATCGACGAATACCGCCTCGGCGTTATAAGTGCGGGGCTATCTCAAGCCGAGTGCTCAATAAAACAAGATATCTTGGCAATACATTAAACTGATTCAATACAAGTATCAAATCAGCTGATCAGGCTCACTAGCGCTGCGCCGGCAGGGAGAGGAACTAGCGGTGCATTCGGTGTTTTGCTATTTGATTGTGGTATATTACGTTGAGACTTACCATACGTGGATTTTGGCCATTTCTATACAGGTTGATTGAATTATTTTGTAGCAGACAGGGTTTTCCCATAAGGAAGAAGCCATTAATATTATTATTATGTAGGTCTCATGACACGTCTTAAGCCCGGGACCATGTTCCTTTTTCGTCTTGAGGTACCTAGAGACTAAAAACAAGAATCCTTTAACATTATTTATATTTCATTGAAGTCGGCGACAAACTTAAAGGGATGGTAGTACTCATTAAAATAAACAAAAAGTATCCAATAAAATAAATGTAAAAACATCCTTCGTTTAGCCGCTAACCGCCATTTTGTATTCGTTACAACAATCGTTTTTAAGAACCATTTGAGCTACAAAAAACAAACTTTGCACACATCTTTATTAGCTATAAAGAAAAATATTCTCAGAGTACCATTTACTTTGCTTTTTTATTTCCAAATTGGCGGCGGTTAAAAATATTTTAATTGAAATAACAACAAAATCATTAACTTTAGACAATTTTTACTTTAGTTTGTAATTTTAATTTCAAATCTAACGGTACTTTGTTGAACAAAATTCTTCCACGAATAAAGGAGAAAATGCACTTTTAATGTTAGATTTCAAAGCCAGTGTACCACCGCCGCGCATTCTACGTGTATTCTGTCGCTTATTCTTTGTTTGGAATTCATTATTGGTGATGGTGGATTTATGTTATTTAGATTTTTATTGCGGACATTTTCCATTACGATTTTATGTAAAACAAAGTTTCACGACGTTTCGGGATCTGGAATCTGATCCCGTCCTCAGGTAATATCTAAAACATAGCATAATTAACATATAATCCGGACCTTAATATGTAATATGTTATGTTATATGTTAATTGTGCTATGTTTTAGATATTAGTTCACCTGAGGACGGGATCAGATTCCAGATCCCGAAACGTACAATAAAAATCTAAATAACTGTCACTTATCCTTGGACGAATTTCGTTCAACAAAGTACCGTTAGATTTCTCAGAGCTATAAACTTCTATCATGGTCCTGGGTATAACTGTTACCATGCGGGTCATGTTAATAGCTCACTTTTCCACTGGAATTTCGCTGTTAACACCTTCATATTTCTATCAATTGAATCTCAACTGCAACTGTGAAGTCATGAAGTCCGTGCTGTTTTACCACCACAAGGAATAGTCCAGGAACCCAAATATGTTATTTAGATTTTTATTGCGGACATTTTCCATCACGATTTTATGTAAAACTTGGTTTTACATAAAATCAATCCACCATCACCAATAATGAATTTCAAACAAAGAACCCAAATATATTTTTCGAGTCACTACAACACACTATTTGTCATTGCGGCCAGCATATCTGATTTCTGTCAAAATAAGGAAAGTTTCCATGATTAGTTATCTCGGGATAGGCTAATTGTCTCGTCATATTTTCCAGACCAGGTTCAGACATCGATATCAACAATCATAAATCTGCTAAAACGATAGCTCTTTAATGTTCTGCAGAATCCTTCAAAACAAATTAACACCAGACGTGATTTTAAAAGGGTTCTCTAGTTTGTGTCAAAGATCCTGTTAACAGTTAAATATCAGCCTGAAAAAGTGATTTAATTTCGTAATCTTAAATGTTTGTAATTTATTCAGAACTTTCGCAGTTTCTACGATATATCTGACATGAGCGTGATCACACGCAGCATGCTGGCGTGAGAAGAGCGAATTTTATAGAACTTATATCACACCCATTATAGTAATTGAATAGTACAGAGTATGCGGGATTGCTGCAATAAGGGTTGTTTTACATGGTAATTTATACAGAGCATTTGGATGAGCACAGACTGGGACAGTGGCGTCGTCCTGTAATCCAACTACTTGGAGGTCACGAATTGTGGAAAGTTAGCGATGGTCGGTGGGTGTAGTGTTCCCTTGTGTGGATTAATGTCCGCACTATTTAATACTACTTTAATCCGCAAATAGTATCCTCATAATTCTAGCATAATTCAGAGGCGAAATTGTGGTTCAAATCCCACGTTAAACTGTAGGTCTCTTAGATGCCATCGGCTGTTGGGCTATTAATTAACAGTCCTGTCCAAGGAACGTGTCAGCCTTAGTCATTAACAAGACTACAAAATCGCGCCACAATCAACCTACACTCATATTTCATTCATACTTGGCTTAAAATACTACTTCAGTTAACTTGTTGAGGGGTAACGACAAATGAGCCAATTTGAGCCTCTAATTCGTGACCTCCAAGTAGCTGGATTACAGGACGTCGCCACCATCCCAGTTGCATCCCAGAGAGATGCAACTAGTATGAAATATGTCAAAATAGGTTGGAAATTTGCTCTGTATCTATTTATCGTAGTAATAAATTATTTTTCTACTCCCGGAGGTATTTTTATGGCAATATACCCACTCTGCGTAGCCCTGATATAACAGGGTATATGACAGGCCCTACACATCAACAGGTTAAAGTATAAAATATTGGCTGTACAAGCTAGTTCCGCTCTCACACTGCGCCCGCGGTACAGGCCTGCCGGTGCGCTATGGCAGCGCAGACGTGTTCTCTGGTTATCTCCAGGCGCGGATGGTTTTATCCTAAGTATAGAGGCGGCTAACGCGTTACGCTGACGAGCGTAACGTTCTAGCCATTCGGAAGTGCTAGGGTTCGAATCCCGACCATGAGCAATCCCAATTTGGCTTGCAAATGTGTGGTATAGCGGAGTGGAGGGCCCACCTTAAATAAACGGTGACCGGCTTGGGTGGAAGTTGACGGCATTTGTAGGCTTAATTGGGATTGCAGTGGACACCTGTTTTGCTTTTGTGGTTAGTGGTTATAAGGGGGGGGCATGTTTTAAGCTTTTTTTGTTTAAACTTTGATATTTCAAGAAGATATTAGTAATTATTTTTATGTTACAGTTAAGAGTAAAAAGCTTGCCACTTCTAGGGTTAAAGACGATTGGAGAAAATTGGGGGTCTAATCTAATCCAAACAAAACTTTTTTTACATTTTCTCTTTCTAATGTAAAAGACATCTTCCTCTTTCAGGAACTGCTCATAGAATTTATATTTGATGATCCTAAGTATATTTTTAGTAAATGAATATTGTATGTCTCGAATTTAATGTTCGATGTTAGTAGCGCTGCATGGCTCGTTTACCGATAATCAATTTCTTTTTTATAAAGGTAAACTTTTATCAAGGCCTGTAAGAAATAGGAAATTAAAATTTTTTATGCGTGTAAAACTATATAATACCAAGGTACAGTACTAGAATTATTGTATTGAAAGTATTAGTTGCTGAGAAAAAAATTAATTGTAGAAAATTCTGTAGAATAATATTGGTTTAGAAAAATTATTATTCAGCAATTAAAAATCATAGTGAAATAATTCTAGTGCTCTAGGTTTACAATAAGTAAGGAGATACATATATAAAATTTAAACCCCATATCTTTTATGGTTTTTGAGAAAAGTGTACCTTAAGTTCACAAATTTAACATGATTACATTAGATTATTGAAATGGCGAACATACTACAAGGTAGATACTTTAAGCCAAGTATGAATGAGAATTGAGTGTAAGATGATTGTGGCGCGATCTTGTATTCTTGTTACTGACTAAGGCTGACATTTTCCTTAGACAGGACTGTTAATTAATAGCCCAACAACCGATGGCAATTAATGGACCTACAGTTTAACGTGGAATCCGAACCACGGCCTCTGAATTACGAATTGGTCTAATTATGAGTATGGTTTATGTGAATTAACGCAGTATCCTATAGTGCGGACGTTAATCCACACAAGAGAACACCACACTCACCGACCTTCGCTTACAACTATCCACAAATCGTGACCTCCAAGTAGCTGGATTACAAGACGTCTTAGTCTGCAACCTAAGACGGTTGCAGACTCTTAAACCATCCACCGGGCAGTAGGTATCTAATAAATGAATCGATAATAAATCGATGGGTCAATAATTCGACCTTAACGATAGAAACCGCAGCATGAACCACGGCGAACGATAATTTCGTTAAGTATAAAACAGTTATCGCGACTATCGATCGACTTGTCCGTGATTGAATAATCCCATCACACAAAACACACACAGATCCATCACGGCGATGATCCCGTCTTGGATACGGCGTAATAACAACGCGCTGAGCCGTTATCGGCCGACAATCGAAAATATTTCACCGCGATCCGATCAGTCGGTTATTTTCATATTATCGGGCGGCCATCGCAAACAAACGAGCATTGTTGCGGAGTGTAACGATCACATCGATGCGTAATCGCGGCCGTTATCGGATCTGATAAGACCGGCGGTGGCCACCGCAGCTGTCCGAGAGTCGGGGACCTCAGGGTGGGCGTCGTCGAGGTGTTCTGGAGTAGCTGCGCGTCCGGAAAAGGGTATTAAGGAGGGTCCGAACGCTATAAAGCCACAATGGGCCTAGAGTCTTAATTTATTTTTTATTTAAGAGGGGGTTTTTAGTTCATGGTTAAGTAGTATTTTAACCATAGCAAAATATTTTTACATGGATATTTCTTAGCTCTGGGGGGTGTTGGCGATTTTGACATGGATATGTCTTAGCTCTGAGGGGGTGTTGGTGATTTTTAAGATGGAAAACATGTAACAGTTTTCCATAGAAATTACCAGAAATATTGTATCGAATTTTAAATATTAAAGGTTAAGAACAGCTCTTAAGATAAACTGAAAATATTCCCTTTAGACATATACATGATCTAACCTATTTCGCACAGGGAAATAAATACAAACATTTTAAAGATGGAAAACATGTAACAGGTTTCCATGGAAACCACCAGAGTTATTGTATTAATTTTTTAAATACAAAATAAAAAGAACAGCTGTTTAGATGAACTGAAAACATTCCCTTTAGACATATCCATGATCTAACCTATTTCCCACAGGGATGTAAATACAATCATTTTTCATAATTTTTAAGGTGGAAAACATGTAACAGGTGTCCATGGAAACCACCATGTTGTGTTCATTTTTTAATACAAAAGAAAAAGAACAATTGGGCACCTGCTAGCCTAAAGGTCAGCGTCTTGGACTTCGGTGCAAGAGGTGACGGGTTCGATCCCCGGGATGGCCACAACATTTAGATGGCTGAAAAAATTAAGCTGAGCCTGCCATTGGCAAAACACAAAAAAGTAGTAAAAGTACAACTGTTTAGATGAACTGAAAACATTAACTTTAAACATATGAACATATTCAAAATTGGCTAGGTATGCCTGGATGCATTATATAAGAGTTTTAAATTGTTCCGTTTTTTAGACACCGTGTACCTTGTTCCTCATTAAGGCGGTGTGAGCGGCGTTAAGGACAACTGAAATCCGCTAGGTCGGCGCTAGTGTCGCTTATTCGTTACGCATATGTGATTGTTTCATGCAATCTTTCTGAGTAAGCTGTTATAGATAACAATTCTGCTTTTTGTAAATTTTTAGACCTTAAAAATTACGTATTTTATAAGATTATCGGATCAAAACTGTAGCTTTAACAAATTATTTTCTGTAGCATACGATTTTTTTCATATTTCAATATTTCCCAAAGGTTACGTGAAAGTGGTCTGTTATTCATCCACGTTGCCAGAATTTCAGCTCAAAACCATGAGTTTTCTCACACTTTTTGCATGAAAAACGCCAAATTTCCGAATAATCACCCATGCAACTGAAAAGCGATTTCAGCCAAAGCATATTAATGCTGTACAATCAAGAACTAAATGTTAAAATTAATTATTTATAGTTAATTTTAACTAGTTATGATTAATTTATAATTTTATTTATTTCAATTTATTACACAACAATACTTTGGAAACGAAATAATATTAACGGATTTTTTAAACTCCTTAAAAAAATTCATAATTTTTCCATTAAGAATATTTGGGAATTAAATTTATAATTGAGGATATTTCCTTCACCCTTCGCGAACTGGCCTTAATATTCTCATAAGCGTTATTATTTTAGTATGGGGAAAATTCGTTTCTATAAATCCTCCCCACCTTTTCGTTTGAATAATTTTGTTTAAATTTTTTCCCTTTACCCCCCCCCCTCTCCAGGGGGTGCAGAGTGTTCCTCTGATTTGTGAGCGGAGCTACGTCGAAATGGGAGCATACCAAGAGACGAACGACAAAGAATGAAAATGGCGGGTCTATCCGCGTGCCGTGATTGCTGAAAATAACATGTGCGGATATATCCGTCAAACGCACGCGAAGGGTAATTGGTATATTACCACTGCTTTGTTTGGCGATGCAAATAAAATTTTACAAAATTAGACAACGACGTTTTTTAATCCAGCTACTTGGAGGTCACGAATTGTGGATAGTTGTGAGCGATTGTCGGTGGGTGTAGTCTTCTCTTGTGTGGATCAATGTCCGCACTATTGAATACTACGTTAATCCGTAAAGACCATTCTCATAATTAGACCAATTCGTAATTCAGAGGCCGTGGTTCGTATTTCACGTTAAACTGTAGGTCTCCTAGTTGTCATCGGCTGTTCAGCTATTAATTAACATTCCTGTCTAAGGAACATTTCAGCCTTAGTCAGTAACAAGACTAAAAGATCGCGCCACAATTAGCTTACACTCAATCTTCATTCATACTTGGCTTAAAATACCTATATTGTGGTATGGTTGCCATTTCAATTGTCTAATCTAATCTGATTGTTTTACGATGTATCTAAAGAAATGTTACGGAATTCCGATTATTTTATCCAGGATGTTTTGTTTAGTAACGTAGATGTTTCGCATGGATCGTGTTACGATTTAGTTAAGTTTTTAACGTGTCGTTGACTCTATGGTCATGCGCAGTGTATGTGCGCAGATGTTGCAAATGGATTGTCCTTGTCTTACAAGACACGGTTGGACCGTCACCTTCGTGTGTGAAGAGCGTGAACGTAGTCGACACTCGCCCTCGGTACACCGTCTATTACCTCCCTCCAAAAAATCGTCCCTCAGAAACGCCGACGTAATATGAGCTATGGATAGGCAAAACCGGTTCATCGGATTGCACTTACTGCCCGGGCGTTCCCGACGATGCGGAGCACACTTTCTTCCGCTGCCCCCGTTGGGAAAAGCCCCGCCTGGAGGCTGCACGAAAACAATTATTTTGACTTGGTTATATCTTAGCTCTGGTGAGTGTTGGCAATTTGAACGACAAAAATTCGAAACAGTGACGATTAATTGGTTAGTGGCGTCGTATGTTTTGTGACGTCAACATTCGATTGAGACATATCCATGGTCTAACCTATTTCCCACAGGAAAGTAAATACAACAAAAATGTTGACACGTCTAACTCTGGGGGTTGTTGGAAATTGTAAGATGAAAATTTGAAACAGGTTTCCATAGAAACTACAAGAGCTATTGTATTGAATTTTGAATATATAAGAACAGCTGCTTAAAGGAACTGAAAACATTCCCTTTAGCCATATACGTGATCTAACCTATTTCCCACGGGTAAGTAGATAGAATCATTTTGACATGGATATGTCTTAACTCTGGGGGGGTGTTGGCAACTTGTAAGATGAAAAACATGTAACAGGTTTCCATAGAAACTACCAGACCTATTGTTTTGAATGTTTAATATAAAAGAATAAGAACAGCTGTTTAGATGAACTGAAACCATTCCCTAAGACATATCCGTGATCCAACCTATTTCCCAAAGGGAAGTAGATACAATCATTTTTCTTCTCTTTTTTCACTAAAAAATTTGTAAAAAATAAACCAAACTAAATATAACTATTCTTAAAATTTTCTTTCAAACTAACCTTGAAAGAATTTTACCATGAAAAATAAAAACAACTTGAATTGTGTTGGTTAACTGGAACTAAAAAAACTGTAAATAAACACAATACTAAACTAAGCAAAGCAAACGGTTTCGTAAGCACGATCGACTATTTACGACATCGAGAAGGAAATGCAAGCGTGGACACCGGTATCGTCCCAGGTATCACCGGAAGTGAGCACCGGACACCCGCTTATCACGTGATAGCGACAAGGTTCTGTTATCAGAAGGATGTCGCTGCGGCGCGGAACAGAAGGAGGCATTTCCATTAGGGCTACGCCACGCATCTGATAGCGACGACCTTTCGTCACCGGGGCGACAACTTGGAGCAAGACTGGGACCGTAGCGTGTCCTGTAAGCTACTTCTAGGTCACAGATTGTGGATAGTTATGAACGATGGTAGGTGTAGTGTTTTCTTGTGAGGATTAACGTCCACACTATTGAGTACTACGTTAATCCGCAAAATATCATCCATAAATTTTCACGAGGCAGTGGTGCGGATTCCACGTTAAATTGTAGGTCTCTTAGATATGCCATTGACTGTTGGGGTATTAATTAACAGTCCTGTCTAAGGAACATGTCAGCAATAGTTAGTAACAAGACTACAAGATCGTGCTTCAATCATCTACGTTAATCCGCAAAGACCATCCTCATAATTAGACCAATTCGTAATTCAGAGGTCGTGGTTCGGATTCCACGTTAAACTGTAGGTCCCTTAGTTGCCATCGGCTGTTGGGCTATTAATTAACAGTTCTGTCTAAGGAACATGTCAGCCTTAGTCAGTAACAAGACTACAAGATCGCGCCACAATCATCTTACAATCAACTCTCATTCATACTTGGCTTAAAATACCTACCTTGTGGTATGGTCGCCATTTCAATAATCTAATCTAATCCAATCTAATGTTATTCTCTTTTCTCATTCATACTTGGCTTAATATACCTGGATAGGTTGGCATTTAACTAGCTAGGTTCAGTAGTTGTGGAACCAGCTTCATATTTCGAAGGTCACTGGAATGATCTTGTGTGATTGTTTGATACTTTACCCAGATTTGTTCATTGGGGTTTATTCTAGAAAATAAATCGACTTCTCTTCATCAGTAACAAAGTTTTATCTCATAATATTCATTAATTACATTCTTCGCACAACCTTTCTTTTACCTTTTTTTCAATGGCGACCTGTCCAGGTACGTATTTTTCACCAAAAAAAATTATACATGAGTGTATGATAAATGTTAACATGTTCCTGAGATAGGATTGTTAATTAACAGCCCAACAGCCGATGGAATATAAGGGACCCACAGTTAAACGTGGGATCCGAACCACTTTTGCTTCTGAACTACGAACTGGTATAATTATGAGGATGGATGGTATTTGTGAATTCAGTGTTTAATGGTGCGGACGTTAATCCACACCAGGGAATATCACATCCACCACTTATAGCTATCCACATTTCGTGACCTAAAATAGGTGGGTTACAGGACACACTGGCTTCGCCAATATTCACCTAAAAATAGCCACGTAGTTGGGTTTCTCACGTGCTCTGTTTGAAAGCCATTTAAGTTCATAGTCACCGGGGGAGCCGCTGCAGAAACTAACATTAAAAAAAGTCTTAGTGCAACTGCATGCAGTCACCACACACCAGACAAGAAACCAAGACACACATGAGACTTCTCCCTACCATAACACCACCTCAGTCTCTTCAAGACGAAGCCCTACTTCAGGGGCGCAACCTTCCTAATCACCTAAAAGATCTAGAACCGCAGCACCTCAAAACAGTTGACTCTGTCTATCCTGAAAAACCCCTTCTACGCGGAAGATGAATTCCTGAAGAATAAAATATCCTAGTCTAGTGTATATTTGGATTACATTTTACGCATGCACTATTCTCCACGAATATGACAGTAGAGCTTATT
This sequence comes from Nephotettix cincticeps, assembly GCA_023375725.1. Classification (NCBI taxonomy): domain Eukaryota; kingdom Metazoa; phylum Arthropoda; class Insecta; order Hemiptera; family Cicadellidae; genus Nephotettix; species Nephotettix cincticeps. The sequence goes on along the minus strand of CM041786.1, from coordinate 7,887,193 downwards.
GTTTATTGTGTATTGTCTTACAAACAAGAATAAGAATATTGATCAGATGTAAAAGTCTAGTGATAATGTTATGTTAGGAGTATGAACAAATTTAATGTACGAGCTGCTCGGCGTAAAGAACACCAATATGGAGTTTATAAAAATGTATAAAAGTCGAGCAGCTGACAGCGAACCAAATATTATATAAATTATAAAAAAAGTCAAAAGTCATACATGTTTTTTGTTTACTACATCAGTATTTACAATAGGTTTCTTCGAGACATAAATATACATAAAAAATATAAAAATATATACCAACTACACTCCCTGATAATGGTTTTCCTATTATATGTTATGGAGTATAGTTAGTTAACAAAACTATGTTTCTTACAAAATTATGGTTAACCACATGAACTAAATATGTTTCATCAAAAAATATTGATGGAAAAATTAAATTTTTCCCTCTCCACCAAAAGTTAAAATAGAAAAAACAACGTCACTGTGACATTTTTTTATATCTCAACCGAGATAGAGAACAAACTTAATTGTGTAGTGCGACCAATAAAATATAAAATGAAAATTAAAAAAATTACTGGAGATAAACAAAAAATGTTTTGGGTACAAAACAAAGTCTCCGTTCCCATGCGATATGTCTGTACGACTGTTACTGTTGTCACTCTCTCTGTCTCAGGACTATTTTTCAGAGTTTGAAATGTTATTTTCCTGATTAATATATTTATATAATATAAAAATTAAATATTTTTTGTTTATGATAAAGAAGAATAACATGGTTCAATTTATGATAAAATATTTTTTATGATTTTAAAAGTCACACATTTTTTGTTAGTACTTCAGTATTTACATTGTATAGGTTTCGAGCACGAAAACATAAACTCCTCTCTAGTAAAATTACCAAAATAGTTAATGCTCGTACTACACTCCCTGAAACTGGTTCCTTCCAGTGGATATAGTTATGGATGTAGGAAGGTAGTTAAAGGATGTTTCTTAAAACATTCCAGATAGAGCCACCTAGGATAGAAAATTATGTTTTGAAAATTGAATTTTATTGACAACATAGGATAAGAGATTTTACGTAAATTATATTCCCCTTCATGAGTTCTCCGGAACAAGTCAAAATAAGAACAAAACCCGTCACTGACACTTCACCTTATCTCACACTCGAGAACAAACGCAGCGCTTATCTGGTGCGACACATAAAACTGCAGAGCAATGAGAATTGTCGAAACATCGACGCGCGGCGCTGGTTGATAAGCGAGACAAAAAGCCGGAGTTCCTTGTTATCACCCCCATGCGTCTCGACGTCACAATCACGTCACAGCCCCCATGTCTCCAGGCTTTGTCGTCTGCGATGTAATTACTGTACTGTATACTGTGTGCTCCCTGCCTCTGTCACCGACAGACTACAGACGCCGGGTCTTGGTGAAAAAGGCGACTCCAGTTCTTGTTTCCCTGCGCGGAAATATGTGGGCTCTTATCTGTTTTATCTGATTAAGTGGTTTAGAGGAGGAGTTAAAGTAAAATATTACATATTTATCAGTTTAATATGTATGTAAAGGATAAAATTACATCCAATGAGTATGTGTTTAGAAAGTGCCTTTTTAGGTCCGATAAATTTTTTAAACCTGTGTTTCTCACAGCAGCAAACCTGCATACTCTTTCCGGTGTATACTTATGGAGAGTAGGCAAACTCTTATTTAGTGACTGATTAAACTTGTATATTGTCATGTAATAATATTGTCATATTATTGATTTCGAAATTCGTTGAGTACTCAGGTCTACCGTGAGGGGGATATTTTCATTTTACTGAATTCTACAACCCATATAAAGGACGGATATACTGCTAATAATAACTTCAAAATAGTGACACAGATTTTTTTAAGTGAAGGAAAGTTTTGTTGGGAACATGCGGTCAGGCTTCAGCTGGTCATCAGTGGACGCCACTACACCACTATTGTTGGAGTATCTTGTCCTCTCAATCATTCTCCGTTTCGCATTCCGACGTTCCCGGACTTGAGCCATTTGTCCCCTGACTCGGCGACTCCCCACGGCCTCCATTTGTCGGGGCCAGCCGGGAGTGTTGCACGACCGGTAGAAACATTCGTTTGAAACTGAGGAACTAGGACTGGGACGGTGGCGACGTCCTGTAATCCAGCTACTTGTAGGTCACGAATTGTGGATAGTTGTGAGCGATGGTCGATGGTGTAGTGTTCTCTTGTGTAGATTAACGTCCGCACTATTGAATAATACGTTAATCCGCAAAGAACATTCTTATAATTACCAATTTGTAAATTCAGAGGCTGTAGTTTGGATTTCACGTTAAACCAGAGGTCTCTTAGTTGCCATCGGCTGTTGGGCTATTAATTAACAGTTCTGTCTAAGGAACATGTCAGCCTTAGTCAGTAACAAGACTACATGTTCGCGCCACAATCATCTTACATTCAAACCTCATTCATACTTGGCTTAAAATACCTACCTTGTGGTATGGTTTCCATTTTTAAAAAATATAAAAAAAGTATAAAGCAATATATAGTTATATAAATCCACATAGATTAATTTTTATTGTAATGGAACCGATCTACAAGTAGTTTTTAAGATCTCTCACAACATCCACAATTCGTGACTACAATATAGATTACAGGACGTCGCCACCGTTTGAACTATATGTTTATTTATTATTGCGGAAACAATAATATGATACTTACATGTGATCAAACCTCATTCGTTAACCATAATTTTACTATGGCTACGGTATTTTTAGCAACCAATTTTCGATGCTGAGATTTTAAACTAGATAAACCTGTCAGTTCATTGGTTTCCAACGCATCACAAAACCAAATTCTGTTGCGTAACCCTTAGTTACCAAACATATTCAACGTAAATACCCGATTGATGTTATCTGGTCCGATAACCACGATAATAAGGCTCAGGGGCCAATTAATACACAAAGAAACGACAGATGTTACAGTCCCGATATCTTATCAGATAACTCCGTTTTAATACGGCTTAATTTGAGAATCCCCTATCTAAAGTAGGCGATTAAGATCTTCAACATCTACAATAGTTCGTTTATGACTAATAAATAACACAGTACGATATTCAGAGTTAAAGCAATAATATTAAAGAAATAATGGTTGAAAATTATTGTGGAAACAAAGAGCCACAATCATCTTGCACTCATTTCTCATTCATACATAGCTTAAAATATCTACCTGGACCTTTCATATTTTATTTTTGACTTGGTTGCGGTATATTAAACAATAAGCTTTCCATTTTAACATTTTCAGGCGCTAAATGCCAACAGTAAGAATTGTGACGAGCGCAGAAAAGAAAATTGGGGAGATTACTAGCTGCAGAACTGAGATTTCTTAGGAACTAAGAAAAGGTTTTGGTTTTTACTTCCCTGAGGGTAATAGGTTAGATAATAGATATATCTAAAGGGAATAGTTTCAGTTCATCTAAACAGCTGTTCTTACGTTTCAAATTTTTATCTTACAAATTAGTCAGGTACTCACCTTACTTTCCTTCTCTTTTAACTCTATAAGAGAAGGAGAGGGGTTGTAGGAAATGTTTAGGAAGAGAGAGAGTAGAAAGTTTAGAATAAGATGAACACAAACGAGAAAAATATAAGGAGAGGAAATTCCTTGTAAGGTGGGGTTGAAGGAGAACACGGAATTGCCTTTAAGATAGTGGTTGAGGTATATGGATGAGTGAGTGATATGTTAGAAGAAAACTGTGGATAACTTAGACTAGGTGAAGGGGTTTAATGTAACCTCGCTGAATCATACGATTTAATTAATGATAAAATGGTTAATGAGTGATAAGTTAATGATAAAAGGGAATCAATTCAATTTGATTCTGAAAACAGCAATTCGGAAAAAATCAATTAAATTGCATTAACTGTATGATATTTCTTTAACTGTTATTCTGATTTATTTTTTATGTAACCTTTTGAAAACGTCATGACTTTCTTCACCCCTAGAAACATTGTGCAGTTAAAACACAAATTTATAAATAATCAACGACAAAACGACTTAAAAAAGTATTTACTTTCCTTTGGGAAATAGCTTTCATCATGGATTGGTCTAAAGGCAATGTTTTAAGTTCTTCTAAACAGTTGTCTTTTTAACAATATGACGTCACTTCCGTTTCAAATTTTTGTCTGACAAATTGCCAATATCCCCCCAGAGCTAAGACATTTCTATGTCAAACAAAACTATTGAAATTAACCAACTCAATGCTTCCTGGCTAAAAGTATTCTCTTTAAAAATATTCACATCTAAAGGCAACATTTCTCGTCACTGCTTCGTTGGCTTTTCACCAAGACCCGGCGTCTGTAGTCTGTCGGTGACAGAGGCAGGGAGCACAGAGTATACAGTACAGTAATTACATCGCAGACGACAAAGCCTGGAGACATGGGGGCTGTGACGTGATTGTGACGTCGAGACGCATGGGGGTGATAACAAGGAACTCCGGCTTTTTGTCTCGCTTATCAACCAGCGCCGCGCGTCGATGTTTCGACAATTCTCATTGCTCTGCAGTTTTATGTGTCGCACCAGATAAGCGCTGCGTTTGTTCTCGAGTGTGAGATAAGGTGAAGTGTCAGTGACGGGTTTTGTTCTTATTTTGACTTGTTCCGGAGAACTCATGAAGGGGAATATAATTTACGTAAAAACTCTTATCCCTTGTTGTCAATAAAATTCTATTTTCAAACCATAATTTTCTGTACTAGGTGGCTCTATCTTGGTTGTTTTTAAGAAACATCCTTTAACTACCTCCCTACATCCATAACTCCACTGGAAGGAACCAGTTTCAGGGAGTGTACGAGTAGTAACTATTTTGGTAATTTTACTATACAGGATTTTATGTTATCTTGTTCGAAATTACCTAGAGTAATCAACCTAGAATAAAATAAAATCGGAAATATGATAAAATAATTAAAAATTTTGCACTTTTGCATCAAACTCCATAGTGGTATTCTCTACACCGAGCAACTCGTACATAAAATAAGTGTTAATTTCTTTATCACTAGTTTTGTTCTTATGGTGTTTTAAGTTTGAAGAAAGTTCAGTAAAGGTAGATGTTGTAAACAAGACAGTTTGAGGGAGTTTTTGGGACATAATCCTCATCGAAGTCATGTTAACAAAGTAATATTGGTTCTACTTACACAGCTGGTTATTCTTTCTGTTAAATTACTTCAATCACATGTTTCGTAAACTTTTGCTCTTACTTGGTTTTTGAGAGCATATTATTTTATTTTTAATAGGCGCGGCCAGTTTAAAGGAAACAAAAGCCTTTTCTAAAAGTAAAAAGATACCAAGTACTATGTTTGTAGCAATCTTGAACCCAAGTACCCGGCTGGAGTGAGGGATATTCTCATTAATCCACCAAATAATGGGAAAGTATGAAAAACTAAATTCAGTGCTTAGCAAGCGATTGAGTTCCTCTCCAGACCAGACAATCAGACGTTTACTGAGTCAAGAAGAAATGGAAGATCGGACACCTTCACTCCAAGACATCTCCGTACTCTTGCTGGCTCCAATATCTCTAATATTCTTTTGAGGTCCCTCTGGCTAACGCCTTTGCCTCCTGCAGTTCAGGCTACTTTGGCTGCGCATAAATTAGTTGAACTTTACTCACTAGAAGAAATGGCAGATTCAGTAATGGAAGTCAACGTTTTGTATGGCCTGCGATGAGGTCTGATTGTCGCACAATCTTGCATTTACTGCTAAAGGTCCACTCGTCACATCCAGTTGGAACCTTTTACCCCCCATTTTCCAGGTTTGAGCACATGTATACTAATCTAGTCGATCCGCTGCCTGTTTCTAAAGGCCATAGATACTCTTTAACCTGTGTTGATCGCTTTTCACGGTGGCCAGAAGAAGCACCTCTCCAATACATTGAAGCTTAAATTATTAAGTCAATGTGGTATCAAATTGTAGATCTTTTGTAAAACAGCACCTGAAAACGAAATTCAAAAGGTCGATCTTAAAGAAAAACTGGCGGCAGTTCGATGTTCATAAGTGTTTATTTTCAAACCATCATCATCATATTTTTCATGGATCTTTCAACGTCGAGTTTGCATCGTTATTTTTATTTAAAAAATTCCTCTACTTTGACGTAGCACAAACCTATGCTTACCTATTTACTCCCACAGTGACTTAACGTACACAGAAAAGTGGCTTGCTATCACCAGCAATAATATGTCAAATTTGGTAAAGTTATAAAGTCGTCCTAAAACTTAATTGTCACACTGTATGAATCATTTTTCATTTGACTAATAAGAGTTACTGTGTACAAATATTTCCCCCGTAATAGAGAGACTGGGACGATGGCGACGTCCTGTAATCCAGCTACTTGAAGGTCACGAATTGTGGGTAGTTGTGAGCGATGGTCGGTTGGTGTAGTGTTCTCTTGTGTGGATTAACGTCCGCATTATTGAATACTACGTCAATCCGCAAATACCATCCACATAATCAGACCAATTCGTAATTCAGAGGCCGTGGTTCGGATTCCACGTTAAACTGTAGGTCCCTTAGTTGCCATCGGCTGTTGGGCTATTAATTAACAGTCCTGTCTAAGGAAAATGTCAGCCTAAGTCAGTAACAAGACTACAAGATCGCGCCACAATCATCCCACAGTCATTTCTTATTCATACTTGGCTTAAAATACCTACCTGGGTAGGTCGCCATTTCAAATGGTAATCTAAAATTACCGAGCAGGGGTGAAACAATAAAGTGCACACGTGTTAATAATTAGTATTACGATTGACCGGCTAGATTGCGCCACAATCGCACAAAGGCCATACACGGCTTGTAATGCCTTCCAGCTATCTTACCCGGTATTGTTGGTTTCCAGTTATTGGTCCTTCGTTACGAGAGTGTCATTGTGTTCGTATCTCCCTTCGGACCCTACTGCCAATATTTCATCACGTATGGGATTCTGATAATACTCTCTCTGGCGGAACCTCTCAATTCCGTCGTTAAGAAAATTTAAATTTACTAATTAACAAGAAGTTATTGACTCGGATCTCGTTCTTTGTACGAATTGTATGTCTCAATGTTAGTAAGCAAGATGCTTGTTATTATGACTAAATAATAAGAAGGGAAATAAATTCTAAACTTTATTATTTTGTATTCCGTTTCGGTAGTAAAATTCGAGCTTCGTTTTAATTAGAACTCACCAAAACACTTGTCTTTTGCACGTGTAAAAAGGTTTGTAAGAGGGTACCTTTTCTCTTCGGCATGGATTAAATATTCTAAAACATGACAATTTTATTAAGAAAAAATGCTTTATTTGAGGTAAAATACTATTCACGTTAAATTGGTAATTACTAATAGTATTTTACACTGAGCACGATCTGAAAAATTCATAAACACGACAAACAAAATCTACAACATGACAATGTAACACCTGTTAAGTAATATTAGGAAGGATAAGGTATAACGTAATAGAGACAGACATCCGGAGAATCGGTTATTTTTCGCGATTACTTGCCATAGAAACGCCTCTTCTTTATAATATTACAGATAACATTCAATAATGTTTATAGGTTTAAAACCAATGGCCTGTGTAAATAAACTAATATTAATTTTACGTGAAAAAGTCTGTTATTTATCCACGTTCCCAAAATTTCTGTTCAAAAGTAGTTTTCCCACACTCCTTGCACGAAAACCGCAAAATATGCGAATTAATCACCCAGTAACTCGAAAGGTTTTCACTTAAATTTTAAACCAAATTATTCCAAAGCATATTTATCATACAATCAACAAATAAACGTTAAAATTATAATTCTTTTAAAGATTTTCGCACGCACCACCTTAACTTTAGTCCACCTCGACGAATTCAAAGCCGAGTCTCAGAACAAGAGCCACGCTTGCGCAGTCGCTTGACATATGAACCGAACCCAGCTGTATGAGTGTCACATTATTAATCAGCTGATACCTCAAGCTCATTTGTTATTGGTCCGTTGCGAAGGTGGAGGGGGTGGCACGCCGGGGTGTGACTGTAGATGTCAGATTGTAAAGGCACGACTGCAATTCGCCACCAACAAATTTCCTGGAAATCTAGCATCGCTTGTATATGTATGGAGGGATGAGCAAGAAAGAAGAAGAAGGAGTCACGAGGCCTATGTCTATTCGTATTCGTAGTGTTGACGGGAGATCAGATGCCTGTCTGAACTGGGTCTTCGCCCTGGAGACATATGTCAGGTGAATGCGGGGAGATCGAATCTAAAGGTAGGTAGGTAAGTATTATAAAAACACTTACAGTTAAGTCCGCAGTACCTGCGCCTTTTTCACTCACTTCCCAAAATAAAAATGTCAATTTCGTACATCGTACGTAGCACGCTGGCGTGAGTAGAGCGAATGTCATAGAACTTATATTATTCATAGTAATCGAATAATACTTAGTATGCAGGTTTGCTGCAATAAGGGTTGTTTTACATGGTGTGGCTGATCACCAGGTAAAAACATACACAGCTCTTTAACATAAATCCTTCGATGGAAAAAAATCCCGGACAGTGCTTGTTTTAGAGCATACGTTTCTATATTACTCCACACGATACTCAATTCTTTTATTTTTATCAATTTATTTAGTGAAAATTTTGGTGGAAATAGATAAAATATCTACTAATGTGTAATATATTTGTTGTTATGAGCGGTTGTCGGTGGATGTGATGTTCCCTGGTGTGGATTAACGTCTTCACTTTTAGATACTTCGTTTATCCACAAATACCATCGTCACAATTATACCAGTTCATAATTCATTAGCAAATGTGGTTCAGTGGTTGGCTATTGGGTTATTTATTAACAGTCCTGTCTAAGGAACATGTCAGCCTTAGTCAGTAACATGACTACAAGGTCGCACCACAATCATCTTACATTCATTACTCATTCATGCTTGGCCTAAATACCCACCTGGATGGATCATCATTTAAAAAAAGGTTATAGTAAAATGTAAACAACCGTAGAATAAAATCTACCATATAATGTAACACTTTATTTGCTATTTCATCCACACTTTATGTCCGACTAGCCAAAGTACCCGTTCTTCGCACGGGTTAAAAAAAGGCTGAAAGGTGTAGGCTCTACTCATACATTTAAGTTATTGTTAATAAATTCTTCATTGTTTACAAAATTACAAAACACGAGTGTCTACAACATTTCAAAGTAACATCTGTCAAATATTGGGAGAGGATAAGGATTAATGTAATAGAGAAAGTCGTTGGAAAAAACTTAAAATCTACTATTCCACTATTTCAAATAATTCACTAATTTCGATCCAGCAGTTTATCTGAAAAATCAACTTTATTTCTTCTTCTTCCCGAACTGTCAAAATATAGTGCAAACGGATGTTGTCATTAGAAAAAGTAAACATTGAAACCTAGGACGGTCACGGCAGCTCTTTCTTCTTTTTCTTCCCGAACTGTCAAATTTTAGTGTTCACAGCTGTTGACATTCAAGTAATTTTATGTTTTCATTCTCTAAAAATGTAAACATTGAAACTTAGGACGTTCACAGGGCGTATCCCGAGAGGATTTTAAGGGAACTAATATGCCTATGTGTTGCATGAGTTTAAGATCTACCTTTGTGTAAAATTTCAAACTGTTTGGTTCAGTATTTTTTGCGTTTACTTGCCACAACAAACCCACAAACAAACATACAGAAACCACCTCTTCTTTATAATATTATAGATAAAACGATAAAACACAGCCTGAGTGTAATGGTGAATTGGGAATGAGAAATGCATAATGTTTATTAACATCTGATGTTCCAATATAAAATTATATTTAAAATCACCCTACAATCACTAGAGTAGTATGTGTCCAAAGATCAAGCCTGGGCGAAAGTGATAACCAAAAGTAAAGACTGGTCTGGGATGAAGGGTGTTGATGGTGGGGGGGTGGGGGTAGCCGATTGATAAGGCTGGCCAAGTGTAGGATCTTCTGATAAGCCTAATGTGGACCAATGGACTCTCTTATCAGGGATATATCGGGTGCGACAGCAGCGCCGCGCCGAGCATGTGAGCGTTATCGGAGTTACTCTTGGTCCAAACAACATATTACATCTCTAACAAAATATTTACAAATTTATCTTTTTTAAACAGTTAGGCTTATACAGGGTGTCCATGAAAAACGTTTCAGGACTTCGGTGAGTGATTGGGTACATTAAAAGGAAGAAAAAAGTTCCAATGGAGGTATGGCCTAAAACGCTTATTTTCTCAGATATCCGCCATTTTGTATTTTTCACAAAATATTTTTTATTTCAAACATTTTCTAACGGATTATTTTCAAATTTGGTATGTGTTTTACACTAGTAAACTACTATTATTAAAAAAAATAACTAGCATGATTCAAGCTCAAAATTCAAAACCACGCCCATTGTACTTTTTTACTGTTTTCAAAGTATTTTAGTTTTAAAAATTTAAATTGCCGCGATTTTGAATTTTGAGCTTGGATCATGCTAGTTATTTTTTTAATACTAGTAGTTTACTAGTGTAAAACACATACCAAATTTGAAAATAATCCGTTAGAAAATGTTTGAAATAAAAAATAAAAATGGCGGATATATGAGAAAATAAGCGTTTTAGGCCATACCTCCATTGGAACTTTTTCTTTTCCTTTTAATATACCTAATCACTCACCTAAGTCCTGAAAAATTTTTCATGGACATCCTGTTTATCTTACCTTTGTGTTATTTTTAAGTATTTCAGGGTTTGAATTATTTTTAACAGATGTGTGATTAGATTAGATTAGATTATTAAGCCAAGTATGAATGAGCATTGAGTGTAAGATGATTGTGGCGCGATCTTGTAGTCTTGTTACTGACTAAGGCTGACATGTAACAGATATTACCCATGTTCAGGGTAATTTAACATCTATTGTATTACGTTGGCTTCAAAATCGTGTCATTTTATTGAATGCAAATAATGAAGCGTATCGCAGATATTATACATTTTGTTCGTTCTAACTGTTGAAACCAGTTGCTGTTAAACGTAACTTTATCATTAAGAAGAGTCAAAGTAAAAAATAAAAAATACAAATTAAGTTCAAAAGCACCGTGGGCTCTATGCTATAAAATAATTCGCTTTAATTTAAACTGTAATTAATAATTTAAACTAAGTAGCTGTAAATGAGAATTTGATTGGGATATTTTCCACCACAATTAGTAAAAACAAAGTGTCAGAACGTTTCGAAATCAGGAATCTCATCCCGTCCTCAGGTGAGTTGGGATTCAAAACATGACAAGATTAATACATAATCCGGACTAAGCCAGTAAAAAGCTGAATATAAAACAAAGAGTTAAACTAGCTGGTGAGAGATAAACTAGATTAGGGGAAGAGGACCTAAAAATTACAGTCAAAACTGATTTCTCAGATTTAACGTGCTTTAAATGTAGTGTAATCGATTAAAATACCTCGATATAAGACAGCTCGAAACAACGCTTATCGCCGCTTTACACAATCTGGGCACGATTTTCGATAATTAATTATGAAACTAAATAAATAGTGTAATAGGAAACTACGGATATAAATAAAACGGAGTCCGATATCCTCGGTATAATGACAGGTTTATTGACGGCGGTATTCGTGCATGACCCCCCCTCCTACTCCACACAACCCTCCCCCACGAGGTCTGTTTACTGTCCGTGACGTCATCGAGACGTTCTCCAGAGGTCCTTGAGTCTCGGCCTTATCGTAGGCATTAACTGAAACTCTGGATAAATCACTATCTCCATTACTGTGGAGTCAAACGCGCCGAATATGCCGTCTCGCTCTGGGCCTACAACTTCTGAACGCGTACCGCACTGAGTAATATCCCAACTTAAGTTCTGAACGCGTACAGTACTGAGTAATATCCCAACTTAAGTTCTGAACGCGTACAGTACTGAGTAATATCCCAACTTAAGTTCTGAACGCGTACCGTACTGAGTAATATCCCAACTTAAGTTCTGAACGCGTACAGTACTGAGTAATATCCCAACTTAAGTTCTGAACGCGTACCGTACTGAGTAATATCCCAACTTAAGTTCTGAACGCGTACCGTACTGAGTAATATCCCAACTTAAGTTCTGAACGCGTACCGTACTGAGTAATATCCCAACTTAAGTTCTGAACGCGTACCGTACTGAGTAATATCCCAACTTAAGTTCTGAACGCGTACCGTACTGAGTAATATCCCAACTTAAGTTCTGAACGCGTACCGTACTGAGTAATATCCCAACTTAAGTTCTGAACGCGTACCGTACTGAGTAATATCCCAACTTAAGTTCTGAACGCGTACCGTACTGAGTAATATCCCAACTTAAGTTCTGAACGCGTACCGTACTGAGTAATATCCCAACTTAAGTTCTGAACGCGTACCGTACTGAGTAATATCCCAACTTAAGTTCTGAACGCGTACCGTACTGAGTAATATCCCAACTTAAGTTCTGAACGCGTACCGTACTGAGTAATATCCCAACTTAAGTTCTGAACGCGTACCGTACTGAGTAATATCCCAACTTAAGTTCTGAACGCGTAGTGTACTGATTAATTTCCCAACTTAATAACTTAACTTGTGCGGACGTTAACTCACACACCGACCATCGCTTACAACTATCCATAATTCGTGACCTCCAAGTAGCTGGATTACAGGACGTCGCCACCGTAAAGCACACACAAATGGATAAAGACGTTTGAAGTTTTATAAGAAGCGATTGGCCTATACGTAGTGTATCGAATAAGAAAATTCATTAACTAAGTTAAGATTGATGGAGCTATCACGTGACAAGCTGTTTCCCGCCATAACGCGAGGCCAATTCAGACCAGCTGTTAGTACTTTGCTCCTGTTGCACAGTTGTAACACCTATATACATAAATAGGATTAGAGTTTTGTCTACACATTTCTTGGAACTACGATATTTTTGTTTTTACGTTTCATAATCTTGAGTTCAAGATTATTTTCCTTTTCAACACCTTTTGGAGAAGGTTTTTGTCTATATTAGACTAAACCACGCACTAATAAAATAAAATAACGAGCTCAAAAGTGTTGTGTAAAGGTTTTACATAATGTGTTGTATAAAAGTGATTTGAATAATATAAATAACTAAGAGGTATAAAATTAAAATCAATACTAATTTGTTTACATTGATTTTAAACTCATTTCAAAAATTAGAACAAATTTTTACAATGATAGTAAATTTTCTACCACAACCTGATATATCAAAATGTAAATTAGTGATAAATAATTAAACTCACAATTAATGATATCTTTGTATTTATTTGTTTAAGATTTTTGTATACTGCTTCTTGAGACTGTACAATATCGCACAAAACGGGCATCCTAGTCGCAAATAAAGATAGGGTTAAGCGGTTTTGGATAAAAATAGATGGAAGCGAAAAGAGGAGATAAGAAACTCGGAGGAGAAAGAGGGCGATTTCAAGATGGGAGCATTCAGCTGGAGATTTGGCAGTTCGCATCGAGATAATGACGCAATAAATAAGGAGCTCTTATCAGCAGCCCTGCGAGATTAGCATGAAAGGAAGGTGGAGTGAGAGGGAGGGGGTGCGGGCAACTGATAACAGATAACAGACCTGGCTGAGGCTTATCTCTGATTATCCCGCGTCCACTCAATTACGTTCTCTCTCTCACTCTCTCCATCTCTCTTCCTCCTCCACTCCCCTAGCTTCTCCACCAGATCATATCGGCTTCAATTTAATAGTAGCATTGGAATCCTGAAGTTAGTCCTAATCCTGAGAAATGTATATAATACAACTTGCAGCATACTTTTAATACCCAGGTAGGCTTAGTAACGTTGAAATTTATCCCCAACATTACAAAACGCCGCTGTTTATTGGTGACCTACCCAGGTAGGTATTTTACGCCAAGTATAAATAAGAAATGATGTGGGGGGTGGCGATTTGTAGGATGGAAAATATGTAACAGGTCTCCACCAGATTGTATTGAATTTTACTATAAAAGAATAAGACAGCTGTTTAGATGAAGTGAAAACATTACCTAGACATCCTAACCTATTTCCCACAGGAAAGTAAATATAAACATTTTATAAACATTTTTTCAGTGTTTTTAACCATTTTAGTATTATATGCTGCATATCATTGGAGAGAGGAAATTTCGGGGAACAAAAATATAGTGGAAGCTTAAAAACGCAAAAAGAATTTCGACCAAATTCGGGTGCCTTATCTATCAATAACTTAAGCTAACTCAAGCACTTAACGAATTTAATGATAAATTAGATTAGATTAGATTATTGAATGGCGACCATACCACAAGGTAGGTATTTTAGGCCAAGTACGAATGAGAAACAAGTTTAGGATGATTGTGACACGATCTTGTAGCCTTGTTTTTGACTAAGGCTGACATGTTCCTTAGACAGGACTGTTAATTAATAACCCAACAGCCAATAGCATCTAAGGGACCTACAGTTTATTGTGGAATCCTAACCACCGTCTCTGTTTTTTAGAACTGGTCTTTTTATGAGGATGGTCTTTTGCGGATTAACGTCGTATTCAATAGTGCGTACTTTAATCCACACAAGAGAACAATACACACACCGACCATCGCTAACCATCCACAATTCGTGACCTCCAAGTAGCTGGATTGCAGGACCACGCCAAAGTCCCAGTGATATTATTACATAGATTTTCAATACGTAGGCTTAGAATCTTCTTTTGTCATGCTGTTACTACAGACTTTTTAGTCTAATTTCGAATATCTCTGTCGAACAGTTAGTTATGATATTATAATTTTAATTTTAATAATTATTTCTATAAGGAAAACTTCTGTCATGGCGCTATTATGCAGTGCGTAACTGTCTTAAATAATGGGATTTGAGTTTGAGTTTAAAGCAGATAGACAATCAAAGAATTCCTTGAAACCGGAACGTCGCTCAATGACAGCAACAAGTCCGCCACTGCCACCGTCACCTCGTCTACCATCGTCTACCTCGCCTCAGGTGAGTCTCTCTTCGCGGTCGCGGACGCTCTTATCTCTTATCTCTAACTTCCGCCGGAAGACGTCTTATCAGACGGACTCAGATCCCTCTACGATTGCGCTATTGTTTATCTCTCCTACACGGTTTGTAACTAGTTATTCATTCCGTCTGTGTTTCTTGCTATTAATAGCCCCCTTGATCGCTCCTGCATTGTTACGATTTAAAACTCTCATGTCTGTTAGATTAGATTAGACCATCGTTAGACGAACCAAGAAAAAGAGGTTGTCAGGAAAGGGTTCAGAAAATTCTAGTGCAATGTCCAATCAAACTAATTTAAGTCATTGCTAAATGTATAAGGAATTTTGAAAATATACCTGGTTAAACCCGAAAAGTTGTTCACTATAGTATAGTGTTTAGATTCACTGAAATTAATTAATTTTCAAGCATTATATTTCATTAATATATTCCAATGCTATGTCCACTATAAAACATGTACATATACTCAACTTATAAAAATAATAATTAGTCTTTGAAAATTATATTCACATGGATATGTCTTAGCTTTGGTGGGCTGTTGGCGATTTTTAAGATGGGACATACGTAACAGGTTTCAATAGAAACCACCAGAACTATTGTATTGAATTTTTAATATAGCAGAATAAGAACAGCTGTTTAGATGGAGTGTAAACATTACCTTTTGACATATCCATGATCTAACTTATTTCACACAGGGAAGTGAATATAAACATTCAATTTTATTCTTTCAGTACTTATACAATTCCTCCAATATTTTAATAGGAAAACAATATGTTTTTAATTCATAGATTGTTAGACGTTATATTAAACATGCTTAGTTACACATTTTATTATTTTTTATTATAGTTTGGTTGAAAATATTGATAAGGGAACGATAAGATGTTTTAAAAAAACAACATCCAGTTTTCTTCATTTATGTTTTGATTATTTGAACTAACAGGAATCAACATCTCAAGATACATAAAATCCTAATATAAAAATGTAATTGATCGACTAAAAACCTGTGACATAACAGTCTAAAATGTTTGATCGACTTTTAAAAATATACATCGTGAATTGTGTGTGGGCAGTGGACGTAGGACAGGAGATAAGGTGAGGGAGGGTCAGCACTGATAACAGCGTAGATAAGGTATTGGTGACTCGGTGGCAAGCCTTGGCCGAACGTATCGGTGTTCCGGTGTGGCGCTTCCTACAACGGTCGGTATTGAAGATCACTGTACAACAGTGCAACCATAGTGTCGGTAATGTAGATTGCAGACTAATTCCTATGTCACTGACTTACAAAATACGTCTATATTGTAGATCAGCGTTCGGCTCATTTACCTACAATTTTTGTCTTCAACACGTCGTTGGCTCATCAAATGCGTCGATATTATGTAGATTGATCATATAACTATAATATAATTAGTTATATGGTAGATTTTAAACTGTGGTAATTTACGCTATCTGCTAAAAGACCCATAATAGTAAAGCATTATGATTTTGCGATCACACTTTTTATGTTGTTCATGTTTCACATTTGTATTTGCATAAGGGCTCAATCACGTTTAAATAAAAATAGATACGTATTATATATGTATATACAACTAAAATTTACTATAAGAGTGTAAGATGATTATGGCGCGATCTTGTAGTCTTGTTGCTGACTAAAGCTAACATGGTCCTTAGACAGGACTGTTAATTAGCCCAACAGCCAATGACATCTATGGGACCCACAGTTTGACGTGGGATCTGAACCACTTTTGCCTCTAAATTAACTGGTCTATGAGGATTGTCTTTGCGGATGAACGTAGTATTCAATAGTGCGGACGTTAATCCACACGAGAGAATATGCCATCCACCGACCATCATTCACAGCTATCCATCGTGAACTCCAAGAAGCTAGAATACAGGATACTACCGTCCCAGTCTGTAATAAATAATCTTTAACTAAACCAATCAAACGTAACCTAACCTAACCTAATTAGTTAATCTAATAACATGTCGTCTTAAGGTTACCAGTTTAGCGTTACCGGTCCCTAAATCAGGGACCATTATTTAACTAAACGTTAAAAACACTATGGAATATGGTTTTGCAAAACCATATTATAAATACATAACATAAATAGTATGTTATCGGGACGGTGGCGATGTCCTGTAATCCAACTACTTGGAGGTCACGAATTGTGGATGGTTGTGAGTGATGGTCGGTGGATGTAGTGTTCTCTTGTGTGGATTAACGTCCGCATTATTGAATACTACGTTAATCCACAAATATCATCCTCATATTTAGACCAATTCGTAATTCAAAGGTCGTGGTTTGGATTCCACGTTAAACTGTAGGTCCCTTAGTTGGCATATACATTTGCCATACATCAGCCTTAGTCAGTAACAAGACTATAAGATCGCACCACACTCATCTTACACTCAATCCTCATTTATACTTGGCTTAAAATACCTACCTTTTGGTATGATACAAACTATAAATATTGAATGAAATAAAAATGTTAAGGTAAAAATACGTATTTTCATAAGATATTTAATAATTTAAGATGTTTTTCGCAACGATTAATTTATTTTTCCGCATAGAAAGGAACATTAATCATAGCATTAAGTGTAGACCCACATTCGCCAATGTTAACGTCGCAGTTGCAAAAGCGATAAAGGAAGATAAGGAAGATAAGGCGCCCCCATATCGCCGCCCCCACCTTGATAGTTGGTGATAACGGTGCAGCACGACAGAGCAGGTAATGGCCCGCTTGTACTGATAACAGCACGTGGATAGTCCGATAGACTGGAATGTTGGTGCCTCTTGTTCTATATTTTCACTATTTAATTTAAATTGTATCAGGGAACTAATGGACTTTTCAATATTAGATTAGATAAGATAGTTGAAATGGCAACCGTACCACAAGGTAGGTATTTTAAGCCAAGTAGGAATGGGAAATGAGTGTAGGATGATTGTGGCGCGATCTTATAATCTTGTTACTGACTAAGGCTGACATGTTCCTTAGACATGACTTTTAATTAATAGGCTAACAGCCAATGGCATATATAAGGGACCTACAGTTTAACATGGGGTTCAAACCACTGCCTCAGAATTACGAATTTCTAAATTATTCTATATTTTATAGTATTCAATATTGCACGTTAATCTTACACAAGAGAACAATACACTACAAGCATCGTATATTTCATTTAATAAACGAAATTAGGGAACTAACACATATTTTCTGCCATTAAAAGTGAACACAATAATAAACCTTTTAACATTACACAGTTAATTTCTTACTAACATAACATTTTAAAATCTTATGATTCAATAATCTACAAAAAATGAAAATTGTTATAAAATTAAAATAACTTTAGAAGTATAGAAACGCTACGCGTTTTTGAGATTTTTTGGAAATGTGACGTTAATAATGTTTTTACTAAAAACGTTAAAAAATACGAAAAATTTACTTTTATAAATAGAATACGTTTTAAACTTTTTCCTTTGCAATTACAATTTATACAAAGACATATATTTATTACGTTCGTTATTTTGATTGTAGCAATATGTGGGTACACTACATGTCGAGATCGAGTAGCATTGTATCGTGTATAGCTAAATATTTTAATCAAATTTGTGAGAACTAGCATCACAACAAATATTGCCCCATCACTAAAATAAGATAAAATGTTCTGTAGCAATGTTGTTTTGGCTTAAGACATAAAGCCCTGTCCTGACATCTACCGTCAAAACAAGTCATTTACAAACTGATAACAGTAAAAGGGTTCAACTTTGATGCTTTAATATCTTTCAATAAAATGACGACCTACCCAGGTAGGTAGGTATTTTAAGTCAAGTTTGATAGTAAGATTTTTGTGGCACTATCTTGTAATCGTGTTACCATGTTCATTAGACAGAACTGTTAATTAATGATCCAACAGCAAATGGTATCTTAACACGTTTACCACGGCATGGGCCTTATTTAACACATATCGATTTTTTTAAATGACGTTGTGGTCCTTCTGAGGCCCACGAACAGCTTTAGCTAAGTGGGCCTATAAGACCAAGTTTGTATTGAGTTACTATGAATATTGTAGCGTTCTTGGAAAAATATGATCAGATGATAAGTTGCGTAAGGCTACTTGGAGGTTCTCTTGTGTGGATTAACGTCCGCACTATTGAATACTACGTTAATCCACAAAGACCATCCTTATAATTAGACCAGTTCGTAATTCAGAGGCAGTGGTTTGGACTCCACGTGAAACTGTAGGTCCCATAGTTGCCATTGTCTGTTGGGCTAGTAATTAACAGTCCTGTCTAAGGAACATGTCAGCCTTAGTCAGTAACAAGACTACAAGATCACGCCACAATCACCTTACACTCATTTCTCATTTATATTTGGCTAAAATACCTACTTTGTAGTACGGTCCCTATTTCAATAATCTAATCTATTCCACAGCAAATGAGAATTGTCTATAATTGTAACGTACAAATGTACAAAGTTGTTTAACTATAATACATATAAGAAAGTGATTTTTTTGAAGATAAAAAGTGTTGACACATTGCTTAGCTCATAATGACAATGATTTTGCAATTATAATCCAATATTTTAACCTGTATTTTTTAAATATTGGAAAATTACGATCGTGGAGAACGTGTTTTAAAGATTAGATTACCATTTGAGATGGCGACCAACCATTTTAAGCCAAGTATGAAGGAGGATTGAGTGTAAGATGATTATAGCGCGATCTTGAAGTCTTGTTACTGACTAAGGCTGACATGTTCCTTAGACATGACTATAAATTAATAGCCCAACAGTCAATGGCATATAAGAGACCCACTGAATTATAACTGGTCTAATTATGAGGATGGTCTTTGCGGATTAACGTAGTATTCAATTGTGTGGACGTTAACCCACACAAGAGAACACTACACCCACCGACCATCTCTCACAACTATCCACAATTCGTGACCTCCAAGTAGCTGGATTACAGGACGACATTCCCTACAGTTTAACGTGGGATTGGATATTTAATAGTGCGGAAAATAATCCACACCATTGAATATCACATTCACCAAGCTATTAACTATCCACAGTTATTCTTAAACTACAAGTAACAGCAATACCTACCCAGCATTGCGCGATATATTGTAATGGTCGTATTGGAATTAACAATTATTTTCATTACTCTTATTGTAGATGTTTGGAGATGCAGCTAGCCGGAAGATTACCATGGTGTTATCAGGGGTGAAAGTCGAAGTGGTGATAAGATGCCCTCTATCTCTCTTATCAGTGTTGTGTAATCGTTGGTCACTTTACCACCGAAATCACGGAAACACAAACTCGTCTTTGGGTTGCCCAAAGATTCAATATAAATCTAATAGTAATATATGAAAAGTTTGATCGATATCTGTCAATAAATAAGAGCGTGTCTGCCTATTATTCATAATAGTAGCAGTAAGCCCGTCCTTTGTACGGGTTGTAGGATTCAGTAAAAAAGGATTATCATACCAAAATGTAAACCTGAACAAATCAGTACAAAGAAAATAAATACACACCTAGCTTTATTATTTAGCATTAATTTTCAATTAAATAAATTAGAACATTTATACCATTATTAGAATTAGTTATACGTTAATATAACTTTTTAATATAGTATGATTTCGAAATGGGTTTAAAATCAATGACCAATATAAACTACCTAATATTGATTTTAATTTGAAAGCTGTATGTTTTTCATTCTTTTAAATCATCATACTACAAAGACGGCTGATTATTACCAGTTTTAAAATGCCCGTTATTTACTTTTCAAGAGGTCGCGGACATTTTTAAGCTTTGAAAACCCTTCTCTGGAATGTAGAGAATGCATGAAATAAGTTTCATTGTTATCAGTTTTCTCGGTTTTTTTCGTAGAAGACGGCGTAAAATTCCTCCTGAGGCGTCACAGACAGACACAAATTGAGATAAACCTTGTTTTGACTTCTCTAACGCACGAAACGTAAATATAACTAAACAATTAATAACTCTGAGCAATTTACAGACAAAACTCTAATTTTATTTATTGGTACCTAACCAACATGATGTTAACCTTAATGAAATGCATTGAACATAAAAGGTGTTCATTAAAGTGTTAGTTAACTGGAAGTCATAAAAGCTATAATGAGGCAGTGTTTTTTTATATTTATTTTATCTTAAAATGAATCAGATGGTACAAAGACTGCATTATCACTGTATGTGACAAACATGGTTATCTCCTTTATCAGTCTTAACTCGGTCAATATCTGAAGCTAATGCGGAATAGACTTCGTTGTATTTACGAAGATGTTTTTGAATGATTCATATTTTCCTCCTCACTACTTTTCCTGAAATTTTAATTACTGTCTCTACAAAGAAGAATACATATAACGGGTGTAGTCTTGTCCACTGAGATTGTGGTTTTGACTCGCTTGGCAGGTGAGGATGACCAGGATACCAATTAAACCAACTTCAGAGCAATGATTTTATGTTTTACTCTTACGGAAACATGAAATACGAAATAATATCTACATAAAACAATAAAGTGTAATATATACCCATAAAACAATGGATTAATTGAGGCCTCCTTCTACTTATTTATTACTAACAATATATAAATATAATTTTAATATACATGTAAACATTTCACTATGTATAAAAAGGTCCATCAAATATACAGCAATGTAAAATAGATTCACATAAAAATTGAATTTGAATAAATTGTTTTGAATGAATTGATTAATCTTCTGTATTATTTATTTACTCCAATTTTTTAACGGGAAAGTATTATATCTGTTACAAAAAAGTTTGTATTTACTTCCCTGTGTGAAATAGATTAAATCGTGGATATGTCTAAAGGAAATGTTTTCACTTTATCTAAACAGCTGTTCTCATTCTTTTATATTAAAAATTCAATACAATAGCTCTGGTAGTTTCTATGGAAACCTGTTACAAATTTTCATCTTACAAATCGCCAACACCCTCCTGAGAACTAAGACATAGCCATGTCAAAACACGCGCGTATTGTACTAAAATTTGTACACTGTACACATATTTGTACACATATTGCAGAATGTATAAAAACATTAAATCTAAATATATAAAACAAAGTTGTGTTAGTTACACGCATTATAACTCGAGGACGGCTGGACCGATTTTAATGATCTTTGATTTTTTGGATTCGTCTCTGCTCCGGTCATGCTTTAGGCATATTCAGTTTCCATAAATTCGATTACTTTTCATGTTATAGCGTTTTAAATTTCTAATTTTAACCTTATGGGGAATAAGTTTGTTTACAAATTTTCTAAAATCAAAACCTTTGATTTCTTAAAACAGCTGTTGGTTTACTCTCCGTTAGCAATATGCTTTACTATCCAATGCCATATGAATCATTCATTAATGTAAAACTATGAAGTAAATATGTGCTGTACAAAATGAACAGCATTATTCACCACGTTAATAGGTTACGGTTTTTGGGAATTATGTACTGTATTTATATTTTTTTATTTTCTGTATGAATAAAAGTCACGTGTTTATATGTTTGCCAAATAAAATAATTACAATGTTTATACATATTAGGTTTATTATAATAATCAGCTGTTGAATATTTAAAGCTTTCACAACGAAGCTGCAATGCTATTTGACTTCAGAACATGGCCAATCTTAAAGTTAACATGTATTTTCTGTTAGGCGTTACGAAGTTCGCCGGGTCAGCTAGTATTTTAATATTGGATTTTTCTGAAAAAATTTAAAGTTGCTAATGCAACCATGATAGAAAATAACATGTAAAACGAGGTCACACACAGTATGCTGGCGTGATTAGAGCGAATTTCATGAAAGTTTTAATTCCCATCATAGTAAACTAATAATACTGATTATGCAGGTTTGCTGTAATAAGGGCTGTCTTACATGTTAATGTACTTATAGTAGGTAGTTCACTAAGTATAACACATAGGAAATGTTACCAAATTATGACAATAAAGCAATTTGTATATTCTCCATAAAAATTACATGGACAACGAATACGTAGATTTGCTACCATGAGATACTTTAATTTGGGGTTTTTATGGCTGTATTGATCAACTTTATTTAGATGGACCTGCGTACCAAAGTTTGGAAGAATATTTAAGTAAATAGTGAGTTATTTATCTTAGCTATTCTCCAATAGATTAGCATTACACTGGGTTTACCATTTTAAATATCTCTGTAATCAATGACCTAGAGTCGCAATATCAGACTCTGTAGATTTTTTCAAAAATTATACATAAATAAATTGAAAACCCCATTTATGGGACACAGACCCCCCCAAAAACGGTTTAGTTCATGTAGTCCGATTGCGTTGCCTAACAAACTCGTTCAAGATATTATAGAAAGGGACAACTCCAAGGCTTTTATAATAATCAGACAATAATTGTGGAAGTAATACATGGACACGTATGAAATAAATTTTGAATGACCCCCAAAACGTGTTCAAGGGGTTGAGTTATAAACTTCTATCATGGTCCCGGGCTTAACTGTCGTGGTCATGTGAATAGCTCTCTTAGCACAGGACTGGGATGGTGGCGACATCCTGTAATCCAGCTACTTGAAGGTCACGGATTGTGGATAGTTGTGAGCGATGCTCATTGGGTGTAGTGTTCTCTTGTATAGATTAACGTCCGCACTATTGAATACCACGTTAATCCGCAGAGACCATCCTCATAATTAGACCAATTCGTAATTCAGAGGCTGTGGTTCGGATTCCACTTTAAACTGTAGGTCTATTAGTTGCCATCGGCTGTTGGGATATTAATAATTAACAGTCCTGTCTAAGGAACATGTCAGCCTTAGTCAGTAACAAGACTACAAGATCGTGCCACAATCATCTTATACTCAATCCTCATTCATACTTGGCTTAAAATACCTACATTGTGTATGGTTGCCATTTCCATGATCTAATCTAATCTAATATACTAGAGTGCAATTATTTGTTTCTCTCTATAAACCCCTTTTTATTTCGCATTCTCAAACAGGATTCTTCGAACCGTTGTTTTACTCTAGCCCTCCGAGAGTGGTTGCGTCAACCGGATCACAGGTAGCAGCACATGTCCTCGTGTGGCCGGATTGTCAGCCGTGAGCACCGGATTAATGTCACCGGATGAAAGTGTTTCCATCTCCAACACAAACACTAACGCCTTGCTCTCTCTTCCATCTCAGCTTTCTCACTTCATCTAATCTTTTATCTAACTACTATCCAATGTTTGTAATTTGTACTAGCCAAAGTATCCGTTCTTCGCACGGGTGAAAAGGCTTAGGGGTGTACTTATACATTTAAATTGTTTTCAAAATGACAAAACACGAGTATCTACAGCATGACACAGTTACACCTGTTAAGTAATATTGGGAAAGGTTAAGGATTGGAGGCAGGCATCGGGAGAAAACTTAAAAACTACCATTCCACTATTTCGATTTAATAATTCGATCACTAATTTCGATCCAGCAGTTTATCTGTAAAAATTAACTTTTCCGAATTGTCAAATTTTGTCATAATTGTCAAGCCCGAGGGGAGTATAAAGAAATGAATATGCCAATGAGTTGCAAGAGTTTAATATCTATCTACCTTTGTGTAAAATTGTAAAACCGTTCGGTTCAGTATTTTCACGTTTACTAGCCACAACAAACCAACAAACAAACGTACAAACATACAGAAACCACCCCTTCTTTATAATATTATAAGTGGATGGATTTCTTATACGTGTTCATACTTTTCACTATTTTGATAGGTTTCAACAAAATAGCGACCACTCCGGTAGGTAATTTTAAGCCAAGTATAAATGAGAAATCAGTTTAAGATGATTGTAGCGCGATCTTGTTGTCATTTCAACTATTCTTTATATAAATGATACCTTTAAGACAACACTTTGATACCTTTCAACAATCCAATAGTTACAAACTCAGGTAGTCATTTTTAAGCCTAGTATAATTAAGAAATGAGTTAAATATTTGGCACTTTTTTGTAGTCCTGTTACTGACAAGGCTAACATATTCCTTTTGAGAGGATTAATTAATAGCCCAATAGCCGATCACACCTAAGAGTCCTGCAGTTTAACGTTGAATTCGGTCCACAATGATTTTGCCTCTGAGCTTCGAACGTTTAATTATGAGTATGATCTTTCCAGATGAAAAACTGATCAGACGTTAATCCACACCTAAAATGGGTTTCGGTAGTTTCATCGATAACTATCTATTTCATGAGATAAAATTGATTTTACAAAATATCCTTAGAGATTTCCATACGTTGTTATCATACGGAACTCAGTTTTATCACTCGGTTCAAGGTATCAGGTTCAAATAGATAAACTCCCTCATAAATTAATTTAAATATTTTTCAAAAACGATACATTTCATAATCAATATATAGACGATGGGTCGAACATTATTAATTCAAACACCATGTTAAACATTTATTTTAAAATAGAAAGTTATTTGTGATGACATTTTTCATAAATAAAATTCAAATATATTTTGTGAACATATATAACTTTTTGACATGGATATGTCTTAGCTCTGGGGGCTATAGTAATTGGCGTTGTATTGGTTTAGTGATTTTTAAGATGGAAAACGTGTAACAGGTTTCTATAGAAACTACCAGAACTATTGTTTTGAATTTTAAATATAAAAGAATAAGAACAGCTGTTTTGATGAACTTAAAACATTCCCTTTAGACATATCCATGATCTAACCTATTTCCCACAGGAAAGTAAATACAAACATTTTTTCAGACGAGTAATAACATAGAAATAATTTCTTCTGATTAAATTTCTTCTCATTATTGTAATACGTGAATCAGCGTTATCGTCTCGGTTTTATAGTTTTGCATCAGAAGATTTCATAAAATAAGGATATCCAAAATAATGCATGTCGTTCAAAGTTCTTCCATCCACCAAAGTTTATTAGTGAATTTCCTATGGAAATTTGAGCTATTCGTTTGACCCTCATAGTGATAGTTAAACCCCAAAAAAATCAAAAGGTTTTGATTATAGACCACCCGCATGTCTGTAAGACTAATGGTTTATGATTTATGGACTTTTAAACGTATTTGTTATTTTATACACATATTTACATACTTCCATAGACATTTATGGACTAAACTATGAATTTGTAAAATAGTTTAACTATCGCCAATAAAATCTGCTCAAAAATCTCAACTTAAATTAACATTTTGAATCATTAGTCTACAATTATCAGTCATAGGTAAAATTTAAATTTACTGACCGTGGTAAACGCAATACGCTGTCTGAGGATAATCTTATAAATCAAATTCTTCCTTATTTCCTAATCGTTATTCACGAAACTTTGTATGCAGTTTAAGGCCACATCACCCAACAAACCCCGCTCAAAAACATTTTAAAATTATTTTAACTTATTTTCCCTTGTTAGTTAAAACTATGTATAGTTATTTTTGAAACAAGAAATTTTTAAATAAACATTAAAGAATATGATAGTTTTTCAGTGTTTAATTTATTTAAAAAGTATGTGTAACACTGTGTATGGCACAGTTTATTTTTGTATTTCATTTCGCTGATGCAATATGGATACACGGGAGTAGTGCGGGTTGCCTACCACGCCTGTAACTCTCCACCAATACAGCCATGTTATCTGGGTACGCGTATACATAGTAGCGCTAATATACATTTTTAACCTAAATAACTATATGCAATAAAAAAAGTCTAATATTGCTTAAAACTGGAATTTTAATAAAGAGCTTCTCATTTTATTTCCATAGTGCGTAGGTCAGTTTAAAAACAAAAAACGTCCCAAAAATGTAGAATAGTAAAAATAATTTTTAAAATGTGGGTGCTCTCGTTTTTTATTTGAAAAGGTAACAAAAAACCTCGTTTATCGTAACAGAAAGTAGCCTGTTTTGGCTTTTGGGATTATTTTTGGGGTTGTAAAACGTATAAATAATTAAAAACAACATCCAAGCAATGTACAGACAAAACCCTAATTTTATTTTTTAAGATAATAAAACATTTTTGAAATACGTTGTAATTTCAGAATAGTTTCACACAAATAATAGATAAAATTTTTACGTAAAATTTAAATTTACTGACCGTGGTAAACGCAATACGCTGTCTGAGGATAATCTTATTTAATCAAATTCTTCCTTATTTCCTAATCGTTATTCACGAAACTTTGTATGCAGTTTAAGGCCACATCACCCAACAAACCCCGCTCAAAAACCTTTAGTATTACGTGCAATAAGAGGGGGGTTATGTTTCCAAAAATTTTACAAATTATTTTAACTTGTTTTCCCTTGTTAGTTAAAAAATTGTATAGTTTTTTTTGAAACAAGAAATTTTTAAATAAACATTGAAGAATATGATAGTTTTTCAGTGTTTAATTTATTTAAAAAATATGTGTAACACTGTGTATGGCACAGTTTATTTTTGTATTTCATTTCGCTGATGCAATATGGATACACGGGAGTAGTGCGGGTTGCCTACCACGCCTGTAACTCTCCACCAATACAGCCATGCTATCTGGGTACGCGTATACATAGTAGCGCTAATACATTTTTAACCTAAATAACTATATGCAATAAAAAAAGGCTAATATTGCTTAAAACTGGAATTTTAATAAAGAGCTTCTCATTTTATTTCCATAGTGCGTAGGTCAGTTTAAAAACAAAAAACGTCCCAAAAATGTAGAATAGTAAAAATAATTTTTAAAATGTGGGTGCTCTCGTTTTTATTTGAAAAGGTAACAAAAAACCTCGTTTATCGTAACAGAAAGTAGCCTGTTTTGGCTTTTGGGATTATTTTTGGGGTTGTAAAACGTATAAATAATTAAAAACAACATCCAAGCAATGTACAGACAAAACTCTAATTTTATTTTTTAAGATAATAAAACATTTTTGATTTGTACAACGTATTTCAGAATAGTTTCACACAAATAATAGATAAAATTTTGAACGCGCAAATTAGTCCAACGAAATTAATGCGAATTATTAAATCATAAATCATCAACAGAGATTTTATTGGTAAAAATACAACCAATGAACTGTCGAAAGAATTTAGTGTAAGGGTATACAAAAATAAGGGATAGGTAATTATCGATGATTAAACAATCGATAAAACAATTCGTGGCAACACATATTGACAGTAAGCCAACCGATAATCCGGTAAATTCATAATCGGTATGTCGGCAAGAGACAGTTTACACTGAATAGACATTATAGATGTTTTCAACACAATAGTAGCTACACTACCTTATTCGTTTTGTTAGTAATTTTGATTTCTTTCAATCAATATTTATTATTATCTTACCATTTAGCTATCTTAAGGGGACCCAGTAGTCCCTATCTTGTCCATGTAAATGTCAGTTTTCAGGTACACCTATCTCAAAATTAAAAAAGATATTTTAATTATTGTTCACTTTATTTGTCTGTTAGTATCTAAAAATATTTTCTACTGCTTTATTTTGAATATTTTTATGTAATTTTTTTCAAAAGTACTAAAAATTAAAAATTATTCAGTTTAAATGTTTTAATTAATATTTTATCAGGGTTACATGAATGAAAAATCAAGGAACATGAGAAAACAACTTCAATAAATTCTGATCACTAGTTAAGGAGATAATGGTACCCAAAGTTGAAAACTCCATATTTTCGGGAACATATTAAAAGGTCATGCCCTTGAGCCACATCTCATCAATGTACTTCCAAAGTTTTACATTGATACTTTGATAATTAACGCCACTACAGACGCCAAAGTGAAGGTATGTTCCGCCAGAATTTAACATTTGCCCTTAAGGGACTAAAATTCAAGATGGCTACCACTGATGCAGACTCTTAATTCACAATTTTCTTATCCAACCTAAACCCAAACAAACCCTAACTGTAACACGGCTTTTTATAGGAAAGATATACAACAGCTGATTATTATAATGAACTTAATATGTATAAACATTGTATAACAACCGTTAACTATTTACGTGGTGAATAAAGCTGTTCATTTTCTGCAGCACGAATTTACTTAATAGTTTTAAATTATGAATGATTCAGATGGTATTGGATAGTAAAGCATATTGCTGATGAAAAGTAAACCAACAGGTGTAGCTTAAGAAATGAAATGTTTTGATTGTAGAGAATTTGTAAACAAACTTACTCCCCACAAGGTTAGTAATATATAGTGTTAAGTAATATTGGGAAATGAATAACGTAATAGAGGCAGGAATCGAGAGAAAAATGAAAATCTACCATTTTCGGCAATACTAATTTCGATCCAGCAGTTTATCTGTAAAAATGAACCTTATTTATTCTTCTTCCCGAACTGTCAAAATGTAGTGTAAACGGATGTTGACATTAGAAAATGTAAACATTGAAACCCAGGACGGTCACGGCAGCTCTTTCTTCTTCTTCCCGAACTGAGTAAAGCATATTGCTAATGAAAAGTAAACCAACAGCTGTAGCTTAAGAAATGAAATGTTTTATTGTAGAGACTGAATAGTTTTAAATTATGAATGTTTCAGATGGTATTGGATAGTAAAGCATATTGCTAATGAAAAGTAAACCAACAGGTGTAGCTTCAGAAATGAAATGTTTTGATTGTAGAGAATTTGTAAACAAACTTACTCCCCACGAGGTTAGTAATATATAGTGTTAAGTAATATTGGGAAAGGATTAGGAATGACGTAATAGAGACAGGAATCGAGAGAAAATTTAAAATTTACCATTTTTGGCAATACTAATTTCGATCCTGCAGTTTATCTGTAAAAATTAACTTTATTTCTTCTTCTTCCCGAACTGTCAAAATGTAGTGTAAACGGATGTTGACATTAGAAAATGTAAACATTGAAACCCAGGACGGTCACGGCAGCTCTTTCTTCTTCTTCCCGAACTGTCAAATTTTAGTGTTCACAGCTGTTGACATTCAAGTAATTTTATGTTTTCATTCCTTGAAAATGTAAATATTGAAACTTATTAGTTCACGGGGCGTAGCCCGAAAGGATTTTAAGGAAATGAATATGCCTGTGTATTGCATTAGTTTAAGATCTACCTTTGTGTAAAATTTCAAACCGGTCGGTTCAGTATTTTTCTCGTTTACTTGCCACAAGCAACAAACAAACATACAGAAATCACCTCTTCTTTATAATATTATAAATTAAACACATATTATTTACATGCATACAATCACAGACTTGTTTAAATTTATTTATAGTTTTACAATTATTTTTGTTTTAGAATCTTTACATTAGCTTATGGATTTTTAGAGTTTAACTTTAATTTTTTTAACATGGATACGTCTTCGGACATATGGATGGATATGACAATTCGTCAGACTTAAAATTTTAAAACGGTGACGTCATTTGCTTCGTGACGTCATATGGCAATAAAGACGGCTGTTTAGAGAATCTGAAAATATTCCCTTCTATACTTACCATATTTGTATTATTGGAAATATATGAGTCTTCTATTCTAAACCCTAAATTAATGAATGACATTTTTTAACAATTTCCTATGGAACTACTTTTAAAATTCTCCGAATCTAAATCTCTATATATAAAATTGAATGTATGTCTTTCTGTATGTATGTATGTATGTCCTTTATGCGTTGCCAAACTACTCATCCGATCGTCATGAAATTTTAGGAAGTTGCTCTATATGTGTCCGGGAAGGTTTTAGTGAAAAAATATTTTCGAAAACCCCATAAGTTTCATTTTATGGCGTTTTAAATTTCTAATGTTAACCTTATGGAGAGTAAGTTTGTTTACAAATTGTCTACAATGAAAACATTTGATTTCTTAGCTACAGCTGATTGGTTTACTTTCCATTAGCAATACCGTATGCTTTACTATCCAATGCCATCTGAATCATTCATTAATGTTAAACTATGAAGTAAATGTGTACTGTAAAAAATGAACAGCTTTATTCACCACGTTAATAGTTTAACGGTTTTGGGGGATTATGTATTTATATTTTTATTTTCTGTCTGATTAAAGTCACGTGTTTATATGATAATTACAATGTTTATATTATTACGTTTATTATAATAATCAGCTGTTGTATATCTTTCCTATAAAAGCCGTATTACAGTTAGGTTTCGTTTGGGTTTGGATTGGATTTGAAAATTGTGAATTAATCCACTCAGATTTATTTGTTTTATGGGAATGATATTAATATGTTTTATCGTTTCAGTATTGTTATTCACTATGCAGCGACCCAGAATATATAACCTTTCACAATGAAGCCGTATTGCTATTCGACTTCAGAACATGGCCAATCTTAAAGTTAACATGTGTTTACTGTGAGAAGTTCGCCGGGTCAGCTAGTACATTATAATAAAATATACTAATTCGTTTTATAATTTAACTTTTTCTTTTAAAATAAGTATTACAAAGTCGTGTTAGTTACACGCATTTTAACGAGAACTGGACCGATTTTAATGGTAAAATTTCGGATTCGTCTCTGCTCCGGTCATGTTTTAGGCATATTCAGTTTCCATGAATTCAATTAGTTTCCATTTTATAGCTCTTTAAATTTCTAATGTTAACCTTATGGGGACTAAGTTTGTTTACAAATTATCTACAATCAAAACATTTGATTTAGCTGGTATCAGCTGTTGTATATTTAAAGCTTTCACAACAAAGCTGCAATGCTAATTGACTTCAGAACATGGCCAATCTTAAAGTTAACATGTATTTACTGTTAGGCGTTACGAAGTTCGCCGGGTCAGCTAGTATGGAATAAAATATTTTACCATTAGAGAGAACGGTTGGGTATTTATTTTATTTTTTCTAAAAATTTAAAACAATCCCATATCCGACCGAATGCAGAAGACAATAGCACTGGGTTTCGAAAAATAAAGCCATTAGAAGACGATAACAAGACAGATACACCAGACGGTAAAACGACACCAGCATACCTGCCGAGATAAGCACACTCTAGCGGTGAGTAGATTAACCATCTTCCCACAGCGAACAGCTGATAAATTGACTCATTACTCAGACATAGACACGCACTAGTGTTAATACCTTTAATTACTCCTTTACATCGAACTTTTCAATAATCGAACCAGTTAAACTTGTTGATTTGCATGGACTGAGGCGATTTAAGTGGTATTTGCGCACACCTCATATAAATTGCAGTGCCGCCGCTGCAAATGCATCAAAAGATAACCTGGGATAGTGCGGTGTGGATGAGGAGGCCATTTGGATAATGTGTTGAGAAAGGCTGCTGGAGTAACTGTGATTTATAATGAGCTATTTTTATACTCAAAGTCCTTGTTCGTTTGTTAAAAAAAGAAAGTGTGCAAATAATTCATAAATAGTTTTGGCTTTTATTGTTTTACGTATTTAAAAAGTAGATTAAAGTGTCAGATGTTTGTTTTAGAAAAAGATTGCACAATAAGATAAAACTTAGTTTCGTATGTATAGATTTGATTTTGATTCATTTAATATTCAAGTTAAAGATGAGTTTTAAGTTAGGTTATCTAGTTTTTTAACGTTTATAGTGGTTTATAAAACATAAATAATATGTGGCTTTATAAATTAGATACCAATTGTTTTCATTTATCGTTTATTCTAGTTGTTAGTGATTTAGATCACGATATATTTGAGGCTCCTCAAAAAATACCTTTATAGTTGCTTGTAAACTAAAACACACTAGTTATACTGGAGTTTATCTGAAGTTTTGTCCTAACTGAGACAATTTTTCCGTAGATAAGTGCAACAAAAACGCAAAAATGTTTTCTGTTTTCCTCCAATTTACTTTTATACAATGAATATGAAGGAAATGTACAGTAAACTAATTCTACTGACAGTTTTAATCTCTTTCCTGACCAGCTGATTAGTTCACCCAAAATTAATAATTTACATACTTTCTAATCGAATCTGTTCCTACTTAAGTACCATTCATTCGCCATAACATACATACACCAATAACAAAGGTAGTTTTTTCATGATACACTGAAACTAAAGAATTACTAAACGAGTAATAAAACCTCCCCACACACTAATTTACTACATTATATTTCTAGGTATTAAACTCAAATAATAGCCTATCTATGTTAAAACAATGGATACCAGCTGATAAAATATTTTACACTTATCGTCACTGTAAACTTTATCTTATCGCTCGAGAGTATTATCTGATATAACATCGCCTCGAGGGTTTTGTATGCGGTGAAAATTCGTTTTTAAAATACAGTCTTATTCAAATAAAACATGTTGGCATGTTTTAACACCGCGTTAGAATTGAGTTTTGCGTTTTGAAATGAAATGGTTTGAAACTGTTGCTCAGTTTATGAAAGTTAAAAGACTAGTTTTAAGATTTAGAATGAATGTTCGAAGGTTAAATAATGTATTTCTTTTAGAACAAAGTTTGAACGAAGTTTAACGCAATTTCACTCAACCGGTAGCCATCAGCTGATGACAGTCTTGTTGCGTAAGTGGATACCTTCAAGTCGTTAGCGTAAGTAGCTGTAAAAGATAAACATTATCTACAGTTATCTATCACCTACCATTAACTCAGCACGGATAAGCGAAAGGATAAACACAAATAAAAAACAAACTTACCTTTAAGTGGCTTCGGGTTGCTCTGTTTCCTCCTGGACATTCTACAGCATCACAGAACCGCAGTGTCTCTTGGATCAGCACATGATGAACAAAACAATTTATAGGTTATGTCTGACGTACATCGGCACAACACCTGGCTGGCACCTCACTGCACGAGCGCGCGAAAGCGACTGAGGCTCAGCCGGCGTCCCGCCCCCCACCACTCCGTGTAGATAACCATCCGACGACTCCGCTATCTGTCGGCATCGGTAATCACTCAATTGGAAGTGCCGTTGATCGTAAATCATGGGTAAAAATTGATAACTCATGAGATACGGGGTCAGGTGGGTTTCGAAAGGGTTTGGACGCCGGTGTGGGCGTTTACTTATTACATAGAACACCAGGACAGAGGTCGGACACTATTATTGCCTCATTGTAGACTGACATTTGCAGTTGGCAGATTTCAACACTCTATCTGTTGGCAGCTGGGGTAACTACATCTACCTCGGGCTATCGGTGAACTGGGGAGTCCGGCACTCCATAAGGCCCCATGCTAATTTGTCATATTTTATATTTTACCTTCGGTAGTAGCCTATTTTCTTGAGTAGTTGGATGTCTTGATGTACGCCAGCCTTGTGGCATCATCAGAATATTTAAAAGTTAAAAAATCCCACGTCGCAGCAGACCTGCGTACTCAGCGAATTTCCAAATCAATAATATAATAATAATATATGACAAGTTTGATCAAAATCTGTTCATAAACATGAGAATTATTTGCCTATTCTCCATAAGATCAACATTAAATTTTAACGACTATTGTTTTTGGACTCTGGGCACCTAAAGACGAAAAAATAACATGGTCCCGGGCTTAAGTCTTACCATGTGACATACGGTAATAGCTTCTTCCCTATGGGAAATTTGCCAAAAGATAAACACATTAGCACATTAGCTAATTGATTGATAAAAAATAAAAAATAAAATGCCACAAGGGTGGCGAAATGTACATTAAGACATCCAACTACTCAAGAACATAGGTAACTATCAAAGGTAAAATATAATTAAACTGGGCAAACATAAATAATTGTCATATTTTAGGTACATATATCTCCTAGACTACTGTTCATGGGCAGCTTAAATTTTTAGCAGTTATTATTCAATATCTAATAGTTCGTTTGAAATATGATTATAAAAATATAGTGAATACATTTATATTTATGTGTCTTTTTTTACAAAAACATATTTTTAACGGATTCTCCCTTCCTTACACCACAATTCAAAACATAATAACTTTAGTACCAAAGCTCCAAAATGAAATAAATATTTTGTTACAACAATTTTACCAAAATATCTTTAACCGTTTCCAAGTTATGTATACCTGCGTAAAAAAAGGTTTTAATTGAGTTGGTGGTACGGCAACATGTGATAAACTGCTCCACTAATACCGGGTGTGTGTACTGGCACTGTTAAACATAGAAAACCCTTTATTTCCAAAAAAATGCTAAAAATTGTACTTGCATACGGAGAATAGTTAATTTGACATAACTTCCCTGGTTATTTACATAATTTAATCATCTGTTGTAGGTGTTTTAACTTAGGGAACAGTCTAAGTATAAGCACTGTACCATGTAAAACAACCTTTATTGCAGAAAACCTGCATACTCAATACTATTCGATTACTATGATGGTAATAATAGAAGTTCTATGAAATTCGCTTTACTCACGCCAGCGTGCTGCGTGCAGTATTCTTACTGTTCACAATTTGGAGAACTTACGAACTTGAATTCTTCGTTTGAAATTTATTATTGGTGATGGTGGATTTATGTTATTTAAATTTTTATTGCGGACATTTTCCATCACGATTTTATGTAAAACAAAGTTTCTTGACGTTTCGGGATCTGGGATTTGTTTAAAGCAGTCAATAGTTTGGGTTGTCTTTGAGTCTCCGTGACGAATACGTGTTATGTTTCTTATGTGTTAGGTAATGGTTTGTTGTAAGTTTGTTGACTGCTTTAAACTTTTTTGTTTTCAGCTTTATACCGGCTTAGTACGGATTATGTGTTAATTGTGTTATGTTTTAAATATTAGTTCGCCTGAGGACGGGATCATATTCCAGATCCCGAAACGTCGTGAAATTTGTTAACATTTTTTTACATAAAATCGTGATTAAAAGTGTCCACAACAAGAATAAAAACGCTAAATAAAACGCTACTCACTATTTTATTGTGGTTTTAGTAATTGGTTCACGATGTCCAAGATACATTTATCTATAATTTTGGGATTAAATTTCCAATTCTACGTTAATGCTTTTAGAGAATTTTGTGCACAAATGAGGTATACGTATTCACTTTTTCCTCTCTGTTGAAACTATCAAATACCACAAACTGTGTCGTGTTCACTCTTTTCATGACAGTCCATCTTCTCTTAGCGTGTGGGTAGATTGCTGGAAAAAATATTTAATACATTATAGTTGTTAAGGTTGTTTTGATTAATATTATAGCTAGGATTTTTTTACTTTTATTCACTGGAAATGTTTCATAACATACAAAATCCTAAGTTTCAAAACTGTAAAATATTTTTTGCTTCAGTAATGTGGAATCCCCTGTTTTCGTTTAGTGTGCGAAAATTCATCATTGCATCGTTTATTATGGAAAATAATGTTTATTAACATTTTTTATTTTACCACTAATCAAACGAACATTTGTTATTGTTTCAGAACGTACCTTATTTTGTATGTTTTCGTAGTTTAATAAACATATATTCCAGTATTTGTTTTTTTTTGACATGAATATGTCTTAGGTTTGGGGGGGGTGTTGGTGATTTTTAATATGGAAAATAGGTAACAGGTTTCCATAGAAACTACCAGAGCTATTGTATTGATTTTTTTGAATACACAAGAATAAGAACAGCTGTTTAGATGAAGTGAAAAAATTAACTTTAGACATATCCATGATCTAACCTATTTCCTACAGGGAAGTAAATACAAACATTTTTATATTAGTATTTTCAGGGCAAATATGGATCAAAACACGAGCGAAAGTGGTTTGTATATTCTCGACCACATTTGAAGTGTTATAAATAACGCTCTTCAAACATATGGTCTCCAATATGCAATGACCCACTTTTGGCTCTTATTACGAATTATTATACTAAATTATACTAATATTTCACAAGATCCAAAATTACAGTATTGTTAATAAGAGCAAATCAGCGTTTTTTTAACAGAATGTGCCTTTTGATATTACGAAACACAGAAAAAGCTTATCTTTGGAATGGTACGCAGTTAGCAATTTTAAGCCAAGTATGAATAAAGACTGAGTTTATGATGATTTTCGCGCAATCTTGTAGTCTTGTTACTGACATATTACTCACACAGGACTGTTAATTAGTAGCTTAGCAGCCAATTACATCTAAGGCACCTACGAAACATGGGATCCAAACCACATTTTCTGTACTCCATCTACTTAGAGGTCACGAATTGTGGATAGTTATGAGCGGTGGTCGGTTCGGTAGTGATACTCCCTGGTGTCGATTAACGTCCGCACCATTGAATACTACATTCATCCGCAAAGACCATCCTCATAATTAGACCAGTTCGTAGCTATTCAGAAGCAAAAGTCGTTCGAATCCCACTCTCTTAGATGTAATTAACAGTTCTGTGCAAGGAACATGTCATCCATAGTCAGTTACAAGACTACAAAATCGCGCCACAATCATCTTACACTCATTTCTCATTCGTTCATTTCAAAAAGTATATGTAATCTGTATATATAAACGTAAAGTATATGTAATCTGTATATATAAACGTCATAGCCCTTACTCACTCACACATCACACATCACTAATTCTCCCATATCCCGACTAGAGAAATGAAACTTAGGATATATATTCCAGACCAAAACAGGAAATTCTAATAGTTTTGTGGATATTTTTCCATAATTTTTTACCCTATTCACCTTCAAAGTTCCCACGTTAATCTTATGTATGAATAATTTTGTTTTGGATTCCATCATTATTGTCTTAAGGTATAAATAACAGCTGTTTTTATTTGAACCATTGAGCAAGTTAAAGCAGCAAGCATAAAATACTACTTAATTCTAATTACGGTATAAATAGAATTTTTCTCAGTACAGATTTTGGGGATTATGTTTTATGATTAAGAATCAAACGTTTATATGTTGGCCAAATTAAAAATAATTACAATGTTCATACATATTATGTTTATTATAATAATCTGCTATTGTATGTGTTTTATATTTTTCTTTTGCTGTCTAAAATATATATAATAGTTTATATTGTATATTATTATCGAAAATTTAATTTTGTATTAGATTAGATTAGATTATTGAAATGGCGACCATACCACAAGGTAGGTATTTTAAGCCAAGTATGAATAAGAGTTGATTGTAAGATGATTGTGGCGCGATCTTGTAGTCTTGTTACAGACTAAAGCTGACATGTTCCTTAGACAGGACTGTTAATTAATAGCCCAACAGCCGATGGCAACTAAGGGACCTACAGTTTAACGTGGAATCCGAACCACGACCTCTGAATTACGAATTGGTCTAATTATGAGGATGGTCTTTTGCGGATTTAAGTAGCTTTCAATAGTGCGGACGTTAATCCACATAAGAGAACACTACACCCACTGACCATCGCTCACAACTATCCACAATTCGTGACCTTTAAGTAGCTGGATTACAGAATGACGCCACCATCCCAGTCCGAAAAAAGTATGTGTGTGTGTGCGAGAGAGTGTATTTACCAGGCTGGAAAATTATCAAAGGTACCCTGGTGTAAGATGATAAAGTCTGTATCAATGTTTCATATATGTTTTAATGTTTCAAGTCCACATGAGTACACTCTTTTTTACAAACATTTTGGCTTAAAATACCTAGAAATGTGACAAATTCAGAAAGGTGATAATAGTTATACTATGTTTTATATTTGCCAGCGAACCTAAACCTAATAAATCTGTTTTGTACATCGCTTCATCGTGCAACGTGTAACACTTCTAGTTAAAATAATCGACCGTTAATAAACTGTTAAAATTAATAACTTACAGTGTGTTTTATCCAATGATTTTACGCGGTCAGAACCGCTTCAGCGCGTCCACCTCCACCCAGCTGTTCACGTAAACCATATCCGTCAGCTGATAGCCTCTCTGTCCCCTCATAAGGTGGGTGTTCCTCATGAGGCTGGTGTTCCTCATGAGGCTGGTGTTCCTCATGAGGCTGGTGTTCCTCATGAGGCTAGTGTTCCTCATGAGGCTGGTGTTCCTCATGAGGCTGGTGTTCCTCATAAGGTGGGTGTTCCTCATGAGGCTGGTGTTCCTCATGAGGCTGGTGTTCCTCATGAGGCTGGTGTTCCTCATAAGGTGGGTGTTCCTCATGAGGCTGGTGTTCCTCATGAGGCTGGTGTTCCTCATGAGGCTGGTGTTCCTCATGAGGCTGGTGTTCCTCATGAGGCTGGTGTTCCTCATGAGGCTGGTGTTCCTCATGAGGCTGGTGTTCCTCATGAGGCTGGTGTTCCTCATGAGGCTGGTGTTCCTCATGAGGCTGGTGTTCCTCATGAGGCTGGTGTTCCTCATGAGGCTGGTGTTCCTCATGAGGCTGGTGTTCCTCATGAGGCTGGTGTTCCTCATGAGGCTGGTGTTCCTCATGAGGCTGGTGTTCCTCATGAGGCTGGTGTTCCTCATGAGGCTGGTGTTCCTCATGAGGCTGGTGTTCCTCATGAGGCTGGTGTTCCTCATGAGGCTGGTGTTCCTCATGAGGCTGGTGTTCCTCATGAGGCTGGTGTTCCTCATGAGGCTGGTGTTCCTCATGAGGCTGGTGTTCCTCATGAGGCTGGTGTTCCTCATGAGGCTGGTGTTCCTCATGAGGCTGGTGTTCCTCATGAGGCTGGTGTTCCTCATGAGGCTGGTGTTCCTCATGAGGCTGGTGTTCCTCATGAGGCTGGTGTTCCTCATGAGGCTGGTGTTCCTCATGAGGCTGGTGTTCCTCATGAGGCTGGTGTTCCTCATGAGGCTGGTGTTCCTCATGAGGCTGGTGTTCCTCATGAGGCTGGTGTTCCTCATGAGGCTGGTGTTCCTCATGAGGCTGGTGTTCCTCATGAGGCTGGTGTTCCTCATGAGGCTGGTGTTCCTCATGAGGCTGGTGTTCCTCATGAGGCTGGTGTTCCTCATGAGGCTGGTGTTCCTCATGAGGCTGGTGTTCCTCATGAGGCTGGTGTTCCTCATGAGGCTGGTGTTCCTCATGAGGCTGGTGTTCCTCATGAGGCTGGTGTTCCTCATGAGGCTGGTGTTCCTCATGAGGCTGGTGTTCCTCATGAGGCTGGTGTTCCTCATGAGGCTGGTGTTCCTCATGAGGCTGGTGTTCCTCATGAGGCTGGTGTTCCTCATGAGGCTGGTGTTCCTCATGACGGTGTTCCTCATGAGGCTGGTGTTCCTCATGAGGCTGGTGTTCCTCATGAGGCTGGTGTTCCTCATAAGGTAGGTGTTCCTCATAAAGCTGTTGTTCCTCATGAGGCTGGTGTTCCTCATGAGGCTGGTGTTCCTCATGAGGCTGGTGTTCCTCATGAGGCTGGTGTTCCTCATGAGGCTGGTGTTCCTCATGAGGCTGGTGTTCCTCATGAGGCTGGTGTTCCTCATGAGGCTGGTGTTCCTCATGAGGCTGGTGTTCCTCATGAGGCTGGTGTTCCTCATGAGGCTGGTGTTCCTCATGAGGCTGGTGTTCCTCATGAGGCTGGTGTTCCTCATGAGGCTGGTGTTCCTCATGAGGCTGGTGTTCCTCATGAGGCTGGTGTTCCTCATGAGGCTGGTGTTCCTCATGAGGCTGGTGTTCCTCATGAGGCTGGTGTTCCTCATGAGGCTGGTGTTCCTCATGAGGCTGGTGTTCCTCATGAGGCTGGTGTTCCTCATGAGGCTGGTGTTCCTCATGAGGCTGGTGTTCCTCATGAGGCTGGTGTTCCTCATGAGGCTGGTGTTCCTCATGAGGCTGGTGTTCCTCATGAGGCTGGTGTTCCTCATGAGGCTGGTGTTCCTCATGAGGCTGGTGTTCCTCATGAGGCTGGTGTTCCTCATGAGGCTGGTGTTCCTCATGAGGCTGGTGTTCCTCATGAGGCTGGTGTTCCTCATGAGGCTGGTGTTCCTCATGAGGCTGGTGTTCCTCATGAGGCTGGTGTTCCTCATGAGGCTGGTGTTCCTCATGAGGCTGGTGTTCCTCATGAGGCTGGTGTTCCTCATGAGGCTGGTGTTCCTCATGAGGCTGGTGTTCCTCATGAGGCTGGTGTTCCTCATG
This sequence comes from Nephotettix cincticeps, assembly GCA_023375725.1. Lineage (NCBI taxonomy): Eukaryota > Metazoa > Arthropoda > Insecta > Hemiptera > Cicadellidae > Nephotettix > Nephotettix cincticeps. The sequence goes on along the minus strand of CM041786.1, from coordinate 7,846,408 downwards.
AGGCTGGTGTTCCTCATGAGGCTGGTGTTCCTCATGAGGCTGGTGTTCCTCATGAGGCTGGTGTTCCTCATGAGGCTGGTGTTCCTCATGAGGCTGGTGTTCCTCATGAGGCTGGTGTTCCTCATGAGGCTGGTGTTCCTCATGAGGCTGGTGTTCCTCATGAGGCTGGTGTTCCTCATGAGGCTGGTGTTCCTCATGAGGTGGGTGTTCCTCATGAGGCTGGTGTTCCTCATAAGGTGGGTGTTCCTCATGAGGCTGGTGTTCCTCATGAGGCTGGTGTTCCTCATAAGGTGGGTGTTCCTCATGAGGCTGGTGTTCCTCATGAGGCTGGTGTTCCTCATAAGGTGGGTGTTCCTCATGAGGCTGGTGTTCCTCATGAGGCTGGTGTTCCTCATGAGGCTGGTGTTCCTCATGAGGCTGGTGTTCCTCATGAGGCTGGTGTTCCTCATGAGGCTGGTGTTCCTCATGAGGCTGGTGTTCCTCATGAGGCTGGTGTTCCTCATGAGGCTGGTGTTCCTCATGAGGCTGATGTTCCTCATGAGGCTGGAGTTCCTCATGAGGCGGGTGTTCCTCATGAGGCTGGTGTACCTCATGAGGCTGGTGTTCCTCTTGAGGCTGGTGTTCCTCATAAGGTAGATGTTCCTCATAAAGCTGTTGTTCCTCATGAGGCTTGTGTTCCTTATGAGGCTGGTGTTCCTCATGAGGCTGGTGTTCCTCATGATGCTGATTTTAGGCAAATTTAGGAACTATACAGCAGTGTTTACTTTCTATTTTATTTCGTGTTTTCCAACCCCAGTGTCAACATCGATGGAGATTAGATTAGATTCGTTCACTGAAATGGCCACCATACTACAATTCAGGTATTTTAAGCCAAGTATGAATTAGGATTGAGTGTGAGATGATTGTGGTGTAATCTTGTAGTCTTTCTTTCTGACTAAGGCTTACATGTTCCTTAGACAGGAGTGTTAATTAATAGTCCAACAGCCGATGGCAACTAATGGACCTACAGTTTAACGTGGAATCCGAACCTCGGCCTCTGAATCACGAATTGCTCTAATTAAAAGGATGGTTTTGGCGGAGTTTTAGAAATAACCTGGAGAAGTTTAGTCTCTTTCGGATTCTGTTGAATTATTAGTTAATAGTTTAAGAAACCACCGCAGACATTGAAAGACTACTATTACCAATTCTTCCATGACTAGACTTATCACAAGGTTACTCGTGATTTCTACGATCGCTGATTTCCTAAGTATCGCAAATAGACATTCCAAGATGAATGTGTATCGCGTTCTCTGTATAACTCAAGTTAGTTATCCGTTTTCCCACCAGTCGGCGCAGTAAGCCTTCCTCCTCCGCTTCCACTTTGCTGTCGTATCGCTGGTGTCCGCGACATGCCTCATGCCGTGTAAACCATTTGTTCGTGCGTCTTCGCCGACTATAAATTTGCGTAACAAGGAATTAAATCAGGGCTTGTGAATCGTGTGATCTGATTGGCCGGGCGGGGGCCAATGGGAGCGGCCCGTGCGTCACTCACTGTCACGCGTCCGTCGCTCCTGGTGACGGTCCTCGTTACGTCACGGGTCACGTGACTGACAGCTGGTCTAGCGAGGTGGACGATGTGGAGGCAGGCTGTACCGTGGAACAGTAAGGGTTCCGTGGAACTAGATCACTGGAACTGTAATAATTCCGTGGCACTATAACACAGAAACTGTAACGGTTCCGTGGATCTAGATCACTGGATCTGGATCTAGAGCTATAACACTACTATCATTAAATACCCCCGTCGCAGCAGACCTGCGTACTCAGCGAATTTCCAAATCAACAATATAATAATAATAGTATTTGACAAGTTTTATAAAAATCTGTCCATAAACATGAGAATTATTTGCCTATTCTCCATAAGATTAACATGGGAAAGAGTGTGCAGGTTTGCTGCTGTGAAGAACACTGAGAGTAGGCATTTATACCATCAAAAATGTTTATTTTTAACATTTATACAAACTTTCATCAACATCTGTTCATAAATAAAGGGGTTTGCCTATTCTCCATATGATTAACATGGGAAAAGAGTATGTAGGTTTGCTGCCATGATAAACACATAAACTATGATTTTTAAGCATAAATGGATGAACCTCAACCACATGAAGCTAAATATAAAGTTTTATCCAAAAGTATTGGTTAATAAGTGAAATATTAATTTTTCCTTATCCTCCATAAGATTAACATTGGAGCCCCAAAATACAACGTACTGTGTTTAGATTTTTTAATATCTCGGTAACCGTTGGAGATAGAGAAAAACTTTAAGGAACTTAATTGTGCAGTTTTTTAAGCTGATTCTAATGGTGAAAAATAAAATTTTAAATTTTAAAAAATTACATGTGAAAAACGCAAAAAACCCCATTTTGGGGTACAAAACCCCCCCCAAACTACCCGTTCCCATTGACCGATATGTCTAGTTTACGAACTCGTCCGAGCATTTGTAGGAATACACGTCTCTACCAAATTTGGTCTTGATCGGACCATTTTTACGAGAGTTATCGTGTTCACAGACATATATATATATATATATATAAATTTTAACGACTATTGTTTTTGGTCTCTGGGCACCTAAAGAAGAAAAAGTAACATGGTCCCGGGCTTAAGTCTCGCCATGAGACCTACGGTAATAGCTTCTTCCCTATGGGAAATTCGCTAAAAAATAACTAATATGATCCAACCTCAAAATTCAAAATGGCGGCCATTGTATTTTTACCGTTTTCAAAGTATTTTAGTTTTAAAATTTTAAATGGCCGCCATTTTGAATTTTCAGGTTGGATCATGCTAGTTATTTTTACAATGATAGTAGTCTACTAGTGTAAAACACATACAAAATTTTAAAATAATCCGTTAGAAAATGTTTGAAATAAAAAATATTTTGTGAAAAATACCAAATGGCGGATATGTGAGAAAATAAGCCATTTAGGCCATACCTCCATTTTTCTTCCTTTTAATGTACCTAATCACTCACCGAAGTCCTGAAACATTTTTCATTGAGACTGTATATTAATTAAAATTCAACCGAATCCACATACATGCGTACATTTTTACATAAAAAAGGCCGGAGCGGTCTACATTGATATGTAAAATACATTATACCGTTAATACTAATTAGAAGTATTCACTCGTGGCAAAACTCTACTTACAATAAATTTAATCGTATCAGAAATGCATAACGTATCAGAAGATATTTTGTCCAATAATGAACTGTGGAGAATACTTCATTTTGTGAAACGCAAGAAGCACACTGTATGCATATTGCCTAACTGACTTGAAGACGGCGCCTAGTTTAGAGCATGGCGTGGCATCGGTTAAAATATACAAGGTAACAAATGCTCCCGCAACAAAAGACCTGCATCCTGAGAGAATTTCCTCATCTTTAAACTAATAAACTATCGACACCATTCTATACGTATTTTAAAAATATTTCACTTAAGTGTAAGGTGTAAAAATTCCACTGTATTGAGATAAAAAATGATTCATACTATTCGTAATTTTTTTACTAAAATTGAGATTCAAAGAGGTTTTTTTCGTAGGCATCTGCAAAATATTGATACACAACAAAGTGTGTGAAAATTCCACTGGGTTGAGATAAAAAAATCTTAGTTTCCACTGTTTATTTTCTGTTAAAAAGTCTTTAAATGGGGTATTACTCAAGGGGGCTCCTCCATTTCCCAAGTATAAAACGCGGGGTTGGCAGGAAGGGGTTTACTTATTTTGGTCCAGCATTGTATAATGGACTCCTGGCGAGCCTCAGAGACCTTTGTCTTTTAACTTTTAAAGCTAAAATAAAATGTGTTTTGACTGATTAGATTATATTTTATTGTGTTGACGTAAGATATTTTGATAAGTGGCAAATACAGAAAATAATAAAAATATATTATTATATTATGGTCAAAATAAAAATAGTTTATGGTAAAAATGCCTACTTTCAGTGCCTACTTTTTTCGTCAAAGCAGCAATCCTGCATACTCTTTCCTAAACTCTCTTAGACTGGGATGGTGGCATCATCCTGTAATCCAGCTACTTGGAGGTCACGAATTGTGGATAGCGATGGTCGGTGGGTGTAGTGTTCTCTTATGTGGATTAACGTACGCACTATTGAAAACTACGTTAATCCACAAAGACCATCCTCATAGTTAGACCAATTCGTAATTCAGAGGCCAGGTTCGGATTCCACGTTAAACTATAGGTCCCTTAGTTGCCATCTGCTGTTGTGCTATTAATTAACAGTCCTGTCTAAGGAACATGTCAGCCTTAGTCAGTAACAAGACTACAAGATCGTGCCACAATCATCCTACAATCAACTCTCATTCATACTTGGCATAAAATACCTACCTTGTAGTATGGTCGCCATTTCAAAAATCTAATCTAATTATTTACTATGGGTATTGATCAAAACTCTTATATGAGTACATTATTTTTGATTTGGAAACTCGCAGAGTACACAGGTCTGCTGCGACTGGGGTATTATACGTGCTAGTTCCACGAGGGCGTCATGATAGGATGCTGTATCTAAAAATCTTTTAAACAGTGAATAAAAGAGGAGAGAAGACGGGAGCACCCTTTCAAAGATGTTGATGGCATTTCAGATTAAGAAAGTTATAACAAGAAGAGAGCGGAGTCCACGGTGGAGGGTCTTATCTTAATGAGAAGTCTTATCAGTTGCCTTTATCAGCCCGCCAAGACATCCGTGAATAGCGATAAGGATCTGGCAAGACGGGGGGTGTATGCTTGGAGCTTACACAGGGAATATTTTAGAGCCTTCGCTTTTCTTTTACACAAATAGGTGAAGGGAGGTAGTGTTTTTAGCTCAACCATGGAAAGATAAAGGGTTCGCGGTCTCAATTCTGTGATTAAATTAGAATAAAACTCTCAACTCAACAAGTTGTATACATATGAATATAAATTCACGATTATTTTATTAACAAAAGGGGAATCAGATGATTCTTTCTTACCATGTTAATTTTCTAAAAATACAATATCATTTTCTTAAACCGCATAGAAGATAGACTAAACATGTTTTTACAAGTTTTTCATTGTACTTTTGGCAACATTTTAACACAAGGTTTTGTCATTCATGGCAAAATGAAATTTTTAGTAAAAAAGGGATATTTCATTAAAAAATGTTTTATTCAAATTATATAAAAAATATATTTACCATATTTTTAACCCCTCGCTAAAACAACGTTCTTAGACAACGTACTGCTTTAATTATGGGCAGTAAATTTAACCTTTCTCTGGAACCGTTTGTCGTCGACAAATGATTCAAAATACTAGTTTGTTTAGTTTTTAAGCTAGTTTCAATTAATTATACTTACTTAAAATCAATTATAGCCATATTATAGTTTACCTTTATTGTTTCCGCGGAAAAAATTGATTTTTTAATTTTAAAAGTTTATAACTTTAAAACCCCAATATTTTGAAAAATGCGGGTGGTGTTTATCTCATAAAGGACTATAAGTCGTATTATTTTCATCAAAATATTTAGAGCCGTTTTTGAGAAATTTTCATTTTACTTTTTGGGGTGGGTTTTAGGGGTAAAATACCGTTAAAAATCAAAAATACAAAAAACCTTCCGAATTACCGTAGATTTTTACCTACATACTGAATGGCATGAAATTCGGACCAATGGCCTCGTCTCTAGGCTTCTGCACATCCCCCCCAGGGACACTCTATACGGGACGGATATAACTCTAAAAACAACTTTGTTCGATTCAGTGCCCACTAAAATGGATATATCCACCAAAAACTCATATTCGAAAATGCTGACCAAAACAATACTTTCACCCCATACTATCTTATAGGGGGAGAAGGTGAAAATTTAATTCTTTTAGTAGATCTTAGCTCAGTATAACTGAACTTTCTAAAAAAACACATAAGGACTTCATGAGAAGAGATACCTAGTAACAAATTGTGTTGAGACCAATGAAATGTGTCTTTTAAATAAATGATAAATGGCACATTGGGACTCAGCAGGATATAAGATTTTAATAAAAATTAGATATAGTTAATGATTTATATAATGTGAATTTTTGGGCATTGAAACATGCAAAACATATTTTTATACCTAAGGTTACGGTGTAGATCTTATTGTTTTATATTCTAGTTCAGTAGGATCTCATTGAGAAAAAATACCAAAAAACCTGATGATTTTTCTCTATTTTAGTGGTGAATCCACTCAATATTTTGTAAAAATGATTCCAATTTTTTGAGATTATCGGTATTAGATTAGATTATTCAAATGGCGATCATACTACAAGGTGGGTATTTTAAGCCAAGTATGGATGAGAATTGAGTGTAAGATGATTGTGGCGCGATCTTGTAGTTTTGTTACTGACTAAGGCTGACATGTTCCTTAGACAAGACTGTTAATTAATAGCCCAACAGCCAATGGTAACTAAGGGACCTACAGTTTAACGTGGAATCCGAACCATAGCCTCTGAATTACGAATTGGTCTAATTATGTGGATGGCGGATTAACGCAGTAATCAATAGTGTGGACGTTAATCCACACAAGAGAACACTACACCACCGACCATCGTTCACAACTATCCACAATTCGTAACTTCCAAGTAGCTGGATTACAGGACGTCGCCACCATCCCAGTCATCCCAGTATACAACCACATAACATACGCAAGTTCCACATTAACCGTAGGGAACATGGAATATCTTAATCCAATAGTGAGATAAATATTTTGTTAACATTCGGTGGACAGAGTATGTCAGACAGAGTCGAAGTAGAACAAACAAGGTTATCGATAAAGTCGAGAGTGGTGGGGGGATGGTAGATAAGGAACAAACACGATAAACAACTGATAAGCACGAACTCTGATAACACTTCCACTGCTGTTCCTAGTTGCGAGCGTCGTCGCTAGGCCGCGCCACTGTACAGTGTGCAGTACCTAGAACTGATGAATCTGTGTTGTTGGCGAATTTCTTATTGAAATTGAACTATTCAGATAACCTGCATGGTGACAGTAAAGCTCGGAACCATGATAGAAGTTCATAACCCCCTGAACACGTTCTGGGAATCATGCAAAAACTTATATATATTTGAACATAAATATTTTGTGTCGACAAGATAACAGCCGCAACTATTGTCTGATTATTATAAAATCGGTAGAGATGTCCCTTTCTTGGACAAGCTCGTTTGGAAACTGAATCGGACTACATTAACTACACTTTCGGGGGGGGGGGGTTGGACCCCAAAAATTAAAGATTTTGCATTTATTCAAGTATAATTTTTGAAAAATTCTAATTGTTTGCCACTTGATTCAGCTCAAAAAACACACTATTTAGTATTTTGAATCATGACTCTAGGTTAATTGGTTACTGAGATATTCAAAATCGTAAACATAGTACATTTGTTGTCTTAAGCACATACCTACAAGTTTTGTATGTGTTTTACTTTTTCCCTTGGTAGTTTTAGAGGAAAAGTTTAAAATCGTCATTATTTTATAATGTTTTGAACTGTACCAAGTTGAATTTTTTCTGCATTAGGTATCTTTTATTTTAACATACTTAAGCTATGGAGTATTAATAAGATTAATTAAAAATATCAAAAAAATTCGTATACTAAATATGGTAAACGTAGAGTTGGCAAAAAAGTTATTCTTGATTTCCTGTTTATTTTTCTGGCACTTTCATTATGGGACACTCTGTATTTCATAGATAATTTAAAAACAATTTATGCAACTCAATAATAGTAGAAACTCAATCAGCCCGACTTTTGTATGGCTACAGCTGATTCAGAAAAACTATACTGTACTTAACTGATCACAGTTAATTGAAAAGTATTAAGTTGTAAACCTCAGCAGAATGTATGCTTGCAGATTACAAATTTTAGGAATTATAATGTTTATATTTAGACAGCTTGAGTACAACATTAAAAGGATTTCGTAAAGTTTAGTATAATCCATATAAATAAGAGTTTTTTCCGTACCTTACTCAGAGTTATTAATTTTTTAGTTATTTTTACGTTTCGTGCGTTAGAGAAGCCAAAACAAGTCTTATCTCAATTTGTGTCTGTTTGTCTGTGACGCTCCAGGAGGCATTTTACGCCGTCTTCTCCGAAAAACATGAGAACTGATAACAATGAAACTTATTTCATGCATTCTCTACATTCCAGAGACGGGTTTTCAATGCAAATTGTAAATCACACCTACTTAAAAAAACACTTTTTACGCGATATCAGTCGCATTTGGTTTTCAATTATCAATGAATCAACTAATGGTAATAATCAGCTGTCTTTATACCCGTAGTTTAAAGATTTTATAGAATACTAGCGTACCTGGCGCACGAAATCGTGCGCTGTCAAGGAGACAATCTGTCCACCAATGCGTGTAGGCACTCAATCTTAAGTGTTGCTATTTAAAAAAAATCAAGTCAATTTAATTATGATAAAAATTATTTTATTAATAAACCTTATAAAATTTCTCTATAAACAATATTCCGAGTATAAATACGGATGTCTCGACGAAGTCGGCCTTGGTGTTTTCCATCTTTTATATAGACTTTGAGTCCATCAAATGATCGGGCTCTACTTGCTGCAACATATAGTTGGCCCTGACCAAACACCGATTCTGGGAGAACTACTCCAACCTTACCCAAATATTGGCCCTGAGATTTGTTAATGGTCATAGCAAATGCCACAATAATCGGAAACTGTGTGTGCTGGAGACTGAACGGTAACAGGGTATCGCCTTCCAGTCTCAATTATGTCGAACGTTTGGCTTTTTTCATAGGTCACCAATATGTGTTCTTTGAAAAACTGTTACTTCCGTTGTGTCGAGCTGTAAACATCAACTCACGCAATGTTTGTCTCCGAGTGTTTCTATTTACTCATCAACTGCACAATATATAACTACATTATACAATAACTATACTTAGAAATCAAGTTTAGATTTTCCCAACAGATTTTCATTTTTGTTATGTTTTGGTTTTGTGTAAATAAAGACTTTTGTTTTATTGCCAGCTGTACGATGATGTCTTCATTAAACGAAAAAAGAAAGAACCATGTTTAACTGTCAGATTTAATTTGTTTATTTAACCACTTCCTTAAATAAACATCTGATTTCTCGATCGTCGGTGTTTACTTCTATATTAAGTTTATGGAGAAAATCGCGACTTTGACCCCATTGTTTTCCATGTCCACGGTGAATTTTCAAAATTTTTTTAATTGATGGCAAAACTACATGCTAAGACCTTTATAACGGCACCTTGGACATGGTGATTGGTAGCACCACCGCTCCAAAACAATTATCACAAAAATAGGCCTAGTGTATTAAATATATAAGAAGAGCAAACAGCTGTCAAATCAATATTAGTTAGTTTATATTGGTCATTGATTTTAAACCGATTTCGAGATCATACTATATTAAAAATTATTTTAACGTATAACTAATTATTATAATAATACTATAAATGTTATAATCTATTTAATTGTAAAGTAATGCTAAATAATAAGGCTGGGTATTGATTTATTTTATTTTTACTGGATTTGTTTAGGATTTCAGGTTTACATTTTGGTATGCTAATCTTTCTTCTTTAAACTAAGTCTTACAAACCGTACAAAGAACGGGCTTACCGCTAGTTTATAATACATCTTAAAAAATATATTTTCTGAATTTGAAAACTTTATATTAGTTTAACGCCTGTATAAACTATGATGCTTTTTTCTACATGAAAGACTGACGTGTTGTTTCAATACATTCCAGGCGCTACTTAATGGCACACGCTAAATTCATTTTTGTTTACTATGGTTTTGGTTATGAAAGGATTACCTACCCGTATTTATAATCTCAAAATGCAATCTTCATTTATTTTTATAAAACAGTATTGTTTTTAAAAATAATCCGAGGCCATAATCCATTTAGACTGAAACATTTTTATCCTTGATTCTAATAACATTTCCTACTGATTAAATGTAGAGCCAATTTGAGCAGGTAATTTTTTAATTATTGATTTTAAAACAATTCTTAAATTGCACAATAAAGTTAATAAATATGTCATATGTATGCCATCTAGCGGAATTTTAATGAACCAAGAAGTTTACATGTTGAATGTGTATTCTACTATGCCGACGCCCTGAAGTGGGAGGAGCTCTGGTGGTAATTGTCGGAACTACCGTAATCTACAGTACCGACGCTATGTAGTGGGGGGAACTCTAGTGGTAATCGTCGGAACTACCAAATCAGACAATTATGAGTTTTTATTCTTGCGTACCCTGTCGTCAATCAATCAACAACAGGTTACTAACCTGTAAATAATTAATAAACAGATTAGCCTACCTATCTATCTGCAAATTTTGTGTTCCCTAACATTTAGTGGGCAAACCTTCGTATTCATTGCCCATGTAATTCTTATGGAAAACAGATAAATTAGTAGTCTTTAACTCGCTTAATTATTGACATAAGATTAACATGGAAAAGAGTATGCAGGTTAGCTGCTGTGAGGAACACTGAAAGTCGTCATTTCTACCATGAATAATTTTTATCTTAACATTTATACCAACTTTCATCAACATCTATCCTTAAATAAAGGAGTTTACCTATTCCCTATATGATTAATATGGGAAAAGAGCATGCAGGTTTGCTGCCATATTAAACACATAAACTATGGTTTTTAAGCATAAATGGATAGATCTCAACCACACGAAGCTAAATATCAAGTTTTATTCATAAATATTGATTAATATGGGAAATATTAATTTTTCCCTATCCTCCGTAAGATTAACATTGGAGCCCCACAATACAACGTACTGTGTTTAGATTTTTTTATACATCGGTAACCGTTGGAGATAGAGAAAAGCTTTAAGGAACTTAATTGTGTAGTTTTTTAAGCTGATTCCAATGGTGAAATATAAAATTATAAGTTTTTAAAAATTACATGTGAAAAACGCAAAAAAAAACATTTTGGGGTACAAAACCCCCCCAAACTACCCGTCCCCATTGACCGATATGTCTGGTTTACGAACTCGTCCGAGCATTTGTAGGAATACACGTCTCTACCAAATTTGGTCTCGATCGGACCATTTTGACGAGAGTTATCGTGTTCACAGACACACACACACACACACACACACACACATATATATATATATATATATATATATATATATATATATATATATATATATATAAATTTTAACGACTATTGTTTTTGGTCTCTGGGCACCTAAAGAAGAAAAAATAACATGGTCCCGGGCTTAACTCTTGCCATGAGACCTACGGTAATAGCTTCTTCCCTATGGGAAATTCGCTAAAAATGTGGGGATTTTATAAATTTGCAGTTCATAACTGAATAGAATTATCCAGCATTCTTGTATGTGTTCTTGTCTAAATCTAGCCTACCTTAAACTACTCCAAAAATAATCATTCAATGAATACAATGCTAGTTGTGTCAAATAGCTTTTTATTTTTTTTATTACATAGATTTAGTTTCCTTTTTCCAATACATTTGGTCACTGACCGACTCCACGAATAAATTATTTGTTTAGTGTAAATTAAAATTTATTTAAAATTTATGTTTAATTTACCTATTAAAAAGTATTTAATCATCAGTGTTTTTAAATTTTACCTTCACGATACTAGTGTATAAACAAAGAAGAGATTAGATTAGATTATGGTGATGCCACCACAAGGTTGGTATTTTAAGCCAAGTATGAATGAGGATTGAGTGTAAGTTGACTGTGGCACGATCTTGTAGTCTTACTAACTAAGGCTGAGATGTTCCTTAGACAGAACAGTTAATTAATAGCCCAACAGTCAATAGTATATCTAAGGGACCTAACGTGGAATCCAAACCACTGTTTCTGAATTCTGGTCTAATCATGAGGATGGTCTTTGTAGATTAACATAGTATTCAATAGTGCGGACGTTAATCCACAAAAGAGAACACTACACCCACCAACTATCGCTCACAACTATCTACAATCCGTGACATCCAAGTAACTGGATTACAGGACACGCCACGGTCCCAGAAAACTTTGTGTTTGAATTTTGTGACAAAGCAGCGTCATCTGCAAACATTGCAGTCGTTACAATTTTCCATGCACAAAGATAAATCAGGAGTGACGGAAGGTTTTCCAGCGGAGGCGGTTGGCCAAAATAGAATGACGCAGTCACCTTGTGTGTGTAGGTTGGGGTTGTGGGATAGCTCCAGGCGTCTGGTTTAAAGACGTCAGAAATATTTTCAGAGAAAACCTCAGTACGTGGGGTCTTGACGAGGGGGTTGTTTTCCCTTTGCCCTTTCAGCCCCCGCTCAGATTGAACGCGTCTACATGCATTATTCCGAGAGATTTTACTGAATGATCTTCAAGGCAATAAAAACAAATGTAAAATAAATTCTTAGCTCAGTTTGTTTAGTATTCATCTACAATTAGATAAATTATAAATTGTTTATCATTGCTTAGTTACAAACAAATAGCTCACAAACAGTTATCTATGACTGGGACGGGGCGTCTCCTGTAATCCACTTGGAGGTCACGAATTGTGGATAGCTATAAGTGATGGTTGGTGGATTTGATATTCTCTAGTGTGGATTAACGTTCGCCCCATTGCATGCTATACTTTACTTTATACTTTTAACTGAAATGGCGACCTACCCAGGTAGGTATTTTAAGCCAAGTATGAATGAGGAATGAGTTTAGGATGATTGTGGCGCGATCTTGTAGTCTTGTTACTGACTAAGGCTGACACTTTCCTTAGACAGGACTGTTAATTAATAGCCCAACAGCCGATGGCAACTAAGGGACCTACAGTTTAACGTGGAATCCGAACCACGACCTCTGAATTACGAACTGGTCTAATTGTAAGGATGGCCTTTGCGGATTAACGTAGTAGTCAATAGTGCGGACGTTAATCCACACAAGGGAACACTACACCCACCAACCATCGCTCATAAGTATCCACAATTCGTGACCTCCAAGTAGCTGGATTACAGGATGACGCCACCATCCCAGTCATTAAGTCATTAGTCCGAAAAGACCATCCTCATACCATTGGCTATTAAGCTATTTTAACAGACTTGTCTTAAGGAACATACCAGCCTTAGTCAGTAACAAGACTACAAGATCGCACCACAATTATCTTACAGTCATTTCTCATTCATACTTGGCTTGTAATACGTACATAACTGAGTATGTCAACATTACAAAAGGTAATCTAATCTAAATGAACTAATATTGATTTTTATTTGACAGCTGATTGTTATTTATTTCACTTTTAAATATCAAATGTTCTTTAAAATCTATATAAATAAAATTTGAGTTTTCTCTGTACATTGCTCAAAGTTATTATTTTCTTAGTTTTATTTACGTTTCGTGTGTTAAAGAAGTCGAAACAAGTCCGTTTGTTTGTCTGTGACGCTCCAGGATGCATTTTACGCTGTATTCTCCGAAAAAACGGAAGAACTGGTAACAATGAAACTTATTTCATGCATTCTCTACACTCCAGAGAAGGGTTTTCAATGCTTTAAATTATCTGCCGCCTCTTGAAAAGTAAATAACGCGCATTTAAAAACCCACTTTTACGCGATTTTGCGTATAGTCGCATTTTGCTTTCAATTATTAATGAATAACCTACTGGTAATAATCAGCTGTCTTTAAATGTAAAGAAATGTTAAATATTAAAGTTGGGTATTGATTTATTTTCTTTGTACTGATTTGTTTAGGATTTCAGGTTTACATTTTGGTTTGATAATTTTTTTCTTTAAACTGAATCATACAACCCGTACACAGGACTTGCGTACTGCTGGTCCCAAATAAAATAATAGCTGCTAGTCTAAAATAAATGTACAGTACTTCATGTACATGTGCTTCCCTGTGGGAATTTGGTTAGATCATGTATGTGTCTGAAGAGAATATTTCAGTTCTTCCAAACAGTTGTCCCCATAACCATATGACGTCACTTCCGCCATTTTTATGCGTCTCGAAATTAGCACCCTCCCGATCTTGTATTAGACAAAATTCGTCTGCAAAATGTCTCAACAAGAGCTTATTTTTTATTTTCCTTTCAATGAATATCTTAAAAACGCTGCAACCTTATTGAATTTCGATTGCACCATTGTAGTCAGGATGTAAAAATTGTAATTTTACACTCCGCGCGACTCGCGTCACGATTTTTCACTTTTTTATATTGGTTAATAAAATTTAATGCATTTCAGCAATGTATGACTTTTTATTTTAACCTTAAAATCGAGCAGTAAATGTATTAGCCCTAGTGCAAAACATAGTGTTCATCCTAAACTTTTTAATTACGGTATATTATAAACAGTATAGTATTTACAGGAAAGATGCCATGTTGTTATATATGCTTGGAGTTAATTTTTTACATTTATATTAACAAAATATCATAATTAACTACGACAAATCGCAACAATAAATGAAATTATAAAATATAATACATAATATAATATATTCAAAGCATATACAGTATATATGCAGTGTTTTAATATTATTAAATTATATATGAATTGATTTATTACCGTAATGTACATTACTATGTGTCTAAACTGTCATTATGTCAAATTAAATTTTGGGTAAATTTTATTAGCTATTACTTGTTCATGCAAGAGTTCCCGGGACCATGTAATTTTTTCTTCTTTAGGTGTAACAAAACAATAGTCAATAAATTTAATATATTAATATAAAATATGTCTTTTGTTTATTTATGTTGTGTGTGTATCTGTGTGCTTTGTGTGCGTGTGCGTTCTGTGTATAATTTGTGTGTTTTGTTGTTTGTGTTTTTGTGTGTTTTTTGGTGTGTTTTTTTGTGTGTGTCTTTCACGAAAACTCCTAAAATTTTAAAATTCGCTGAGTACGCAGGTCTGCTGCGACGGGGGTATTTGTAAATTTTTTAACATTTTTAAACTCCAAAAAATTACATGCAAATTATCCAAAATGATATGTTTTATAAGATTATGGAATCAAAAATGTGGCTTAAAAAAATAATTTTCTGTATTATACGAATTATGGAATCAAAAATGTGGCTTAAAAAAATAATTTTCTGTATTATACGAATCTTTTTCTTATTTCACATAAACTTCGTGCAAAATGTCTTTTCCCTCAACTTGCGTGAAAACTGCAAACTGCAAAAACTTGCAAACCGTGTAACTCGAAAGGTTTTAACTAAAAACTTGTCAAAATTACGCCAAACATATGATACAATCAACAAATAAACTTTAAAATTATTATGATATTATTAAGCCTCCAGATTGTTAAGAATAAATTAAATGGTTTATTTACCTCTCTATTACAATCTCAATAGTTGAAGTGGCGCAACTATAGTTTCGGCCTAATTATTTTTTATTAAGAAATTATTTTCCTTGAGCCTGAAGATGGCCTAATTAGGCCGAAACTATAGTTGCGCCACTTCAACTATTGAGATTGTAATAGAGAGGTATGTAAACCATTTAATTTAAAATTATGTTTTCTACGATGGTCGATTTTTCCGCTCGTACCACCATAAGATAAAGGTCTTATGGTACTATAGTTTTGTTCAGTTAGTGCTAAATGACATAAATGACCAACACAATTTGCTAAATTTGACGATTTTTGACAATTTTCAGTGGTGAATCACCTTTAATATCAATTGAAGAGAAAGGGACTTTAAACCCACCCTGTATATGTGGCGGCGACGGGCTATTTTAGTGCCTTGGAGCACGTGGGTAGACTGGTGAGTGGTGGGTGGGGGTGGATGTTGACCTCGCCAACCCAGCCGTGACCTACACCCCCCCTGCACAACCCTCCCGGGTATTTATTTATAAGACAACCCTGCAGCATCCCTCACCGCCCAACCAACCTAACAGCTTTTTTGTACATCACGATTGAAATTGAACCCAGCTTCTCCCACGCTTTTCGTCTGCACTTTAATTATATTTTAATAAGATGGAGCAACCACATCTAAATTTTCACGGACAGTTTCTTTCAGTTAAATAATGATTTTTATACTCATTATGATATCTCCAGAATCTTTATTGTCTAATATATTAAAATAACGTCACATTAATTTCTTTCACAGTTAAATAAACGGTATCAATGGACTGACACATACTTTTTCCCTAAAATAAGTTTAACCATTTCCACGCGTATAGCGGCTCAAGTCGCGGATCTTGTCATGCGTAACGCGCGTATAGCGGATTCAGCCGGAAATGTGTTAATTCGATTGCAACAATCGGTATTACGTTTCAAATCGTCGTTCGAATAGTATTTTACCTTCTATCGATATCAATCGAATATAGCATTATCTCCAAATGATGCTACCAACTTAATTCGATATTTTAAACAATCGAATACGTTTTACCTTGAAAACTGCAACAACTGCCTCTGTGTATAGCAGCTGTATCCGTTTGACTCAGTCAGCTGATCTGTTGTGAATAGCAGATGGTCCTTTGTGTTAAAAACGAGAACCTTTGACAATCTTCAATAAACCTCCCATATTCTTTATAGTTTATATAATTATCATTCAACAATTTATTGTTTCAAAAATAACCATCCTATTTATGAAACTGACAACCAGAGGAAATAATTTAAATTAATTGTTAAACATTTTTAGGGGCATAACCCTTCCCCACTCATAACACAAAACCTTTTTTGAGTGAATTTTGCTCGGTAATGTGACCTTACGCTGTTACCTAATTTCGTGGAAAACGGTTGGGAAATAAGGCAGAAATTGAATTTTTACTATTTTCCATAAGAATAAATTTGCGTGATCTCAGACAACGTACAGCGTTAATCACTGAATTTAACTTTCCTTTGGATCCGTTAGTCGTAGACAAATAATTAAAAATACTAATTTGTTTAGTTTTTAAGCTAGTTTAAATGGTGATAGTCAAATTTATTATACTTTACCTTTATTGTTTTCGTGGAGAACTAAACTAGGTATTAATTTTTTTACATTTAAAAGCCCATAACTGTTGTACCGTAATTTTTACAGACATTCGGATTGGGTCATGTTATTTAGGACTCTGTGCACTATAAACTACTAAATTTTAATCAAAATCGTTCGATCCATTTTTGGAAAATTTGTTTTTTACGGTTTTTAGGGATGAAGTACCCTTAAAAATCAATAACTCAAACTATCAATAAAACGTCTAAAGTACAGTAAATATTGTACCAAATTACATCTAAATCGGACCAACGGGTTGGCTGTGGCTCTGTACCTTCCACATTCAGACACACACACACGGACATACAGACATCACGTCGAAACCCACTGTTTTGGATTCAGGGGACCCTAAAACAGATATATCCACTCTCAACTCAAATTCGAAAATTTCGACGAAAACAATTCTTTCTCCAAATACTATCGTACAAGTAGGATAAATTAAAAACCATAGGTATATTTATCCTATTATTTAGAAGTATAAATATACCATGCATATTTAAGTTTAGTAAGAGCCATTTCGGCATTTTTATAGAAATAAGCATAAAATATAAAAATAACCTGGGTAGGTTGACATTTCAATAATCTAATATAATCTAATCCAATCATCTACGTAGTTGTCGTTGCACTGGGGATCCTCCTTAAAAAAATAAATAAATATTTAAATTTCTCAATGACGCAAATGTAAAACATACAAACAGCAAAGACAAAAAAAAGATACTTTATATAAGTGGAATAAACAAAATATATCTATTATCATACTGAAATGGTATGCTACTTGGTAGGTATTTTAAGCCAATTACGTATGAGAAATGAGTGTAAGATGATTGTGGCGCGATCTCGTCTTGTTACTGACTAAGGCTGACATGTTCCTTAAACAGGCCTTATAATTAATAGCCCAACAGTAAATTTCCCTCGGGGAGAAGCACTTAGGTATCCACCCAAAATCTTAAAACTTTTAAGAGGTTACGTGAAAGAATTTTATGATTATGAAACAATTTTATCTATTAAATGCTATACAACTAAGCGTTTCAGAATATGATGATACTTTTAAACGGAGAGAGCATGTTAGTCCACTGATATTATTTAGTTATATAATGAACATTAATTATAGTCTACGTTGCCAAAAGGATTACAATGCACAATTCACGCACAGACATTGAACTCCGTTTTACACATAGGTTCAAAGTACAGAACCAGTAATACCAACAACTACAAACAACAACGTCAGCTGACGTAGTTATATACGCACAGTGCTACCACATTAACGCACATCGTTTATCACTGGTCTTTCCAAAGTCCACCAAAATTTAAACAACCCTGATTCATAACAACGTCTTCATTATCTCGAAATATTTCAGGATTAGATAATAGATACGTAGTGTCTTCACTGAAGGTCTTTTCATTGGAGGATTAGATTGTTGAATTTAAGTCGGCGGTCATATGTAAAACCATCTCGGTGGTACGAAAAATGTTTTACAAAAAAATGTTACTATTAGTGCGCCTCTAACAAATCATGTTTGCTGCGGATTACTAATACAATCTATGTGTTCTAAAATAGTATTATTCAAAATTTTGTTTTACGTTATCGCGGATGGGGTGGACCGGTACCTTAATGGGGGGGAATAGTTCACATGCTGGTACTATTGGTACTATTTTCCCCCATATCCCTGACTGGGACGGTGGATACGTCCTGTGATCCAGCCAACTGGAGGTCACAGATTGTGGATAGTTGTAAGCTATGGTTGGTGGGTGTAGTGTTCTCTTGTGTGGATTAACGTCCGCACTATTTGATACTACGTTACTCCACAAAGACCATCCTCATAATTAGACCATTTTGACAGATTCCACTTTAAACTGTAGGTCTCCTAGTTGCCATCGGCTGTTCAGCTATTAATTAACAGTCCTGTCTAAGGAACATACCAGCCTTTGTCAGTAACAAGACTGCAAGATCGCGCCACTATCATCTTACACTCAATCCTCATTCATACTTGGTTTATAATGTTATAAACCAAGTATGAATGAGTATGAATGTATGAAGTATGAAGTATGAATAGTCCACCAGCCTTTCGCATCTAAGGGGCCTACAGTTTAACTTGGGATCCAAATGACGATTGTATTACCTCTATCATAAAAATATGAAGAGTCGACGTAAAATTTTCAACAATCGAAGTCAAATTTTATAAAAAAAATCTAGCATTGACTCCGACGTATTTATTTTCCTAGTTCAATGAATCAAAAATAAAATCCCAAACTTCCAGTTTTCCAGGGCGTGGGCCGCGGCCTTGGGTATAAATTTAGGTCATTTATGCGGCGCGTCGCCCACTGCGCAGGTCAAGGATATTTCCGCAAACTCAATCCAGACCAGCGGCGCACCCAGGGGTTTTTGTCTTCCCCCCCCCCAGATAATAAAAGTATTTTTCATATTTCTGTCTGGAAAATATCCGTTTTCAGTTCTCTAAATCGCCCGCAAAATCTTCGTTTTGGGGTCATTTCAAAGTACTTCAGAAATTTTCGGAGATTCCTGCTTTGTGATAGTATTATTCACAAGCGGTTTAGTGCAACGGTGTCGCTTTAGGGAGGGTAGAGGGGGAGCCCCCCCCAGAATCTAGGATAGAGAAAAGATTGGAGTTTCCTTACCACAAGTTGGGGCAATTTTAAAATCGTGATGAAAAAATTATTATTAAATTAAATACCATTAAAATATAAATTGCAGAAATATATGAAATATTTAATTGAAATAAAACTTTATGTTCCTGTAAACTTACATTTAATTTCGATTACGCGTCTTAGAAATGAATTAGCGGTAAAATTAATATTTCAATTATCAATCCATATTTTTGGACGAAGTATGATATTTAACTTCATGTGGTTAAGATCCATCCATTTATGTTTAAAAATCATAGTTTATTTGTTTATCATGGCAGCTAACCTGCATACTTTTTTCTCGTGTTAATCATATAGATACGAGGCAAACTCTTTTATTTATAGAGAGTTGTTGATGAAACTTGGTATAAATGGTAAAAATAAATATTGTTGATGCTAGAAATGCCTACATTCAGTTTCCCTCACAGCAGCAAACCTGCATACTCTTTCCCACGTTAATCTAATGGAGAATAAGCAAATTACTAACTCTCATATTTATCGACAGTTATTCATAAAATTTGTCATTTATTATATCATTATTGATTTGGAAATTCGCTGAGTACGCAGGTCTGCTCTCATGAGGGTATTTACTTTCATTCCTTGTATGGAGAAAGCATTGTTCTCGTCAAAATTTTCGAATTTGAGTTGAGAGTAGATATATTCGTTTTGGGGTTTTGGTGGTTTTCGGATTAATGTCTGTCTGTGTACAAACCTCGAGACCATACAGATGGCAGATTTTTAGCGAATTTCCCATAGGGAATAAGCTATTACCGTAGGTCTCATGGTGAGACTTAAGCCCGGGACCATGTTATTTTTTCTTCTGTAGGTGCCCAGAGTCCAAAAACAATAGTCGTTTTTATATATATATATATATAAAATTATATATATGTTGTATAAATGTGTCGAACACGATAACTCTCGTAAAAATTCATCAAGACCAAATTTGGTAGAGACGTGTATTCCTACAAATGCTCGGACGAGTTCGTAAACCAGACATATCGGTCAATGGGAACGGGTAGTTTGGGGGGGTTTTGTACCCCAAAATGGGGTTTTTTGCGTACACATGTAATTTGTTAAAATCTAATTTTATATAATTAGAATCAGCTTAAAAAACAACACAATTAAGTTCCTTAAAGTTTTTCTCTATCTCCAACGGTTACCGAGATATAAAAAAATCTAAACACAGTACGTTGTATTGTGGGGCTCCAATGTTAATCTTATGGAGGATAGGGAAAAATTAATATTTCAATATAATATTTTTGGATAAAACTTGATATTTAGCTTCATGTGGTTAAGATCATCCATTTATGTTAAAAATCATAGTTTATGTGTTTATCATGGCAGCTAACCTGCATACTTTTTCCCATAATAATCATATATAGATAGGCAAACTCTTTATTTATGGACAGATGTTGATGAAAAGTTGGTATAAATGTAAAAAAAAAATATTGTTGGTAGAAATGCCTACATTCAGTGTTCCCACAGCAGCAAACCTGCATACTCTTTTCCCATGTTAATCTTATGGAGAATAGGCAAATAATTCTCATGTTTATGGACAGTTTTTTTTAAACTTGTCATATATTATTGATTTGGAAATTCGCTGAGTACGCAGGTCTGCTGCGACGGGGGTATTATGAAATATGGTACACAAGTGCACTTTGGTCTTATCTTCAGGTAATTTTGTTTATTTTTTAGTCGTTTAAATTGATACGATACGTACTTCAGTTTATACTGTATGTAGTATAGAACGTAAAAATAACCATGGTCTTATCTTCAGGTAATTTTGTTTATTTTTTAGTCGTTTAAATTGATACGATACGTACTTCAGTTTATACTGTATGTAGTATAGAACGTAAAAATAACCAAATGTCATAATTCCAAGAACTGTAGATACAGACAACACACGAATTTTATTTATTTAGATAACAATTATCAATGTGAACAAACCAATATTACTTTTTATTTGACAACTAACTGTTTATCTCTTTATATTAAATCACTTTAATAGATCACTTTGCATTAAAACTGATAACATACGTGTTTAAGCCTGAGTATGTTTAAAGCCCTTTACTTTATTTAGGGCCTGGGTCAGTTTAAAATATTAAAAGCTCTCCCCAAAAGATATATCCTCAAGTAAAGGTTCTCGTTTCTACGGAAAAGCGTTACAAAACTACTTTGTATATAGTTACAGTAAGATACAGGCAAAATTGAAATAATGCCCATTTCGACTTTGTTGGGGTAAGATGGGGGATTAGATTATTGAAATGGCAACCTACCCATGTAGGTATTTTAAGCCAAGTATGAATGAGAAATGAGAGTAAGATGATTGTGACGCGATCTTGTAGTCTTGTTACTGACTAAGGCTGACATATTCCTTAGACAGGACTGTTAATCAATAGCCCAACAGCCGATGGCACCTAATGTACCTACAGTTTAATGTGGAATCTGTTGAATTGGTATAATTATTGAGGATGGTCTTTGTAGAGTAACGTAGTATCAAATAGTGCGGACTTTAATCCACACAAGAGAACACTACACCCACCGACCATAGCTTACAACTATCCACAATTAGTGACCTCCAAGTAGTTGGATCACAGGACGTCGCCACCGTCCCAATCAGGAACATGGGGGGAATAGTATCAGCATGTGTCCACCCCCCCCTATTAAGGTACCGTTCCACCACAGCATTGATAGCGTAAAACAACATTTTGAATAATACTATTTTAGAACACATAGATTGTATTAGCAATCCGCATGTTCCTTAGACAGGACTCGCATAATAGCCCAAGAGTCAATGACATCCTACAGTTTGACAGTATTATAAAACGGTTGTTAACGGGATTTAATAGATGACAAAAATGTTACATGTGCTGGCCCTTTTCTATGCTCCAATAAACCTTAGGCCCACGATAGCGGGCAGGCCTATTTCCCGCGCATGCGTGTGTGATTTTTTTTATTCACAAAACTGTGAAGATAAAAACTAGGTTACAAGGCAATCTAGTTGAATGAGTGAAGATAACATGACATACAGCTTTAATCTCATCACGTACACTCGATAATATATCAAATCGCGTTCTGATTGGCCTAAACGAGTTTTAATTGTTTTCGATCCGAACTCCACAAAAATATAATGATATATTGTATTCACGTATTAATTTTTTACACGTTTCTCTTTCTCCCCTTGTATCATGTAATTACATGGTAAAGAAATCCCAGCTAGAGCTAGAATACAGCTGTACTCTAGCTACTGTGAGGTCACGAATTGTAGACAGTTATAAACGACTATCAGTAAGCCCGTCCTTTGTACGGTTTGTAGGATTCAGTTTAAAGAAGAAAGATTATCATACCAAAATGTAAACCTGTACAAAAATGTAAATCCTAAACAAATCAGTACAAAGAAAATAAATCAATACCCAGCTTTATTATTTAGCATAACTTTACAATTAAATAGATTAGAAAATTTATACAATTATTATAATTAGTTAAACGTTAACATAACTTTTTAATATAATTTCATAAGTATAATTCATTAATTTAAAACCCATTTCGAAATCATACTTTCGAAATGGGTTTTAAATTAATGACCAATATAAACTAACTAATATTGATTTGACAGCTGTTTGTTTTTATTTCTATTAAATCTTAAAACTACAAAGACAGCTGATTATTACCCGTAGGTAATTCATCAAAAACTGGATCAAAATGCGAGTAATATCGCGTAAAAGTGGGTAAAATTGGGTTATTGTCGTTATTTACTTTTCAAGGGCCACAGGCCGATCAATAGCGTTTAAAAACCTTTTTAAGAATACGTTTTTTGTAAATATTTCTATTTTTACTATATAAAATATGTGTGTGAGCGTCACGATAAACATCGTAAAAAAACCGATCGAAGACACAAAATGAGATAAGACGTGTTTCGGCTTTCTCTAACGACGAAGTTGTAAACAGAATAATAAGCAAAAATTTATTTTGTACTAAAAAGGGGGTTTTTTATCGTTTTTCCACATGTTTTTATAAAAAATTCTAATTTTATATTTCACCATTGAATCAGCTAAATATAAACTAACCAATTAAGTTTAAAGTTTTTCTCTTATCTTACCAACTTACCGAGATATAATAAATCTAAACAAGATCAGGCTCACATTTAATTCAGGTTAGGATTAATTCTCTTTTTACTAATTTTTTTTAATGCGTATATTTAGCCTTCATGTGGTTGAGATCCATAATTTGTGCTATAAAATTATGTTTATTGTTTATAACAGCAAACCTGCATACCCTTTTCCATTGTTAATATATAATTAGGAAAAAATCCTTTAATTGGAAGATTTGATTAAAGTTTAATTTAAATGTTAAAAATAAATATTTTTTATTTTAAAGTATTTATTCTAAACATATCACTTTCTTTTTTTAAGATGCTTTTTTTAAGTGACAATTTCTCCTATATACTGATCATTCTCCAGTATTATAAGGTAATATTTGGAAAGTTTAAGACGGCTGCTCAAGTTTTGAAATTTATTTTAACACTTTGAGTACAAAGACAGCTGATTATTACCCGTAGGTAATTCATCAAAAACTGGATCAAAATGCGAGTAATATCGCGTAAAAGTGGGTTTTTAAATGCTCGTTATTTACTTTTCAAGGGGCGGCGGGCGATTTCAAGCATTTATAAACCTTCTCTGGAATGTAGAGAATACATGAAATAAGTTTTATTGTAATCAGTTCTCCCGTTTTTTCGGAGAAGACGGCGTAAAATGACTCCTGGAGCGTCACAGACAAACAGACAAACCGACGAACAGACACAAAATGAGATAAGACCGGTTTCGGCTTCTCTAACGCGAGAAACGTAAAAATAACTAAAAAATTAATAATTCTCAGCAATGTACAGACAAAACTCTAATTTTATTTAAATAGATGATCAGTGGGTGTGATATTCTCTCTTCATATATACTACTTCATCCACAAAGATTATCCTCATAATTAAACCAGTTCATAATTCAGAGGTAAAAATGTTTCAGGCCCCACATTAAACTGTAGGTCCCTTAGATGTAATTAACTGTTGGACTATTAGTTAACAGTTCTGCCTAACCAACATGTCAGCCACAATCATCTTACACTCATATCTCATTCATACTCGGTTAAAAATTGTTTATTGAAACAGAATACCACCATGACTTTTTAATTTAAAATTTTTGCCGTATATCTAGTCCTCTAGCTAAAATACGTCAAGCATTCTGTAACATAACCTACCACCACCACCTGTAAGTATACGTTATAAAATATAACACGTTTTTAGACGACAGTTTTAGCTAATTACTAAGCTAACTATTTGATCCAATAAGTACAAAAATAGACTATCTAAAACAGGAAAGCTAAAATAATTCAAGATCAGTTATATAACATGGCTGGTACATAAGAGGTTTAAGATAAAGATGAGATGATATTTGAGACTTAATTGTTGAGGGCTGCTGCTGGTTGGTTGAGAGGGGGAAGGCTCGGCTGTCACGTGCTAAACAGCTGATAGATAATGGTATCACGTGATACCACGCCCTTGCTGCGTGTCATACACAGAGTACACTAGTACAGTGTTCATACTATCACATAGAGTAACGATCTATCAAACTTAACGACTTTGGATCTAACATTACCGGCAAAGGTCTCTCTGCTTTTGCGACATTTTTATTCGTGTATAAATATTCCTATGTTTATCCTTCTCCTTTTCCATCCTCAGTTCAGCCTTTTCAGGTGAAAAGAAAAGAAGAAAATAAACGATATCGCACGCAGCACGCTGGCATGAGTAGAGCGATTTTCTATGTGGCTTTCTATTTTTCTTTAACTTGGCCAGTAATATTTCTCCTTCCCCCTCTTCTTGCAATAACAAATTTAGGGCCAATAATTATGCATCATGACGTTCAAGACTCAACTGCTCAATAATTCGCTCTTTTAGTCCCAGTCCTACGTGGACTCGCGATCCGGGCGATCTTAGCGATGCAAACCAAATCCTTTAGTGTCATTATGCTCTCAAAAGAGAAAAGACGTAAGTTGCTGATGCTGGATAGTTCGGCACTTTGGAAGTTCATCTGCTAGTTTGCTCCAAATACGTTCATTCATCAGCTTACAGTATTGCGGTATTGCGTGCCTCAAATTCCACAAGAACGAATATTTCTGCACAGCTTCTAGTATTTTTTAAACAGTCATTATGCAGGAGTTGCAGAAGAAACACAATAAAGAATGCACCTAATTAGGTCTTTTAGCTCCACAGCCACCCACACACTGGGGATACTGGCATGTCTCCTTCTTTCCCATGGTCGATGAGATCGCCGCGGTCCCTGGGATCGCCCAGATGGCTACGTAGGACGGTCGCGACCAACGACAAGGTGAATTGAATTTTCAAATGTCACTATGATCGCGTCACTCATATCGCTTAGGAGTCTAGGACTTTTGGCAATCGCGCCTATCCCATCAGTCATCGCAGGGGGCCATAAAAGTGTCAAAATCCGTAGCCCGGAACTTTGGCAACTGCTGTCTTTCCTGGCGGGGACTTTAGGGATTTCGTTCGTGCCGGGCGGGGTTGAGGGTGATGGAGAAAGCGCGCTACAGAAGGGTGAGAAGGGAGGCAGCGGGCGAAGACAGACAAAGAATAACAAAACACAACGCATGATATTCGTTTCAAGTGTGATGTTACTAACCATCTAAGAACTGTCTGTTGTCTTGTTTGAACTATGTTTAGAGGTACAATGTTTTAACTTGTATCGGTCTTATTTTTAATCCCATACCTTCTAGAGGAAAGAATTAACGATTAATATTTCTTTAAAATTAGAAAGACTTGTAACTTTCAATTTATAATACTGTATTATAATAATTTTATAAACAAAATATATTCAGAATGTGCGGAATCAATTAAACGAAATATACTGTCATACACTTTGTTTTATTCGTTACAAATACAATTGGTATAAGACATTTAAGAATGTAGGCGTTATATATAAATTTCACTGTATATTTTGTTAATATTATATTATATATAAATTATTAATGTGTTATGAACGTACATCCTGTATGTCCTTTGTGAAATAATGGAATTTGTTCAGAGGACTTGGCTCATTCATAGCCGGTTCCCGGTAGTCATGTATAGCCAAGCTTGAGTCTCCTACTTGGAATAATTGTATATAATAGAGGTGTATATCGACTGCCCCTTGCCGTTTCGCTCTTACATCTCCTGATTTCGGTGATTCGGGGTATATGGAGGGACTTTAAGGGATAAGAGCGATAATTTGTGGGATTAAACAAAGAGGCAGGGATTTTAGGGGGAAAAGGGAGAATTTTTGGGATGAAACCGAGGTTGCCAAAAGGCCGCGGTCGAGGGACAATATGGGTTCCGACCCTCGGCGGGGGCTGGGCGGTTGCCAAAAATACGTTTCCCATCGCTGAGACCGCGTCGCTCCCGTCGCCTACGTAGGACTGGGCCTTTGGAACGTACCTTGCGACTACAGCAGTGACATTTTGCTCTAGTCGATACAGTAGTCTCTTAAGAACTCTTCCTTAAGGATAAGTGTAAGTACCTTCACTAAAGAGGTTCTACTATATAGGACAGGAAAGGTTGTGAGGTTTCATTGGGCGTTATAGCGACGAGTGTTGTTCCACCCGTGGGTAAGACCACTCCAGCGCGCCTGGTGTTTTGTTACGTAACTAAACCGACCACTACCTAAACACCGTGACGCAGTGACGGTGACTGGAAGTCAGGGCCCAGGGGACAGCCGCGTGGTGGAGGTGTGGCGGAGGGCAACGCTCGAGCGTGTGGCCAAGGTCACGTGACAGACGCGTGGATCACGTGATCACGCCGTGCCCGACATGGAATTTTACTAGTAACGCATATCTCTTGGAATAGAAAACAGCGGTACAGACGGCAACGCCTCCTAGCGGAATGACCAGCAAGTTTCTAGACGTCCTCTTTTTGGAGAACATATTTCTTTTGACATGGATAAGTCTCAGCTCAGGTGGGGGTGTTATTGGTAGTGCGTCAGAGCAAAATTTTAAATGGAAGTGACGTCATAAGGATTATAAGGTTGTTTAGAGGAACTGAAATCATTTTCTCTAGATATAGCTATGATCCAAGATATTTCTCAAAGGGAATTAAATACTTTATTTTGACACGGATATGTCTAAACACTGGGGGAGTTAGCGTTGTTGTGTAACGCAAAACAATGTACAGCGGAAGTTGTTTCCGTAGACTTATTGTATTTAATTTTTAATATATAAAAGTAAGAACAAATGATAAAATAAGATGAACTGTGTTTGAATGGAGGGATGAGTGGACGAGATGAGACGCCCGAGCTTGGTAGGGAACTGAGATAAAATTAGACTCATATTGGAAAACGGACTAAATGAGACGTAATCGAACGCAACCCTGCTCCTACGTCACTCAGTCTCCCCACCCCCGAGGGATGATCTCGCCTTTGTCTAATGACTTGTTTGTGTTTCCTCCATTCAAGGATGTCGCTTGTTTTCTTCGCCTACGTCGTGCCTCCACCCGGAGCTCAGGGATCACCTTGAAGGTGAAATTGTGAAAACAAATTATTTCGGAGAATCTTAAATCACTCCTGGGTTATATCTGAAAATCAACAATTCGTGTTTTTTAGCACGTTATAAAGGTGGGATTCTTTTAAATGATATCGAACGAATTCCAATTTAATGAATCGTGTTATTGTAATTTTAATTTTACTAAACGCTCATAAAATTTGTCTCAATTAATTTGATTCGAACTCAAAACATAGTGTTATAGTTTTATAAATCGTTGGTCAACATACATTTTTCACTCACTGAGAACTGTTTCGTCAACTGGTTTCACATATACACTATATTAATATAAAATTAGATTTGTCTGTACATTGTTTAAAATAATAATATGTTTGTTCATTTTTAGATTTTATACCACAGTAAAACCGAAATGGTCTCATCTCAATTTCTATCTGTTTGTCTGTAATGCTGATCAAGGTTATTCACATTCACTTGTTTTACCAAAGACAATTCAACCTGGAGATTAGATTGTCTTTGGAAAAAACCAAAGATTTTGAGCATGTGGACTATATAAGAGATTTCACAGAAATTTATAATCCTCTGTCTAATTTAGATCGACATTAGTTTGTTAAAACATCCATACTAAATTTTTTTCAAAATTGTAAAATAAAATCTTTTGTTTGTAAAAAAAATAGATTTTGTATTTTCAAGAGGCATAGCCTACTTTTAGTATATTAACAATGCCGTAGAAATATTTTATTTTCTTAACAAAATAGTATTTAAAAGCAATATTTGACATACAATTTGCGATAAGATAATGAGCTTCATGTATTGTATTCTAAATTAATTGTATTCTAAAAAAATCTTTAAACATCCAATAAATTCACACTCCAGAAAAACGAAAAAATATTGAAATATCTAATCAATATAGATTTTTACTTATATGGAAAATAGCGGAACATCCAAACCACTTCCGGCAGAACTCGGATCCTCTAGACCTTGCGGAAATGGACAAGGAAACGCGTATATTAGAACGTACGCGGAAAAGTTGCAAAATTTTAACGTGACGAACAAAGCACGTCGTTTATGCTGCAAGGCGGCCGTGTAGCATTGTGAAACGGGTGTGACAAGGATGGGAAATAATATAGTAACAAACACATAGACACACAATAATGTCAGACGAGGTACTGTATTTACTATCTAACGCTAAGATCTCCTTACACGGGAGTATATCGACTTAGAGGGTCTACCCGTAATCCTCAAAAACGGTGTTTACGACTGCGCCTGGTCAATAGTAAAAGCCCTCTCCTCCACGCCCACTCTTGTAACACTATTAGCATTGAATTTACATACTGTACTTCGTAGTTTACATACTTTCTACACAGTTATAAAATCAATGATATTAGTCACCTGTCTTTAACAGAATCTTTAAAATTCGTAATGACGTTGGTCATTAACAATTCAATACCTTTTATTGGACTTTTCTAACGCGCCTGTGTTTTAACTACACAACGTTTTTGGAGGTGGAGAAACTCCTCCCGTTTTCATATGATTACCTAATAATTCACATTAAAATTAAATGTTTGAAGTTACATATGTTTCCAGTAATACTATACTTATCCATCATGCACAACACAAAAACTATATTGATAACGCAACAAATAACCACAACACTCCGCCTCCGAGCTAGCGGGACGACACAAGATAGTGTGCGCTCAGGACGAGAAATCCCGTAGACTAATGATTCAAAGTACAAATATTCTTTTTTTTAGTTTTGTAAGCTTGTTTTAATAGTTATATTCAAACTATTTTATAAAGTTGTTGGTTAAAAACTGTTACAGTGGACTGACACACTTAATTACACCCACTTTTTCTCTTAAGTAAATTTAAAAACGACAACCTTTAAGAAAACTATTATATTCTTTAAAGTTGATCTAAATAGCAGTTAAAAATATTGTTTCAAAAATAATCATTCAATTTCTGAAATTAATAAGAGAAAACAAGTTAAATTAATTAGGGGCATAACCCCCTTCCCGGGTAATACCAATAATGTTTTTGAGTTGATTTTGTTTGGTGATGTGACCTTACATTGCATTCCATGTTTCATGGAAAAAGGTTGGAAATAAGGAAGGAATTGTATTTTTTGTTATTATCCATATGAATAACATTTGGCGCTCTCAGACAATGTGCTGCGTATACCACAGTGAATTAAAATTTCTTGTAGAACCGTTAGTCGTCGAGTGATTATTTAAAAAATACATTTATTGATTTTTAAGCCAGTTTTAATGTTGTTGGCAAATATACAGGGTGTTCATTAAAGTCGGGGAAAAACTTTAAGGGGTGATAGTACTCATCAAAATAAACAAAAAATCACCTATGACAATTTGTCGAAAAATCCTTCGTTTAGCCACTAGCCGCCATTTTGTATTTTTTACAAAAAACGTTATAAATCAGGAACTATTTAAGATACAGAAACCAAAGTTTGCACTTATATTTATTTGTTAAAGAGAAAAATATTTTGAAAGTATCATTTAATTTGATTTTATATTTTCAAAATGGCGGTAGTTAAAAATCTTATAACTAAAATAACAAAAAACCCATTAATTTTATAAAATTTTTACAAGACACAAAAAATATTGCAATTTTAATTTCAAATCGAACGGTATTTCGGTGAACGAAATCCGTCCACGGATAACCGAGAAAATGCACTTTTAATGTTAGAATACAGGGCCCGTGCGCCACCGCGGCGCGGCCGTGGCTAAGAAGCGGAGTTCAGCTGACACAACACGGCTTCTTTGCCACGGCCGCGCCGCGTTGGCGCGTGAGCCCTGTAATGTAACATTAAAGCTGCATTTTCTCGGCTATCCGTGGACGGATTTCGTTCTCCAAAATACCGTTCGATTTGAAATTAAAATTGCAATCTTTTTTGTGTCTTGTAAAAATTTTATAAAGTTAATGGGTTTTTTGTTATTTTAATTATAAGATTTTTGACCACCGCCATTTTGAAAATATAAAAGCAAATTAAATGATACTTTCAAAATATTTTTCTCTTTGACCAATAAATAGGTGTGCAACGTTTGGTTTCTGTGTCTTAAATAGTGCCTGATATATAATGTTTTTTGTAAAAAATACAAAATGGCGGCTAGTGGCTAAACGAAGGATTTTTCGACAAATTGTCATAGGTGATTTTTTGTTTATTTTGATGAGTACTATCACCCCTCGAAGTTTGTCCCCGACTTTAATGAACACCCTGTATATAAATAAAATTAGAGTTTTGTCTGTACATTGATCAGAATTATTCATTTTTTTAGTTATTTTTACGTTTCGTGCGTCAGAGAGGCCGAAACAATTCTTATCTTTATTTGTGTGTCTGTGACACTCCAGGAGACATTTTACGCCGTCTTCTCCGAACTGATTACAATGAAACTTATTTCATGTATTCTCTACATTCCAGAGGTTTGTAAATGCTTGAAATCGCCCGCCGCCCCTTCAAAATAACGAGCATTTAAAAACCCACTTTTTACGCGATATTGGTCGCATTTTGTTTCAGTTTTCAATGAACCACATCTGGTATAATCAGCTGTCTTTGTCGTTTAAAGATTTATTAGAAGAAAAACAAACAGCTGTCAAATTAATATTAGTTGTATATATTGGTCATTGATTTTAAACCAATGTCAAAATCATGCTATACTAAAAAATTATTTTAACGTATAGCTAATTATAATAATGTTATAAAATATGTTCAAACCTAATTTAAGGTAATGCTGAATAATTAATTAAAGCTGGGTATTGATTTATTTCCTTTGCATTGATTTTTTTAGGATTTCAGGTTTACATTTTAGTATGATAATCTTTTTTCTTCGTTAGTTATATTATAAAATCTTTATCTTACCAGAAATTTTTTTAAATTTAAAAGCCCACAACTTTCGACCCAATAGTGATCACAGCCTTGAGTAAAATTGATACAAACCAATTGGCTCTCTTAGAAACCCTTATGAGGATAAATTACCCCCGTCGCAGTAGACCTGCGTACCCAGCGAATTTCCAAATCAATAACATAATTATAATATAAGACAAGTTTTTGTCAATTAATATGAGTGTTATTTGCCTACTCTCCATAAGATTAACATGGGAAAGAGTATGCAGGTTTGCTGCTGTGAGGAACGCTGAAAGTAGGTGTTTCTAGTGTAAAAAAATTATATTTTGACCATTTATATCAAGTGTCATCAACATATGTCTTCAAATAAAGGATTTTACCTAAACTCTATATGATCAACATGGGAAAACAGTATGCAGGTTAGCTGCCATGATAAACACATAAACTATGATTTTTAAGCATAAATGTATGGATCTCAACCACATGAAGCTAAATATCAAGTTTCGTCCAAAAATATTAGATAATAAGTGAAACATTAATTTTTCCTTATCCTCCATAAGATTAACATTAGAGCCCCAAAATACAACGTACCGTGTTTAGATTTTTTAATATCTCGGTAACTGTTGGGGATAGAGAAAAACTTTAAGTAACTAAATTGTGTAGTTTTTAAAGTGATTCTAATGGTGAATTTGAATTTTTTTTAATTACATTGGCGCAAAACACTCATTTTTTGGGTACAAACCCCCCCCCCCATAGAACACACCTAGAACACCCTAGAACACAAAGGCTCCCTGAGCCAAGCGTTGTTACAAAGGCGTAGTCTCTCAGACTACTTTTTTGAAAATAAATAAAAAATACTTTTAATGACAGGGAAATTTTTTTAATTATAAAAACACTTAAAGTGAACATTGAATTAATGTTTTAAAATAGTTTAATCTCCAAATCTTAATTGTTCTGGCACTGGCAGCAGATTGTCCCTTGGTGTTCGCCACACATGACATTTGCGCAACGTCCACAAAAATGTTTTGTTATGTGCCGTAATCTTGGAGGTAAGAAGGCACAAACCTTCCTACCTTGTTGGACAGGTTGTGGAGCTTCATTTGGCACACTTACATTTAAAATATAAACAATCGATTGCCGGACGAGAGTTCGTGGCAAAATTGTGGCCTGAAGCCAGTACTTCAGGAGCTCTATGTGCGTTTTTCTAAAATAGTTTGCCGACTTAGGGGCTTACACGATTGGCTCAGACACGATTTTCTACATATAATACGTATATATCATTTAAAGTGATGTTTATGATGTTATAAACATGCATAGGGGCCACCTCCTTGTTTTACGGCTGCAGGAAGTGTTATTGCACATTTGGTCCAATTCAAATAAATATTTACACTATATACAACATATATTTCCAATATAATGTTTAACTAACACCAAAACACGCGAAAAAGCGAAGGTATACTATACTTTGCAACAAGACACCACGATCCGTACACGTTGCGAGTCTGCCGCGAACTGTGCGTTGTTACAAAGGCGTAGTCAAACTGACGACGCGAACTTAAAAAACTTTAAAATCTCGTTAAACAAAGGACGCAAGTGAACACCAACCAGACCCTTTTAATATTAGGCCAAGACCGACAGCTACACAGAGTTTTGTGAATTTTAGTGGAGTGGAAGTGGGTAAGGGGTAAAAATGACACCTTGCGCGTCGTCTCTCAGACGACGCCTTTGTGTTCTAGGGTTACCCGTCCCGATTGTCCGATATGTCTGGTTTACGAACTCGTCCGAGCAAATGCAGGAATACATGTCTTTATAAAATATGTATATATATAAATTTTAACGACTATTGTTTTTGGTCTCTAGGCACCTAAAGAAGAAAAATAACATGGTCCCGAGCGTGTCTTACCATGAGACCTACGGTAATAGCTTCTTCCCTATGGGAAATTCGCTAAAAAACTGCCTTAAAACTCAATAAATTCTTAATTCTATGAATTAATCCCAAACGCGGTCGGGTTTCCCCGGCTGGACGGCTGCAACGACAGCGGGCAGCGGCAGCGGGAGGCCCGGCAGATCAATACGTGACGCGTCTGACGTAACGGCGCGGTGACGTCACGATCAGCCAGCTATCACGTGAACAGCACGCCGGGACCATGCAGTGTTCACGTGATCGCCACGCCGCTATTGGCTGCGACGGCCGAGCCCTCGCCTCTCATTGGTCCACGCTCCCGCCCCAGTTCCAGACCGCGTGAAACGCTTCACACACCCTTGTGCCTGGATCAGTCTGTCTCCGTGGTGTTGGTTAGTTAGTTGAGTTCTGTACACTGATGAGTTAGTCGGTGATAGTGTCAAGATGCCTTCAGGACAGTTGTCACCCCCGCACACACCGCCTGCCATATACAAGGTACTGTATTTTAAATTAATTTAAAAAATAAATTCATCTAATTGTTTATTAAATTGCACTTTTGAACACAGCGTTCTTATGTTTTTAACTGTGATATTTGCTTGGAAAGTTAAAAAAATAAGTTGAACATCCTAAATTAAAAGGCTTAGCCTTTATCTAATAAAATTAATTTTGCAATTTTTTATAACGAAATTTTGCCATTATGTTGACAATGAAACTAAGACAACCCATTTCCTTTTATTAAAAAAATCTTGATTTAATCCATATTTAAGTAACTATAGTCCTATAGTACCACAATCTGATTCCCTAAAATCACAAACTTGTTGTTTATTTATAGTACTGCACATTACCAATTTTTTAAAGTTTTTAAGCATGGGAGAAATATTTATTACGGTAATAAATATCATAAGACAAAAATACAAAATGCATCACAGTAAAATGGTTAGGTCTAAGCTTTTTACTCTACATAGTCATGGATTTTTTCCAGTTTATATACACCTTTTACTTCTAAAAATTTACAAATGTTTATCAGGCACAAGGTTGTGTGGTTTAATTATTTTTAAGAAGCAAGTTAAATTTTTTAAGCTAATTTGATGTCAATTATAAGATCAGGGATTAGCGAAATTTGACAAAATAGGTCTTCTGTCATATCCGTTCCATGTATGCTTTTACAATAATTAGGCTCATCGATTTTAAAATACTTTTGCTCTATTATTATATTAGAGTCTACAGTACTCGAAAATTAAGTACCAGAGGAGTCTCGTCGCATAAACTAAAGTAATACAGTATTTTAAGATCATCAACATTTTCGCAAAATTGACATAAATCTGGAATAAACACCAAAACCAGTAATTATTTAGAGCGCCTGAGATAATCAACTCATAAATAACAAAACTTTAGGGGGTAATCGCTCAAGGTCACTATCACGCGGGCCCAGGATGGTCAGTGCCTGCTGAAACTTTCCCCGAGAGGTTATCATGGAGGCAGTGGAAACAGAGACGCTATTATTAGCCGCGCGGCCGTGGTGGCTCGGCGATCACAGAGGCAGTGCGTGCTCATCACGTGATCATAGAGTGGTCGCGACGTGCTGCAGACGACACGACGCCACTGACTCTGTTTACATCTTCCGCCGCACGGGCGCGCCGCGTGCAAGATATAAACAATGCAACCGCTTGCGAGTTGCGAAACAACGCCACTGCTCCGTTATCTATTTTCTTCTGTTTTGGCAAAGAAATGTCTTATTGTCAGTAGAGAACACCTGACCTGAATAGACAAACTTTCAAGCTGTTGCTGCCTGCTTGTGAATCGTTTGACCTATTATGGAATGGCGATGGGATGTACAAAAAAAACAAGATGAAAAATACATCATCATGCATGATGAAAGCCTTAACTATGATAAATAAAGTAGAAGTTTATTCTTTCTCCTGCTTCCATGGGACTGTTTTTACTCAGTCTGATGTAGTACAATGACAGCTGGAAACGTCTGTCTACCTGATGAGACAAGTCGAAACAGCTACCTAAAAAATTACTGTAGTACACATTATATAAATTGACATAAAAAAACTACTTAATTTCTCTAACTTTTTAATTCAATGTATTTTATGTTAGTTTCAAACAAATGTTGCAGATATTGGTGTAGTCACACTATTTGTTCATGAAGTATTATTGTATTTTTTTCTGACCAAACATGATTTGTTTTCCAGATGTACCAGAAGCCAGTGGACCTGGAGGCTGTAAGCAGCATCCTCTCCTACGGCTACCTGGGCAAGAAGAAGAGGGCTGCTGTTTGTAGCAGGCTAGAATCTGCCCTCCCCACTCCTCAGCCGTCAGATTCCGACAGTGATGACACGGACTTGCCCCTGAGGAAGCGGCTCTGCCTGGAGGATAAGGACTGCGAGTTGGCCAGACTGCTAATGTCGAGCACGCCTCCTCGTACTCCGAGCCCTGTGGCACCTAAGGTCACGTCAGTTCCAGTGTCTGTGATCATGAAAGTTAATAAAGATGGAGTTTGCTCTTCCGAGCCCTTCGCCAAGAAGGATACTCCCTGCAATGTACCTGCCTTCAAATGCAATATTGACTCCAATAGTCCAGCTGAAGCCTGTGATAATTACCCTTCCCAGAACTATAATTCTGCAATAGCTGAAATCAACAATAACACTTTACAACCAACTGCAGATAGATTTGTGTCTTCCCAAAATGTATTGAAAAGTATTAAGTTTAAAATGAGTACCCGCAAGGAGGAGATTATTGTGGAGAATAAGGATACTTTCCGAGAGTCTTCAGTTGTTTCAAATGGATGTTCATCCCACTCACCCAGCTCACCGCCATCGATGAACGTCCATGAGTCCAGCAGGCTCAGGCCTGCCCCACCGTCATCTTCACTTCGCTCGCCCAGCTCACCTCAGAGGAATGTCACAATCGCCCCCAAGCCCTACTTCCCCATTGTCACAGTTCCGGACACCCAGACGGTCATACTCACTGGAGGAACTCTCATCCCAGTCAATTCCCCCAGACCGTTCCTCCAGTCCCAGCCCTACATCCCCGTCTCACCTTCAGCCAAGATGGCCACCCAAACCCACGTCATGCTCTCACCTCCCGGTTCTCCCGAGATGCCCAAGGTCTGTCCTTCGTTCGTGTTTTTCGCTGCCAACTCCCCAGTTGAAGACAAGGACCAATCAACCGACCCCAGAAGAAGGATCTTCGAGTGTGAATTCGAAGGTTGTGGCAAAAACTACTTCAAGAGTTCTCACCTCAAAGCTCACATGCGAACTCATACAGGTAGTTGTTCTTTTTAACAAGCCTAGGTTCTAAAAAAAATTACAAGACAAACATTAATAATTATAAACATTTGGCATTAGTTCAAATTCACCTTTTGCCCAGGTTGTTGCAATATTTACCTTGGCTAACATTGTGAAAATATTAATCTGGGTATTTTACAAAGAAAAAATTATTATATTTACTTCACTTTGGGAAATAGCTTATAGATCATGGATATGTATAGAGGGGCCGTCTTCAGTTCCTCTTAACAGCTGTCCTGATATCCTTATAACGGCATTTCCATTACAAATTTTGACCTGACGGATTGCCAATACCCCCAGAGCAAAGACATATCCTTGACAAAAATTCTTTATTGTAGACTTCATTCCTATCTCCATTTTACATTTCTTTTCTCTCTTATTTATTATGCTCCTTATCACAGAACCCTTTTTTGTTGCAAGTTCTACCAAATACTAATAGTTGGTAACTTCATCGAGTTATTGAATTTTTACGAATACAATTGTTTTTAATGAAGTTTTCCTTTGCTTCCAGGCGAGAAGCCGTTCGTTTGCCAATGGCCAGACTGCGCTCGAAGGTTTTCTCGCTCCGACGAGCTCTCAAGGCACAAGCGCACTCACACTGGCGAGAAAAAGTTTGTCTGCGTCGTCTGTAGCCGACGCTTCATGCGATCTGATCATCTTGCCAAACACGCCAAGCGCCACACCAAAGACCCTATCCCTTCTCCGCCTATGCACATTAGCTTGGTCATACCTGCACAAACTGCTGTCTAAACTTCGCAACTCAAAAGTCAAAGTTACCTTAATACTCATTTTTAAGAGCCAGAATGTACTCCTACAGTTCTAAAGTTTTTTAAAAGTGTCTTTATTTAAGTACTGTAATAATAATGTTCAGTAATTGTATTTTAACTAGTGAATTCTGGGGGCTTTTATGCATGTTGGGGTTGATTTTAAGGGACGAGTGTTGGGGTTAATCTAAATCTAGAGGGTTTACTCATAATTCATTGAATGTGTACTCATGATAGTTATGTAACATCTGGCAAATAAGTCAATTGATTCTTGGGTCTAAAAGTAATGAACAGATCTGCTATCAAGATTGCTATAATTTGCCACGTGAGGTTATCGTTTGTAAGT
This sequence comes from Nephotettix cincticeps, assembly GCA_023375725.1. NCBI lineage: Eukaryota > Metazoa > Arthropoda > Insecta > Hemiptera > Cicadellidae > Nephotettix > Nephotettix cincticeps. The sequence continues at coordinate 7,808,144 of CM041786.1, read as the reverse complement.
TGAATTGATTAGATTATTACAGATGAAACACCTCAACTAATTCACAATTGTTGAAACTTATTCTTGAATCTTAAAAACTCTTTTTTACATGATGCTCTTTGTACTCTTTCCTTAAAGTTTGTGCATTTTGGAAGTAATTTTGTACCTGAAGTATTGACGATAGCCCTAGTTTTAAGATGTACAGTTCAACATTTTTGTGATAGTCACAAATTTAAATATGTTTTCTGTTTTAATTTAAGGTTTTATTTTGTTCCTATTTCGTTTGTAATTTTGGATCAAAATGTTTCTACCATTCCTAATTTCAGTTAGTTTTATTATTTGTCATTTTTGAAAGAATGTAAAAAAATTAAAATAAATATGCTCATGGTTTATAGATGAATAATAATTAAAATATCTTATTTACTCCGAGCTCTTAGAAGAAAACTATTGTAGTAATACCTTCAATCTTTGCTTTTAGAGTACACAAAAGTTTAAATATATTAGTATTTTGATCTTGTTACGAATATTGTTAGTTAGTGCAGTACCGGCCAGTTATTATAATCAAACTAGCACTTTACTACTTATCAATAATTTAAGGTTGAACTGTTTCTCTTACTCAAATAATTGTGATATTTGTGATTTCAATTTTTAATAAGCTTTTTTGATAAGCTTAAACTTTTTATACCAAACAGACTGTAATGTTATTAAAGTATTTATTTTCACTTTTCAGAAGAGTGTAAATATTGTTATAGAATAGAGGTTTTATAATTTCAATAAACGTTATTTAGAAATAAAGATGTTTATGTTAGAGTTTAGTATTTCTAGTAGTGGCCATTTGTTTTGTCACAAGACATCACCTTATTTATTACAAAAAATAAATAATTAAAATAATTACTAATTCTTTTTATTCCAAGCCTATATAAACTTTACACATATAACTTTAAGGTGTATTAAGAAGGATATGAAGATGTAATAGGATATGGAAAATAAAATATCTCACTGAAAATATGGAAGACTGAGAGATTTTAATGAAAATAACTAATTCTTCAAAAGGAAATTAGTAAGGATTGCTTTAAGTGCTCATAAAAAGTATGTAAACTTGTACACTTTTAACCCTAATTAATATATTTGAATAAAATACACCACTCACACACTAGCCTGGTGATTGTGTTAAATAAAAATATGTGGTTGATATAGTACAATGTATTGACACAGAGATGCAAATTGCAAGAAAAAAAATACCATTCTATTACGTTATGTATCTCTGAAATTACAGAACATAATAAACGGTACCAGTGGACTGACACATACTTTCTCCCTTAAGTAAATTTAAAAAAGACAATCTGTAATAAAACTATCTTGTTCTACAAAGTTATTCTAAATATCATTTAAACGAGCAAGGTTTGTATATAATATATATATATTATATATATATATATATATAATATATATATATATATATATATTTGCACACGGATCTCGAAAACGGCACCGAGGAATTTCTTTAAATTTTGGAAATAACTAATTTCAGAGTAGAAAATAAGTTCTAGATAGGTCTAATGTCCAGGAAAATTCGTGTTTTACTGTAATATTAAGTTTAAAATCTAAAAATTTGACATTACGCTTATGGAGAATAAAATGTAAACAATACAAACCAAAACAGCTGTTTATAACCGTTTGACAGTTCTTGATTGAAGACTGCGGGGAACAATATAGAGATTATGCATTAATATTTATTTTATGAATTAAATAAATGCAAAATTATCAGGTTACTAAACAATTTGTAAAAACTTAAGGATAACATAGCTGTGCGAAATAAAAGCAGAAAAAAGTATTTCCAAAATCTTCTGTGTTTTGATAGAAAACGTATTCGTTGTATTGCTTGAAGCCACTGTAACAAACCAATTAATTGATGTAAATTAAATTTCTCTTTTGGTTTTCAATCCTCATTCCGTTTATAACAAAATCAGTTGATCACAGGCTAATAATAACGGTACTGATAATTAAACAGTAAATGATCGGCTTTGGCTAAAAGACGTTAAACGGCATCGCTCAACTGACTGACGTCGTAGCCGAGTTGTAGCGTGTCGGCCTCAAGAACTATAGGCCGCGAGTTTCATACCCACCAGGGGCGATACTTTTTGTTCAGTGCTATATTAATTGTGGTGTATTAAATCGGTTTTATTTCAACCACATAAATGTTTTCATTGGGCAGTAAATTTGTTTTAATTTTGCTAATTAACTTGTAAAAACATGTCTTATTCTATCCGAGCAAAGCTCGGTCACCAGGTACTACTATGTATAAGGGGAGAAAGTAAAAATGAAAATGTACAAGAAATTATGGGTAACTTAAATTGTCCATTTTGAGACACTTTAAATTAGATTACTGTATTTTGTATTATTTATTTATTTCAACTCTATTTAACATTAAACTGGAGGATGGCTATCTGAACAGATGTTTTCCCGGAATGGAGGGAAAATCGCCAGCTGGTCAACGGCCAACAAACGATGGACAGCTGCAGTTCTAAGAACCACAGACGTATGAGGCCAAAATGTGCTACCGTATGTGATTATTTGGGATGAAGTCCCAATAGTTAAATAATAATTTATACATACTTTAAATATGTTCATATTGAGGTAACCCTCAATACAAAAACATTACATTCAGAACTTAGGTCTTATTACACCAAATACATGTAAATTTAGGTTAAGGGTTCTTTCACAGAAAAATAATAAAATTGTATGTACTTCCCTGTGGGAACTAGGTTAGATCATGTATATGTTTAAAGGGAATGTTTTCAGTTCATCTAAACTAATGTTATTATAACCAAATGACGGCATTCCGCTACACTTTTTGCGTTCCACAAATCTGCTAACACCCCTCCCCCTTAGATGTATAGATATATCCATGTCCAAGCTGAGGATAGCGGAGAAACAGGAGTAGCAAACATATTTATAAACTAAACACCGATCCACTCTGGTAGGTATATTAAATTTATTATGAGTGTAGGATAGGTAGGTGTGATGAGTATAATTGATTAAATGAGATATTCTGTAGCTCAGCTCAAATGTTGAAAATTTTGAGTCGACCCATCTTGATTACACTGTAAATATAATTAATTCTAGGGCCAATGAAATGAAAATACCCCCGTCGCAGCAAACCTGCGTACTCAGCGAATTTCCAAATAAATAATATAATAATAATATATGACAAGTTTTATAAAAATCTGTCCATAAACATGAAAATTATTAGCGTATTCTCCATAAGATTAACATGGGAATGAGTATGGAGGTTAGCTGCTGTGAGGAACACTGAAAGTAGTCATTTCTACGATAAATAATTTTTATCTTAACATTTATACCAACTTTCATCATTCATCTGTCCATAAATAAAGGAGTTTGCTTATTCCCTATATGATTAATATGGGAAAAGAGTACGCAGGTTTGCTGCCATGATAAACACATAAACTATGATTTTTAAGCATAAATGGATAGATCTCAACCACATGAAGCTAAATATCAAGTTTTATCCAAAAATATTGATTAATAAGTGAAATATTAATTTTTCCTTATCCTCCATAAGATTAACATTGGAGCCTTAAAATACAACGTAGGGCCTACTGTGTTTAGATTTTTTAATATCTCGGTAACCGTTGGAGATAGAGAAAAACTTTAAGGAACTTAATTGTGTAGTTTTTTAAGCTGATTCTAATGGTGAAATATAGAATTATAAATATTTAAAAAAAATTTATTTTGGGGTACAAAACCCCCCCAAACTACCCGTTCCCATTGACCGATATGTCTAGTTTACGAACTCGTCCGAGCATTTGTAGGAATACACGTCTCTACCAAATTTGGTCTCGATCGGACCATTTTTACGAGAGTTATCGTGTTCACAGACACACACACACACACACACACACACACACACACACATATATATATATATAAATTTTAGCGACTATTGTTTTTGGACTCTGGGCACCTAAAGAAGAAAAAATAACATGGTCCCGGGCTTAAGTCTTACCATGAGACCTACGGTAATAGCTTCTTCCCTATGGGAAATTCGTTAAAACCTAATTAAAAATTATAATAATTGAACATTTCATTATAAGAGGAGAGTTTTGGTATTTGTAAGCCTACATAAAATTGTCCAGAACTACTAAGATCAATCAATTTTATGCTTTTATTCATCAAATCAGCTTCACTACAAAAAATAAATAACTAATAATTACTTCACTACATTTCTTCACAAATTTTGTAAAACATATTTGTGACAAACATATTTTAAGCACGTAAACGTATTTTGCATAATCTGGTTAAATACTTAACCTTGTTTCAGCCGAAATGGATACCTACCTAGGTACCCAGGTGGCTTGACCTTAAAGCCAAATATGAATGAGAAATGAGTGTGAGATTTTGGTGCGATCTTGTTACTGACTAAGCTGACATATCCCTTAGACAATTTTAATTCATAACCCAAGTCAATGGCATCTAAGGGATCTATATTTTTAACGTGGGATCTGAACTAAAATTCGTATTTGCAAATTATCGTAGTATTCAAAGGTTCGGACGTTAATCCACATTAGGATATCCCAACCTCCGACCTTCACTTATAACCTAATTAATTTAAAGAGTCACATGTTTATTAAAACTACCAGTATGTCTACCATCCGAATTCAAAAGAGTCAAACTATTTTCTGCGTCTGTGATTTTTTTTCAATTTTGTTTGAAATTGAAACTGTAATGCATTGTAACGCTTTGATCTCGAGATAAAAAAGTTTTTTTTTTCTTTCTTCACACTCTCGCCTTTTTATCTTTCATTCCGTGGTGGATATTATATTTTCTTCCTCACCTGCTTGGTTTTCTTCATCTTCTTTTGAAGGTTCCAAGAAGTTTTCAAGCTTTATTACTTTGTTAATCTGATTTCGTATGAAATATTCACAGATTCTTATTTTCCTTCATTTGATACTCTCTCCGCGTCAGCTTTATTGTCCAGTCTCTACATCTTCTGTATCTACACCCCCTTCTATATCTCCAACAACTCCTAAATCTTCATTATTTTCTCATTAGTCAGTACCATTTCCTCCATCAAAATTTTTTATTTGTCTGTGATTCATTGAGTTAGTTTTTTCCCGTCCCCTGTTCTTATTCCAGGACTTAGTCTAGTCTATCGCCCGGAGCCGTTTTACACATTACTTAGATTTCTAATATTATGGCCAATTATATCAGATTGACATGGGTTTGTCTAAGCTCTAGGAGGGGCGGTGTCGGCGGCATTTTCGGGACGCAAAAATGTTACAAAAAAGACGTCATATGGTTATGAAAACAGCTGTTTAGAGGAAATGGACATATTCCTTCAGACATACCCATGATCTAACCTATTTTCCACAGGAAAGTAAATAATGTGCATTTTGTGCATATTTTCTTGGTTCGTTACATTCTTTCTGTTTACGATAATAACCCATACTCCACTTCATCCCGATATTGTTAAAAGTCTTTGACACTTTCATGTTTAATAATTAATTGTTAAATTACTAGTATGTGCAGTTTAAGAGAAGAAAGTTTTAATAAATTTCAATTTAAAAAATTTCCTTTTTGTAATTTGGTGGCGGTTACACTAAGGTTAAAAGTTCCGTATGCATGTATATATATATATATATATATATATATATATATATATATATATATATATATATATATATATATATATATATATATATATATATATATATATATACCTAATAATGGCTTTACTGAACAATAAATTATCTATTTGAGAAATTAAATGTTTAACAAACAATAGGATCGAAATAGTTTAGTTACCAAATAGAAAATAGGTCGAAGTTAATGTAACAGTCGGTCTCTTTGCAGTGTTCAAGTGATCACGCAGCCGGTGAGTGGAAACGGATGTATCAGCTGTTATGCTGTTTATCAGCTGTTTGCTTATATTAATTTGTACTCAAGCGTCATATGGACACGCCGCCGCCCAGTGGTCTTTGTTTTTATTGATATATATCTATTTTTAAAACGCTTTTAACTCTTTGATCCGAACTACCATTGGTCTAATCTCAGATTATCCAACTCATTATTTACTCCTCGTACTCATGAAGGAAATATGACTTATAGTCAAGATAGAAAAAAATATATAATATTTTTTATTATGTATGTATGTGTCTGTTAACACTATAACCATTGATTTTATAACTTACGAAGTATGTAAATTCAATGCTATAACCCTAGTAAAATGGTCCGATCAACACCAAATTTGGTAGAGGTGTGTATACCTAAATTTACTCGGACGAGTTCGTAATCCATTTATATCGGTCAATCGAAACGGGTAATTTAGGGAAGGGTTTGTAACCCAAATTTGGTTTTTCTTGAGTACATTTTTAAAATTTTTAATTTTTTTCACGATTAGAAATGGTTTAAAAAACCTTCACAATTTAGTTGTCTATTTTAAAGTTTTTCTTTATCTACAATGGTTACTAACATATTGAAAAGTCTAAAAAATTTAAAAAAATCTAAACACAGTACGTTGTATTTTGGGGCTCCAATGTTAATCTTACGGAGGATAATAAAAAATAAATATTTCACTTACTAACCCATATTTTTAGATTAAACTTAGTATTTAGCTTCATGTGATTAAGATCCATCAATTCATGATTAAAAAATAATAGTTTAAATGTTTATCATGAGTGCTAACCTGCATACTCTTTTCCCTTGTTGAACATATTTGGAATAGGAAAATTCCTTTATTTATGTACAGATATTGATTGATAAAACGTGGTAAATGGTCAAAATAAAAATCGTTTATGATAAAAATGCTTACTTTAAGTGTTCCTCACAGCAGTAAACCTGCATACTCATTCCCATGTTAATCTTATATAGTAAAGATAAACTTTTACATTTATCGCCAGATTTTAATAAAACTTATCATGTATTATTATTAATATTATATTATGAATTTGCAAATTCGCTGAGTATGCAGGTCTGCTGCAATGGGGATATTTTAAGTTTTGTATGTTTAAGACTTCATGTTGAAATCTAGGAATTGAATTCATTCAAGTCTTATTGTCTAAAAATTATTGAACCATCATTCCAAAGATGGTTAATCAGATAACAGAAAGAATTCACACGAGATACGTCAATGGAAATCTGATAAGACAGTTTAATAGATTAGACACCGCAATATTGCAGATGTTAAGATATGAATGTTATACTCGTGGCAAACAAGATTGTTAAATAATTTTCCAACTGCTAATTAATTCTTCGGATCGTGTGAAATAGTTCAAAAATTAAATTATGTCGATAAGATACGATTCTTTTGTTCTCCAACGTCCTGATAAACAAGAAAATGTTTTTTTTCAATGACCGCAATACTTAATCATAAATTTGTCGACCATTAGATGGAAAATTTAGTCACATTAAAAAAAATTAAATTCGACTTTGGTAACGAATTGTTTATCTTGTTCATTAGGAGTGCCATTTTGGCAATGATTACAGCAAGTACAATGAGTTCAGCAAGTGTCTAAGGAACATGTCTGCATTAGTCTAGTCAGTAACAAGACTAAAAGACCGCTACACAGCCATATCTTACACAGACAACTATCGTTTCTCATTTATACTTGACTTTTAATACATACCTGGGTACGTTGCCTTTTCAAAAATGTTGTTACTTACCTTTGGGAAGCTTTTATCATGGATATAAGGAGATTTTTTCAGTTCCTCTAAACCAGTGCTATATGGGCAGCTAGACTATGGCGTCACTTCCGTTTCAAATTTTGGTCTGATGGATTTCAAATACCCCCCCCCCAAGACATACTCATGTCAAAAATAATAATAATAAAAATAATAGTCGCTTCAACCAACCCTTTTTCCACGACATATGAGCGCCTCAGGTGGAAATCCTGATGAGGGATGTAATTCCAGCAGGTAAGCGTGACGTAATTACCAGCTGACCGCGACATGACGTCATCTCTGTGTCTGTGTCACTCCCGTCTGACGTCAGCCACACCACCTGACTGACTAATGCACCTGAAATGTAAAGGAACCCAGTGGGAGGATTTATACGGGTTGTATGTGACTCAGTGGTAAGAAATCACATACTTATTACTCGTATCATGATAATATATATAGATTAGATTAGATGAGATTATTGAAATGGCAACCATACCACAAGGTAGGTATTTTCAGCCAAGTATGAATGAGGATTGAGAGTAAGATGATTATGGCGCGATCTTGTAGTCTTGTTACTGAGTAAGGCTGACGTGTTCCTTAGACAGGACTGTTAATTAATTTAATAGTCAAACAGCCGATGGCAACTAAGGGACTACAGTTTAATGTGGAATCCGAACCACGGCCTCTGAATTACGAATTGGTCTAATTATGAGGATGGTCTTTGCGGATTAACGTAGAATTAAATGGTAACGACGTTAATCCACACAAGAGAACACTACACGCACAGACCATCGTTCACAACTATCCACAATCGTGACCTCCAAGTAGCTGGATTACAGGACGACACCACCGTCCCAGTCAAAATGGACGGGTACTGGACCTGAAATCAAAATTAGTTAAAATAAACGGGATCAGTAGACTGGCATATACCAGAGAGGAACGGATTATAAGGAGAGGAGGCACCTTATGGGACTTGGTGAAGACGATAAAATCTCAGGAACAGTGCTGCTACCTGTCGGATCTAGCAGCAAACTAGGCCTCTGTGACATCGTTAGGTGGCGCTGCCAACGGCCATTGTGGAAACTAGTGAAGCGACTGATCCAGGCGAGTTTAGTGTTATCGGGGTCTCTGATGGCCACAGGCGTATTTCTACCGACGTACCCGCTCGCGACACGGAGAAATAGGCCGACTTTTTAAAATTTATCGAGTTTTAATTATAATTGTTATTATTTTGCGACCTATTGGTTCAATTATCTATTAATTGAAGTATATTATAGACAAAAATGTATATCAAGAAGAAGAATGATAACAATTTATTTTATATCAGCTTAGTTGTCAAGTTGATATTCAATTTAACAACTTAACAACTAAATTGAATATCAACTTGAGTATTAATTTGTTCACTCGCAGTGCAGGTAAAGCCCATTACACTGGTGAATTGTTTTTTGCAGTCACATTCGACATGGTTACTAGAGAAGACACATAGTACAAGTACACATTAAGCAAAATAAACAAGTATATAGTAATTTACAGTTATCCTTTAACTCACATTCAACATGGTTAATAGAGAAACAACAACAAATGACAACAGTGAATTTAATGCAAATATGATACTTTCAGTTCTCCTATAACTGACATAAACGAAAGACACTAGCTGATTGAATGTAGATATTGTATTTAGTATTGAGGGAATTGTAGAATGGATTATTACATTTGATATTTAGTCATACCCTGGACTTGATGAGAGTACACATCTTAACACTAACTATTGTAAGTTTGATAACAAAAAGTATAAAGCACACAAATACGTTGATAAATTTTGTGTAAAAATCTTTAATTACACCCTAATGTCATCAGTTCTTCTTTAACTCACATTACATAGACACTAAATTGTATTTACAGTTCTCTTAAATTCATATTACAATAATTCAGTGTGAAACGTTTCATAAATATCACTTACAGTTCTCTTCAACATGGTTTCTAGAAAATACACATAGTATAAAAATTTAAAACAAATGACACCAGTGAATATAGTATTTTACAGTTCTCCTCAACATGGTTACTAGAGAAAATATGTGATATAGTTTCATGAAACAAAGACACGTGGTATAAAGTATAAAAACAAATGACACTTAACAGTTCTCCATAATTCACATACATGGTACAAGCAAACACGAAACAAAAGAAACACCAGTTAATTGAATGTAATTAAGACAGATCAAACCTGTTGTAGGACATTTTGATTTCAGTCTTCATGGGACTTGACAACATTAACACTCGGTTATTTTAAGTTTGATAATAACAAATACTATAAAGAACACAAAGAAATAAGTTATGTATAATCAATTAGTCATGTGTAAAAATTTGTTTAAAAGGTTAGAATTTCATGCTGAAGGTAATGATGCTTGAACATACTATTAATGAAAGAACTTTTGCCTACTAGTGACAAAACTGTATGAAAGAGGGAATGTTTACTTGTAATTGATGGGTAATTTATAACATTGGATTATTTTAAGGAATAAAGGGTAACAACACATGTTTATATCCAACAAGACACTGTCACAGGGTAAAGCACCAAGGAGATAGCGACACATCTTAAGTAAGCGTGTAAAGTTAACAAGAACTAAGACATAGGATTGTGATCGTTGATGAGAGGATGTAAGGATGATTGATTATTGAAAGAAACTTGTATCACAATCTGTAATAAAACTATCATATTCCTTAAAGTGCATCTAAATATAATTTAATAATTTATTGTTTCAAAAATAATCATCCAACATCTGAAAATAACAAGAGAAAACAATTTAAATTAACTTTTAGAGTTTTATGGAGGGGACCCCTCCCTTACCAGGCTGTGTTAAGTCTGTTTTGATGGGTGATGTGACCTAAACTAAGTTTCATGGAAAAAGGTTGGGAAATAAGGAAGAAATAATTGATATTTTAATATTCTCCATAAGAATAACATTGGGTGCTCTCAGACAACGTACTGCATTTTTCATGGACAGTAAATTTAATTTTTATCTCTCTGGAACAGTTAGTTGTAGACAAATAATTGAAAATACCAATTTGTTTATTTTTTACTTTCTCCCCTATACATGGAGAAAGTATTGTTTTCGTCAAAATTTTCGAATTTGAGTTGAGAGTGGATATATCCATTTTGGGGTCCCCTAAACCAAAAAAGTGGGTTTTGACGTGATGTCTGTCCGTCCGTGTGTGTGTGTGTGTGTGTTTTTAATTTTTTTTAATTTTTGATTTTTAAGGGTAGTTCACCCCTAAAACCCTTAAAAACGCGAAAAATCCAACTTTCTCAAAAACAGCTCTAACAATTTTGATTAAAAATTGGTAGTTTATAGTGCACAGAGTACTAAATAATTTGACACCACCCGCATATATTTCTGTAAAAATGACGGTTCAAATGGGCTTTTAAATGTAAAAAAATAAAATATTTAAATTTTCAGCGAAAACTATAAAAGTAAAGTATAACTTGATTGGTACTATTGAAACCAGCTTAAAAAACTTAACAAATTAGTATTTTGAATTAGTTGTCTATGACTAACGGTTCCAAAGAAAATTTAAATTTACTGTCCACGATAAACGCAGTACGTTGTCTGAAAGCGCCCAATGTTATTCTTATGGAGGATAAAAGTCAATTTCTTCCTTATTTTCCAACTGTTTTCCATAAAACTTGGTGTAGCGTAAGGTCAAACCACCCACCAAAACCAACTCAAAAAAGCTTTGTATTACCGGAGGGGGCCATACAATTTGAACAATTAATTTAACTTTGTCTCTCTTGTTTTTATTTTCAGAAATGGGATGATTATTTTTGAAACAATAAATTATTAAATGATATTTAGATAAATTTTGAAGAACATGATAGTTTTATTAAAGATTGTCTTTTTTAAATTTACTTAAGGGAGAAAGTATGTGTTAGTTCACTGATACCGTTTATTTAAGCTTGTTTTAATGGTGGCAGTCAGTATACTTTACCTTTATTGTTTTTGTGGAAAGCTTAAAAAAGTAATTTCTTTACATTTAAAAGTTCATAACTTTTGAACTGAATTTTTACAGATATGCGGGTGGTGTCATATTATTTAATGCTCTATAGACTATAAACTATAACATTTTAATAAAAATCTTTAGAGCCGTTTATGAGAAATTTAGATTTTAGGGGTACCCTTAGAAGTCTACCATTGATGAATTTGCCACATGTTTGGAGGTGGAGAAACCTCAAGCAAAATAAAGCTTTTATAACAATGTTGGTTATAACCCTTTTAGATCTCTCATTTTTTACAATGGGATCAAAGGATTTTAAAGTCTAATATGTTTATTTATTATCATTTAAACTAGATTTCTTAAATTTAATTAAAAATACGAATTGATATTTTCCGAGACTTTTTATTTATTTTATCGAATACAACTAAAGATGTAGTTCTAAATTAGTATAGACTCTTGGAAAACCTTTGATATAACGAATTTATAAATATATTAATAAACAATCTACAAATTGTATGCGATGCAAGTCAAAAGGCTAAGTATTCAACATTCAGTGTATCAATATTTAATATTCATTTTTCTTTGATAGAACGGTGGTGTGCTACTTGGAGGTCACGAATAATTGTGGATGTAGTTATAAGCGGTGGCCGGTTGATGTGATGTGATATTCTCTGGTGTGGATTAACGTCTCTACACCTATTGAATACTACGTTCATCTGCTAAGACCATCCTCATCATTATTAGACCAATTCGTAATTCAGAGGCAAAAGTAGTTCCGTTCCTAAGTTAAACTGCAGGTCCCTTAGATGTCATCGGCTGTTGGACTATTAAATTAATTAACAGTCCTGTCTAAGGAACATGTCAGTCATAGTAACAAGACTACAAGATCGCATCATAATCACCTCACACCCATTTTTCATTCAGACATGGCTTAAAATATCAACTTGAGTAGATCCCCATTTCAAAAGGTAATCAAATCTAACTGTTTCAAAAGTATGCTCAGTATAAGCAAGCGAACAAACTAATCGGTGTGAATGTTGTTAGATTTGCTACACTTATACAACTAGAACTTATACTATAGAATAGATGTTTACTTTTTTTACTACTGTATAATACACTGATAACTGCAGCCCATGAATTTTACTTTTTCAGTACCTATTTTATTCTTGTTATACATCATTATACCTATTTGTTTGAAGTATTTTTTCTTCGGCATTTGGCTAAACTGCTATACCAGCTGTTACCTACCTGTCAAAAGTATCAACCATTCTCATGCTCCTTGTTCCAGTTTGTAAACTAAGGCTAGTCAAGGGAGACGTCGGAATTGGTTTACTAGCTGTAAAGTGTGTGCTAGAACTAACTATAAATTGTTTTGTTCCACTGGTTTTTATTTAGAGTTTTAAATTACCGTGGAGGATTATTGAAGATTCCTTTTATCTATGCTGAAGTTTATTTTATCATAGCGGATGGCGGAAATTGCGAACTCCATAACTCAAGTAGTTGAAACCAATACTGTCACTGTTCAAGAGGAAAATGCTAGCTCTCAGCAGCAGGTTAGTTGTGTAAAGTCAATTATTTTACCATTGATTACTGTCATTTTATAATTCTTCTGATTTAGTTTTGTTTGCAACTGTTTAATCTAACTTTTGAACCCAACGTTTACACTTTAATTGTGACGTAGAGGTTTAGTTTTACATACAACTAATGCTAAGTTGTCACCAAACAACCATAGCCTTTCTTAGTTTAAGTTGATTCCCATTTCTGTAATCAAATATTATAATTTTGATAATGTGATAATTAATAACTTTGTGGTATTTGAAATGTGTTCTTGGTTAAACACAGGTTTTCTTTTCTTGTTATTGTATATTGTTCTTGTTATTGTCTTTTTGTTTAAATGATTAATGAATCAGGTGTAAATTCAATATATTTCTAAAAAAACAAACAAATATAATTACACTACAGTACATATCATTGTCTCTCTAGCTATAACTGTTATTTGAGAGACTCGTTATAAACAATTATCTAATATAAACAATAACAAATTTGATATAAATATATGACAACAAGGAACCATAAATGTCTCTAACTCACCATTTTTAAATCAATTATTTTAACTAATTTATTACAATAAAATAAAATCATGTATTTTATATAATTTATTTTGTTAGGGCCTACTATGTAATTTTTTTAATGGTCCAAATAGTCAAGTGAGTGTTAATTACACTAGGCCTATTACGATATTGCACAGGTCCAATACATCTTGATTGCCTATTCATTATTCTACGTTCATTATTTGGTATAATTTTAATAGGGTACAAATGGTACAGGCTAATTTGACATTTAATTATTGAAATCTACATATACTAGGAAAGGTTTGTGGGCATTTGGCCTAGATAATTTTTAGGTTGAGAATGTTGATATTGTTATAGAAGACGGTATTAGTCTACATCTGGTACAATCGATAAGGTTTCTTTTTTTTGTAAATGCATTAAAATTTGATAATGGTTGTATGTCATATTTTATTATTTCAGGTATATTTCTACTATAAAAACTTGTGTAACTTACAACTTGAGTGGGAGAGATTTCAGAAAACTGAAACTTAACTATTATAGATGGTCGAGATGTTTCTCCTCTGATCATCTCAGTAGCCCTTTAAATGGTGTTAAGATCATCGATTTGACTCGTATAGTAGCTGGGCCATATTGCACCATGGTCCTCGGGGACTTGGGAGCAGAAATTTACAAGATCGAGCAACCTGGTAGTGGTGATGAGGCAAGAAAATGGGGTCCTCCTTACGTTGAAGGCTCAGATCTCACCTGTTACTTTGTGTGCTTGAATAGAAATAAAAAAAGCATATGCGTAAATTTGAAAACACCTGAGGGTGTTAATATTATCCATGATTTGGCAAAAGTGAGCGACGTATTGATTGAAAACTTTGTTCCTGGTAAGTTAACCAAGCTTGGCATCGGGTACGATGCGATAAAGGAAATTGCACCTCATCTTATATATCTGTCACTGACTGGGTATGGGTCGAGAGGGCCATACAGCGAGAGGCCAGGATACGATGTGATCGCCGCCTCCATCGGAGGCCTCTTGCACATCACAGGCCCCAAGGACGGAGAGCCGTGTAAGCCTGGAGTAGCTTTAACCGACTTGGCCACTGGACTGTTTGCTCATGGAGCTATTCTGGCAGCGTTGTTACACCGAGCTAAAACTGGCCTGGGACAAAAAATTGATTGTAATCTTCTGTCGACACAAGTAGCAAGTTTGATCAACATAGGATCTAATTACCTGAACGCGGAGAGAGAAGCCAAGAAATGGGGAACTGCACATGAGAGTATTGTGCCGTACGAAACATTCGCCACTGGCGATGGCTATCTCACTGTAGGAGCTGGATCCGACCAACAGTTTAAGTCACTTTGTGAAAGGATTAGTGTACCGGATCTGTGCAAAGATGAAAAATTCGCTAATAACAGTAAGAGGGTTAAAAACCGAGATGTCTTAATATCTCAGTTGAAGCAGATTTTTGTCACAAAACCAACTTGCGAATGGCTCAAGCTGTTGGATGGTTCCCCTTTTCCCTATGGACAAGTCAATTCAATATCACAGGTGAGATCAAAATTATTTGTACTCTATAAAATTAAAGTTTTTATTTATTTGTTGCACAAACTCTTGGCCAGTTCAGTGGTTAGTAGTCTGAAGGATGTCGTTTTGATCCTAAGCAAAAGCTTATACAATTTTTGATGGACTGATACTGGATATAGTTGCCTTTGTTCATTGGTTTAATAAATCTGCTTTTATTTGTCATTAACAAAGCTAAATGTGATCAAATTCATTACACATTAGGCACAAAATATTGGCACTATACTGCAACCGGGAAATATACTACAGTGGTGTCTAACAAGTTGCATAGGCCTCAGGGGCGGGCTCCATTACCTATTCTCGGAGGGTACAAGGTAGTACTCAACCACCCCTCCTAACCAAAAATTGGAAAAAAATTTTACAATAGGTACTTTATTAAATTTTCCAGCTATAATTAATGCATGATTTTAGAGACTTTGAAGGCAAATTAAAGAGAAGACAAGACTCCTGAAAATGTTTATTTTTGAAATATTATAATTAAAAAATAATCACTAGAGTCTCGGGAGGGGCAATTGCCCCTACTGCCCCTCCCGCCCCTGGTTGGCCTTCTACTGTTGCATGGGATTATTGGTGTTAAATTCATGTCTTATTAATTCAAGGTGTTTGCTATTATTCGCCTTTCTGAAATGGTGACCTACCCAGGTAGGTATATTAAGCCAAGTATTAACGAGAAATGAGTGTAAGATGCTACACTAGTGTTAGACTGTAATCTAATTTAGTATTTTTTCTTTAAAACAATTCTTAACATTTATCTTATTGTGACAGTTTGGGTTGACTAGCTTAGGAACCTCTGGTGTGCAAGATCAATTAATAGTGGCTTACAAAAGTAACGGTTTAACGTGAATATTTTTACTTTCTTCTCTTATAAGCATAATGAGAGCATAAAAGCGTTTCATATGTTTTAATCATATGAAACTTGATTTTATCAAGATAGTACGTATTATTTTCGTCAAAATTTTTGAATTTTAGTTGAGACAGGTAAAATCCGTTTTGATGCCCCCTGATGCCAAAAAAGTGTTTTTTTGGACTTTTTGGCTATACAGTATCTCCTGAGAATTTTTTCCAATTAAAAACACAAATTTGTAAAAATCCGCTCTAACGATTTTGATACAAATTTCATAGTATATAGGTATCAAGTTCCCAAATAAAATGAGACCACCCGTATGTCTGTAAAACTAATGGTTCTAAAGTTATGGCTTTTAAATGTCAAAAATAATTTTATTAAATAATATGACTACAGTCGACTCTCTCTAATCCGAAAACCTCGAGACCGGACCCCTGTCCGGATTAAAAAAAATTCCGGACCATCCGGTGGTTTTATAAATTTTAAATTACAACCTGTATTAGCGTACGAGGGGGTACCCAAAAGTAACCAGAATTTGTCTGCCGAGGTCGGAGCTTTGGTAGTACGGGTGAGCGCCACTAGGGCGTGTCTAGCGCAACTCTTTGCCAGTTCAGAACCGCGCGGCTCGTTGAGCTAGCTCATTCTGTTCGTCTGTAGCGTCATATTTTGCTGTAGCTGTTTCACTGTTGCTTCGTTTTTTACAATGGCAAGAACAACGCGTCGCTGTGAAATTTTGTTTTTCACTCGGTAAAACCGTTGCTGAAACTGTTTTAATGTTGAAAACTGCTTACAAAGATGATGCTTTGGGGAAAACTCAAGTGTATGACAGGTTTTCTTGATTTAAGAATGGCGACCTTTCGATTTGACAAACCTCGTCCTGAATTTCCATCAACTGTCCGATTTGATGAAAATATCGAAAAAATGTGAGAGCTTGTGCTCACAAACCATCTAAAGACAATTGATCAACTGTCAGAAATTAGTGCAATAAATTGGAGCTCGGTTCAGCGAATTTTGACTGAAGATTTAGGAAAGACACGCATTGCTGCCAAATTTGTTCCTCGGGCTCTGACTGACAATCAAAAATCACGTCGAGTCGAAACATGTCATGAACTGAAAGAACAGCTCAGAATCGATCCAGATTATCTTTTAAAGGTTACTAATGATGAATAATGAAAAAACAAAATTTCACAGCGACGCTTTGTTCACTTAAACTTGCCATTTTAAAAAACGAAGCAACAGTGCAGCAAAAAATGACGTTACAGACGAACAGAATGTGCTAGCTCAACAACTTGCACGGCACTGAACTGGCAAAGAGTTGCACTAGACACGCCCTAGTGGCGCTCATCCGTACTACCAAAGCTCCCACCTCGGCAGACAAATTCCGTTTACTTTTGGGTACCCCCTCGTACAGTGTCTTTATAAATCACATTTTAGACGATTTTAAAGCGTACTTTCTCAAAAATTACAGGTTTTTGTCTCCAACTCAGTGTATTGTAATTTTTTGTTACATTAATAATAATTAAATGTGTTACCATAAAAATAGGAATGAACATGAAATTTTAAAGCACCGCAAATTGGACCTTTTTATTTATTTTACAGTATAAAAAGATAGAACTCTCACTTTATTTTAGCAAGATTATCTTAGAGGTATTTACTGTAACCTTTATTTATTATTTTATCCTGCTTTTTTGCTCAAACTGTTTTCTTGAATGCGTAATCACGCCATTTCCTCATTAACATTACAACCACACAGCTGATCTGTTGCTCGACGTAGAGCAACTAACTACAACTCCGTAGAGCAACTGGCAACGTTGTTGCGAGTTCCAGTGCTGTCCTACCATCTGCATGAGTCAAAATTGCCACACCGATGTTCCCATTTCTTGCTTCACTGAAGATCCGTATTGAATGCAATTGTAAACTGAACTGATGTTTGTGATGTTATTTATTTATATATAGACCGAAAATAATCAAACACCAACGATTTATGCCATTAGAAACTCGGGTGTGCGCTGGTGACTCATTTCCAAGAAGTAGTACGGACAAGAGGGAGTTGACTGTATCACCATTAAAACCAACTTTAAAAACTAAAATTTTTTTGAATCATTAGTCTACAACTAACCGTTCCAGAGAAAAGTTGAATTATATGTCCATTGTAAACTTAGTACGTTTTCTCAGAGTGCTCAATGTTATCTTATGGATAATTTTTAAAAATCAATTTCTTCCTAATTCCTCAACCGTTTTCCATGAAACTTGGTATGTTGTCAGGTCACAATTGACATTACCCAACAAAATCCACACAAAAAGTTTGTTCTAACCTTTTTGGGAGGGGGTATATTGACAATTACCATGAAATTTTTTAACCTGCGGTAAGAAGGTGGCGGTAAACATTTTTAATGACTGTTTTTGAAACGTTAGATATGTTTAATGCAATTTTAATAGGAATACAATAATTTTATAGGTTAATAGAGGTATGTACTATTTGGTTCACTTCCAATGGGAGAAATTATGTGTCAGTCCACTGATACCATTATTTTCACCGGTTGTTGTTTTCAGGTATTCAGTGATGAACATGTGAAAGCCATTGGTCTTGTCGAGGAAGTGTGTTTGTCGAACGGGGCGAAGGTGAGGGTGGTGGGGCCACCTGTTGAGTATTCACGCAGCGTCAACCGCATACACTCGCCCCCGCCGATGCTGGGCGAGCACACTGACCTCGTGCTGTCCCAAGTACTCGGCTATTCTCCTGACAAGATAGAGCGACTGAAGAAAGACGGGCATATTTCGTGATTCAATCTGGTCGCTGTGGGGATTGTTTTGTGGTCACTGCCCAGTGTTATCAGTTAATGAACTTTTACATTTTAGTTGTGTCTTGAATATACAAAATTGAGTTTTTTCTGAAAATCGCTATATAGAATTTTTTATTACTAACCTGTTGAACAGATAAATTAAAAAAAGGCACCTATGGAAGTTACCTCAGGTTAAAGCAAAAACAATACATTTACAGTAGAAAAAATGTGTTTTAACTAGAAAATTCATAATCATATGAAACATCACATATGATTTTTAAATCAAATTAATTTGAAATAATTACAAATTAAAGAGAGAATGTGGGGGGAAATGAAGACTAGCTGTTTTATTGTACATTATATACAAGTAAAAACATATATTTTACAATTTTTTCAACAATAACACTTCTTAAAATTAGTAGTTAACAAAAATAATATGTAGAGATTAGTTCCAACTAAGCCTATAGTTGAAAATAAGTTGGGCCTAAAAAGTAGTGTTTATGTCACGTTTATTACATTATAATAGGACTTCTGATCAAACACATTTTTGTTGCTAATTTTGATCTTAATTAAATTATTATAAATGGTCAGCCTCAATTCTAGGAAAGGCGTATATCATGACCACTGGGGGGGGGGACACAAAAAATTTATTTAAAAAAAGACGTAGCCTAATCCTGCTGAAACCGAGGTAACTTCCATGATGCGTGTGACGGATGGTTAACTATAATTAATTAATTGTTTTCTACTATCCAGCAGGTTATAGTTATTGTATTTTGTGATATTCTGGGTTGTGTTTGAACAAAAAAAAGTAAAAAAATAATTGTGTTAGAGTAGTTTAAAAGGATTTTTGTGGATGCAAAAATTGTACTGCAATTCAACAGTATCTGTGAAATTAACTAAGGAAACTTAAAAAATTTAATGCATTTTCCCAGATTTCAACAAGACAAGTAGAGACAATTTTTAATTGTGATTATTTATAAATATGATATGGAAAAGTATTGCTTGTTATAAATAAAAAAAATATAGGAAATTTATTACGGCTTGTTTATTAAATTCCTAGCCTATATTACGTGTACATCATTTCTTGAAAATATCATTGTAAAAATTAGAAAATCTTTTTAATTCATGAAGATAAAAATTTTATCCATATTAGTTAAACCTGGCCATTAAAAAAACTTATTTTAAGGTTATGTTCTTCTAGGCTATAAGGCAACCTTAACCCTTCGCGGTGGATGGGCCACTTAAATGGCCCTCATAATTTCTGTGCCAGCTCTATATTGGCTGAAGATGCTTTGTCTTCTCTAAACGGGTAGGCCACAATTGTGGCCGCTGATACTTTCACAGGCAGCTCGGAGCAACTTTTGTTTGTTTAGTGTCTGAGATAAGATAAGGCAAGGGAAATGGGTTGGGCCATTTTGGTGGCCTGCCAAACAATTTGTAAAATATATTTTTGTAATAACCACCCGGTTACTATAGTAACAAATAATTTGTAGCCATGACCACAAAAGTGACCGTTCTGACCTCACAGGAGAATGAGGTTACTGTAGTAATCGAGTCATTGAGCTACAATGGAAACAGCTGTGGGCAGTTAAGTGGCCCATCTTACCTAAGAGGTCAATCTTTAAAACACCCAGGGCAAAGGGTTAAGTTTACAGTTCTACAGAATTTAGTTTTGTTAATGTTAAAGCTGTTAAAAATTTTCTTACTTTTTACTGCTTAGGCCTAACATCAGAATGACAAGACCTTGAGATTCAGTTAGAAATCTTAGTTTTTTACCTGAATAAAACAATAACCACTTGTTTTACATCAGTTAAAATGTTTTGAGATTCCATTGAGTTATTTAAATTGTTGATAAGAAAGGTGAATGAACTATTTGACTGATGTTAATTACTCATTGTTGCTTTTGAGCATCGATTTTGGTACATAATTGAATACTTATTTTTAGTGCTATCCCAATTTTAATCACTTTAAGAATATACCGTAATAGAATAGAGTAAGTTGTTTCTAAAAAGAACAATATATTATATAATTATAAATATAGTAGTACATAACACAAACAATATACTTGCTACTGGTACTTAGTTTTTAATTTGTCAAAATATGGATTTTAAAAGATTTAATTTGAATGATTCCTCTACATTATATATTTCATCCAGATGACTCCTAAGGAGTTTACTGGATGTGTTGAATGACAAAAATTCTTTTTTCATTTAGTCTCAAAATTTTAAAAAGGCTAGGCAAAGGTAATTAGGCCTGTACGATTTCTTAAAGACTTCCTTGAAAGGTCTTGAGACAACCAAGATTTTGCTTCCAAAACAGTCAGTGTATATGATATGTATTAATACTGTTTTGCACATGAAAACATTCCCATTTGACATATCCATGATCTCACCTATTTCCTACAGGGAAGTAAATACAATCATTTTTTACATTGATTGGGCCATGTTTGGCCTTGAGTATGGAAAACTGAAGTGATAACAATAAAACTTTTGCATGCAAATGTTTAAAACTTCCTTACTCTACAAGAATAAAATATATAACATTAATTAACAGTTGCATTTCTTTAAACAAATTGATAGAGTAGTTTCGTTTACATTCTTGATTGGTTGTGTGTAAAAAATTAAACGTTTATCGGCTAAAAATATGCTCTTCTTTGTTTGAAATTCATTATTGGTGATGGTGGATTGATATTATTTAGATTCTTATTGCGGACATTTTTTTTTAAATATGGTTTTCTTTTTGTTTGTAGTTTCGTAAATACAAAAGTTTTGTGAAACAGGGCGAATAATCTTGAGCGTTGTGTAATTTTAGTCCAATAACCAGAATAGTTCCAGAGGACTCAAGTGGCTATTTTCCAGGAAAAAAAAGGTTGAAAGGTTATATTACATACACATGAAAAAATCACATGATAGATTAAGCTGAAAACTTATTGAATATTTTTCATACAGCTAAAGTTTGATCGCAAATTTGATTTAATTTTATCTTTGTTTTCAGGACCTGCCTACTTTGCGTTTAAGGCTTAAAAAGCCAAAATCGAAAAAACAAGTCAAGTGGGGTGAAGACACAGTCGATAATGAACATATGAATAAGAAGAAATCAAAATGTAAGTTAGCCTTGCAGGGAGATTTATTGCATAGTTGATAATAACCTGTTATTTTATCCTTTATAAGCTGTAATTTCATACTTGCAATAAAATTAGAGATGAGTACAGTGAAGTATATTATTTACAAATCGTAGTTTAAAGTATTTTTCATAATACTATCTCAATAAATTAGTTATTCCAATACCTCTGGTCAATTCCCCAAGTGCTAGTTAAATAGTCCAGGGCTAGTTTAAAAATTGCTAAAAGTCCTGATCATTGGTTCTCTTCATTTTCCACCATGGCTGCTGCTACATACACCCGTTTTTAGCTAAATAAATGAGTGGAATATGAGTTATTTTCTATTGTTGATTGTTGTAAAAGTGAAAAAAATATTAAAATATTAAGATGGTTGATTCAAATCATGAATTATGATCTATTGCAGTGGTATGTACTGTTCATAACTCCACTGGTCTACCCCTTTCAGCATTTTCTTCATGAATTTTTTGTAAGGATTCAAGATCCGGAAAACATTGCCTTCTCAGTTGTGTCCAAATTTCACACTCAAGAATAGTATAAAAAAGTGTGTCTTCTTCACCACGATAACTGCAGTTTGTACTTTTTGGATCCAGAAAAGGTACTCCTTAAAATCACCATGCCCATAAAAACTGAGTTAAATAAAAGTCTGGCTCTCCATTTTGCTCCCTTACATCTTTGCCAGTTCCTTGGCATGCTATCTGAAGGATCTACTTTAGTCAATCTACCCCATAAGATATTTCAGATATATTGGCATGGTGTACTACAACTCAATTCACTTCAAAGCTTATCTCAGCCAGAGTCCTCTACCTACCATTACTATTGCTTCTGTTTTAGCGAATTTCCCATAGGGAAGAAGCTATTACCGTAGGTCTCATGGTAAGACTTAAGCCCGGGACCATGTTATTTTTTCTTCTTTAGGTGCCCAGAGTCCAAAAACAATAGTCGTTAAAATTTTTATATATATATGTATATATGTGTCTGTTAGCACGATAACTCTCGTAAAAATGGTCCGATCGAGACCAAATTTGGTAGAGACGTGTATTCCTACAAATGCTCGGACGAGTTCGTAAACCAGACATATCGGTCAATGGGAACGGGTAGTAGAGGGGGGTTTTGTACCCCAAAATGGGGTTTTTTGCGTTTTTCACGTGTAATTTTTAAAAATTTCTAATTTTATATCTCACCATTGGAATCAGCTTAAAAAACTACACAATTAAGTTCCTTAAAGTTTTTCTCTATCTCCAACGGTTACCGAGATATTAAAAAATCTAAACACAGTACGTTGTATTGTGGGGCTCCAATGTTAATCTTATGGAGGATAGGGAAAAATTAATATTTCCCATATTAATCAATATTTTTTTATGAAACTTGATATTTAGCTTCATGTAGTTGAGATCTATCCTTTTATGCTTAAAAATCATAGTTTATGTGTTTTATCATGTCAGCAAACCTGCATACTCTTTTCCCATATTAATCATATAGGGAATAGGCAAACTCCTTTATTTATGGACAGATGTTGATGAAAGTTGGTATGAATGTTAAGATAAAAATTATTTATAGTAGAAATGACTACTTTCAGTGTTTCTCACAGCAGCTAACCTGTACACTCTTTTCCATGTTAATCTTATGGAGAATATAGGCAAATAATTATCATGGTTATGGACAGATTTTTATAAAACTTGTCATATATTATTATTATATTATTGATTTGGAAATTCGCTGAGTACGCAGGTCTGCTGCGACGGGGGTATTTTTTCTGGCACAATCTCTAACTCTGTAGCTGAAACTAAGTAACCGCCTGACCTGATTTTCTCTGGTCATGAGTTTCTCTTGAGTTTTTGCTGTAAAAACTAAAACTTGTACCATTCACATTGTTCATTATGGCTATCTGTTCACAGGTTGCTGCATTTACAACAAGCCGAGAGCGTTCGGAGAGAGTTCGGACAGTGATGACGATGACGAGTGTGACAACTGCCACGGTCATGTCGAGAGGAGGAAGAAGCCTCGTAATGATCATGAGGCAGGCACAGCCTCGTCACCCCCTCCCCTCGTACCTGCCTAGTCACCAACTGCACACTAATTACATCTTAACTGTTAATCACATCAATTCCTTAGAATAAAAATTGCTGTCATTTTAATTTTTACATTGTAGTATTATAAATTATTAAATAAATTATTGTCAGTGTTTAATGGTTTTTTTTTTACATTAGTGAATTTTATCCTCCGGATTACTGGAAAATATTAATGGTGGGTTGAATACCTGCTAACGTAATCCAATTTGTTGCTTATGGTGGCAACTAGTTTTGATTCTTCTTGTAACTATTATCAGGCCTGTCAATGATGTGTGGACTAATTCAGTTACATTACATGATCACATCCTTGACTGCCCTCATGATGATTCCAAATAGGAGGAACCGAAACTATTTGCTCACTATGTTGCAACGTATTGGATCATGCAAAGCAGGTATTTAAACCCTACATCGTCATACTGCTTCAAAAACAGCCTTTTTAGATACAGATTTTAGATGTGTTTAAGAGCTAAAGTTGTTCTTTTTCTTCCTTGGACCAAACCTATTATTATGATGAATTTTTAGTCCTAGGCTGCAAAAGATCATTGTTTATGATACTTTTGATTTGAGGTCAGCATTCGATTGTATACCATCGAAAAGTAACTGCAACAATCACTATAGATTTTTTGTGTATTTCGGACGTTCCGGATATCGAATAAAAACTTGTAATCGACTATTTAATCAAACTCGAATGGTTGAGATTGAACTATTATAATAATAATAACTAACACTGACAAAACCTAAACAACCAATCAGGAATCAACAAAGAACTACTACAACGTAAGTAACATAACAGCTGATTAATCTAAAGCGACAAAAATGGTAAACAATTATTAGATTAGATTATTGAAATGGCAACCATACTGCTAGGTAGGTATTTTAAGCCAAGTATGAATGAGGATTGAGTGCAAGACAATTGTGACGTGATTTTGTAGTCTTGTTACTGATTAAGGCTGACATTGATACTAAATCAGGTAATAACTTATACTTGAGTTTGTTTTATTTTATTTGCAGTATGACAAAAAATATAGTTCAACACTCGGTCCAAAATCGGCTTTTTGATATATACTCACACATTTAACAGCCTTGGCTGCTTAACTCATACACTCATCAATATCGCCTGTTTTTGGTCCTATTGGATACTGTTAGGTTTCTTTTAATCACCATGTCATTTACAGGTTTTTAGGAAACGTTTTTGAATATTCATGTTAGACATCGATAATCCTAGGTAGATATTTAAAGTCGAATATGAAAGTAAATGTTCCTAAATGGCTTTCTGACTGATGCATTGCTCACCACCACAGTATTTAATTACGTACCACTATTAGTAGAACTCATAGACAAAATAACTCTAGCAGAGGTCCTCATTATTAGAATTTCTCAGAGAGCCAATTGGTTTGCATCAAATTTTTCCTCAACGCCGCATGCAGTTGCGGCCTGTGATAAATTTTGAGAAAATGCACGGGGTGAGTAAACAGGGACCCTCTCTGGAATTAAAAAAAATAGCCTAAAAAGTGTTTTTTCTCTGGCTGAAGTGTATTTTTCTTTAATCGTGACAAAAAACCTGAGTAGTGTTAAATTACCGACAAAACAGGTTTATAAAATAAGCGTATTATTTAACTATTAAAGTTTATACTTCTTTATAAAATATTTTCATAACTTTGAGTTGGTTTTTACTCATAACAGTCTGAGAACCCAAGAAATCAAGCTGAAGGCCGTATGCAGGCTGTGTAGTGAGGATCCCTGCTCTATAGGAACTCGTTACTTTGATCCTTGTAGCATCAATAATTTTGACCTCTGTTGTGATGATGTATGAAAAACATATGGTCACTATATAGGGGATTGAGCTTTCACCCATAGATATATGTAATAAATTGAGCTGAAGTTTGCATAAAGACAGTATCATAGGCATGAGAAGAGTGATTGAATGTTTTTTCTGTGTTCCAATGTAAATACAAATAAAAGTGATGGTATATTACAGCCATCGGCAGACAAATAATTAAACCTCACACAAGCTAAATCATTTAACATCTGCATATTGTCGATGGATCTGCACATTATTTAACAAAGGTACTTCTATCATCAAGGCTACAGCCAGGAAAACTGAAATATAATAGGGCCTAAACCATGATACATCTTAGCATATTACACAGTGCTGAGACACTCGTAACAAACTGAGAAAGCTGGTCACTTCAAGGATAAAATGTTAAGAAAAGTTTTGGCCCAACAATGGAAAATAAAGAGGAACATTACAGGATTAGGCATAGTAGAGAGATTGGAGATTTTTTAGGACCACAAATGGCGACTGGAACCAGATTCGACCCTTTCTCTATGATAAGAAAATGGTACAAGAGGTTTCTCGTGCTGACGTAAGTAATGTGATTATACCTCGTAATTCAAGAGTTTGATTTTGTTGAGTTTGATTTTGGACAAAGTCGCTCTTTATAATTTGGGGTGTTTAGTTATCTATCTAACAGAAGGTTAATGTAATGTAGTAAAAAGACAAGATATCAAAGTAAAGATATCAAAACGTTAAAAATGCGTCTGGGGCGTTGATAAACTCTTGAAAAAAATGTGGGGATACCTTGGAAAAGTTCCTCATAGGAGGAGACCTAGACAGAAGATGATGTCTATAACAGTAAAAAATATATATCCATTAAAAGTGGACAGTTGTTGAGGTTAAATATACCATATTGGACATAAACAGTGAAAGAAGTAGGGTAAGGCATATTCTTCAACCAAGTTAAAAAGTATAGTCAAATTTATTTAAAAAATGATCAAGCAATGTCATATACAGTTACTTGAGTTGGGTGCTGTTGAATTACTTTTTTCCAGTCAAACATGCTTAAAATTAGTAGGCCTACATTCAATTTTATAAAAAAAAACTGAGAGGACAGAACAATAATTATTTTTTCTTTTTTTCCGCGACATATGATGAACCAACTGACCAACATCCACTATTACACCTAGAGGTTTGTCTCATGCTCACTATCAAATTTAAAACAATGGTCAATTGAGCTGGAATAAATTATATGCAATCAAGTTAACGTAAATGTATTTAATGTAACTAAATAAATGTAATTTCTTGTAGTTAGTTATGTAAATAAGTTATATAGTGTTAAAAGTATACACCTCTAACTACGAATATATTTAACGACTATCACAATTGTCGCACAATCATCCTACATTCATCCTTCATTCATACTTGGCTTAAAATACCTACCTGGGTAGGTCGCCATTTCAGTTAAAAGTTAAAGTTAAAGACATTTAGTTAAATGATGGTAGGTACTAATAAGATTTTTTCAAATTTGAATATATATTTTTTATAAATTAAAATTTATAAATACTTTATTGATTACTTTTTACTCTTTTTAACTGTAAGGTTCAATTTCACAATACAAAGTTTACAATTTTTGCCTTAAAAAAGCAGCCAGGTGAAACATTTTTTATATACATATTACTACAAAGTTCGCCTGTCAAACTATTTCTTTTTAGTCAGCTGATATTGAGTCCAGTCCAAAAATACACAATAGACGTCGGATTTGGCTTTGGCATGTTTACCGTAATCAGCTGTTTCGGGAAAAACACTGTGTGTGTGATAAAAATGATCACAGTTAAGAGTTGCTATTTTGGTCCATATTTTTGGAATTAACATCGTAATTTAACTTTTTCTACTCGGAGTCTAAAGGAGGTGTGTAATTTTATTAATCTGAAATGTTAAAATAATCACTAGTTTCATTTGCATGTTTTGAGCTAGCTGCACGAATAACTAGTGCAGTATATGAGAACAAATGATTTTGCAATAATATAGGCATGCAATGTCATATTAACGTCATACATTTTGCTTTTGAAACACTAACAATATATTTAGAATCAAATACGCAGCTTGATTTACGTTTGGTCACAATGTTTAACCAACAATTAATTCACAGAAGTATTGTTCTTTACCTCCTACACCAACTCCAGTTGAAGTAAACAAGTTGCCAGTTTTTTATTTTAGTATTTGAGTGAATAAAAACCTTATAGACTAACAAGACTTAAAGATTACTGGTAGTGATGACAATATTGTGATGCTGTTGTCTAATGAGTAGGACCTAGTCTACTCTTATCATTGGAAATTGTAGAGGCCAAGTACATATCTGCATCTTGAATATAACTCCATGTTATTTCCATGTCCATTTGCCTTCTTCATCACTATTTTATGGTTAAACCGTTTCTATATATCCTTTTTAGACGATCACAAGGTTTGTTATAGGGTTTTAAAATCTTTAAATTATATTTAGGTAAATATTACCATACGGTACCATTTTATGAGGATACACAAACGTTATTGCTTTATACTTTTAACTGAAATGGCGACCTACCCAGGTAGGTATATTAAGCCATGAATGTAGGATGATTGTGGCGCGATCTTGTAGTCTCGTTACTAAGGCTGACATGCTCCTTAAAGGACTGTTAGTTAATAGCCCAACATCCGATGGCAACTAATGGACCTACAGTTAAGCATGAAATCTGAATCACGGCCTCTAATTATAAGTTCTCTAGTGCTCTACACAAAGGTTATGAATAATATACCCATAAATATTCCAAATTTAATACAGTTTTTAGAAATGTTATTTTGGATGGGATTTTAATGGAAAGATGACAAAAATAGTGAAGCCTAGTATTCATTTTGATCTATGAAAAATTGACCCACCAAGGTGGGTAGTTTTAGGCGAATACTTATGGTAAGGATGATGATGTATTTTCCCTTCCTTTGTATTGTATTGAATACCGGTACCGTACCTAAAAATATGATTTTTTTTCTTGGCTCAGTGTTCTTGTTTTAGCATTTTATAGTAGGTAGCGTGTTGATAAACAATGATCCAAACCCTGGTCTGTTCTGTCTAGATTGGTAAATTTTTAGAGTAAAATTCTAGATTGAGTGTTTAAATGTCAGCCCACTCAAGCAAAGTAAGGCTTTTATAAACCTTTCAGGTTATAGGGGTTTGTAGGGGTTTTTTAGTAGGCAACTTCCTTCAAGAGAACTTGAAAAAAGGCCCAAGGTACTGTCTCTCTTCAGGGTTTGTTCATTTACCATCTTGTATGAAATACAAAAATTGAGTTTAACTATTTTATATGTGAATTTTTGTTTACGGTGTTTAATAAAAGTTTTACGTAGCTCGGTGTCTCAAGTGAAGCTCCAAGATGGAAGGGGTCCCAGGTTCCGGGTCCAATTGCTGGGAAGTGATGCCGGACCCGATGCTGATGCAAGTGTTCCAGTTCTTAACCGCCAGAGAGCTGCTGAATGCCGGACAGTCCTGCCAACATTGGCACCGGGTATCTCACGATGAGATGTTGTGGAAACATTTGCTTTACCGAGACTTCAAAATAGACCCTAGCATTGGTATTTTACCAGGTAATGATAGCAGTACTTAATTAATTTTCTTTGAAAAAAATCTTCCCTAACAATTTTAAAGTAACTTTAATAGCTATTTAAACCCTTATCACAATATTGCCTTATATAACTTTTAACTCTAGAATAATGTTTTTAATTTCCCAAGTAGAAAGTGTAACGGAAAAACAAAATTGTTCAACCATTTTATCATTGTTATAATGCAATTCCACTCATTCTGAATTGTTTGGGGCTCTTGTCTTTTCATAAATTATCCATAAAGCATATGACATAGTTGATTCAGCTACTTGTGTTTTCAGTTGCAAAAATTACAGGAGAAACTATCATATGTGCTACTGAAAGACCAGCAAGACTAGTGAGCTATTTTGTCAAAGAATATGAGACTTCTATGACTTCAATTTTTCTAAAAACTAAGACTATTATAGGGAATGTGTTGGTTTAGGGGGTACTTATGGGACTGAAGTCCTGGGTTCAAATTCTGTCAATCACCAAGGCTTTTCGCTAAGTGATAATATCGCAACTCACTAGGTCTAAGTCTAGCCCTAAGTAATGTGTAAAATGATGCGGGTGATGGCCTAGACAATCCTGGGATGAGAAGTGAGAGGGTAAAAAAATAAGAAATACCCCTGTCGCAGCAGACCTGCGTACTCAGCGAATTTCCAAATCAATAATAATATATAACAGGTTTTAATCAATATCCGTAATAAATAAGAAAGTTTGCTTATTCTCCATGATTAACATGAGAAAGAGTATACAGGTTTGCTGCTGGGTGGAACGCTAAAAGTAGGAATTTTAAAAATAAACTGTTTTTATTTTGACTATATAACAAGTTGTATCAAAATCTGTCCATAAATAAATGATTTTGCCTATTCTCCATAAGATTAACATGGGAAAGAGTTTGCAAGTTTGCTGCTGTGAGGAACACTGCAAGTAGGCATTTTTCGCATAAAAATCTTTTACGAGAGTTATTGTGTTCACACACACACACACACACACACAATTTCCCTGTGGGAAATTCGCTCAAAAATAAAAAAAGACTACTGGTATTGTTGTTACAGGGAAGACATCGTGGCAAGAAGAGTACAAGCGCCTTTGCTACCACACTCCGACAGTGTGCTCCGAGATCTTAAAAGAACATGCTCACCAAGTCCTGCACGTCAGCTTTGCACATAATGGCACAATGTTTGCCACTTCATCCAAGGATGGATTTATTATTGTAAGTGTTCAACAGTGTTATGGTGGAAACATATTGAATTGATCAAATAAAACGTAGGGACTAGGGGTTAGAACTGGGAGTTATGGACTAGGGGTAGGGGTGCTAGTCTGGCAGGATATCCATGTGCACAACACCAGACACTATGGCCATCTTGATTTCCCTAGATTGTGGCTCTCACAAACCCAGGCAAGCTACATTACCTCGTCTATTGTGTTTTTCAGTAGAGGATTGAAGTTTGGATGACGCAATTGTAAACAACAGGTGCAGCGAAGTGAACGTCATGTCTGTCCATATGCGTGCAAGATGAGAACAATGTCTGATGGAAATAGAAATATAGGGAAATATAGAATTGGGAAATATTCAAATGGCTAAGAATGGTTGATTGTGTAAACGTGAACATAACTTCAGGAAACCAGGAACCTCATAAATTCAGGAAGAAATGTTAAAGAAAAATGATGGCATATAACAGATTTTGACAGGTTTTGTTACTTTATTAGGTTAGGTTAAGGTAGTATGGTGTAAAATAGTATAATTATGTCACTTGTATGAAATTTGTTTACTAAACATGCATGGTGACCTTATGGTTTAATGTAATATTTCACTTTCTATATAAACTTTGTACA
Source organism: Nephotettix cincticeps (assembly GCA_023375725.1). Taxonomy (NCBI): domain Eukaryota; kingdom Metazoa; phylum Arthropoda; class Insecta; order Hemiptera; family Cicadellidae; genus Nephotettix; species Nephotettix cincticeps. The sequence goes on along the minus strand of CM041786.1, from coordinate 7,776,802 downwards.
AATGAAAATCCAAGGAACCACGGAATCTACACTCTTTAATTGCGTACTTAATCATTCGAAGTTATAGTTTAGCAGCTGGATGGAGTTTATTTTTCAGGTGTGGAACTCAGATTACCCAGCAACAGAGAGGTACAGTCACGACATGAAGAACTTCAGCTGGAAGTACACTCAGTTCTCGCAGTTCAATCAGTCAGACACACTTCTGCTGGTGTCTGGAGTGCACTTCGGTACACCCAACAGCACCTCAGGGGAGATAGCTGTGTTCTCCTTGACAGGTAATGTTGGACACTAATTTTTTTCTTAACTTCCTGATTATGTTTCTTTTTTTAACTTAAATATTTGTTATGCAACATAAATACTAAGCTTGTTAACACATTAAAAGCCACATCTATTAAACACTTCAAGATGATTGTACGAGATACTCGTCATGCGAAAGAAGACACAGCTGCAGTTTGACGATAATAGCTCGTCATGACACAACCCATCAGTTTGTGGCATCTATGGATATATGGAGCACCATTAGTTTCTCGATATTTTACAAGTGATATTTAGATCAGCTATGAGTGCAACTGAGATAGAAATATTGTTTACAAACTTCAGCGAAGTTTGCTCGGAATCTCGTTGTTAATATGAACTGCTTACGATTATGTTTCTATGTGCAATCCCAATATTTATGTCTTTAAGTAGCATTAAACTATTTTTTTTTAAATCATGAACTAGTTATTATCTAGTTGTTTCATCTTGGTTTTGGTTTGAATATGTAATTTAGTCGCAAGTCAGCCTATGTGATTAATACATTTATGATAAACTATAAGGTTAAGGAATCTGAATTTACTGCAACCTATAAGAAGTGGCAATAGTTTGCTGATTTAGTTTGTCACAATGCCGCTAAGAGTACAAAGGTTGTTCAAAATTGGTTCTACATTTCACTTGCCACGAGCCCACGACTATCCCTCGGAGCTGACCTAACTATGCCGATCCGATTGGACCACTGTGGCAGTTAATGTGTTAAAGAATATATATAATGAATAGTGCTGTGTTTTGTTGCTCATTGTTGATTGGTGTCTGTAATGACTGGGACGATAGCGTGGCCTATAATCCAGGTACTTGGTCACAGATTGTGGATAGTTATGAGCGATGGTCGGTGAATGAGATATTCTGTGGTGTAAACTAATGTCCCCACTATTGTATACTACACTGATTCGCAAAGACCTTTCCCTTATTTTGACTCGGCTTAGTTTAATTCAGAGGCAAAATTGGTTCTGATCCCACGTTTAACTGTACTCTTACTCTTACTTACCTACTCCCAGGTCCATGCATATCTAAGTTGATACTTGGCCGCACCAACAAAGCCCCTCCATCTCTCTCGGTCTTCTGCATCTTCTTCTGCTGCTCCTATCCGCTCCAGATCTCCCTGATTCCACCATTTTTGTCGCGGCCTTCCTCTTGGCCTTCTTCCTTCAGGATTCCTTATTACAACTTGTTTTAGGTTGTTGTCTTCACTCCTTCTAAGAACGTGCCCAACCCATCTAATCTACAGTTAATCACGTTTAACTGTAGGCCCCTTAAATGCCATTGGCCATTGGGCTATTTTTTTTTTGAGCCTCAAAGGGATCGTCTCCCTTGTTTTGGCTCAATACCGGAGTAATGCTCGACGCACGAACCTCTTTCCATTCCGGGAAAGAGGAACAGTGTGAAAACACCCCAGGAGCTCTGTTTACAGAGGCCCCTAATGTGGCAAAATTACTGTGGGCTATTAATTACTGTAACAGTCCTATCAGTTACAAGACTACAACATTCAGCCACAATCATCTTACACTCATTTCTCATTCATACTTTGCTTAAAATTCCTACCTTAGTAGGTTGCCGTTTTATAATGGTAATAAAGGTGATAATAATGAAGGTCCAGAAAAGAACAACCAATTCTTAACCCTAGAGTGGACGGGCGAAAAAAGTTACGTAGTTGGACGGGCTGGGTCTGACAGACCCAAAATTAATAAATCTCAAAAAAATACTAATTCAATTGATTTACACAAACAATTTTTTTAAATCAAAGCTTCATATATAATACATTGTAAAATAAAAGTGTTGATTAAATATAAAAATATACAGACATATTTAGAAAATAATATAAAATTCTTGTATGAGTTTACAGAAAATGAAATGTTTTCCTAAAACTAATTAGTAAAAATATAAAAATTCTATAATTTAGATGTTAAGTACAAGAATATTGTAGAAAATGAAATACTGTTTGTGCAGAAATACTTTTAAATAGTTATCAATTAAAATAATACGTTTTTGAAGGGCTTGAATTTCTTTAAAAAATTATTTCGTACAACAGTCGTTACACAACATCTCGTAATTACTTTTTACACTTTGTTCACTCAAAGCATGCGTGCCTAAATTATTTTCAGGTTCATCGTTGATCCCTTCTTCAATCCTGCTAATCATATTATTATCATATTCCAAAAAAAGTAAGGATCATTGCCGAAATCACCAACTTCAATTTCCAATAGAACCTCGAACACAATTCGGTCGATTTCATTGTTACTTGGCCGTTTTCGGCTATCCATATAAAGTTACGTAAACGGACGGGCTGGGTCTGACAGACCCAACTCCACCAAAACCAGTTGATAACTGCAAACTGAGTGTTGCAGTGGAAAAACCCACTACACTATTGCTTTCTCTGGAATATTTTAGGAAGCTACACAGAACCTCAGTGTTTTTCTAGACCAATGACCTTGAATCAGAACAATAACAAACGCGCCTGGGTCTCACAGACCCAGCCCGTCCGTTCTGGGGATAATATGACCTGGTTCTATGAAAATTCCTTGGTACTGAAAAATAACTGTGAAAATTTAATTTTTTCAGTTAAATTTATAAAAAAATATTGAGCAATTTTTACTGTGAATCTTTTCAAGCAATGGTGGTGTGCTGATAATGGTTCTTAATTAATTTAATTTAGCAATGTCTAATGAGCAGTTTTACAGACGGTTTCCAACTGCAGTGTCGTGTAGTCAACAAGCCTTACGACATCTTTGGGACATGGTACAGCGACCAACACCTGCTGTCGGGTGACCTTTACTGGCTGGCTCATCTGGTCAGCACTACTGGTCTTTGGCTCAACAAAGCCTCTCAGGTAAAAATTTTGAACAATCCCCCCCTTTTAGCGAATTTCCCATAGGGAAGAAGCTATTACCGTAGGTCTCATGGTGAGACTTAAGCCCGGGACCATGTTATTTTTTCTTCTTTAGGTGCCCAGAGTCCAAAAACAATAGTCGTTAAAATTTTTATATATATATATATATGTATATATGTGTCTGTTAGCACGATAACTCTCGTAAAAATGGTCCAATCAAGACCAAATTTGGTAGAGACGTGTATTCTTACAAGTGCTCGGACGAGTTCGTAAACCAGACATATCGGTCAGTGGGAAAGGGTAGTTTGGGGGGGTTTTGTACCCCAAAATGGGGTTTTTTGCGTTTTTCACATGTAATTTTTAAAAATATCTAATTTTATATTTCACCATTAGAATCAGCTTAAAAAACTACACAATTAAGTTCCTTAAAGTTTTTCTCTATCTCCAACGGTTACTGAGATATTAAAAAATCTAAACACAGTACGTTGTATTGTGGGGCTCCAATGTTAATCTTATGGAGGATAGGGAAAAATTAATATTTCCTATATTAATGAATATTTTTGGATAAAACTTGATGTTTAGCTTCATGTGGTTGAGATCTATCCATTTATGTTTAAAATCATAGTTTATGTGTTTATCATGGCAGCAAACCTGCATACTCTTTTCCCATAATAATCATATAAGGAATAGGCAAACTCCTTTATTTATGGACAGATGTTGATGAAAGTTGATATAAATGCTCAAAAAATTAATGGTTCACGCTAGAAACACCTACTTTCAGCGTTCCTCACAGCAGCAAACCTGCATACTCTTTCCCAGGTTTAATCTATGGAGAGTAGGCAAATAATACTCATATTTATTGACTGATAATGATCAAACTAGTCATATATTATTATTAATATGTTATTGATTTGGAAATTCGCTGAGTACGCAGGTCTGCTGCGACGGGGGTATTAAAAGTTACATGACTTAAAGCACAGTAAAATTTAGGTAATTCTGATTCTTCATTTTAAATTTTCTCTCCGCCTCTACAATTTTTTTTCGTTATTAAACATGTTTTGTTAATTTGAAAAACATTTTAGATTCTTAGATTTTTTAAACTCATTCCTGTTTCAACGTCTGTAAGACGCCTGAGGGGCCCTACAGTCTGAATTGAAATTGAGCTTTTTTTACTGTGACTGCCCGTTACTATTAGCTTGATAGATTTAACAGTAACTTCATAAGTGGTAATGTTTTGATTATTTTACCCTGTAACATATATACACTTTGAGGAAGAAAAAGAATTATTACTATATTTTTTCATCAGTTCCAAACAAAAGGCCTTCACTACAACAAGTACCACTTCATCAAGACTTATTTTGTTTTCAAATAATTCCTTTATTTCTCTTGGCACACTTATTTCCAGTTTACATGCAGTAATAAATAGTTATTAACAAAATCTTTTAAAAAATAAATATTTACTTTTATTCTCATCACTTTAACCGCTGAACAATTTGTGCGAACGAGACGATAATTTACTGTCAACATGGAAACATTGAACACTAGTGAAAAACCATAAATTCAGTAGACTTCTGATTATCCGCGTTAATGGGTGGCTGAGCAATCACGTGTAATCGAAATCGCACACAAAGCAAACCTAATCTAAAATACACTAGAAATAGTTAAAGCAAAAACTGGAAAACAACGATTAAAGCAAAATAAAGTTGTTGATAAAATTTACTGCATTTAGTAAATTTAAGTGTGAAAGACTTCATTGACAAGATAACCTTTTAATAAACACACAGTTTTGAAGACATTATTTTCACATCGGTTAAAAAACAGTTAAAAAAATGCACAGAGACAAGTGCATTGTATTACAGGTATACTGTTGAAATTGCTATCTTTATTATTGACTTTGAGGGAAAAGGTTTATTATTGGTTTTTATTTCTAGGCATTAGCTTCCTTTATAGCAATGGTTGACAAAATTTTTCCTAAGTAGACCTACCATGATATCACACAGCGAAGTGTCATTTTCCCCTCTAAGTAGTCTAATAACTCCCTTCGCATAATGGCGGGCAGTTGTGTACGATCACTCGCCCAAGCCAAAGCGTGTCGCGGGCGGTAGCTATAATTTGAAGGGGCAAGGATGGATTTTTAAAATGTGTTAAACTTTGCTTGCCGCTTGCTTTACTAATTTTTTGTTTGCTGATCGCAGATAAGCCGCAATGTGGTTAATCCGTTCGCGGATAATCGGGAGTCTGCTTTAGGATGTTTTTTTAACCTCTATAAAATAACATCTATTTTTCAACATACTTTTATGGTGACAGGAAACCGCATCAGAACACACGCCCATCCTGAGTCAATTGTTCCGATTCTACAACACCAACGCCTCCTCCATCAGGGCGATCATGGTCGCCAACTGCCTGACAAGTGAGGATCCGCCCCCGACGGAGGGCGAGGCCGTCGGTGGTGAGGCGAGCTCGCCCCCGCACATGCCTCAAGAGCGAGGCAATCCCCTCTCCCACCGAGACATCAACCGCAGGTCTGCCTCCTTCCGTTGCAACATGCATGTGGAAGACGCCCCTGCTAGCGATCACCTCAGGTACTCCGACTGACACTTGTTACCCTCTTTCAATTGTGCCTAGAGGGGTCCACTGTCTGGGTTGATCCAAGCAAAGTACCTTCGTACAGATGCTGGTGCTATTTTTAACCCTTCAAGGTGGTAGTTTTTTCAAAGCCGGACCCTGCTACGGGTGTTTTTATCAGAATCGTGACCTATTTTTGTAATGTTTTACTAAAGTTTTCTCTGTTATTATACAAGATATCAACCTGATTCTTCTAGAAAATTGTTTATAAATAAATAATCTCTAAAAACACCGAAAAATATAAACCCGTAACCTTACACATCAACGAGTAATTGTCTATTATGTAGATCCATATGCAACTAAAAATGAGGTCAAATAATTACATGATAACTTGTTCAAAACTGAAACATAATTTAATGCCACTCTACAACATAATAATTTTGATTACGCAAAGTAAAACGCTAGTAAACAGTTCATTCAAGACCGAGGAAGAATTCACTGAAGTTTTTAAACAATTCTTCTATCTCTATCATACTTACAGCTGATCAAAATCACTTTTAGAGTATCGAGAAACTATTGGGCAACATGCTCTATACATTCATGGTCCCAACTAGTTCGCCAGAACGTCGCTAAATGCCACTACCTGACGAGTTGTGTAATGAAGAACTATACTTGTTAAACTGCTGCAGTGTCTTATTTTTCGCAATGAGTTACACTCGTTGCCTACACACTAGTTACACTAAATTGCCTTGAAGGGTTAATGCAGTTGATTGTGAATTTTACCGTAAAAAGGGAGCATGTTTCCATAGCACGCCACCTTGTGGGTGTAGCTTTTGTCAACATAAAGCTCACTTTCTTTAATTGTGATATGTAACATACGAGGGGGAACCCAAAGGTAACCGGAATTTGTCTGCCGAAGTCGGAGCTTTGGGAGTACGGGTGAGCGCCACTAGGGCGTGTCTAGAGCAACTCTTTGCCAGTTCAGTCCCGTGTGGGTCGTTGAGCTAGCACATTCTGTTTGTCTGTAACGTCATTTTTTGCTGTAGCTGTTTCACTGTTGCTTCGTTTTTTATGATGGCAAGTTTAAGTGAACAACGCGCCACTCTGAAATTTTGTTTTTCCATGATTCACCAGTAACCTTTGAAAGATAATCTGGATGGATTCTGAGCTGTTCTTTCAGTTCATGACATGTTTTGACTCAACGTGATTTTTGATTGTCAGTCAGAGCCTGAGGAACAAATTTGGCAGCAATGCGTCTCATTCCTAAATCTTCAGTTAAAATTTGCTGAACCGAGCTCCAAGTTATTGCACTAAATTCTGACAGTTGATCAATTGTCTGTCGACGATCTGTGAGCACAAGCTCTCGCATTTTTTCGATACTTTAATCAATTCGGGCAGATGGACGTCCGGTACGAGGTTTGTCATCAATCGAAAGGTCGCCATTTTTAAATCGAGAAAACCAGTCATACACTTGAGTTTTCCCCAAAGCATCATCCTTGTAAGCAGTTTTCAACATTAAAACAGTTTCAGCAGCGGTTTTACTGAGTAAAAAACGATATTTCACAGCGTCGCGTTGTCCTTGTCATGAAAAACGAAGCAACAGTGAAACAGCTACAGCAAAATATGACGCTACAGACGAATAGAATGTGCTAGCTCAACGACCCGCACAGGACTGAATTGGGAAACAGTTGCGCTAGACATGCCCTAGTGGCGCTCACCCGTACTACCAAAGCTCCGACCTCGGCAGACGAATTCCGGTTACTTTTGGGTACCCCCTCATACATGGAATCAATAATTTATCAACACTTTAGCTCGGAAGTAATTTTTTATAAGTCAAAGTGCCAGGTTCAAAACATGTGGTGGCCAGATCAAGACTCTTGGCTATTTTATATGAGTATTATTCTATGAAACCTTACTGTTTCTAATTGCTCCACACAGGCTGTTGGTATGATAGCAGCTGTAGAATTTTTACTCAAATTTAACACACTACCAGCCATATTAGTTCGATGGAGCGTATGACAGTCCTAAAATGTGTGGAATATAATATTTTATTTTACCAACCGCAGTGAGTTACCACAGCAACCTAGTGGCAAATAAGCGAACAACCAGCAATGACAATTGAGTGCTCATGGAGACAACAGTTTCACTGTGTTTCCTGCTCTTCCCATTGCTGCCAACTACGGCCTCAAAATAATAAAAAATGTTTGCATAATGTTCGTTCGGACTTAACATTGATTTATTGAATTGGAAGATTTAAATATTAAGGATGACACAATATTTATATCAAATTACACAATGTTCATATTTAAAGTAAATAATAACCATAAAATTTCAATAGGCCTATAGTTTTGACTAAATTCTGAGAAAATAAAATACTAAGGTTATTGGTTTTCTCTTGATTTATGTGTGTTAAAACTAAGATAATAAAACCACCATATTACAATAAAAAAATATTTTATTCAACAGCTTTATACATTGGAAATGATCATAGTTGGAAATAATTCATGTAATCCAATTTCAGTTTCCTATTTATGATTTTTAAAAGTATACAAAATATACAAAACTGCTTCCTCTATAGGCTCATCCCCATTGCCAATTCTAGTCCGTATAACAGAGCGAGTCTCAGCTCACAGGTTCCCTAATCACTCATAAGAGTTTTCCAAAAATCTATTAAACCCCAGTGCTTCTTATTTTTTAGGAGTGTGCCTCTTAAACATGTTCGGAAGTTAAAGGATGATGTTTCAGCGGATCCTCCGAACATAATCAAGCTTATTCATAAAAATATCCATGGAATGTTACCTAAACTCAGTAGAATTCTTACTAGAATTTGAAAATCCAGATATATTCTTTGCCTTTGAACATTTTCTAAGGCAGGAAGAATCACCGATGATTTTTACTCTTGATTATCGCGTGATCTCCTCCTTCTGTCGCTCTGAGCAAGAAAGGGAGGGCTATATGTATATGATAAAAAAATCCTTGTCTTTTAAACCGCTTGACTTATCCAGTTTTTGCACTGAGGGAATATGTGAATTTGCTGCTTCAAATAGCTATTCCTTGCTAGTTATTGCTATTTATAGACCACCACCAAATAAGGTTGATGATCTACAAATTTTCTTTGTTTCGCTAAACGGCTGTTTGGAATTATTGATAACTCCAAACATTCAAACAATAGTAACGGGGATTTTAAACAATTTCATTAGTTAAATCCCTATGAATTCCAAATGTCACCAGCTGTTCAAATTGAATATCTTAACTGTGAATATCGATTTTTAGATTTAGACCTATTAATTGTCTCCTCTAATTATCTCAGTAAGTTGTAGAGGAAGAAAATCTATTGCCCTCACTCTTTCAAATAAGTTTATACTTCAAGAATTAAAATTTTGCGTAAGATTGTGTGAACGATTTTTGTATTTTGCTTAATTTATAAGTTTATTGTGTCCACTCCCTCTAACCTAGTAATTTTAGGTTATGTCGACACCAGCTTGACATTATTTTTTTCATAAAAAAATCACTCAACAGTTTGATACAATGAATTAATTTAGAGTTTTCATATTTTACACTTCACCACGACACATAATTTGATCCTCTTTTATTGAATTGTTAAAGCAGAAAAACCAGCGAATCATTTTACTATTGCATGATGGAAATAAAATTATGAATGTTCCTTTAAAAATTTAATATCATTATTATTTGTGTTTCTTGCATGCTGTACCGTTTTTTTATACACATCATCCTTGATTGTTTAGTTTTTAAGTTCAAGTTAGGTTTTGTCTTCACCAATAGTAGGAGGTTTTTTATACAGTAGAACCTTTCTTAACCGTCACCTTCAAGACCGAGACTGTGGCGCTTAACCCATTGGTATTGAAAAAATGTACACTGCAGCAGATCTGCGTATCAGCGAATTTCTAATCAATAACATAATAATAATAAATATTTACAAACCATAAGTTATATAAAAGTCTGTCCATAAACATGAAATTATTGTATTCTCCATAATTTAAACATGGAAAGAGTTTTAGCTGCTGTGAGGAACACTGAAAGTAGGCATTTCTACCATAAATAATTTTTATCTTAACATGTATACCAACTTTCATCAACATCTGTCCATAAATAAAGGAGTTTGCCTAATCTCCATATGATTAACATGGGAAAAGAGTATGCAGGTTTGCTGCCATGATAAACACATAAACTATGATTTTTAAGCATAAATGGGTAGATTTCAACCACATGAAGCTAAATATCAAGTTTTATCAAAATATTTATTAATATAAATATTAATTTTTATCCTCGATAAGATTAACATTGGAGCCCCACAATACAACGTACTGTGTTTAGTTTTTTTAATATCTCGGTAACCGTTGAAGATTGAGAAAAACTTTAAGGAACTTAATTGTGTAGTTTTTAAGCTGATTCCAATGGTGAATATAAAATTAGAATTTTTTAAAAATTACATGTGAAAAACGCAAAAAAAAAATCATTTTGGGGTACAAATAAAAACCGTTCCATTGACCAATATGTCTGGTTTACGAACTCGTCCGAGCAGTTGTAGGAATACACCTCTCTTCTAAATTTGGTCTCGATACCATTTTTACTGAGTTATCGTGCTAACAGACATATATAATATCTTATATATATATAGATAAACATATATATTTTTTAAAATTTTAACGACTATGTTTTGGACTCTCACCTAATGAAAGAAAAAATAACATGGTCCGGGCTTAAGTCTCACATTGATCTGTTAATGTATATGGGAATTGAATAAAGAATTTTTGAATGCTGCGACTGATTAAAAATTATCGGATTTTTAATTAAAAAATTCACAGTGAATATTTATACAAATATATGTGATTGTTTATGTCTAATATTTAAATTTTTTCGTCCTATTTCATGTTATCACTTAAAAATGTTCAGTTCAACTATTGAAGGTTAGGCCTACTTTTAGGGTATCTTACGTCACTTTCACAGCTGGAAAATACTCAACTCATCACTGTCTTCACTTTACCTTTCTTAACCGTCACCTTCAAGACCGAGACTGTGGCGCTTAACCCATTGGCTATTGAAAAAATGTACACTTTTGAAGCATGCCGGTACTGAATTATATGAGCACTTATCAGAGTTTAAGCTTAATACTCAATACACGCACAGAAAATGAATATTTACTCCTCAAATATCTAGCTGAATGTTTTCTAATTTGGTACTACACGTATTTAAATTTTTTCACAGTCTAGTTACACTATATAGGCCTAAAAATGTTTTTTGTTCTGTAACTGTTATCACTCGATGTCCAGTTCAACTATTGAAGGTTAGGCCTACTTTTAGGGTATCTTACGTCACTTTCACAGCTGGAAAATACTCAACTCATCACTGTCTTCACTTTCCATATCACCACTTTCATAGAAATTCTGTCTAACAAAATCAGAACAATTCTCAGAAACAAGGAATTTATTGCTGTAAAATGACCATTGTTGTCAAACTGCATACTGTACGACGATGTAAACAAACAAACCGTAAATTTGAAAGCAAAGAACGATATCAAAACAATTGAGAGTCAAAATATAGCGATGCAATATTTTGAATATAACAGTTGAGAGCCAAATACCGTAATACAACCGTCAAAGACCGCTAAGTACAAGAATAAATAAATAGTTAAGGCGATGACAGAAACCACCTGTCATCCGTAGTTACACGCTGGCGATCTCGTGGCAAGCAGTGCCCGTCTATCGTAGTCAATGGATTAAATGACGAGACGGATAACAGAAATATTGTCGAAAATCTGTAGTTAGGAGATTTTAAAAAGTTTTGTAAGAAATTAAGCCCTGTATATTTACATTTAAAATTCCGTACAGCGGTAACAAAGGTCTGCTAATGTTAAGGTCCACACTAATGTTTGTATAGTGAAACTCTGAAACAACCTCACATATAAGTGCCGCACATGGCTGATCTAATGTTAAGACGAAGAGCGAATTGAAAGACCCAGCACGGTGACTGCTGAACCTGTCGAAAAATTCTATCCCGGAGTCTTTAAAAACTGAAAATTCACATATTGGAAGAATATATGAACTACACACATGTGATTTTATTTGTCTAATAATGTCTATCCTACGTTTCATGTTGTTAATCAACTGTAAAGTGTTCTGTGTGTAAAGATTTAAGACAGTGTTTTGCTAGAGTATAATGATTGAATTCCTACTTAGTAACCATTTATTTATCTATGTTACTAACGTCCATACAGCATTTCCATTTTGAAAAATTATGTTTAATGTAGTATTTTGTACTTGTGAGTACAATTACCATTTAAATTAGCCTTTGCTTATTATTTATAAATTTACTATGTGTGTGCAAATAACAACAACTCCATTTAAAAATTATTACGAGATGAGGGGACAACAAAATATGGCTGCCACGCTGTCAGTGGAAGTAACACGGCCAGCTGTTCTGGCTGTACTGGCCTTTCGTGCGGCGAACCCAAATCACAGTAGAATGAACAATAGCTGTCTGCAACCGTGACACAACCAGTACTACTGGCCTTTTGAGCACAAAGGGTAAAATTTTGAAGTGAGATAAACCAGATGAAGGGGGTTGGTTATAATGGATTGCTTTTTATATTTTTTATAACATTATACTTAAGGTTTTTATGTTGCCACAGCTCGGAGGGGGAGGCCCATTCCTCTGCCATATGTTACAACACCGAGTACCGCATGTTCGAGAACCAATGGTCCGAGCAAGGTCACGACTCTGACTCAGATGGTAATCACCTCTGCTCGCATGCTATGCTTCCTCACGGTAACTGTACGTCCTACAACTATATTTACAATACCATGTCTTGTGATAGGGCTTCATAAATAAGATACTGTTAATTATTTTCATAATTATTAACCCATTGTCATTGAGCGACTTACAATATACGTCCACCACCATCAGTAGCCAGGGGACTTTATATTCTGAGCAAATGAAATATGTTGTATGTTTCTATTTCGAAGTTAGATTAGGTTATTGAAATGGCGACCGTACCAAGGTAGGTATTTTAAGCCAAGTGTCAATGAGAAACGAGTTTAGGATGATTGTGGCGCAATCTTGTAGTCTTGCTACAGATTAATGCTGACATGTTCCTTAGACAGAACTGTTAATTAATTAATAGCCCAACAATCAATGGCATATTTAAGGGACCTACAGATCAACGTGGAATCCGAACCACTGCCTCTGAATTACTAACTGGTGTAATTATGAGGATGGTCTTTGCGGATTAACGTAGTATTCAATAGTGTGGACTTTAATCTACACAAGAGAACACTACATCCACCGACCATCGCTCACAATCATCCACAATTCGTGACCTCCGAGTAGCTGGATTATAGGACGACGCCACCGTCTCTTATGCCCGAGGCAGAATTTGGCTGCACCAACTACTCGCCATCTCTCCCTATCCCCTTCCTCTTCCATGATGTCCTTGGTGACATTATCCCACTATCTCTTCTTGGGTCTTCCTTATGGCCGTTTTCCATCTGGCTTTCCCATACTGGTTTCCTTTAGCAGTGAGCATTCTTATCTCTGTAGTACATATCCTAGTTATTTTTGGTTTTAAGTGTGCTATTAATTATGATATAGATCCCTTATCTCTTGATTATAAATATTTACTTATTAATATATTTACATATTAACCTATTTAACTAACTATGGGAGTATCCCTAGAAGTAGACTGATATATTGTATAAAAAATGTCTTCAGAAATGAAGAAAATAATGGGATGGTCAATGACCTACCTATTTCCATAACATACGGAAATGTATGGCTTTTTTCCGATGATGTTTGTCATCTGATCTGTAACTCCGATTGTAACAATCTAGATACCCAATCTAGTTTAAATGAGATGAAAAACTGGCGTAATGAAAACTGTTTGATTTTAAACTCTGACAAATAAAAATATCGAAATAATATTAAAATATACTATATATCATGAGCTTTCTTTTGATACAAGCTTATACGTTGTAGAACCAATTTTATGCAAAAAAAAGTGTTTATCGCGGCTCCTGAATTGGCCCCGTGTATAAGGCGTTGCTTGTTTGGCCGCGCCCCTTCACGCCATATATCCGGCGCTTGCTATTTCTAAGGTTAAACATTTATTACACTCATAATTTGATCATTCACATTTGACTTGAAACACACTGTGGCAATCATTAATTTTTCCGTACGATTCCAGGCTCCAGTGACGAAGTCGAAGTGAGGTCAGAAGTTTCAGATATGTCAGTGGAATGTGAAGATGAAGATTTGGCAAACATGCCTGAAAAATATCTTATATTCACGACTGGATCTAAAACCTACACCCCTCATCAGATAGGTGAGTTATTGGTTTTTGTTTTGAAATTGGTACTTTCACATCATACTGACCATGCCCATGCATTGCATTGTTTATTCTGACATCCAGCACTCTGTGTAGTTAAATTAGGTTGTTCATTGATAGTTTAACACGTTCACTGCAATGAAAGAATTCACAATCCTTTCCCCAAGAGTTGCGTTATAATTTTTATCAAATGTATTTAAAGTTAAGTTTATTTGTGCTACATCTTTTACTCTATGTAAAATATAGTCTATATACACAGTATAGTTTCGGTCATCCGACCTTTCGAGTTATCTAACCATCATGACAACAATAGCTCGGCTGACTGTACACATTGTTTTTGCGCGCCATGTTATGTTGCTACGAAACGAATCGTTTAAACGCTGGTTTTGCATCGTGTCGTTTCATTCTGCTGCTTTATTACTTGCGTGTTTTTGTGTCTAAAAGTTGTGGTGATGGCTTCAAAAAGGTGGTTGTATTGATGGAAGAAAAACTGAAAGCATTGAAAATATTTGACAATGGTGAAAATTTATTTATAAAGACAATCACAAACTTTTTCTTACAAGCCTAAGTTTTTTTTATAGTCCACGGCATTGCACTTTAGCGATTTGAATATTTTTATTTGACTAAAAAATATTTCCATGTATCTGAACAGTTTTAAATTTGTAAATAAAATTATGTTTACCAAATTGTTTTTAAAATTTTCCGTTTTATCTGACCTTAACGCCTCTGACCTTATTATGCTTTTTACTTTTCTGCTGCCGGTTTAGGTATGATATCTCATATATATATATATATATACTGTATATGTAAAACAACTATGTATGAATGCTGATGTGCGTCCACAGCACTCAGCAAGTAATTTTAAGAGTTTTAGTGATGAATGCTGCAGACGCCTATAGGCGTCCTTGCATGAATCAATTGCTACAAAGGCCTAAATATACTTTATAATTTATAGTGAAATATTTAAATATGGGAAAAACAATTAAAAGGTAACACTGAAAGTTTTTTCTGCAAGATCCATAAGTTTTCTTACCAATAACATATAGGAGTGTATTGTTGAATACAAATACTTTTTGAGTCGTTCTAGGTAGCTGTTCCATATTTCTTAATTTTCTTCAAAGGGTTCAAAAATAAAGGTCCTCGTCGCCATCTATTAGATATTAAATAAAGATAATAGAATTACGTTCAGAGTTGTTTTATTGTTTCACAAAATTAACCTCGAGTTAAGAAGAATACAAACTTATAAGAATATATGATTATAAAAGTAAACAATTGATATAGGAATACAGCACTTTAAGAAAATCCACCACCAAGCATTGAGTACTGCTTAAATAACAATTGTGAAAGAAAAAATCCTTTTGATTTGACACAAGAAAATTTATTTTGGAATCAGCTGTTGTCCGATCTCATGGCAATTTATGAATTCGATCTGGGTAGGCCTGAAGAGGATCAAGCCAGTGTCGTTCCCACCTGTGCTGCCGCCAGGAGCATCTCTGCAGGAGCGGCTGGCAGAGCGGAGGGAGCGACGGCAGCGGGAGAGGGAGAGAGAGGATGCTGGGATCCCTGCCAGGCCTGACCCCGACTGGCTGGACTATGCGGCTGTCGCCGACCGATTCGACACTGTCGACCACGTCATTGACCTGCATGGTCACATCATCGGCATGGGGCTGTCGCCCGACCATCGGTACGTTATGTTTTGTTTAAGAGGAGATTTATTTAAAATTTTCAACTGAATACTGAATTTAGGCTCCTTGTATGATCACAAATAGTACTTTGTAAATGACTTTTAACTATTCAACATTCCAGAACCAGAGGAATGAAGACTTTGGGTTAAAGACACTTTTAAAGATGAGAGTATACACCAGTCCATATTGAAAGATTTCTGTGTACTATATATGGTACGCCGGTTGTTAAAGCGCTAAAGCCAATTTTTCCTTGGAAATTTATGTTATTGTATGGCCATGTTATTTTGAAATACTTACTCATGAAAGCGTTGAAATGTGTTATTCACACCAACTGTAATAACTGTTTATTTAAGACTTTGCTGTTTCAAAATTCCACTTAGCTTGAAGGAGCTAGATGTTTTTTGGCTCTGATAAGGTTTAGGCCACTTTTCTGTAATAGGCTACCTGCAAACTCTGAACGCTGATTAAATCTCTTCACATTTAGAAAACACATAATTTTAGAGTTTCCAATTAGTTTCCACTTAATGATCAAATTGGCGCTGTTTTCAAGTAATATTACATTTTTATAGTTTTTCTTTAAGTACCTGAGTAGAATGTACTGAGAGTGAATGTTACTGATCCACTCTGTTTTGGATACATATTGTATCCAAAACAGAGTTGGAAATTTAAAATCAGTATATGTTCATGTAATTCGATAAAACATATTACAGTAAAAGAACTACTGCCTTTTTTTGTAGATTGCTTCTCTGACATTTCTACTAAGTGCTTTAACAAAATGTCGTAAATGTGTAATCCTTTTGCTAAAAAAAATTCAAAGTAATTTTGGTGTGACTATCAATTGTGTCATGTGGCCTAACCTATATTGATTTGTCTATGACAGGTTCCTGTACGTAAATAGCAGGCCATGGCCAAGCGGTTACCGCATCAAGAACCCGCTGGATCCGCCCCCCATCGCGCAGGAGATCGACATCCACGTCATCGACCTGGTCACGCTCAAGGAGGTGGGGACAATGCTGCGTGCCCACAAGGCCTACACGCCCAACAACGACTGCTTCTTCATCTTCTTGGACGTTTGCGACCATTATGTCGCTAGCGGTGCGGAGGACAAACACGGATACCTTTGGGATCGCCACTATGGTGTGTGTCTCGCCAAGTACCCACACACGGATGTCGTCAACTCCGTTGCCTTCAACCCCCGGGACAGTGACATGCTCGTAACTACCTCGGATGACTATACGGTCAAGGTGAGTTACTGATACTGACTAAACAGAGATTTTTTCTTTTCCTCTCTCCAGTTATACATCCAGGTTCTGTCTTGCTCATCATCTTTCCCCTTTTTTTATTCTTTTTTTCCACATCAGTTACTCTTTCTCTATCATCAATTTTTAGTTTAATTATCCTTAATTTTATCTCATTATTACTTCTTGATAAAATAATTCAGGGTCCAAATATTTTTAATTTGAGTAAAAATAAATGTCGTATAACACTTTATGATACACTACGAAAATTATAATAATTAAGAATATTTTTACAGTATTTACTTTTGTTTTTCAAATGCAGAAATAACCTCCACATGCGCCTGACGGCGTTTCAGAATTAGTGTGTCTGTTAGGAAGTGTTCACAATACTTATTAGTAATGTGATTGATTATAAGGTTTGGCGTTCTCGGGCACGGCTGGAATCTCTCCTTGGAGTCACACGGACGAACAATCTTCCTAGAGCCATAAAGGGACACCAGCGAAACTCTCGATGTAACATGAAGAAGTGTGTGACTCTCTAGACAAGCCTCCCATTACATCCACAATGCTAAATACGAGGCCTATCCAGAAATTAGATGATGTTTTCGTCTGTGTCTGCTAGGGGTTGGAGTATCAGGCGTTACAAAACTCAGTCGTCATCTAACCGTGCTAGTTAGAGGTTTGTATTGTACTCCGTTGAGTTAGTGGCAGTTTGAAATTTCTGTGTTAATTAAAAAATGCCATGAACTGTGAGGTACTCATAGTAATAAGGTTTCTGACTGAAAAAAACTGTTGACCGATACAAATTTATCGGGAGCTTTGTAAAGCGTATGGGAAAAAAATGATCACTGAAGATGGATTACATCTGTGGGTTCAAGATAAAAAGGACAATATGTATTATTGAAGACTCAGTTCGGCATGATCGGCAATTTGTTAATTTTAGAATTTTTTTCTTCAGTTCAATGTTGTTACCTTACATTACACAAAGCCCCCGATATATTTGTATCGGTTTACAGATTTTGCAGTCAGAAACCTTAATACTGCACGCATCTCACAGTTGGTGGAATTTTTAATTAGCGCAGAAAATTTCAAACTGCCACAGTAACTCAACGGAGTACAGAACGAACCTCTAACTAGCAAGGTTAGATGCCAACTGAGCTGTGTAACACTCTGATACCAGGGTGGCTGCGCATACCTCACACCTGTAGGACACAGACGAAAAAGTAATCTCCTTTCTGAAAAGCACTCAAACAATGGCTGTCACATAATTTGGAATTTCCATTTGTATCTCAGCTAAAATGAATCATTGCCATCGCCAACTGTGAGGTTATTGTGCTGGTCATTTTGTGTACTGAATAGTTTTATATTCGCTTAAAGTAATAGTGCACTATAGTTTGCTTTTTTTCGGGCAGTTACATACAATCGGGGTTTTACGGATAATTCAAAAGTTTACATCACTTAGTCATGATTGTGATTGTATTATTGTGAAAGTATCGCACAAAATGCTTTGTGTAGATTTTAGTTTTAAAATTGCGGAGGAAAATTGCCATTAATTCACCTAAACGTTTGAGCTTTTTTAACAATAGCCCGAGCTTAAATTATAATACTGAACGAATTTATTTGATTACCAGTGTACTCAACTTAATTCTTGACTTTGAGTATGCTATCTTTAGAATTTTCTGGGTTTTTTCTACTTCTCCAACTTGATATATCTCAATATATCTTGATTGTCCAGCTAAGCTATTCAACTACACGAAAACTACTTTTTTGTCGATAATGTATATAAAAACTAAATACATTATTTTGTTAACATATTAAATAATGTTTATTTGTATAGCGATATTTTTGGAGAGTTATTGAAAAGAGTATTTTGATCCGACATTTTGATTCAGTGTAACCGAAATTCTTTGCTGTCATCCGCTGTTTCAGTCGTTAACTGAGTGAACTCTTACTCTATTGATGTAATGTAACTGTTTATTGTAATCCGAGCCTCTAGATTATGTACATATGCACGATTCCTAAAATCACACATATATTTTTCTCTAGATATTTATTTTTATTTCCATAATAATTTCTACAGTTTCTCTGACTAGGGCAAGGTGCTGGACTTTTGCACGTTTTTTAACAAAAAACTGGCTCAGCCAATATGTGGATGTGATCGGTGTTAGGTTGTAGTTTGTTTTATCAACAAATTAATACGTAATACGAGGGTCGTCCACAAAGCAACCTGCGTTTTGAAATAAAAAATAAACCAGTTGAGACAGAAAATTTTATTGTATACATCTTAAAATTACAGATTTTCTCTACTTTTCTACATATTCACCAAAAAAAATTTCAGCACTTATCTCTTGACAGTTTTTGAAATTCCGTCTTAATAAAATCTGATGCCGGATAAGGTTGCTAACCTGTCTCAGCGTTTAAGCTCTTCATCACTAGTGGACCTCTTAAGATGCAAGTCACCGCTTTATGTACGGGAAAGGATGGAAATTACTGGTAGCCAAGTCCAGGTTGTAAGGGGGGGTCAAAACATCCCATTTGAATTTTTTTTTAAGTTCAGTTGTTCTTTGAGCTGTGTGAGGGCGGTTGTTCGCTCTCCTGTTTTAAAAAAGAACCCATTGGCGGACTACAACTTTGCTCATAATGTTTGGGCCTTACACTGCACTCAATTGAAGATGAATTTCAGCTGCTGTGTAGCTTTTTGACCACAAAAATCTTATATCACCAAACATTTTACAATCGGTGGGATTTTCTATTGGGGCGCTCATTTTTTTAGGTTATAACTCAAGAATGCGCGATCCTACGATGCTCTCTTTTGCACAGATAGAAGCACACTGAATGGCCGCACAAGCCGATATGAGGATGGCAGCACTACCCCCACTACCTATTGCGCCACGCCCAAAACGGCGGTTACTTTGTGGACTACCCTCGTATCAGTAGGCCTAAAAATGGTTTTGTTCTTTTTGAGTTACTAAGCCAGCCAGCTAGTCCAAAATTTGTTTTCGCCCTGCACTGAAGATCTGCACATAGTTTGTCTTCATGTTTAAAGCTCACTTTGTTTTTCTAGAAAATCGTGCAAGTTGTTAATCCGTAACCTCTTTGCACCCTCCAACGGCAAAACCCATTGTTCCTCAACGTTTTTAGTCATTTTCGCTTCGTAGTAGATCTGTAGTAACATTTTGTAATTAGTTAACGAGGTGTTAAATATAGATACAGTATTGTTTCAACTATAATAGTATAGTGTTAAGTTATAGATATAATATTTAACTATTGTTAACTTATGGAAATCCTCTAAAAAGATTCAGTTTAGAATTAGGTGATATTATAGCTATTTTTTCTTTATTGACTGTGGGAGATGGGAAGACCACTCGACTCTTAAACTAAAACATCTTTTCATGTCCACCAATATATTGTGGAAGTGTCTGTCAAAGTCATATATTAGGCAATATACGATATATACGTATTATTTGAAGTCGAGGTCTTCTTATGTCATATTGACAGCACAGTTTTGAAAACTTATTTTTTTATATTTTAAATATATTTCCCACTAGTTATCTGTGACACAGATGCAGTTTTCATATTACCGAAGAAAAAGTAACAAATTTATATCTTAAGCACTACGGTTTAATCTATAAACTATTTCAAACATGTTCCTCAACTAATCCAAGACGGAATTTTTTGTGTAAAATGTTTATGGTTTGGATGATAGAATTAGCAGTTTTCAATGGAGTTTTGATTATTTTAAACCCACCTGTTATAGATTTCAGATAACAGAGAATTCAATATTAGTCGTACAACTCATACTATGAATCTCTTTCGTTTAATTCATGTAATATATCTATTTTGTTAAGATTTAAGGAATATTAGCAGATTAAAATCTGAATTGTTACCCATCGTGTGTATATAGTTTTTCTGTAAAATACAGAAGTGAAAAAATTGTTTCTGAGGTGTTCAGCTTATCATGGATTATTGATATTTCGCTAAGAAATAAATTAATTTTGTTACAATTGTTGGTGTCGCTCTTTCTTTGTCTATCCCATGATATATCTATGATCAGGTCAATTAAAACTGCCAAACCATTTTTATTTTAAAATATTTTATACATATTTAAGGAGTGAAATAAAAGAGTTTAATATCTCTTGGTTTTGCTGTAACAAAATTGAAGAGCATTTATGAACGAGACTCTAGTAGATTCATTAGTATTTTTTCACACCTTCTCAAGTATAATAAAATCCTCAACAAAGAACGCTGGGATTTTGACGTCTGGTAATTAAAATATCATTCATGACAAAAATTATCTGTGACTAATGAAAATTTTACCTCATTTTGTGACTCGTCATTTTTTACAATTTGTAGAGAAAATTACAATAAACACTTTCTCATTCTAAACTGTTTTAAGAATAGAAGGTCACAATCTGTTTACTTAGGTCTATCTATAAATCAAGTAAACATTGAAGAAGAAGTAATGTACAGCAGACTTAACCCCAGAAGTGGAAAGCTTTTTACCTTGAACTGTAACATAAAAATAATCATTTATATCTTCTTAAAATATTAAGTATGAAAAAAAAACATAAAACATACTCCCCCCTTATAACCAACCACTAACCACAAAAGCAAAACAGGTGTCCATTGCAATCCCTATTCAGCCTACAAATGCTGTCAACTTCCACCCAAGCCGGCCCATGCTTATTTAAGGTTAGCTCCCATCTGCACTAAACCACACATTTGCAAGCCAAATTAGGATTGCTCATGGTCGGGATTCGAACCCTAGTACTTCCGAATGGCTAGAACATTATACTCGTCAGCATGGTGCTCTAACCGGTTCAGCCACCGTGCCAAGTTGTAGAAAGTGTTTACTTTATAAGACATGCCTTAGTGGCAGTTTAGTGAACTGTGTGAGCAGGTTCGGTTGTTTGCCCCCAGAGGGCAACACAGTCACGAAGGCGGTGGTGTCAAACAAGTTTACTGAATTGACGACAGATTCGTCCACCTGCCACTTCTTATTGAATTTGTATGCGTCGAGAATTACAACTTTACCAGTTCTACGGTTAAACAAATTACTGCACATAAGTTATTAATCAAGGTTTTGTAGTGGCGGTGGTTGTAGTTGGTGCTGAAATGCACTGGTCGAGCCCCTGTTCTCATCCAGACTCCATGCCGAGTTTTGGATGAAAAGGTGTCTCTCATATCTGGGCTGCCCTCGGTTGGATAGCCAATGTCGTAACTTGTTAATTGGGGATTAACTGGTTAACTGGTTAATTAACTGGGATTAATTTGTTAATTTGGGGATGTGTGGTGAGCTAGACAGGAAGCTTCTAGAGATCATTGAGACAAAGTCGCTGAGACGAAATACACGACAACCGTGGTTCGTCAGGGACTTTGTAATTATGAGGATTGGGGACGTTGGGAGCTCCAACTCTTGATCGATTTAATAGAACCAAGGCCCATGGACTGTTTCTGAAAGCAGCCGAGTCCACCCTAAAACACATCAGGGAGCTCTGTAGATGTCATGACGTCGCAGAGAACTGGAGGCCCAGGCCCATCGCCATCCTGGATCACCGATGATCCATGGTAGGGAAACATTGTGACCTGTACAGCAAAAGCCTGACTCAGCAATGTGTCACACTTCTTAATTTAGGTTTATGTTCAATATATTTTGATTAACATCTGTTATTTCACTTGCTGTGGCCCTGTTCTGATTTGATAGTTTTAGCCACTCCAAGAGGTATTCCAGCAGCTACAGCTGAAACGCTAATGAAGTCTTTACGTCCGTATGTAAGTTGCTCATACACGTTTGGACGGATGGGGGAAGGTGGGTTTAGTTAGGGTATGCACCGCTTAACGTTTTGATTCTCACATAACCCTCGCAGGAGGGGGGTACTCAAAGAGTTACCACCTTTCACAAAAAAACAGCAGCCACCACAGGTCAGTACTGGACGATCCAGCAGGTGTAGTCGCTAGCGGCCATCCGTGGCGGATGAAGGCATATGCTCCTTTCCAGCTCAAGTGGTGCCAATCCAATGGCCTAGCAGAATTGGCCTTTTATATGTCTCGCAAATAAGACATAAGTCAAAATGCTACTGGTGATTTTGACATGGATATGTCTTAGCTCTAGGGGAGTGTTGGCATTTTTAAGATGGAAAATATGTAACAGGATTCCATAGAAACTAACAGAGCCAACGGTATTGTACTGAATTTTTAATATTGAAGAATAAGAACAGCTGTTTAGATGAACTGAAAACATTCTCTTTAGACATATCCATGATCTAACATATTTCCCACAGGGAAGCAAATGTAAAGATTTTTTTAAACGTTCTTAATAATTTTGGCAAGCATAAAGTTTAAACCATTCAAAGTTGAATGGAACTCTTAAAACTCTGAACCAAAATGAAAAACCAAAAGTCAACTATGGGAGGTTTAAAAATTTACAATACCCTATTTACCATTGTGGGAAATTGTTTAGATAATGTATGTATGTGTCCAAATGGAATGTTTCCAGTTACTCCAAATACAAATTTCACGAGCTAAGAATAATTTCTCCCACTTGCCGGGTGCCTCGAGGGGAATTCCCCCCGCTCACAGGGTGAAGTGCGGGGAACATCTCCTGTTGATAGAGGATGAAAATTGTACTCAGAATAATTTGAAAGTACAATTAAACATACCAGCACAATTATTTCGCTGGCCATGTTTAAATTAAATTAAAAACTTCAGGTAGACCTGAAATTTAAAATAACCACTATGATGCCACCGAGTAGTTTAAAAGTTTTCATCTATGAGACTAAAACATATCAGAATGAGTACAATGCTCAAACCTTAATCAAACACAGATTATATTTCATCATGCGCATTGTGTTCGAAAACAGTATTTCTCAAAACTTTTGCGCTAGCTTCTAGCCCTCTACCATGTGGGATTATAAATCCTATGTAAGAGCAATATTAAAAAGTGTAACATCTTTTGGAACATGAACTTTATTTGATTGGTATAATGGCGTCGTCCTGTAATCCAGCTACTTGGAGGTCACGAATTGTGAATTGTTGTGAGCGATGGTCGGTGGGTGTAGTGTTTTGAGTGGATTAACGTCCGCATTATTGAATACTACGTCAATCCGCAAAGACCATCCTCATAAATAGACTAGTTCATAGTTCAGAGGCAGTGGTTCGGACTCCAAGTTAAAACTGTAGGTCCCTTAGATATGTTGTTGACTGTTGTGCTATTACATGTTACATGGAAATGTCACCATTTCAGAAAGGTAATAATAATAATAAGGCTTTGTAGGCTTCGGTTGGTGACACTTGACCAGACGACCTAGGCCTGACTTCGGACCAGTGTTATGGGAACTGTTAGTCGATACCACTGCTCTAGTTACAGCTTTGTACCACATTGAAATGTATCGGTTACTGTTGTTACGCAACACTCTATCCTCTGTCCTACAGTCTATCACCAAACTGCCTCCATATGTACCTCATGGAAACACGTCACTGTAGTTGAGAGAACAAAAGTTTCACGACGTTTCGTGATCTGGAATCTTATACCGTCCTCAGGCGAGCTAGTACCTAAAACCAGAGATGAACGGATAGTAAAGTCTTTATTTCGCCCTAGTAAATATTATTCCCTATTCTATAATTGCATTTGGTTACGTCAGCTGATAGGCTAAATGAAAAATGGCAACACTGCTGTTAAGAGGGGGTGAGGGGGAACCAGCTGTCCAAGACATCGGACTAG
The DNA here is from genome assembly GCA_023375725.1 of Nephotettix cincticeps. Classification (NCBI taxonomy): domain Eukaryota; kingdom Metazoa; phylum Arthropoda; class Insecta; order Hemiptera; family Cicadellidae; genus Nephotettix; species Nephotettix cincticeps. The sequence continues at coordinate 7,752,114 of CM041786.1, read as the reverse complement.
ATCCGTGCGGTTTAGTACATAACTAAGCCGGTGATTCTAGTACATAATCATGACTAAGCCGGTATGAAGCTGAAAACAAAAAAGGTTTAAAACAGTAAAAAAACTTACAAACAATACCATTCACGTCAATAAGCCAACTCGTCACTCAGACGACGAGGTTTTATGACGAGTGGGCGTGTTTTATTTATTTTGTGCGTAATTTGTTAGTGATTGGTATTGTTTGTTAGTTTTTTACTGTTTTCAACTTTATACCGGCCTAGTCCGGATTAAATAATGGACTGGGACGATGGCGACGTCCTGTAATCCAGCTACTTGGAGGCCACGAATTGTGGATAGCTGTGAGAGATGGTCGGTGGATGTAGTGTTCTCTTGTGTGGATTAACGTCCGCACTATTGAATACTGCGTTAATCCACAAAGGTCATCCTCATAATTAGACCAATTCGTAATTCAGAGACCGTGGTTCAGATTCCACGTTAAACTGTAGGTCCCTTAATTGCCATCGGCTGTTGGGCTATTAATTAACAGTCCTGTCTAAGGAACATGTCAGCCTTAGTCAGTAACAAGACTACAAGATCGTGCCACAATCATCCTACATTCATTTCTCATTCATACTTGGCTTAAAATACCTACCTTGTGGTATGGTCGCCATTTCAATAATCTAATCGAATCTAATCTCATAAATCTCCCCCTCCCTCGCTCAGCTGTGTCTGTAAGGAGTCGCTTGTTGGCGATACTATACTAAATTAATAAACTTTATAAACGATTCGGAGTTTTATATTTTTCATGAAATTTCGGAAAAGTTCAAATGAAACTAAGAAAAATGACCTCAAACACGAAGGTGTTCTCTATATAAATACTGTTTGTTACGCTATTTATTTTATCACATTTACTACTTAAACATTTACTGTGTTTTAAAACAAGAATATTTGTACAATAATACGAGTGCGTTGACGGTATGATATTTGTTGATTAAGTAATTAATCATCATACATTGTTGTATTCGAGCCTACAGTCACACTTTAATCATAATTGATTAATTAATGATTAGATTAGGTTATAGAAATGGCGACCATACCACAAAGGTAGGTATTTGATGCATAATATGAATGAGGATTGAGTGTAAGATGATTGTGGCGCGATCTTGTAGTCTTGTTACTGACTAAGGCTGACATGTTCCTCAGACAGGACTGTTAATAAATCGATCAACAGCCGATGCCAACTAATGGACTTACAGTTTAACGTGGGATCCGAACCACAACCTTTTATTTACGAATTGGTCTAATTATGAGGATGGTGTTTGCGGATTAACGTAGTATTCAATAGTGCGGACGTTAATCCATAGAAGAGAACACTACACCCACCGACCATCGCTCACAACTATCCACAATTCGTGACCTCCAAGTAGCTGGATTATGCCTCTGTCCCAGTCCACTTTTAATCGCCCTAGATAAATGTTTTTACCTAATAGTTGTGTATAAGTATAGTGATTTGAAGATAAATTATTAAGTATTGATTTATAAAGAAGTGAGTGGGACTATAAACAGTAGCGATACAGAAAGCACTATCGTGTTTGGTATCATTTTTATTATTTTCATTTGAACTTCTTTTAATTAATTGTTTTGTGTTTTAGTTACTACCTCGCCTGAGGACGGGATCAGATTACAGATCCCAAAACGCTGCTGTTTGTTTTTATTTCTATTAAATCTCTAAGCTAGAAAAAGACAGCTTAATATTACCGGTAAGTTATTCATTGATAATTGAAAGCAAAAAGCGACTAATATCGCGTAAAAATGGGGTTTAAACTATCGTGATTTACTTTTTAAGGGTCGGCGGGATAATTTTAAGCGTTTAAAAACTTTCTCTAGAATGTAGAGAACGTATGAAATAAGTTTCATTGTTATCATTTCTCACGTCTTTCGGAGAAGACGGCGTAAAATGCGTCCTGGAGCGTCACAGACAGACAAACAGACACAAATTGAGATAAGACTTGTTTCGGCTTCTCCAACGCACGAAACGTAAATACCCCCGTCGCAGCAGACCTGCGTACTCAGCTAATTTCCAAATCAATAATATAATAATAATAATAATATATGACAAGTTTTATCATTATCTGTCCATACACATGAGAATTATTTGCCTATTCTCCATAAGATTAACATGGGAAAGAGTGTGCAGGTTTGCTGCTATGATAAACACATAAACTATGATTTTCAAGCATAAACGGGTGGGTATCAACAACATTAAGGTAAATACCAAGTATAATCCAAAAATATTGATTGATGTGGGAACATTGGAGCCCCACAATACAACGTACTGTGTTTAGATTTTTTAATATCTCGGTAACCGTTGGAGATAGAGAAAAACTTTAAGGAACTTAATTGTGCAGTTTTTTAAGCTGAGTCTAATGGTGAATATGGTCCCGGGCTTAAGTCTTGCCATGAGACCTATGGTAATAGCTCCTTCCCTATGGGAAATTCGCTAAAAATGAAAAACTCTGAGCAATGTATGGACAAAACTCTAATTTTATCTATATAGATTACCCGACTATTCCATAATATCCATAATACCTTCCTCTCCTCTACGTAATAAGAGTGTTGCATGTGCAGTGGTCCACGAGAATGTGGGTACCGTCAAGTACAGGACAGCGACAGTTGTCCACGGTAATTGTAATGACAGATCGTGGTGGGTGGGGGTGGCAGGGTATTGCAGGGGCCCTCCTACGGTCATCAGTCCGTCGGGGACAGCGTGACTCTACTGAACAGTGACGTCATGCGTTACACCGCCAGCGTCGTCTGCTTCATCCTCAGCGCCGGTGAGTTATCTTATATTTTACTTAATAAGTAGTCCTCAAAATAATTCAAACCTTTAATACTGTGTCCTTTAAGGATAACCGTTCTTTGTAGCAGACAACGTGCACCTTTTAGCGAATTTCCCATAAGGAAGAAGCTACTACCGTAGGTATCATGGCAAGACTTAAGCCCGGTACCATGTTACTTTTTCGTTTTGAGGTGTTGAATTTGGTAAAGAGAGATACGTATTTCTACATTTACTGGGACGAGTTCGTATCCAGACATATCGGTAAATTGGAACAGGTAGTTGTGGGGGGTTTGTGTTTTTTATGTGTAATTATTTAATATTTTAAATTTTAGCAAATTTCCCGTAGGGAAGAAGTTATTACCGTAGGTCTCATGACAAGACTTAAGCCCGGGACCATGTTAATTTTTCGTTTTGAGGCCAAAAACAATAGTGTTAGAAATTGTATTTATATCTGTTGTTAACACGATAACACTCGTTTTAATTTGGTAGGGATTTTTATTCCTACATTTACGCGGACGGGTTCCTAATCCACACATGTCGGTTATTCGGAAGGGGGTATTTTTATGCCAAAAATGGGTTTTTTTGCCTTTTTCACATGCAATTTTAAAACTTTTAGAATTTGATCTTTTAATATTAGATTCAGCTCAAAAAGCTGCACAATTTACCATTCTTAAGTTTTGCTCTATCTCCAACGGTTGCCGAGATATTAAAAAATCTAAACACAGTACTGTACTTGTATTTTGGGACTCAAATGTTAATTTTATGAAGGATAAGAAAAAATTAATATTTCACTTTCTAACCAATAGTTTTGGATGAAACTTTGTATTTAGCTTCATGGGTTTAGGATCCATACGTTTATGCTAAATAAAAAACAATTTTGTGTTCCTCACAGCAGCAAACCTGCAAACTCTTTCCCATGTTAATCTTGTGGAGAATAGGCAAACTCCTTTATTTATGTCCAGATATTGACAAAAGTTGGTACTGTATGTGGTCAAAATAAAAATAGTTTATTGTAAAAATGCCTACTTTTAGTGTTCATATTATTTCCCATGTTAATGTTACGGAAAATAGGCAAATACTGTTCAACAGGTATTGATTGATAAATCTTAACATATACTTGTATTATTATTGAGGTGGAAATTGGTTAATTTGTTTTTGTTACCTGACGGCAAAAACGAGACGATGTAAGTTGAAAACCGAATGTTTAAGAAATTTCGCCATCTTAAACCGAACGGATATTCAGCTAGGAAGCTTCTTCAAGGAACAAGTTTATTGAGGGCTATTATCAACTTATCCTTAACGACGGTTTAATTGAGGTTTAATTACGATGCATATCCTCCAAGGCTTGTCAGTTTTAATCTCAGTTTAAAAAGGGGACCGGTCCACCCCAGCCGTGCTAAAGTGAGACGACGTTTCTAAATATCATGTTTTAATTATCATTAATTGTATTAATAATGTGCAATTAACAGTATTATAGATATTTAAAAATTGCATGTTAGTTACGTCAGTATGTTAACTTTTGTTAAAAATGCGTATTGTTATTTATTATGGAAGCAGCAAATACTTAATTTTACTATTATTACAGGTTTCATTAATTGACAAACTTCGATGTATTGTTATTTAAACAAAAATTTCTTAAACATATGTCGAAAAATCCTTCGTTTTAGCCGATTTTGTATTTTATACAAAAAACTTTATATATAAGAACTATTAAGATACAGAAACCAAACTTACATATTTATTCCTAACGATATTAAAGTTTCTTAGTGGATTGTATTTTTCCAAGCTTTATTTTATTTAAATAACAAAAAACCATTACTTTAAGAACGATTTTGCTAAATATAAAAGCATGAAACTTATTTTAATATTTCTCTTTGAATAAATGTGTGTGCAAATTTGGTTTCTGTATTCGATAGTTTTTTAATATAAATTTTTTGTATAAAATACATTTCGGCTAACTTAAAATTTTTCGACATAGTTTATTTACATTTTTGTTAACGCGTATTTGTTATGAGTACTAAACTGGAAAAGTCAGCACGTATACAATTTAATACCCTCTTATATATCCCGTTTACTGCAAATTACTAACATAACCCTGCAAAAGGATTCTTCAAAACTTCTGCAGAAAACTATTTTGACATGGATAATGTCTTAGCCCTGGGGGGGATATTGGTGATTTGTAAGATGGAAAACATGTAACAGGTTTCCATATAAACTACCAGAAATATTGTATTGATTTTTTGTATTGAATATAAAAGAATAAAAACAGCTGTTTAGATGAACTGAAAACGTCTTCTTTAGATAAATCCATGATCTAATCTATTTCCACAGGTAAGTAAATACAAAAATTTTTTTATTCAGAGATTTTCAAAGCGGATTTTGAGTTTCTCAGCTGTTATTTTAAAATTTTGACAAAAACAATACACTTTCTACTCATACTAAGTTAAATATACACTTCTATATAAATAAAATTAGAGTTTTGTCTGTACATTGCTCATAGTTATTCATTTATTAGGTATTTTTACGTTTCGTGCGTTAGAAGAGCCGAAACAAGTCTTATCTCAATTTGTGTCTGTCTGTCTGTTTGTGACGCTCCAGGAAGCATTTTATCCCTTCTTTTCCGAAAAAAACGAAAAAGTTTTTAAACACTTAAAATTATCCACTGACCCTTAAAAAGTAAATCACGAGCATTTAAAACCCCTACTTTTACGCGATATTAGTCACAAATTGCTTTCATTTATCAATGAACCACCTACTGTTAATAATCAAGCTGTCTTTGTAGTTTAAAATTTAATAGAAAGAAAAACAAACAGCTGTCAAATCAATATTATATACCAGCCGCCAGGAGAGAAGTCTTAAGGCCCAAGACAGCTGGTGATTTTGAATCCGCCAATCAGCTTCGCGCAACGTTGCCGAACTCATTTCTAGCTATTTTATCTCCAATTATATGTATTTATGTGTATATACAATTATATATAATAACATAATTTACATTACATCGATGATTATATTATAGTTATAGATTATTATTTATTATTAGTGATGCTATTTTATCCTTAACCGTATGATAACCGCTAGGCTATTTCTGACACTTGGCTCACGTATATTAGCTATAAAACTCTCACTTTATAACATACAGCTATAAAACTATACATTTTGTTTTAAAAATTTTTCAACTATGCAAACTAGATAAAATGGGCTATCAAGCAATATGAAAATATATTGTTTTATTTATGTTTAATAAAAGTAGGCTGTAGGTTGAAATCCAGACTACCACCAAAAATACTTATCCTTTAATGTTATGAGGCCTGTAACATTATTCAGATTCAAGAAATAAAAATCAAAGATTTATATTTGGTTTATATTTTTAATAAGAAATACGAATCTATATATTTATTATAGGAAATTGCATCACAGTGCTTTGGGTTGTACACTTTTGACATTCCATAACAACCACTTTCAATGGCTTAAATAAACGTCAAATTTTTTTGGACATTGGATGTTGAAAATTATATATTTTTACTCAACTCAAATTTTTGTTGACGAAAAGCAATACTATTCCCTTCTTTTCGAAAAAAAAAAAACGAAAAAGTTTTTAAACACTTAAAATTATCCACCGACCCTTAAAAAGTAAATCACGAGCATTTAAAACCCCTACTTTTACGCGATATTAGTCACAAATTGCTTTCATTTATCAATGAACCACCTACTGTTAATAATCAAGCTGTCTTTGTAGTTTAAAATTTAATAGAAAGAAAAACAAACAGCTGTCAAATCAATATTAGTTAGTTTATATTGGTCATTGATCTTAAACCCATTTCGGAATTATACAATATTAAAAAATTATTTTAACGTATAACTAATTATAATAATGGTTTAATCGTCAAGTAATACTAAATAATAAAGCTGGGTATTGATTTATTTTCTCTTTACTGATTTGTTTAGGATTTCTGGTTTACATTTTGGTATGATAATCGTTCTCTAAACTAAATCATACACCGTACAAAGGACGGGCTTACTGCTAGTGCTTGATAAAATTTGACATATTCTTCATCCCTGTTAAATAAAATATAAACTATTATCAGTGAAAAATATTAATATCCATCTCTCATGGTAGCTGGAGGTCATTTGACTGGGACGGTGGCAAAGTCCTGTAATCCAACTAATTGGAGGTCACGAATTGTGGATAGTTGTGAGAGATGGTCGGTGGATGTAGTGTTCTCTTGTGTGGATTAACGTCCGCACTATTGAATACTACGTTAATCCACAAAGGCCATCCTGTAATTAGACCAATTCGTAATTCAGAGGCCGTGGTTCGGATTCCACGTTAAACTGTAGGTCCATTTGTTGCCATCGGTTGTTGGGCTATTAATTAACAGTCCTGTCTAAGGAACATGTCAGCCTTAGTCAGTAACAAGAGTACAAGATCGCGCCACAATCATTCCTCAACCATTTCTCATTCATACTTGGCTTAAAATACCTACCTGGGTAGGTCGCCATTTCAAATGGTAATGGTAATGGTAATCGATCGAACTATTGAACACTACGCAATTACTATCCTCATGTTCGTAATTCAGAATCGAAATTGTGGTTCAGATCCCACGTTAGACTGTAGGTTATTATTACCAGTTAGCTATAACAGTTTAAGAAACGTGTAAACCTTGGTCAATACTAAGGTACAAGATCGTGTTACAATCATCTTACACTCATTTCGCATTCATAATCAGCTTGCCTGGATTGTTCGCCATTTCAATGAAAGTAGAAAAAATGTCTGGGATACTTTAGAATTGTTGAGCTCGGATTTGAATCACCTCAGGGCGTATCCTTGCACGAGCTGGTACTTGGGTAGGTTTAGAGTTTCTTTTAGCGAATTTCCCATAGGGAAGAAGCTATTACCGTAGGTCTCATGGCAAGAGTTAAGCCCGAGACCATGTTATTTTTTCTTCTTTAGGTGCCCAGAGACCAAAAACAATAGTCGTTAAAATTTATATATATATATATATATATATATATATATATATATGTGTGTGTGTGTGTGTGTGTGTGTGTGTGTGTGTGTGTGTGTGTCTGTGAACACGATAACTCTCGTAAAAAAGGTCCGATCGAGACCAAATTTGGTAGAGACGTGTATTCCTACAAATGCTCGGACGAGTTCGTAAACCAGACATATCGGTCAATGGGAACAGGTAGTTTGGGGGGGTTTTGTACCCCAAAATGGGGTTTTTTGTATTTTTCACATGTAATTTCTAAAAATTTATAATTTTATATTTCACCATTGGAATCAGCTTAAAAAACTACACAATTAAGTTCCTTAAAGTTTTTCTCTATCTTCAACGGTTACCGAGATATAAAAAAATCTAAACACAGTACGTTGTATTTTGGGGCTCCAATGTTAATCTTATGGAGGATAGGGAAAAATTAATATTTCCCATATTAATGAATATTTTTGGATAAACTTGATATTTAGCTTCATGTGGTTGAGATCTACATTTGTCAAAAAATTATAGTTTATGTGTTTATCATGGCAGCAAACCTGCATACTCTTTTCCGATATTAATCATATAGGGAATAGGCAAACTCCTTTATTTATGGACAGATGTTGATGAAACTTGGTATAATTGGTTAAAATAAAAATTATTTAAGGTATAAATGACTACTTTCAGTGTTCCTCACAGCTGCTAACCTGCACACTCTTTCCTATGTTAATCTTATGGAGAATAGGCAAATAATTCTCATGTTTATGGACAGATTTTTTTTAAACTTGTCATATATTATTGATTTGGAAATTCGCTGAGTACGCAGGTCTGCTGCGACGGGGGTATTTATTTATCTGAGAATTAAGTAGACTGGTCATTTCCTACCGTACCTGAATTACACAAAGGGGCGGAACAGTGGTCCTTTAGCACGTCAGCCATTTAGCTTTTTGCGCATCCCTGTTTTTGATTCCATGGACCTTCCAGGCTTAAAAGAGGCGGTAAAAAATCTTTTAATTTAAATAGCAACAAAATCATTAACTTTATAAAATGTTTGCAAGACACAAAGGATTGTAATTTTACGCATGGGCTCTGTAAGCTAACATTGGACGGATTTTATTCAGAAGAATATTGATTGATTTGAAATTAAAATTAAAATCGTTTTTATATTTTGTAAAAATTTTATAAATTTTATGGTTTTGTTGTTAATAAAATTAAAACAATTTTAACCGCCGCCATTTTTAAAATGTAGGAGCTAAATGATACTTTGGGAGTATTTTTTTCTTTGGCCAATAAAGATTTGTGCAACGTAAAACGTCTGTAGCTTAAATAGTTCTTGGGATATAACGATTTTGGTAAAAAATACAAGATGGCGGCTAGCGGCTAAACGAAGGATATTTCGACATATGTTTATTGGACTTTTTTTATGTTGATGAGTACTATCATCTCTTGAAGTTTTTCCTCGACTTAAGTGACTTTTTGTTTATGTTGATGAGTACTATCATCTCTTGAAGTTTTTCCTCGACTTAAGTGACTTTTTGTTTATGTTGATGAGTACTATTATCTCTTGAAGTTAAGTGAACTGTATATAAATTATTCTAAAATATTGTATAACTAGCAGTAAGCCCGTCCTTTGTACGGGTTGTAGGATTTAGTTTAAAGAAGAAAGATTATCATACCAAAATGTAAACCAAAAATTCTAAACAAATTAGTACAAGGAAAATAAATGAATACCGGTACCCAACTTTATTATTTAGCGTTACTTTACTATTAAATATATTAGAACATTTATACCATTATTATAATTAGTTTTACGTTAAAATAGCTTTTTAATATAGTATGATTTCGAAATGGGTTTAAAATCAATGACCAATATAAACTAACTAATATTGATTTGACAGCTGTTTGTTTTTATTTCTATTAAATCAGCTGATTTTTACCAGTAGGTTATTCATTGAAAACTGAATCAAAAAGCGAGTAATATCGCGTAAAAGTGGGTTTTTAAATGCTCGTTATTTACTTTTCAAGGGGCGGCGAGCGATTTCAAGCATTTAAAAACCTTCTCTGAAATGTAGAGAATGCATGAAATAAGTTTCATTGTAATCAGTTCTCCCGTTTTTTCGGAGAAGACGGCGTAAAATGCCTCCTGGAGCGTCACAGACAAACAGACAAAAATTGAGATAAGACCGGTTTCGGCTTCTCTAACGCACGAAAAGTAAAAATAACTAAATACCCCCGTCGCAGCAGACCTGCGTACTCAGCGAATTTCAAAATCAATGATGTAATAATAATATATGACAAGTTCAAAAAAAACTGTCCATAAACATGAGAATTATTTGCCTATTCTCCATAAGATTAACATTGGAGCCCCACAATACAACATACGGTGTTTAGATTTTTTAATATCTCGGTAACCGTTGGAGATAGAGAAAAATTTTAAGGAACTTAATTGTGTAGTTTTTAAGTTGATTCCAATGGTGAAATATAAAATTATAAATTTTTAAAAATTACCTGTGAAAAACGCAAAAAACCCCATTTTGGGGTACAAAACCCCCCCAAACTACCCGTTCCCAATGACCGATATGTCTGGTTAACGAACTCGTCCGAGCATTTGTAGAAATACACGTCTCTACCAAATTTGGTACGATCGGACCATTTTTACGAGAGTTATCGTGTTCACAGACACAAAAACAATATATATACATATATACATATTTATATAATTATATATATATATGTATATAAATACGACTATTGTTTTTGGACTCTGGGCACCTAAAGAAGAAAAAATAACATGGTCCCGGGCTTAAGTCTCACCATGAGACCTACGGTAATAGCTTCTTCCCTATGGGAAATTCGCTAAAAATGAATAATTCTGAGCAATGTACAGACAAAACTCTAATTTTATTTATATAGGTTCTCCCGTTGGTAGCGCGGCGCGCATAGTGTTAACAGAGGTAACACGATACGGGCCGCCGACCGCCGACCGGTCAAGCCACTCTTGTATTATTACTTTGCATCCAATATCCCCTCTATGCCCCGGGTAAATATACGTGACCCACTTCTGACCATTATGTTGACAACTAGCCTACCTCTGATCCTGTTCGATACGATTAATCGAATAAATTTCGTTCCTGAATAAATAATTTAAACGTTTCTATAATGAATAGAAAGTATTGTTTTCTAAATTAATTTAATAATATTTTATTAATAAAAAATTTTTTTTATTGTTTTTTTTTTTTTTAATTTTTTTTTTTTTTTTTGTTGTCATTAAAATACGTCAAAAAACATGTAAAATACAGTATAACATAAGATATATTTATATAAATTAAAAAACAAAAATAATAAAAAAGTATTTTATTAAAATGATATTTATAGTAAAAATAAATAATAAGCATTGTAAAAAATAATTACTTTTGGTTTAAAATTGTAAAAAATAATTTTTTTTAAAAATTTATGTAAAAAATAAAATGTATAATATGTCCATGACCATTAAAAAACTAACCACTTTTTTATTTTTCTAATAACCCAAAAAATAAATTTATGTCCAAGAAATGCCTTTTTGACCAATGTTTTTATGAAATATAAAAAAATAATTTTTTTATTTTAGTTTTAAACGTGTTAATGTGGTACACCGCACAAAACGAACAGTTTCGTATTATTTGAACTATTTATTATATTTTACTTTGTGACATGATAGTTTTAACATCTCAATAAATATCAGATATTTCAGCCTTCTATAATCACAATTTAAGTCACTGGTTCTATCCTGACTTTAAGTTTTCATGGTTCGATACTGGGTCCAGTTCCAGTTATTTGTTTTGGGCTATTAGAGTCTGCATCAGTGGTAGCCATCTTGAATTTTAGTCCCGTAAGGGCAATGTTAAATTCTGGTGGAACATACCTTCACTTTGGCGTGTGTAGTGGCGTTAATTATCAAAGTATCAATGTAAAACTTTGGAAGTGCATTGATGAGATGTGGCTCAAGGGCTTGACCTTTTCAATATGTTAAATATGTTCAAAAATTTAACTTGATATAAGAACAAAAATCCAGGAATATTTTACAAAATAAATCATTATTATTTTTTTATTGAGAGCAAAAATAAGAATTTCTGTAAGGTGATGCCCTGGAGGACTGTAATACCTTTAATTTGACCCCTCTTCCGTTAATTTATGACAATGGGTCAAGGAGATATAGGCGCCAGAATTTATCATTGCTCTTACGGGACTAAAATCCAAGATGGCTAGCACTGATGCAGACTCTTAAGGATCTAACCAACGGAAAAATCTGCTTCTAAAAATAGCATCGATAATATAGAAAAAAGAGCATTGCAGAGGCGAAGGAAAATTCTGTTTTGACCATGTTTTTGGTTGACCAATATAACAAAACATGAAATTATTTTTAAGTTTACATTACGTATGTATGTCAGTGCAACTATCACGCTTTTAGTAGTAGCCTAGACTTTGCTTTCCAGCCCCAAAATCTCGCATGTTTAAGAAATTTAATTAAAAATTTCAGATAAATTTAAATATACATGTATTTTATATCATTAAACTCTGAATTGAACGCACTATAAAAACACTATTCACTAAAAATTGATTTTGTTTTCGTGCATCTCCCCTTAATGGCTTTAAATTATCTATGTACTGCAGAATTTGTACCGACCACAATCCTACTTGTTCCCACAACACACGCCTACGGAGCCCGTATCGCTCAATTGAAAGTTATACGGCTATTGAAGGTGGCTCCATCTTCCAATTGTGCCACAAAGCTTCGGTTTGGGTTCACACAAAAGCCGCCTCGACCCCTCGTTTGTAACAATTGATGCACCGGAGGCTCTCCACCGATGCCTTCTTGATTTCAGCTCATTTCACTCACTCTTGTAATATAATTGATGCACGGAGATTCTCCACCGAAATTGTTTTCATTTAATTCCACTAGTATGTGTAGGCTTAAATAAAAATATTGATTTTAACGAGTCTTGAGTCAGCATGACTAAAATTGATTATGCTCGATGACATTCCTTTGTTTCTAAATAATCTATTCGAGAAAAAAATTATTCTTAACCTCTGCAACGCTAGTTTTCAATATCATGAATGTCATGAAATTCAACATATGAATGTTTTCAGTTCATCTGTTTAGATAAACTAATTTTATAACGTCACCCGCCATCTTGGCATTAGGCCTACCCATACTCCTGTAACACTATTGTGAGTCCCCATAAACAATCGAAAGAACATTAACCATATAAATAAATATTGTCATTCATAATTCAAGGGTATTAATATTCCAAGATATTGATAATATCAATAAATAAGTAATTACATCCACCTGATAGTAAAAATATCCAACACAATATACCAGAAATTTTATTTAATTACAAAACATATAAGAAAAAGTTAATTTAAAAAAATGTAAGGACAAAGGAGGAGAGATTCGTGGAAAATTCTTATGATCAAAGTTGTAAATTTTAAAAAACCTTGGCACAAGTGCCCTCCGTTTTTCAATAGAACCATTTGCTAAAGGGATATAGCTTAAACTAAAATAAAAAATATTAATTTGCGGCCATCAAAATTAAAATTTTTGTAATCAACCCGTAGTTGCCGTCAGAAGTTTTCTTTAGAAACGTTCATAGAAATTTCAAGTTTTAGTTCATCAAGGAAGCTAGGTTTTTTCAGTGATTTAGTAAACCCCTGCATTTAACGAATTAAATTCGATGTATATTAAAGGGAAATTTTTTGTGGGTGTAAAGTAAAATGGTTATGAGGTTTGAGAGCAAAAGGAAGGTACAGAAGTGGGTTACAATTTGTATCACCAGTGAGTTACACATGCGATCTTATATCATCTTTATATAAAGTCTTAGACTAAACTACCAATATACCAAATTTCATGACCCGACGTTCTGGTTTAGTCTTAATGATTGGTTGGCTAAAGAGAGGAATGTCGCACAAGAATGCGCCTCCGCCGAGAACTGTTGGTGTGGGACTCAACTTCCGGTCTTTCTAACCTATCGTGGGTTTCATTGGTACAACGAGCTAGTTATACTTTGAGAGAGTCTCCACGAGTACTCCGTACGCTCATTTTACTCTATGGATTTTGTTATCGGATGAACTTTGCTCAGAGAAAAAATTTGGGTAACTTAGGGGCCGTTTCAACAGTTTCAAAGATTTTTGTTTTCAAACGCGCTAGAAGTGTTAGCAATGAGTAATAAATAGGCTTTTATAAGGTTCAAAAAATTCAACCGTGCTGTAATTTCACATCTGACGAAAAAGTGGTTCCTCAGTTTGTATTTTACGCATGACTCAAATGATCGATCAAAGGAACACGCAAGTATGAGAACAATTTTCTTCCTTCATTGCACCATAAATTAATTAATGCTTTCAAAAAAACAGGATTCTTCGAAACGACTGCAACGCTCAAATTCATTCAAAAATCATTCAATTTGTTTGGCTTAATCGTAACACATTTGGTGGATGTCAAGTTTTATTGGAATATATGTAATAATAAGAAATAATTTATATCAACTAGCGTATTCTCAATAAGGATAGCATGGGGAATAAGTAAGTAGGTTTGCTGCCAAACCACATGAGGAGTAAAAAAATATTATTAACAACGGCCTACATTATTAGAACGTAAGATGATTGTGGCGCGAACTTGTAGATTAGATTAGATAATCGAAATGACAACCACACTACAATGTAGGTATTTTAAGCCAATTATGGATGAGTATTGAGTGTAAGACGACTGTGGCGCGATCTTACTGCCTAATTCTGTCATGTTCCTTATACAGAACTGTTAATTAATAGCCCAAAAGTCAATGGCATATCTAAGGGACCTACAGTATAACCTGGAGTCCGAACCACTGCCTCTGAATCACCATCGCTCACAACTATCCACAATTCGTGACCTCCAAGTAGCTGGATTACAGAACGTCGATTTGGATTTTGCTAATGACATTAATTTTATAATCTAATCTATTTGAAACCTCATGCTCTCTGTAATTTATCTGAGAATTCCTTTTTATTTTTATTTATTTATTGACGGCTTAAGGTTTAAATTTTATCACAATAATAAGTATCTGCCTTCTTTACATTGGGTACTACAACCTATAAAATTATTGGGATTGCTGGTATTTAGTAATTAATAATCTAGTCGAGTGGGTAACGATGGTCGATTTAAACTATAAAAAATGTTTTTTACGCCATGTCTACTACTGTGATGCCATGGTGAACGGCTAGTGTCAGCTCTCATCGAGGTGTAATTATAGTTTGTCAGAACAATTGGCCAATCGAGAGCAACTAACCATTAAGTAATTGCCACCAATATTATCGTGTCCGCATCAAACCTAGTAAAGCCCACACCAGCTGTTTAATGGCACGTGAACGTTATTTTCAATTGATCATTAAGGTTTCTAGTAAACATTTGGGGTGATGCGTGAGTCCAAAATGTCTAGGGCACTGGTCCTAATTGTATATTAAGCTTGTAAGTATTTTTGTTATTTGACTGGGACGGTGGCAACGTCCTGTAATCCAGCTACTTGGAGGTCACGAATTGTGAATAGTTGCATAGATAAACGGATAGTAAAGTAGATTTTTTTTGTAGATTGTGCACGCCCATGTTAAGGATGAAGACGGTACATCGTACCGCCAATTGACGTAGTAGGTACTGCCATCCTCAGATAGCGCTAGTGTCGCAAATGATTTAATATACACCTGACGGTGTCACAGAGACCTAGTTCACCGCTAGATCCGACAGATGGCAAAACTTGTCCTGAGATTTTATCGTCTTCACTAAGTCTCATAAGATGCCTCCTTTCCTAGTCCTAGTCCTAGTAATTAGTCTAGTTCGTAATTCAGAGGCAGTGGTTCGGACTCCACGTTAAACTGTAGGTCCCTTAGTTGCCATCTAGTCAGTAACAAGACTACAAGATCGCGCCACAATCATCTTACACTCAATCCTCATTCATACTTGGCTTAATATACCTACCTTGTGGTATGCTCACCATTTCAATAATCTAATATAATCTAATCTTATATGACCTTTCTGAAATGGTGACCTACCCTGGTAGATATATCCAAGTATGAATGACAAATGAGAGCAAAATTATTGTAACACGATCTTGTAGTCTTTTTACAGACTTAAGGCTGATGTTTGTATTAGACAGGACTATCAATTAATAAAACATAACACTTCGCATGTTTACGTGTATAGACAAGTCAATCGGTATATTACAGACTACAGTATCGCATTTCGTCATCACAAAATGTACAGTATCTTAAATGAACAGACCTTATAAATTAGTAATTGTATAATATGAGGTTAAATTAGTTGTTAGGGGATGATATGCTAGAGTAATAAATATTTAAATGTGCATGGGGTAATAAACTAAAATTAAATTAATTAATTAAAATTAAATTGACATTATGTAGTAACAAGAGGGAGGTTCATAGGTTTGGAACGCGGGATATACATGTAATGTTGCCTACAGCGGCTGAAACCGAGAACAATAATTGCCTTCACAATTCACCACTGTGCAGATTGGCCTATGCACTTACTCACAAAATGACTGTCTCTGAGTGTTAAAAGGTTAATTATTACTCCAGCAGTGTCTCATAGCATCAACTACACAGCTACATGGCTTCACCGCTGTGCCGGCCATCGCCCTTCTCAACCTTTCGTTTCCTTCACATTCATTTTAGAGTTACTTCAGAGAGGAACGGATTATAAGAAACCGGTGAAAAACACAAAAAAATATAAAAATAGAATTCTAATAAATATTAAAATATATTATATGATATTAGAATATTATATAATTCTATAGTTATATTTTTGACCGGTTTCTTTTCTATATAGAAATAACCCTTTGTTTGTATAAACGTAAATATCGTTAGGCACTTGAAAACGGGAGTAGTTTAACCAACTTTCGAAATGTTGTTTAGATTTTAAACACAATACGCGTTTGAAAAGTCCAACTAATTGTTAATTTAATAATTAATAACCAACGCTATCATGAATTTTCAAAAATGCTACAACGCTAGATAAATTCACCTCGCCATTCAAATGAAAAATTATTAAGGATTATAAAAATAGTTTTGTTTACCCTGTTATTAATATGCTGATACCTTCGTTCCAGGTTGGCTCATCGAGAGTGTGGAAGTACCTCCACCAGTTTTCAAGAGCATGCCGACTACGATAAAAACTTCCCTTCATGACACAGTGTTGCTGCCATGCTATGTAGAAAACTTAGGTAAGTCCGCTCTCTGGCTGGGTTTTACTTTCTCCCCTTATACATAAGTAGCCTATATGGAGAAAGTATTGTTTTCGTCAGAATTTTTGAATTTGAGATGATAGTGGACATCCGTTTTGGGGTAACCTGAAACAAAAAAAAATAAAAAATTCAAAAAAAATGAAAAAAACGCCTGTAGATACGGTGAATATATACATACATGCTAAATCTCATCTAAATCAGACCAACGGGGTAGGCTGTGGCTCTGTACACACATACACACACGGACGGACGGACAGACATCACGTCGAAACTCATTTTTTTGGATTAAGGAGACCGCAAAACTCTCAACTCAAATTCTAAAATTTTGACGAAAGCAATACTTTCTCCATATACTATGTATAAGGGGAGAAAACCAAGGGAGTCTTGTAAGCAAATTTGTATCAAAACTTTGTAAAAAAAAATCAAATGTTGTCCCAGTTAGCTTTTCTGAAGCCTCCTCTTTTCCTGGAGGTCTCTGATCTGTGTTGTGTTGCCTACAGGAGCTAGCAGCATCCGGTGGTGGAAAGATGGGCTTCTGCTGTCAGACACCAGCAACCACTCGGTGATACCGCCACTCAACATGAGAATTTTCCCCAACCAGACACTTGAGGTCTCTGATCTTAAAGACTCAGACACTGGAGACTACATTTGTCAGGTGAACACCACTTATTAATGTTCGACGACTTCAAAGTCTAGGACTTTTGGCAACCTCGCCTATCCCATTCGTCATCACAGGGGGCTATAAAAGTGTCAAAACCCGTGGTCCAGACTTTTGGCAACCGCTGTCCTCCCTGGTGGGGATTTCAGGGATTTTGTTCGTGCCGGGCGGGGTTGAGGGAGAAAGCGCGCTAGAGAAGGGCGAGAGAGGAGGCGGCAGGCGAAGACAGACGAACAATAACAAAGCACAACGGATAATACCAAATTCCTTTCAAGTGTGAGATTAGTAACCGTCTAAGAACTGTCTGTTGTCTAGTTTGAACCATGTTTAGAGTTACAATATTATGAATCGTATCGGTCTTATTTTTAAACCCATAAATACCTTCAATATAATAATATATATCTATATAATTATACAATATATAATTTCACTGTATATATTATTTAGAAATTATTAATGTGGTCACTGTCATAAGTTAAATTTAAATTCTCAGCTAGGTGCAAAAACAGTCCTATACAAGTGCATAACAAAATATTATTAAAACTTTAAATTCAAAAATTCTAAATACAAATACTAGAGAGAGAATAAATACAATGAAGAGATGAAATCATCTGTTACAATTGTACAACACGTTAGGTTGTTACAATACCAGGTGTATATCGACTGCCCCTTGCCGTCTTGCTCTTACATCTCCTGATTTCGATGATTCCGGGGCGAGGGAGGGATTTTAAGGGATAAGAGTGATAATTTGTGGGATTAAACAATGAGGCAGGGATTTTCAAGGAGACAAGGGAGAATTTTTGGGATGAAACCGAGGTTGCCAAAAGGCCGCGGTCGAGGGCTAATTAGGGTTCCGACCCTCGGTGGGGACTGGGTGGTTGCCAAAAATCTGTTCCCTCTCAAATGTGATTTCCATTGATCAGTTAATATTATCCAGAACAATTGGTTGTGAATACTGGTCAGATAGTTGATAATCTGAAAATATGATTTCCTTCCATATATTGCATATACTGGCCTTACTATCGACTGGGACCATGGCATGTAATCCTGTAATCCAGCTACTTAAAGGTCCCGAATTGTGGATAGTTGTGTGTGATGGTCTGTGTGTATAGTGTTCTCTTGTGTGTATTAACATTCGCACTATTGAATATCGTTAATAATAATATTCAATATTGTTGAATCGTTAATCCGACTATCCTCATAATTAGACCAGTTCATATTTTAGGGGCAGTAGTTTGGACTCCACGTTAAACTGTAGGTTAACAGATATTTCAAATTAGTTAATTTGCTAGATTTGTTCATAACTAGATTTTGATTTTGATTTGCTTCTAACATTTGTTATAGGTTGTACGGCCTGAACCATGGAATCCTATAAACCAAGCTCACGCCATAGAGGTTATGGGTATGTTTTTTATGTATTACCAGAGATAAACAATAATAAAGTAATAATCCGTTCCTCTCAGATATTAATTTATTTTAGGATAGCTTTGTCTCTTAATTCATATAGGCATTGAACCCCGAAACAAAGTTAAATTTTTGTTTTAATACTGTAGGATGTAGGTAAAAAAAGAGGTAATTTTTTAGAAAATTATTAATTATTTGTCTACCAACAACTACAAGATAAAGTTTTTAAGATGGATAGGTTCACCAATCTAAAATCAATTAAAGTACAGAAGGATATGTTGTAGCTAGGTTGTGCTTGGTTGTTTGTTTGAGTAAACCGAGTTTGGTAGAGTAAAGTAGTTTTTAATTAAAAGCTATAAATTAGAGAACCCTCCCTCTTAGTCCTAGCTCTAATGGGGGAACCGAGCCTCAGGTAGGGGCAGAGGGTGGGTCACAGGTGGTGGATAGTGTATAATTCATCAGATATGGTTGACAGATATAAGGGGAAACCTATTCTAGAAGAAAGAAGAAAAGGAACTAATTATCTTCAAAAACAAGGTCTTGAAGGAGATATATGGACCTACGTACGACCAGGGAAGTGGAGGAGAAAACACAAAAGGGAAATTATAGACCTGTATAATACAGTAGACATTGTGAGTGAGGTCAAGAGAAGAGTCAAAGACTAAGATGGGCTAGGCATGTTCTGAGATGGGAAGAAGGGTTCTGACTGAAAATTATCTCTAAAAATAATAATTGTAGGAGATCAAAACAGAGATGGTGGGACCAGGCCAAGTCTGCATAGAGTTGGAGCTTCAGAGGAAAGGTCAAATTGGAGAGGATATGTTAGTGCGGAGAAACATTACCTGAGATGTAGATGGCTCTAGGAGTAAGTAAGTAAGTACGTAAACTAGAGAACATAAACTTAACAGCTTTTTTCCTTTACAGTTCCACCACACATTAAAACCATGCCCGAAGGAGGGGTTCTGGAGGTAGAGCTCGGACAAGAAGTCGTGATGGGGTGCATAGTGTCTGGAGTCCCCACGCCCATAGTCACTTGGTCCTTCAAGGTGTTATAACAATATATTGCTTTTAAAATGTAATAAGAATTGCATAGCAAGCCATGCTTTTAGTAATTATTTTTATTTTTTTATAGAAAGAAGGTTTGATGTTGCTTTCGTTCTTTATTGTGGTGGGTAATTAATTAAATAATTTTATTCCTGTGTACCTATGTTAAGTGTTTTAGTAAAAATGTGACATTGTGAACCATAATTTTTAAGGTTAGAGCTGTTTCAAAATAATTTTTTTTAACAAATTGAAAAAAAATATTTTTAGTAAAATTTTAATATTTTGATTAAAAAAATAATGTATGCAAAATGAATAGTAGAAAAATTTAATATTTTTAAATTTTTCGATACATATTTTTTGTGTCACCTGAAGAATCATACTCCAAAAGAATAAAATTGGGAGCTCTCAGACATAGTACTCTGTTTACCATGGACAGTCAATTTAACTAAATAAATTAAATTTTACCAAGTAAATTTATTAAGAATACAAAATTCTGTTTTATTATGTATTTTTAGTCTACTTTAAAAGGTGAACATACTTGTAATTACATTGATAACATTTACTTCAAATTAAAATTTTAATTTTATGATTTATTCAGTAGATACATAGCAAACTATTGCTAAAAAAATAAATTAGGTGGGTTTTGGAATTTTTAATATTGCTCTTATCCTGGGCGGAGTTAGAGGTCATTTTTTTGGGGGAATAACATCTGGTGGGGGGTCTGGGGGAATTACGATTTAAGGTCCTATAACAATTGTGATATGAAGAGCAGAGATAAATAAAAATATTCATATTGGTTTACATCTCATGACCCCCATGTGCTCTATGATAAAATGGCCTCTTAAAAATAAATTAAGTGAAATAACTAATGCAACACAATGTATTATTTTTTAAATATATTAGGAAAAAACACGGCGCAACTGATATGGGACGGTTGAGATTCATGCGACGGATTACAAAGTAGATTTATGTACTAAAACTTGTATTATATAATTTTGTTTTAAAAAATTATATGAAGAAAGTTTTTTAAGTTTTAGTTGTTGTATCTATGTTGTTTAAGTCAGGGTCAGGTTTTTTGTTGTTTTTTCTTTGTTGTCCTGATCTGTGATTTCTTTGGTCACCGTAGTTTATGCTCTGATTGGTTACGATGATGTCATTTCACAGGTCAACCAGTTCTGCGATTTGGTTGGTTGCCTTAATCTATATCATGATTAGCTATCTAGATCTGTAATAACCTGTACTAACCTCCCTGTTCTATCATTTTTTGAATGCCACGCTTGATTTTCCATTGATTAATGTGGTTGTAGTTGAGATTGGTCATCCTGATCTTCTTTTCTATTAGTAATCGAGATCTTTATTCTGATTGGTGGTCATGGTCTGCGTTTTGATTGGTCCTTAGTCTACACTTTATATCTAGAATTTTAACTTGGCTTGCTCTGTTATTTGGTTGGCCGTCACACTTGATTTACTACTGGCTGATATAGTATTTTTGCGTTGGTCACACCAGTCTGTTTTTAATAAAATAACTAGGTGGATGGCAGGCAGGTTAAAGTGCCTGCCTTAAAAACTGGTCACCGGATCGAATCCCACCAGGTTCGAATATGGTCCCAGTTGCCATTTGTCTTCGGCTTTTAACTTTTGATGTTTCTTAACAATAGGGTGGTGTTAGGCAATAACTGGACTTTGGTTTAGATATTTCCCCAAAAAAGCTATCAAAACGTTTAAAAAATACCAAGAAGTGTATAAAAACATGAAAAACAAACAAAAATAGTTACCATGATCTGTGTTCTTAATGGTGTCAATGGTCTTTGTTTTATTGGTACCTCCGTAGTCTTCATTCTGACGGAAATGTTTTATTTTTAAAATGAGAAAATATAAATTGAAATACGATTATTAGAATGATATGTATTTTGTAGGCTGTGAAATATTTGGGATAATTAACTTACTGTAATCTGTGATTTTATTAATTGTTATCAAAAATTGATCCAAGGCTTATATTTTGACATGACCACTCCAGTAAAGCTTTATTTTCTTGTAGACAATTCTTTGATAAAATAAAAAATTGTAATTTGGTTACAGACCGGCCTGAAGTGGGTGCAGAGAGACTCTGGGTGCACACATCCCCCGGGGAACGTACAGAGATCAGTTGCACTGTCCATGCAGATCCTGACGCCAAAGTAAGCGGATGCCACTACACTAAATACTAAATACAATTTAAAAAAAGTTGATTGGGACACATCTCAATTTCTGTCTATCTTTCTGAATAGCTATACAAGGCATTTGTGTTCTTTTACTCCGAGGAATGAAGAGAACTCCTTCAACCTACTATGATGAATCTTATTTTCATTATTCTATACCTTTTTTCCATGCCCTATACAAATATAGCAATGAGCTCTCAAAAACACAGTTTTGATCGATATTAGACTTTATCTGACTTTATCTGAGTTGGCTCAGAAACACCATTAACAACAAGCTCATTAACATCACACAAGCATTCAGGTGGAGTGGTTCCATGATGACAAACCCGTGGAGTTGGGCGACGGGCGGATCATGGCGTACCGTGAGGGCGAGAAGCACAAGTTGATCATCAAGCGAGTGACAGTGGGGGACCTGGGTTTTTTCACCTGCAGGGCTACCAACATGTTCGGCCGTGCACAGCAAAGTATCCACCTCTCAGGTAAGAACCTTTTTTGTTTATCATTTATTACTCCTTTGAGGAGTAAGGTAACCATTTAAGTAGTAATGGCATACCGGTACGTTGTTTATTATCATGGTCCAAAGAAGTAAAACGGTATGTCTCGTCACATAACATAAATCACCAATGTTTTTTCCGTTCTGAATAATAGCATGGAGTATATAATGGGTGTTTAGTGATCTGAGATATGTGGGATTAGTTAAAATGTTAACACAGCTGATTTGGTAAATTAGTGGGGAATGTGTTCAATTAATTGGGCAATAGAGTTGTTAAGTCAGTCACCGTCATTGCTGTAGTAAAGGGTAAGCTTCAGGTATGTGCAGTGCAGTAGTTTAGTTATAGATGGGGTTTTCTAGATTTTACACATTACATACTGATTGTAGGTTTTACCAATACTATTTTATCAGTACTAAATTAATTACATTTCAGGTTCTGTTTTACCAAATTAGACACTCCAGATAATTATCTAGTATCAATAGTATTAATTTGGGAAACCAATTATATCACCGTAACTATTGATATTAATCAATTTTAGTTCATTTTATTTTACTCCTGAAGTCACTTTTTAAGTAATTTCAGCCTACTTGGTACTGGGGGTGTTAACGATCTGTGACATACCAGTATGTCATTACTCCTTAAAGGGTTAATATTGCTATTAGCTGATCCGATTTCCCCTTATTGGTCTACCTGGGATGTGTTTATACCAACCTGTACCATTGATTCATTTGCCAACTCTGAATGTCAAAATGGATGACAAAATACAACACCCTGGTATCTGTTGAAATTACACCATCAAGTCCATGTGAATTGTCTTCATGTGGTGCAGAGTTGGAAAATTATCACCATAGACAATTTAAGTGAAATATGTTGATGTCCTTTTTAGTATTTTGTTTAAATATTATAATTAAAATAAATTCTTCTTCTGGAAAATATAAAACAAAAAATGTTTGTATTTACTTCCCTGTGGGAATCACGGATATGCCTAAATTGAATGTTTTTAATTCCTCTTGAATTCCTAACAGTTGAACCAAATGATGTCACTGTTTCAAATTTTGGTCGCCCAATTTGCCAACACCCCCCCCTAGAGCTAAGACATATCCATGTCAAAAGGGCAACTATTGTTCAAGGGTAAAAAAAGTTCTTTTTTGTTATTTGTTGTGATATATCCACTAGCTTGTTAGTTGACCGCTTCAATGCATTAGCATTCATTTATGAATTGTTTCCATGACTTAGTGTTTGTAAGCAACGACTTTATAGATGACTCAAAACCGAAATAGCTGAGTGTGCATCTGTTTGTTTCCATCTTCGAGATCGGAAAGGCTCATTATTGTCTAGTTTGTTCATTGGTTTTATGATGGGTTGTTAGTTTATTTACGGTTAGGCTTTTATGAACTGGTAATAATTAGTTTTATAAGTGTATTATAGTTTATTACTAATTTATATGGTGTGTTTCTTGGTTTAGAAGACCGTGGTAAATGTACGTTTAACTGAAATGTTACCACTTAACATATGTTTAAATGTTAAAAAATGGTTAAATGTTAAATGTTTTTTTCTCATTTCTTCAATTTCTCATTTTCTCAAGACATTCAATGAGAGTTTTGAATTTTAAAAATATGCAATTTTAGGACGGTTAAGGTCAAAAAAGGAACTGTTGGAGGTTAATAATTGGGGGTTAGCTCTAAAAGTAACAAGATGTATTATCAGAAGTTAATTTCCAGGAGTGGCAAACCCAGCGGAGTTCAAGCGAGGTCCCAGGCAGTCAAACACCCACAACTACACTCTCATATGGGAGGTGGAGAGCTATTCACCCATCATAGAGTACAAACTGCTGTTCAGAAAACATCAGGTAGGAGGCTCGTTAGGTTAGTTTGTTAGTGATATGGCAACCTGTCAAGGTATTTTAAGCCAAGTATGAATGAGAGAAGAGTGGTGGTGTTGCTTGTAGTCTTGTTACTGACTTAGGCTGACATGTTCCTTAGATAGAACTGTTAATTAATAGTCCAACAGTCAATGGCATATCTAAGGGACCTACAGTTTAATGTGGAGTCAGAACCACTGCCTCTGAATTGCGAACTGGTCTAATTATGAGGATGGTCTTTGCGGATTAGTGGAGTATTCAATAGTTCAGATGTTAATCCACACTAGAGAACACTACACCTACCGACCATCGCTCAAAACTATCCACAATTCGTGACGTCCAAGTAGCTGGATTACAGGACACAATACAAATGTCATTATTTCTATTTGTAATTTTTTATCAGTTTTAATTAATGTTATTAATTTCTACAATCTTAATGTTACTGTTTCTTTGTTTAACTTTAAACCTATGAGAAGATAGGTCAGTCACCCACCCCTTTTACCAGATGGGGAGACATCACCCCTCTACAACTTCACTGCATCCGCGAAGTAGTTCAATAAAAGATATCGAAATATTAAACCTTTTATTAAATTGTATAAGTGGTCCAAAGGCTACACAATCATGACATAAAAATATCCGATCACGTGATCAATGACACTTCCATTATACTTTTTGTCTCTCACAAATTATAGATAACACCCCCCCCCTCCGGATTAGACATCTTTAAATATCTATGTTGAAATGTACGATCTGTGTATTTGGTTGCAGAGCTCCACAGAACAAATGGACTGGGTGGAGATGATCATCCCTGCAGACTCTTCCAATGCCGGGCCGATCCACTCCCAGTCCTACACAGTCCCAGGGCTCTATGGATCCACAGTCTACGAGGCGGCCGTCCTCTCCAGGAACCGCTACGGCTGGAGCCCTCCTTCGCACATATTCCGGTTCGCTACCAAAGGAAAAGGTGATCTACCTATATTGATTATTCAATTATCCGTCTAAACTGAACTGGGACGGTGGTGTGGCATGTAATCAAGTTACTTTTAGAGGTTACAAATTGTGTAATAGTTATAAGAGAAGGACCTTGTATGTAGTAGATAATATTGGACCTGAGCCGATGAAACAAAACTTTTCTAATTTAAGAAATCAAAAATCACAATGAAGTGCTATAAGGCAGCTGTCTACTTCACAGTAAAATATGTCTCGGTGCTAAGAAAAAAAAACATTTTTAAAATAGTGAAAATAAGTTTTGCTAAAAACACTTTTTCACAGTATTCTTGGCAATATTACCAACATATTAAGTATGTTTTACCAATTCCCAATAAACATGATTTGATAGAGGATAGAAAATTGTTGGTATTCAGGCTGGTTTGTGTCCTTTTAACCAAACATACATCTTAGGCCTTGAACTTCAAATGTATAGAGTTTTTTTTAAGTTTAAACTTGTTAGGTTTGATAAAACCAAAAAAATATGAATAGATATCTAAAGTCAAAGGAAAATGCAAAAAACTTAATTATCTTGACATCAAAGTTAAAAAAACCGATTTGTTGAATTTATATCCTGATTTTCAAAATCTCTGTAATGTAATGTAATAGGGGCAATGAAAGTTAATAGTGAGTTTTTGCTACACATGGTAAAATATAACATAAACAAAAAATAATCAGCTGGTTCATCATAAGTAAATGGGACAGCTGATTCTTTAGTGTTTACATTTAATTCTACCATTTGTTGCAAAACTCTCTAATAAACAACTACTTTTAACATTAACCTAAAATGTTTACAGAGCTTACTCCAGATGCTTCTCACAGAGAAATATTATCTACTAGCGAAGATCCTATATTCGTAATTCTGCAAAGTAAGATTTTCATTTCAGGTCATGCGACTGCTACAAAATATCCTGAATTTTTTTAAATTTTCCTTTAACAAATAACATTTTCTTTACTTTTCCTTATGAATCACTTCATTAATCTTGTATATAAATTGTTGTCACGTATTGATCTGCACTTCAAATTAAACTGAATGGAAACTAATTGCACTTGGTAAAAGTAGATCTAATTTGGTAGTTAAAAGTATGCCTTTCTAGTAAAATATTTTACTTCAGGTGTACGTTAATTTTGAGACAATATTACCAATTACATGATAGTTGTAAAAAGATAGTTGAGGTGTCAAATTAAAAGTAAATTGTAAATTGTATGAACAGATGTTGATGAACCTTGATATAATTGGTCAAAATAAAGATTGTTTATGATATAAACGCCTACTTTCAGTGTTCCTCACAGCGGTAAACATACATTTCCCATGTAAATCTTATGAAGAATAGGCAAATAACTAACTCATATATTTATCGACAGATATTGATAAAACTTGACACATAATATATTTTTACATTATTGATTTGGAAATTCGCTGAGTATGCAGGTCTCCTGTGATGGGGGTATATTTATTTATTTTGTCATAGTAAAAATATATGTCGTTTTTTGTGATATCATAAAATACATAAATCAGCTAATTAAAAATATCCCCTTAAAAACCCTGTTACAGAAAATTACACTAATACCATCTTATTTTATTTTTGTTGGTTGTTTATCTTTGTTTTTGTTCCTTTTTCTTTAGACCTTTGTCATAGTTTCACTGCACACCTGTAAATAATTTCTTACTTTTTAAACTAATTTTGCATGACTATTTTACATTTTGAAAACATCTGAGGCGTGAAAATCTGGAGCGAATTCTACCCCCACTTTTACATATACATGTATGTACACAGTTTTCACATGTTGAAAATGATTTTGTTACCGGTAACTAATTCTCTTAATATTTTATAAAACAAAAATAATCTAATGACACGCCATTCATATTATCCATACTATGCTTATCATATTAATGATTTTAATTTATGTTTCAGATCTAAGTGTGGATGAAGATGACTTACCAGAGTTCCAAGAAGAGGAAGATTCAAAGGAAATGGAACTTCGAGAACTCATAGCGACGAAAATTGAAAATGAACAAAGAGGTAATTGCGGATGAAAGTAAAATTTATTACCAGTACCATATAGTTTAATTATTTGATATATCTAATACTAGGTAGCTTTAAGAATTTTCACCTTTATGAATTGAATACTATTGTACTACAAGCTAAGCCTTCTTACTCATTGTAAAATTTTCAACTCTTTAATTACTTATACAGGGTGTTCATTAAAGTTGGGGACAATGGGATGATAGTACTCATCAAAACAAACAAAAAATGTCCTATAACCATATGTCAAAAAATCCTTCGATTAGCCCCTAGACACCATTTTGTATTTTTTACAAAAATTGTAATATCTCAAGCTGTAGAAGCTCAAGCTGTATATGTAAGCTACAGAAACAAAACTTTGCAGGCAACTTTAATAGCCAAGAGAAAAAAATATTTTCAAAGTATCATTTAATTTGCTTTGATAATTCCAAAAAAAGCAGTAGTTAAAATCTTTTAATTTAAATAACAAGACCTTTAACTTAATAAAATCTTTACAAGATATAAAAAAGATTGTAGTTTTAATTTCAAATCAATGGTGGTGCATGGGTTCTGTAAGCTAACATTCAAAATGCATTTTTTTGCCTTTCCGTGGACGGATTTTGTTAAACGACGTATCGTTAGATTTGAAATTAAAATTAAAATCTTTTTTATATCTTGTTAAAATTTTACTTTCTCCCCTTATACATAGTATATGGAGAAAGTATTGTTTTCGTCAAAATTTTCGAATTTGAGTTGAGGGTGGATATATCCGTTTTGGGGTCCCCTGAATCCAAAAAAGTGGGTTTTGGCGTGATGACTGTCCGTCCGTGTGTCTGTCTATGTGTGTGTGTGTCTGGATGTGTACAGTGCCACAGCCTACCCCGTTTGTCCGATTTAGATGAAATTTGGCATGTATATATATAGTCACCGTATCCTCAGGCGTTTTTTCATTTTTTTGAATTTTTGATTTTTAAGGGTAGTTCACCCCTAAAAACCCTTAAAAAACGTGAAAAATCCAATTTTCTCAAAAACGGCTCTAACGATTTTGATTAAAATTTAATAGTTTATAGTGCACAGAGTACTAAATAATTTGACACCACCCGCATGTCTGTAAAAATGACGGTTCAAAAGTTATGGGCTTTTAAATGTAAAAAAAAATCAAATTTTTAAATTTTCAGCGAAAACAATAAAAGTAAAGTATAACTTGACTGGTACCATTGAAACCAGCTTAAAAAACTAAACAAATTAGTATTTTGAATTATTTGTCTACGATTAACGGTACCAGAGAAAAGTTAAATTTACTGTCCACGATAAACGCAGTACGTTGTCTGAAAGCGCCCAATGTTATTCTTATGGAAAAAATAAAAAAATCAATTTCTTCCTTACTTTCCAACCGTTTTCCATGAAACTTGGTATGAAGTGTAAGGTCAAATCACCGAACAAAACCAGCTCAAAAAAACTTGGTATTACCGGGGGGGGGGGGGGGGTTCCCCCCATACAATTTGAACAATAAATTATTAAATGATATTTAGAATAACTTTGTAGAACATGATAGTTTTATTACAGATTGTCTTTTTTAAATTTACTTAAGGGAGAAAGTATGTGTCAGTCCACTGGTACCGTTTATTTTATATTTTAAATATTACTTTAATAAAAATATTTTTCTCTTTGGCCAATAAAAATGCTTGCATATTTTGGTTTTTGTAGCATAAATATTTCTTGAAATAAAACGATTTTTGTAGAAAAAAAATGGTGTCTATCGGCTAAACGAAGGATTTTTCGACATATGTTTATAGGACTTTTTTTGTTCATTTTCATGAGTACTATCATCCCTTAAAGTTTGTCCCCATCTTTTATATATAACAGTTTAAATTTTTTCAACTTTTTAGCATGTTTTAAATTTTACCTTTTCTTGTATAATAGTATGTTAGCCTGTGTAGCAAAATATTTAATTGCTGATCAACCAATAAAAAAATTATTCAAATGTAAACGAACGATTTATTGTAGTTTAATGTTACTAAAGTTGATTTAGGTTACTATAATTAAATTGAAATGAATATCCCAAAGGGCTCTGATCCAGAGGGCATAAAAGGGTGCAGTGTGAGGTTTTATATATTTGTGTTCACAAAATTACCTAACAGCTGTGTTTAAATCATTTGAAGGTTTCTTTAAAGCAACAACGTGTGTCAGGTAAAGCTTGTGTTCATTTATTTCAAATTTTCCACTGAAAAACCAGTGTGGGAATGCCATTCTCATACGTTCCCTCAACACTACACTAATCTTCCTAATCCTCCATGACCCTAACAGATAATATCTAGTACCTGGTGACCGAGCTTTGCTCGTATAGAATAAGACATGTATTATAAAAATTAATTAGAAAAATTAAAACACATTTATTACTCAATGAAAACATTTATGTGGTTTAAATAAAACCGATTTAATACACCATAATTAATATAGCACTGAACAAAAAGTATCGCCCCTGGTGGGGATGGAACTCGCGGCCTATTTTTACAAATTGTTTAGTAACCTGATAATTTTGCATTTATTTAATTCATAAAATAAATATTAATGCATAACCTCTATATTGTTCCCCGCAGTCTTCAATCAAGAACTGTCAAACGGTTATAAACAGCTGTTTTGGTTTGTATTGTTTACATTTTATTCTCCATAAGCGTAATGTTAAATTTTTAGATTTTAAACTTAATATTACAGTAAAACACGAATTTTCCTGGACATTAGACCTATCTAGAACTTATTTTCTACTCGGAAATTAGTTATTTCCAAAATTTAAAGAAATTCCTCGGTGCCATTTTCGAGATCCGTGTGCAAATATATATATATATATATATACAAACCTTGCTCGTATTATAGTATTGGATATTTTATGTTTGCAGGTGAGACATCTTCTTACGAAAGCGGCAGCTCTCTTCCTTCTCTTGCAAGATTCTCCCTCTGCAGCTGGATTGTATTCCTGTTATACTTGTGATGCCAGCTATTCCAGAAGGCAGTTGTATATAGACCCAATGTAATATATTTTGTACAGTCTAATAAACTTTTTTATCCATTGTTGTTTGAATGTACTGCATAGACTGGAACCGTGGCCTGTCCTGTAATCCAGCTACTTAGAGGTAACAAATTAATTGTGGATAGTTGTGAGCGATGGTCAGTGGGTGTAGTATTCTCTTGTGTGGATACATACTACTGAATACTACGTAATTCGCTAAAACCATCCTCATAATTAGACCAGTTCATAATTCAGTGGTTTAGATTCCACGTTAAACTGTAGATCCCTTAGATTTGCCATAGACTGTTGGCCTATTAATACAGTTCTTTCTAAGGAATGTGTCATCACAGCCTTAGTTAGTCACAAGACTACAAGTTCGCGACACAATCATCCTACACTTATTTCTCATTTATACTTTGGCTAAAAACCTAACCTAGGTAGGATACCATTTCAGTTAAAAGTATAAAGTATAGGCGAATACTTCTTTCAAGAACAATATATTATTAGGCATTTCGTAGCAACAGTGTATATAAAAGTAAGTTTCTTACATATCCAGATTCTTTGAAAGATTTTGCAAATTTTCCTTTAAGTTTCAAAATTAATACAACATTTATTAATGACACATTTTTAGTTTGGTTATTAAATAATTCAATTAAGTTGACATAATGTTATGAAAATATTGTATAAATTAAATTAAAAAGGAAGAGAAGCAGAATGGAATAAATTTAACAAAGTAAAACAAGGAAGAAATACATTAAATTTTTAATTCAAATTGATTTTAAATTCTATATTCATATTCATTAAGACAACAACCAATTTAAGATGAAAATAAGAGTTGGGTGAGTGTGATGTTCATGGAAATCAAGCTCATTAAAACAAATTTTAATTTATCGTGCTATTTGAAGTTTTAATGATTGTTTTCCTCTAAGAGGTTTGTAGGGGAAGTTCTAAGGGAAACAAATTAAAAACAAATTCTAAGTCAGAAAAAATGTGTAGCTTAAAATATTATGACATAGATAACCCTTTTAATCTAAATATGTAACTTGAATATTGGTGTCTCATACTATAAAGCATTTACCAAATACCATCATGTGTCATGAACTTTTACCAAAACTGGGTAGTTAATATCAAAATAAAGCATAAAATTTTACCCACAAAATACAGGAATTAAGATCAGAGCCGGAGTGGTCCGGAGCGCCGTTCCGGCACAGCTTTTAGAGCCGGAGCGGCGCTCCGGCACAGCCCGTGCAGCCGAAACTGAGATTTTTACACTTTGTACTTTGCCTATTTATAGAGCGTGGTAGGTAAGCGAGTCGCTCGAATCATTTCATTATCAACACGCAATATCGAGGCAATTTTAGGCGTTTTACATTATCCCTAACGTAACGGATTTTCCTCCGTATTTTGTGGTGGGTAAACTCATCTACAAATATGTTCTTCTTCCTTGACCTGTACTCGCCAGTTTGGGTTAAAAAAAAGGCGAACCCTTACTAAAAAGGTGCCTGTTTGCCTTCGACTGCAATACTTTGCATGAATAAAACAGATACCCCAGGAGCATCACTAGTCACTTTAGCAAAATTAAACTTCGGTTTATGTAATTCTTCTTTAAATAGATAAACATTGTACACAATTCCATGCGTTTGACCACGCAATGACGCAGGAAGTTGCAGACTTTGACTACCCATTACCCCCCCCAAGAGTAATGGCCTTCCTGGGAAGGACCGCTCCGGCACAGCTTTTTTTAGCACTACGCCCCTGCTAATGACACCCCAAACTACAGCTATTCCGAGTTCAGGCTGATATATTACAAACTCCATGTTTCGTAGAAACTTAAATTGAATAGTGAGCGTGGCGCTCACCCCACCAGTTGAAGTCAAATCTTGTGCTACAGCCAGTCATGTGGTGGAAAGAGCATGAAAACTGTGCATAGCTCTATGTATATGCTATGTATATTGTGTTTGGAGCTGAAAAGAATCTGCAAGGTGTTGGGATCAGATTCCAACTCAAGAATGAAAATATAAAATCAAAAGTTTTACTGTAACATTGGTACATCTTTAACTTCAGTATTAATCCTGGAAAATTTCCCTTACTGTAACAGCTTTAAAGCAATTCCATGACCACGGTGGCGACGCCTGTAATCCAGCTACTTGGAGGTCACGAATTGTGGATAGTGGTGTTCTCTTGTGTGGATTAACGTCCGCACTATTGAATACTACGTTAATCCACAAAGACCATCCTCATAATTAGACCAATTCGTAAAACAGAGGTCAGGGTTCGGATTCCATGTTAAACTGTAGGTCCATTAGTTGCCATCGGCTATTGGGCTCTTAATTAACAGTTCTGCCTAAGGAACATGTCAGCCTTAGTCAGTAATAAAACTACAAGATCGCGCCACAATCATCCTACACTCAATCCTCATTCATACTTGGCTTAAAATACCTACATTGTAAAATGGTTGCCGTTTCAATGATCTAATCTAATCTAAATTGCTAACTTTAGTAATTATTTAATAATAAAAACTTGCATCAATAATCACCTAAACCATAGCACACTACACATGTTTTGCCTGAAGGGCATTATCAAGTAAGTAGTAATGCAGGGACATTCCACAATGGATTTTATTCTATTAATTATATCTAAATACAAATTTTAGAGACCATAAGTGAGTTTCTTACCTTGTAGTAAGTCCCTTGTTGTTTGTTCTTTTAGTAAGCAGTATTACCATTGATAAATACGTACAGTACTTTAATAAGGCACAATTACATCCAGTATTTTCTGGAGGTTGAAAATATTCTCTCTGAAAGCGAATTTAGATTCAGAAAATAAGAATTTTTTGAAATGGCTCAAATACAGTACCATGTTTCAAGTTTCAAAGTTTATCATTTATACAATTTATAATAATCATACAGTATTGATGATTTGTACGGTACATTCAACGCGATAATACTTGATAGTACATCTAGCTTTATCTTGATGCCAGTAGTATATCAAGATAAAAGCTTTAGCTTAAGCTTGACACCACTCTTAGCCAAGTCCTCTTTAGAAAAATTATTTGTGTGTGAGTTCAAGAATTAAACTCTACTAGCTAGGGTCAAGTTTTGTTAATCCGTATCATTAATTGTTCAACCATGGGTTCAACGGTCATATGAACTGATAACTATAGTATTACAAAAATAATAGAATAATCTTTCCGCTAACTAATATTTCAACCTAAGGAAATATTTTTTTAAGGATCTTGACAAATGATTGAAGTAATGAACATCATTTTTCATCATCTCAGCTTTTACAGTGAGCCAATGTGCTGATATTTTTATTAGCATTTTTGTGTATTATCAAATGTAGGTGAACAGAAATTACAATGATATTGTACTTTTCAAAATTGTTATTACTGGTATTATAACATATACAGTAATACTTTTACAATTTATGAGGAAACTAAATCCTCCTCCTAAATGATATAAACGGGTTTCTGCTCTAATTTTGAAATCATTTCTTATTTTCCTGATATAAATAGAACTTTCTTATTGTATTCTACAGTATTAACTGTAATGTCCTGATTAATAAAAAATTAACCACGTTTGTTTTTTTGAGATCCCCTCTACTGTACTGGAGAGGGTATTACTCCACTATATAGCTCTGGGGGTATTGGCAATCCGTAAATTTGAAACGGTGATGTCATATGGTGTATATAAGAGCAGCTGTTTAGAGGCACGACGTCGCAGAAGACTGGAAGCCTAGGCCTATCATCGCCATCCTGAATCCACCGAAGGGGAACAACATAACCTGCCCAGCCAAAGCCTGACACAGCAATGCGTCGACACTAATTTTAATTTATGATTACTGTATGTTTAATATATTTGTATTAATATTTGAATTCTAAAGTTAGAAAATCCATGTTTAGACACACTAATGATCTAAACTATTTCTTAAAGGGAAGTAAATATGCTATTTTTTATAGAATTTATATTAGTTTGATTATTTAATACTATACCGTAATCGATTATTTTAAAATACCGGTAACGGAAAAATTTGGTATCTCCATAGGATCATCCATCAACATCAATAGATGTCACAAATTTTTATTTCCTCCTCTTTTATTCCTTAGTTTCTTCTGATAAGAACTTTTAAAGTGGCACCGTTGTTTATATTATAGTTCATATCTTCTATGGTATCACGTATTATTTAAATTCTTTATCTATGCCAGCAGAACAAAATAAACTCCCCCGAAAAAACTAATGACTAAACAGTAACAGCTGGTCACAGTAACCAATAAATAACCTAAGATAAAGTCATCGAAATGTTCTGGGAGTGGGTGCCGAAACTCTAGAGTGAAATAATTGCCTGATGCAATGTTTTCCGATTAAATTTTTGTAAAGAAATTAATGAAAACCAAGGATCCGTGTAAAGTCCATGCGTGTGCCATTCAAAAGTGTTTAAAAGGCAAGTATATATTTAGGATTATGATTTATTTTCGAAACATTCATTCTGAACTTTTTGTAAGTCTTTTAGGGGGTTTAAACATTTTTTGTTCCTGTTGTCGATTAGTCCAATCATTCACTTGGTCTTCATTCATCTAAATCTCTTTGCACACATAGTCCCTTTTTACCAGCCCTCTATACAACAGCACTGGAAGCACATATTAGCCTTTTATCAGGTCCACTATTTACTTGGAAGTGGTCTTTGCAGGTCATTCTTCTTAACATTAATGTTGCAAGTAACTAGGCTATTTGAAAGACGTGTGGTGAATAATATTTTGTATTAAAATTTTCAGTCACAGCCTAAAGCCACGATTACGTTTACACAGAGTTGCCAACAATAGATTTTCAATTTTGATTGCAGACTCCCATTGCTGATATAAGTTTGCAACCAAGTACACAGCTTTCTTATAGTAGGTAACCTGCCAACTGAAACTAAACAATCAGACAGTATGCAAAGGTGTGTTTACATTAATAACAGAAAGTTAATTAATTTTTGAACTTTTATTAACACAGTCATTAACAAAAGTTAATAACAAAGCTATTCACAAAGTTATTTTGTACTTCAGTTTTATGTTAAAACAATTCTAATTATTCTGCCATCTTGTCTCCAGACCCACATTTTTCTCTTGTCTCTTGTTGAAGTTGTCCTATAACTTTTGTCATCTTCTTATTCTCAATTTTCGCCATGTGTATACCTTGGGGAATTTCTGTCAAGCATAGTTTTTTAAGTTTCCATCTTTGAAACAGCATTGGGTCCCACAACACTGGGTGCACGTGATCTATCAAATGGATCACTTGCTCGTGATTCCAGTCACTTTCCATCATTAAAATAAACAACACACTTCACTTGAATAATAAACCAAATAAGAAATCGGAGCACAATACACTTAACCTCACTCTGTCTCTACGTGTTTCGTCTACTGTAGCTGGTACTGAGAGGCGACTGGCGTGCTCCGTGCAGGTCTCTGGGCGCAAGGGTTTCAGGGAAGAGAGGGAACTGTTATTAACAAAGAATTAGTCGATTAAGACTCGTAAAATCGGTCGCAACTACTATTCGAGCTGCAGCTTTTATAATGCAGTCAACTAATTTTCTTTTTTCCCATTGTTTAGTAACTGTTCTAACCTTTACGCTGCTCATCCATTTTCAATAAAATTGAAATAAATAAATTCATTTACAAATGAATTTAACTGTGTTATATAAAGTCAAGGAATGTGGCCTAAAGCCGACTGCACAATATGCAACAGAACAGGGAGTAGGGATGAATGTAACTATGGCATGGCCTTGACTTGGCATGGCCGCATGGAACTGGGCGCATTAGGGAGGATTGCTCCGCTGGCCGCTTTCCAGTCGCTGTGGCAAGAGTCTAGAGTTTTGGCTGAGCGGCTGTTGCAGCGACACGGGCTGGTATTGTACGCAATGGGGATGGGGTTGTCGCATTCTACCCATGCGAGCCGACTGACTAGTGGAGGTTGAGAGAGCGATCTGTGTATAGGCTATATGTTTTATTTTTGGTGGGGATTTTTACTAAATTTGTGTTAATAATGTCAGATTTTGATACAGAGAGCTTCATTGAAGCGGTTAAAAAAAGGCCCTCTTTGTGGGATTTAACATCCGAAGATTATTCTTACCGAGTAAGTAAGAGAAAGTTATTTCCATAGTCGTGGCCGCGGTCACGTCGCTGGTCTGCTTGCAGGGGCTGCCACTGTAGTGCGTTTGAGACCTAACGGACTGTATACCGCAGAGAGGAACTGAAAGTAGTTTTGTGTGGTAATTTTTGCCCTGTGCGCCCTTTCTAGGGTTAAGGTCTGCAATCACTGGTTGGCAATTCCGTTGTAAACGTGACTTACTATTTTTAGTTTTTTGTTTTTATTTTGTTGCTTTTACTACTGTACATTTTAAAATATAGAAGGTAATAGTTACTTCTGTGATGGAAGATTTTAAATTTTCCCTTTAGATGATTACTCTCTGTTACAGAAAACAATTTTCAAGAAGATAAATGTAAAGAGTTTATTGAATATTTGAGAGCATGCTGTGTTAAATGGGGATCTGCTTCCATATCTTGTTCTGGAATAAAGACTGATACAGTGAGTTTGATTGAATATGGTTATTTAGTAGGAAATGTGTCAAGGGTTTGGGTTTAGTTCCTAATTTTTATCGATGTTTTAAATTCTTAAATTTTCCCTTATAGTGATTGATTTAGGTTAAGTTTTTTAAGGTATTGATACTCTGAAAATACCTTATTTGATCATTTTATTTTCATTGGTTAGGTTTGGCAGAGGTCAATGTTGACACGTGGATATTTCTTAGCTTGGGGGGGGAATTGGAAAATCGTCAAACCCAATTTTGTAACAGAAGTAATGCCATATGGTTATAAGGACAGCTATTTAGAGGAACCGGAAACATTCCCTTTAGTCATATCCATTTTGGATTGCAATGGAGAATAAAAACTGCAAGAGAGGTTAACTGGATTAAAAAATTAGTCGAAATTTAATGAAATAGTAGAAATGGTTTAGGTTTAGATGAATCTTGAAGATGTAGGATCAAGTTTGAGTGATTCATATCAATTTAATCAAGGAAAAACAAGTAAACCATTACAAACTAAATTAAAAATGTATGCTTAAATAAGTGTTCATACAGGCTGACCAATCCTTTAGACCAGACCTAAGATAATTTTATGATCTAAGATCCTAAGATTGTCAGTGATTTTACTGTCCCACCTTGGTATGAAAGAAATTAAGCAAATTACTTCCATCAAATGCTACAATACATACCATGCCAATGATAATGTAGTTCGCTGTAAATTATTTGGTTTCTTCAATTGAAATTTCTGTACTTTTATTTTTATAGAGTTCGCCAAAGAATGAACAGACTTGATAAGCAGCCGTGGAAAGAAAAGAAGCCTTTTTATGAGAGAGCTGCAAAATTTGAATTCCCACAAGAAGAATTAAATCCTAAACTCATAGGAAAGCGATCAGAACTTCGTGTTCCAGTTAAAGATTTACCGTTTCATCTAAGACATTCAAGAAAAATCCAATTAGTAGTTTTAGGAATATCAGCTCTTATATTATTTAGCAAACCTATTTACGACACTTACAGACACTATTCTGGTGCAATACCTATGAAAAGGAAAGATATTCAACTCCATCCAAATACTGAAAAATAGGTAAGATTTAGAGTTTTATTGTGTACAATAGGTAATATAAATAACAGTGCAATAGTCCACAACAGTTTTTTGCATGAATATATGGTTGAAATGCCTTACTGTCAAAGCAATTCTTGTAGTCTTTGAAGGCTATTCCTATTTTATGGAATCGTCTTCAGGCCATTGGATTTCTTCTTGTGTGAAGACTTCCACTTACCATACTATTTGGTGTGCTTAACAAATCAACACAAAAATTTTGAGGAAAACACATAGAGAAATAAAGCTGAGTACCTGGTGACCGAGCTTTGCTCGTATAGAATAAGACATGTATTATAAAAATTAATTAGAAAAATTAAAACACATTTATTACTCAATGAAAACATTTATGTGGTTGAAATAAAACCGATTTAATACACCATAATTAATATAGCACTGAACAAAAAGTATCGCATCTGATGGGTATGGAACTCGCGGCCTATAGTTCTTGAGGCCGACACGCTACAACTCGGCTACGACGTTAGTCAATTGAGCGATGCCGTTTAACGTCTTTTAGCCAAAGCCGATCATTTACTGTTTAATTATCCATACCGTTATTATTAGCCTGTGATCAACTGATTTTTGTTATAAACGGAATGAGGATTGAAAAGCAAAAGAGAAATTTAATTTACATCGATTTATTGGTTTGTTACAGTGGCTTCAAGCAATACAACGAATACGTTTTCTATCAAAACACGGAAGATTTTGGAAATACTTTTTTCTGCTTTTATTTCGCACAGCTATGTTATCCTTTAGTTTTTACAAATTGTTTAGTAACCTGATAATTTTGCATTTATTTAATTCATAAAATAAATATTAATGCATAACCTCTATATTGTTCCCCGTAGTCTTCAATCAAGAACTGTCAAACGGTTATAAACAGCTGTTTTGGTTTGTATTGTTTACATTTTATTCTCCATAAGCGTAATGTTAAATTTTTAGATTTTAAACTTAATATTACAAGAAAACACGAATTTTCCTGGACATTAGACCTATCTAGAACTTATTTTCTACTCGGAAATTAGTTATTTCCAAAATTTAAAGAAAATCCTCGGTGCCGTTTTCGAGATCCGTGTGCAAATATATATATATATATATATATACAAACCTTGCTCGTATTATAGTATTGGATAATGCCTGGAAGGTGGAATCATCCATTCCACCTTTCCAGGCACCACTCCATACATGATAGTTGAAATAAACCATATAATTAGAACTTTTTTTGTGTTAACGAGTTAGTAAATACCACCGTCGCAGCAGTCCTGCGTACTCAGTGAATTAAAAACATCTATAATATAATAATAAATGATAATATAATGACAAGATTTATCATTATCTATCGATAAATATGAGAGTCTACTCTCCATAAGATTAACATGGGAAAGAGTATACAGGTTTGCTGCTGTGAGGAACGCTGGAAGTAGGTGTTTCTAGCGTAAACAATTTATATTTTGACCATTTATATCAAGTTTGATCAACATCTGTCCACAAATAAAGGAGTTTGCCTATTCCCTATTTGATTAACATAGGAAAAGAGTATGCAGGTTGGCTGCCATGATAAACACATAAACTATGATTTTTAAGCATAAATGTATGGATCTCAACCACATGAAGCTAAATATCGAGTTTCATACGAAAATATTTGATAAAAAGTGAAACATTAATTTTTCCTTATCCTCCATAAGATTAACAGTGGAGCCCCAAAATACATCGTACTGTGTTTATATTTTTTAATATCTCGGTAACCGTTGGAGATAGAGAAAAACTTTAAGGAACTAAATTGTGTAGTTTTTTAAGGTGATTCTAATAGTGAAAGATAAAATTTGAAATTTTTAAAATTTACATTGGAAAAACAAAAAAACCCCATTTTTGGGGTACAAAACCCCCTCAAACTACCGGTTCCGATTGTCCAATATGTCTGGTTTATGAACTCGTCCGAGCAAATGCAGAAATACACGTCTCTACCAAATTTGGTCTTGATCGGACCAATTTTATGAGAATTATCGTGTTCACAGACACACACACACACACACACACACACACACACACACACACACACATATATATATATATATATTAAATTATTTAAATTACAAATTTTATACAAAAAAAAATTAAATTTGTAATTTAAATATAGGTTAGTTTAAAAATGGCTTGAAAATGGCATAAATGCCGAAACATGTTGCCATTAATGTTTAAATTGTTTTGTTTAATGTTTTAAATTGTTTACTAATTGTTTTATTATTTATCATATATATATAAATTTTAACGACTATTGTTTTTGGTCTCTAGGCACCTAAAGAAGAAAAAATAACATGGTCCCGCGCTTAAGTCTTACCATGAGACCTACAGACAGTAATAGGTTCTTCCCTATGGGAAATTCGCTAAAAATAAGGAATTTGTAATGAAAAAGATCAAGTTGATGAACATTATAGTAATTGTTTAGAGATTTTTTAAGTTTTCTGATTTCATTGGCTTCTTATTTTATGATATTGAATTAACATTTTTTGTGTTTTCTAGAATGGAATCTGTTGCCAAGGCTCATGCTCGAATGCAGAAGTTTCCCAAACTGATAGCCGCTTGTAGAAGTGAAGGTGTTGCATATGCTACTTGTGTGTCTTCAAAACAAGATAACTTGAAAAAGGACTGTTGTAAGCAAGAGTTTGAGAAGTTCAAACAATGTGTTATCAAGGCAGCAGCAAAACTGGGGACAAGGATTTGAAGCGTAGCAAAACTGTAGTAAAAACTTAGTAAGGTTTCAAAAATAGGCTACCGGTTTTCTAAAAACCAGTATTTTAATATTTCAAGTATGTTGGCCCATTTAGGAATTGGACTTACAGCACGTTTGCTGCTCATTTGTTATGCGGAAATTCAAGATAAAGTTTCGGAAGTCCAGTACACAGACATCGACTATAAAGTTTTTACAGATGCTGCGAGACATGTGCTCAAGAGTGAATCACCTTATGAGAGGTACACTT
Organism: Nephotettix cincticeps; assembly: GCA_023375725.1. Classification (NCBI taxonomy): domain Eukaryota; kingdom Metazoa; phylum Arthropoda; class Insecta; order Hemiptera; family Cicadellidae; genus Nephotettix; species Nephotettix cincticeps. The sequence goes on along the minus strand of CM041786.1, from coordinate 7,710,760 downwards.
ATAGGTATACACCTCTGATTGCGTACATGTTAACTCCCAATGTGTTTTTCCACCCTGCATGGGGGAAATTTATTTTTTCTCTATTGGATGTGATCGTTGCAGTTTTAATAAAAAAAATAGTCTCTCTACAATATCCAAGAGCAAGTGAAAGCCTGTGTGAAAAGTGTGCTCTATTTTGGCTGTATAATCCGTTGGCGATCATCATATCAACAAGAGGCAATGGAGATTCCTTAGCAGCTGTTTTAGTTATTTTAACTATTTTGTTTCTGAAGAAAGAAAATTACTTTGTAGCAGGAGTTCTTCACGGGTTAGCCATACATACTCGGTTATATCCGATAGTATTTAGCATGGCTATTTACTCCTCAATCCCTGCACAATATAACACCACCAAAACCTCATTCTCGAAATTAATAAATCTTTTCATACCCAATGTCAAAAGGTTACAACTAGTATTCGGATGTGTATTAACACTGGCATGGCTCACATTCATGTTCTACAAACTTTACGGCTTCACGTACTTAGATGAGAGTATCTTTTTTCATCTGAGAAGACGTGATATTAGACACAATTTTTCTGTATATTTTTACCAACAGTACTTATCGTATTTTGTTTCCACAAATATCTACCAAAGAATTTTGACAATAGCACCACAGTTAATCTTGTTATTCAACTTTTCTCTGCTGTACGGTTCTTCTCGTGATCTGCTGTTCTGCTTGTTGTGTCAAGCCGTAGTCATGGTCGCCTACAACTCCGTACTAACGTGCCAATACTTTATCTGGTTTCTTTCTTTGTTACCGTTGTGTCTCCCTGACCTCAAGATCGGAAAGCAGCAATGTGCAACACTTGCCTTCCTCTGGCTCGCTGCCCAACTCGCCTGGCTGTTACCAGCTTACTGGCTCGAGTTTAAAGGCAGGAATACGTTCATTTATATTTGGCTCCAAGGGATTGCATTCTTCTGTGCCAATATGGCGGTTTTAGCCCGATTAATTAGATGTTATCAACCAAAAGAGAAAGAAGCATAAACATTGATGATGCTGAAAACGTTAGAAAAATTTACAGTGTAGTAATAACTATGTAGAATATGTCTAGGTTTTGTGTAAATATTTGACTGTTCAAAGATTAAAGTGACACCTGTCAACTGTTTTCTTATATTTATTTCATACCAGTATATAAATAGTTTGTTAAGATCAGATTCGCTACAGACTTACTTAACAGAATTTTATACCGGTACTCATAGCATAACTATGAGTTATACAAGAGCAGTGTTAATAGATCTAAGATTATTCCCGGCGAATTTTAAATTACATGCCAATCGGAATGATAAAAAACCGCCTGGACTTAATTTAACTCACGGTACATGCAAATGTACTTTTATGTATACCATTGTAAAGAGGAAATCATAATCTATTAGTACTAGTTTTTTTATACTTATGCATTACATCGTATGATTATTTTTATTTACTGGTGTTAGACTTCGCGCCAACACTGTTAAGCTTTGCATTGTGTTAGACTATTTAGTGTTTTGTTGTGTATTTTGCGTGAATTTTCTATAATAACATACGAATTATTCATAACACCTACTCCTTGTACTTAGTTATAAATATATTATCCTAATGTCATTCTTTAATTTTTATAATTTATTTGGCGATTATTATAGCCCCGACTGCAGTAAGGGTATCGTGTACATATAAAGGTTTTTTAACATGGGTATTTTATTTATTTATTTTTAATAGCTATAAAGTATATATATTCTTATTCGTTATGATCAAACAAAATGGCTATTTCATATTTTTTATAAAAAAAATTATTTAAATTTGAGAGCGCAAACATGATGAAAATTTGTTTTCATAAAACATTTTTTTAATAAATAATTTTTTCTGTTACATGTAAGTTAGTATTTTTTTATTTTTTCCTTGTAGCCTGTTTTATACTGAACACGAAAATATATAATATGCTATACTTTGCATAGTATCTTAAATTGTTATGTTTTTTTTTAAACATAACCTGAAAAATGGCCAAAAATGAGGTGGCATTCCAGAGTGAAATGATGGGCAGCTGGAGGGTTAATAGATCTAAGATTATTTCCCAGGTTTTTAAAACAGTGAAGTTCAACTTTTATAAGTTTTTAAATATCAAAATCATAAGTTTCTAGATCTAACTTTGTAATATAACTATTCTATTTTTTATACTATCTAAAAAATTATCATGTTCAATAGTAAATATGTTATAAAATGTTTAATCATGGAAAGATAAAAATGAACGCTTTTAGTGGACTGACACATACTTTCTCCCTTAAGTAAATTTAAAAACGATAATCTGTAATAAAACTATCATATTCTTTTAAGTTTATATAAAACGTATATGAGTATCACTATAAAAATTATGCTCAATTAGAAGTTTTATTTTATTTATATCCTTTTAATAGTTTCCATCGAATAAACTATCAAAAATAGAGTTATTCTATAGGAAGTAAAATGTCTTGAAAACAGCTCACATTTATTGACCAATCAGATTTCCTCCTGGGAACCATAGCAACAGACTTATTGGGGTTGCCTCACAGACTGTAAGTTTTGGCTAACAGCCACATTTTAGTGTTGTTGACCAGAGCAAACATGACAGAATCAGCTTCAAAACGACACTATTTCAGTGGAGAGAAACATCGACCGTCAAGACCTCTGGATTATATATATGGTAACATCTCTAGTCTAGGCTGTTAAATAGTTTTATTCAAGATAACCAGAAAGAAAGAGAGGTATGGGTCACAAACAAACCTCCCGCCACACATGTAGTAGTTTGTGACTAGTGACATAATCGTTGATTTACTTAAATATAGAAATGTTTATTTTTAAATTTGGTTAACCTCTAAAATGTGGTCAAATTCTATTATTCATAAAAATGTTATTTAAATTTGAACAATTTTTTACTTATTGCTGCTAGAAGTTATGTTTTGAATTTGTGAGGAAATCGGATTATATTTTTTATTTAAAGATTACTATTTTAATGTAATTAGTTGTCGTGTATTAGGCTGTAAAATAAAATATAAAGATTCCAAGAATAAACCGCACGAAAGTAGTCCGATGAGTGTCAGTGCGGTGTTGCCAAATCGCTCTATTCTATTATAGCATATGGTAACGTCAGCTGATATGCTAAATGAAAAAATGGCAACACTGCTGGGAAAGAGGGGGTGAAGGGGGAACCAACTGTCCAAGACTTCATCGGACTACTTTCGTGCGGTTTACTCTAATCGTTGTTTTATTAGTATTTTCACCAGAGATGTCATTTATATACTTGCGAGATTAGTATATTCAGAGTGGCTTGTGTCTGAAATAATATTTCAACAAAACACAGTCTATTACTATTTATTATTATTGTGGATTAGTTTTAGTGCCAAAACTCCAATAATTATATTTTCTCACAGATATTCTAACAGTTACTCTAGCATTGTTAACCTAAGTTTCAAGTTTTATGTGTAACTTTAGTATTAAGATTAAATTTTATATTAAAAATTATTTTAAAACAGTTAAATAATTACCGTACACTACTGTCCTGTAAATAAATTAAGTACCAATTAGACTGAGGTTATTTTAATCAAATAATTATGGTTACATTGAGTATTTCTAATACAGAAAACACAAAACTTATGTTTCTTTAGTTTTTCTCTTAATTTATAAGCGTGGCATGATAAATCATCATCTTGTCTCAAGTCAAGTAAACTGAATATAATTTTAGGAATTTTAAACTCTAATGATTTACAACCATTCTCGATTTCTGGGCACTATATTGGAAACTTACATACACACTACACTACAGAACATTCTATAACAGTATATGTAATGGTTAGATTTAAATTAAAAGCTGTATCAATTTAATTCCATTATACACTGTGTCACAAAAAAATGGATCAAAAATAAAGCTTAATATACGTGGTACTGAGGGTCGTAGGAAAGTCAAAATTAGATCTTTTTGGAGCTGGAATCTTTAAGTTTTTGTTGGTATCCCTGAAAAATAATCAGCCATTCATTGTTGTTTGCAAAACATTGATTTTTCAAAACATTAGCGAATTTCGCTGTTTTATTATTGATGTGAAGTTGAGAGCACTGTGTTTTAAATGGTTTATTGAGATAGAATCTGTAGTTCGTGTACAACGAAGATTTATTACTGTTTAAAACCATCCTCCACCATCTAGAAACAGTATCCAGCCTTGGTACAAGCAGTTCATGGACTCTGGAAACATTACACATAAAAAAGGCTACGACAGGCCCCAACTGCCGAATGAGGCTGACAACAACATTCGAGATGCATACCTTCAAGATCCAAGAAAGTCATTTCGAAATGCTCAACGTAAAAGTCCAGTATTCACAGAGTTCTTCACAAGATATTAAGCTTTCAAGCATATAAGTTTAAATTTTACAAAATTTGAAACCAAATGACAAACGGCTCCATAAAGATTTTGCTGTCGACATGCTAGATAATATTTCTCGAGATAATCAGTTTTAGCAAAGAATTATTTTTTCTGATGAGACTTAAGGATCAAGTGTATCGATCCCATATTGCAAACCTAAATGAACGTGAAGTTAAGATGAGGGAAGCTTTTAATAAAATATTCTGATGAAATGCGCCACAATGTGTGGGCAGAGCTGGAGCACTGTCTTGACTTCCTTCCAGCAAATAATGGTGAATATGTAGAGCTAAGGCGGTGAAATTTGGTAAAAAACTTTAAAAGATAAGGAATATAATGTATATAAAAGTTATACTTCCTATCATTAATAATAAAGTGTTTATGACGGTTTGTTTTTGATCCATTCTTTTTGGGTTGCCCGGTAGTTTTCAGAACCAGTAAGATAAGTAGAGGTATAATTTTAATTTCAGATCCCTTATTCACATTTTCGGGCCCAAAAGATTACTACAGAGCTGCGCATGAGTCTTTCCAATCTTCATCAGAATTTGTGAGTATTATTCATTCAAAGTATGAGTTTAAAGGTGAATAGATTACACTCATCATATCCACCCAGGGTGGGTTGGTGTCTCGGTGAATATGAATATTCATATTCATGGAATGGTGCCCAAAATGGCCCCCCAGGAAAGGGGGGAATAGGATCTGTCTTACCTTACCTGATTTAAATAGGTCATTTTGTTGTTTGCCCCAAAATGATTGCAAATTCCTATACAAATTGTATTCTTGTCTATGAAAATAGAACATTATTGTTATTTACATAACCAAACAAATTATGTTTTTGGAACCTCAGGATCTCAAATTCTAATTAATTAACATATTTATAAAGGGTGTCTGTTAAGCTAATGTTATGCTTGATGTGGTTTATCTGATCAATATAAGCAAAAACCTTCCTATGGGATAGTTCCTGTGTTTTGTCTAAATTGGGTCTTTAATATTTAAAGACATATGCCAAGTTTCAAAACAATCCATTGATAAATGTGTGAGGTATAAAATATTTTTTTTGAAAATACAAAATGGCAGATATCTGGCTGAGTATGCATTGCAGGACATACTCCCATAGGAACGATTTTGCTTATTTGACTCAATAAAAAAACATATATAGTTTGGTGACGGACTTAACAAGACACCTTGTATACAAATACAATAGACCGAAACATATTCAACACAAATTTACAATAAAAACCTATTGTGGCTATTTTAAATACTATTAAAATTACTAATACATGTATATATATAACTGGTACAGAGTGCAGAAAAATACAAGAAAAATAACCAAATACTTATTTCTAGTTATCTAAATCCTGTTGTAAAAACAAAAAGAAGTTTTACTATTATTTATTGAAACTTATACTCCAAATCCTTATTTATTGAGTAAAATCCATGGTCTTTCTAAGAACCATTTTAATTCCCTCCTGGATTGAACCTAGAATTTACTTTGGACCTTGGGTGAACTTTGGTAGAACTAGGTAGATTAGATTAGATAAGATTATTGAAATGGCAACCTACTCAGGTAGGTATTTTAAGCCAAGTATGAATGAGAAATGAGTGTAGGATGATTGTGGCGCGATCTTGTAGTCTTGTTACTGACTAAGGCTGACATGTTCCTTGGACAGGACTGTTAATTAATAGCCCAACAGCAGATGGCAACTAAGGGACCTACAGTTTAAAGTGGAATCCGAACCACGGTCTCTGAATTACAAATAGGTCTAATTATGAGGATGATCTTTGTGGATTAACGCAGTATTCAATAGTGCGGACGTTAATCCACACAATAGAACACTACACCCAGCGACCATCGCTTACAACTATTTTCAATTCGTGATCTCCAAGTAGCTGGATACAGGACGTCGCCACCGCCCCAGTAGTGTCAGTGTCTCACATCTTGTTATGCATGTTCCTTGTCATTTTATATTTAATGATGTAAATTTTAGATGTCAACTATAAGCGATGGTGGATTGATGTAATATTCCCATTTGTGGATTAACATTTGCACTATTGAATACTACCTTCATGCACAAAGATCATTCTTATAATTTGAGAAGTTAGTAATTCAGAGGAAAATTTGTGGTTTGGAACCTACATTAAACTGTAGGTCCCTTAGAGATGCCATTGGCTGATGGGCTATTAAATAACAGTCCTGTTTAAGGAAAATGTCAGCCTTAGTAACAAGGTTACAAGATCGCATCACAAATAATCTTACACTCATTTCCCATTCATACTTGGATTAATCATAATTAAAGATTAATAATAATTAATAATATTAATAATAATTAAGGATTCAAGAACATTTTGGAAGAGCCTTAAACAGAGCGATATGGTGACAAAAAAGAATGATAATTAAATTCCAAAAGAGTTCATGGTCAGTGATATGAAAGAATTTTTTGCAAGAATGGGGTTGTTTTATGATGGAGATACAGATTTAATAAGCTTGTATAAAGAGTAGACACATAATAAGAACAAATGACTTTTAATTGACGTGAGTAGCTTTGAAAATCAATTTTGTAATTAATTGAGAGACGTTTGAAGTTAAGGTAATTTTATTTATTTATTTAGTTAAAAAAAAATCTAAATACTATTTTCCCAATGTTGTTATTGGATTTAGGACGCTTGAATAAAAAAGAAAACCGAAATTTCAGCGTTGAGGCAAAAGTAACATCACCAAGCACTCTATCAGTTTTTTCACGAAATACTGCGCAATAGATGTGGCTAAATGATAGGATGCGTCTAAAGGCGCTAGCCGCGCGATAATGGCCTGAGTAAGTTGTAATTTGAGAAAGGGAGTAATAATAAGATGTATACTATTGCAGAGTGTACAGCCAATATTCGAGTCCATGTTCAGTGACATGGTCAGGTACCCAAGAGCCTCCGTGGTGCTCCGCCCTTCTCACCAGCTGCCCACCAACATTGACACATCCTACAAGGGTAGAGTCAAGTAAGTATAGCTCGAAAATGTGTTTTGTCCACTAATTCAAATTTTTTAGGAAAGGAAAACAATTTTGTCTTGTATTCTATAATTAAATAGAATACATATAATTATAGACAATATATTATTATGACAAAATTGTTATATTATGCTATACTATATAGCATGTATTTTAAAAACTATTTTATGGTAATTAATTTTTAATCAAAATGCTATACAGGTGTTAACATAAGCCAAGGAATTATTGTTTAGAAAAAGGATTTCTGATCAGTCATGTTTTGGAACAAATCATGATGGATAAAATATCAACCCAGGCAATGTGACCCTACCCTGCATACCAAGATTCATGAAAAATGGTTTAGAAATTAGGAATAAATTGATTTGAAGTAAACATTACAAAAATCTTTACAATATTCTAAAGTACTTTACAACACAATACTTTACAACTTTATAATACTGTACTGAGCCCTCTTAGACAACGTACTGACCTTGCCGCAGACAGTAATTTAAATTTCTTCTTGAACCATAGTCTGATAATTCGAAACACTAGATCGTTACATTTTTTAAGCTGGTTTTAACTGTAACAGCCAAATTATTTTAAAATCATTTTTTACATTTAAAAACCCATAACTGTTACAGACTTACAGGTGGTGTTATGTTCCTTGGAGCTTTAATAATGCACCGTTGCGTCCAATGCCCATCTCTTTATATTTCATTAATAAAATAATTCAACAAAAATTCAAAACTTAAAAAAACACCTGTGACCCCCTTATAACCACTAACTACAAAAGAAAAACAGGTGTCCACTGCAATCCCAAAAGCCTACAAATGCCGTCAACTTCCACCCAAGCCAGTCACCGTTTATTTAAGGTGGGCCCTCCCTCCACTATACCACACATTTGCATGCAAAATTGTGATTGCTTATGGTCAGGATTCGAACCCTAGCACTTCCAAGTGGCTTCGAACATATCGCTCGCCAGTGACACCCCTTAACCACCTCGGCCACCATGCATAGTGGGAGGAAGCGCTTACTTGGCTGTAAAACATACACTAGCGGCAAAATAGTGAACTCTGTGAGATAGTTCCAAGATTATATCATAGGGGGCAGCACGGAATGTAGTTATTAAGTTCTTGATAGATGCCACTACCTGATGGGTTACTTTAGTTGTTGAACAGAGCCGGTTTTTTCTTAAAACAATTGATTTACAAAACTCAGTTATGAATGGGTTAACCATGAAATTTTAATCAAAATCATTCAAGTGGATTTTGAGAAATTTTTATTTTTCACAATTTTTAAGGGCTTTTAGGGGTAAACTACCCTTAAAAAATAAAAACTTGTCTGGAGGTATTGCCAAAATACAACCGTGTATGTACTTAATTTCATAAAACTGGGATGATCAGTGTGACCTTGGGGTTTTTGCTCAGACAGACAGACAGTTATCAGTCCGAAAACCACTTTTTTGGATCAGTAATCCTCAAAAGGACATATCCACTCAACTGAATCAAATTAAAAAATGTTGACATAAACAAAAATTTCTCCATATTATGTTTAAGGGATGGAAGTAAAAATGTGATTTAAAAAATATGTCATTACTGTACTTTATTTGACAAAATTAAACCATAGGTGTTCAAGAAAATATTGATTTTAATATTAATCTGGAATAGGTATTTTATGTATTAAGTAGTCTGACTTCTGAAATGAGTAGTCTTGCAACAGTAATATATCAGGTTCTAATAACCATAGTAATTATATTCATTCAGCTGATGCATGATATATCAGTTGATGAGCTGATTGTTAGTCGCCAATAATAAATCTTTGAAATATTGTGCTAGATGGTAAAAAATATTTTTAACTTACATTATCCTACCCCAGTCAAGCATCATTAACTATGCAAACAATAATAAAAGAAATGCCAGTTCCAAAAAATTATTAGATGAACAGCTGATCATGGACATTTCACTTGATCCAAAAGTTAAAGTAGTATTTGTATATCTGCTAAAAAATAATGAAATAGTACTATTTGAAAGTAATTTATTATTTCCTCCAACAGATGTGAGATGCAGGATAAATATCTAGATGTTTTGTTAATACATCTTGTTTAACCTCAAATACTCTTAATACCTTTTTAAAAGTTAATAAAGTGTACTGAAAAATATAGTGGTTAAAAAAACCTTGTAGATGTAACAAAATGTGAATTTAACTAATCGGAAAAAATTTATTTTTGTGAATTTTGGCTATACAAAAAGCAACTTTGTCAATTTTCTTTACTACTGGAGTGTTTTTGGATGAGATTCTAGGAGAAAATGGTCAGGTAAAGAGCCTAAAATTATTGATATCGGTAAATAATGCTTTCTATTGGAAGTACTGTAACTCTAAATAGAATAGTGTTTTCCATGGTGCTTTTAGAAGATTTTTTGTCTCATATACTTGATGTTCAAATGGTACCCAATGTTTCCATACTTTTCGTCATGGTAAAATACTGTGACAATCAAGACTCACAATATGCGACTGTCTAGTTTATTTAAACACTGAAAATAAATATTTTATTATTTTCCTGCAAGTTATCTGCAAATGATGCTCAACATTGTGTCAATCATAGGAAACCACGGAATAAGTTTATGTTTAAATCCCTAATCAAGACCAGTCAATAAAAAAAATTTAGATCAATTGTACTGTTTTTTACATCGATTTTAATTTTTACTTGCACGATTAAGTAACATGTCTGATACCTTCAAATAATTAAAACCGCTAAATAGCTTAAAAACTGTTTATATAATCCTACATTCAAACAGAAACCTTACATCCAAAGAATTTAAAATAAATTGATTACTTTTTGATTTTTATTTACCATTCTGAGATTCATTTCTTGCATGAATACTACCTAACATCCTGGCTGTAAAGTTTTAAACAATCACAACGTTTAGTTTAGTAGTTTATTTTTATGATTGATAACAAAAGTTTACAGCTTTTACACACTTTTGTAGACGTTCTTGTGCTTAAGATTATTCTTATGATTAGACATGAACCGTGACCATGGTTTGGGTCAGTCTATTAGTGTTTTATAATTATATATCGAGTTTTTTATTTCATTCTAGAGCCATCTCACGTGAAAGAACCATAACAGCTGAAGTGACCGGATCCGATCGTTACAAATACTTCAGAAGGTGAGAGTAATGCAGTTATTTGTGCCGTTTAAGGGAATACATTTTGACTAAGGATTAAGAAATAATGTCATTGAAGAATAGTTTCAAACAAAAACAATTACTTAGACAAAACAGAATTAGTTAGAGAGATGTTGTGTGCTAGTCTTGGGATGTGGAAATTAAATCTTAATCTATTTCTAATTATTAACTGGATTACAGGATGACGCCACTGTATCAGTCAAATGTAATACAAAATTAGGGGTACATTGTATTACATTTTTGACAAGGATTATTATACCTAAAGGAATGAATCGGGAAATTCCTCTCTTGGATCATATTTTATATTTTCCTGGATTAACATCCTTATTTTGTCATGGTCTCCTTTTTGGTTTGGTCAGAGACCTAGTCATTGTCATTGTCAGAATAGGAATAAGATCTGGGACCAGAGATTGCCAGGCACTGAGACCATAGTGGATCAAAAGATCCACTATGGTCTATGTGATCCACTATGTGGCTTTGCAAAAGTACAGCCACAGGAAAGAAAGGATTCATGAGGAACAGTAAGATAGGGAGGACAGTCCGGGTCATCCGGGGAGGGGGAGGTAACAAAAACTCGCAAGTTATCCAGCTCCCAGGACCCGCTATCATGTACCAGATAAATAACTATACAAGTATTAATCAATATCCTTTAATATTGGACTCTTCCAACACATCTTTGTTTTAACTACACAAGGTTTCTAAAGGTTAAGAAACTCCTCCCGTTTTCAAGTGATTACCTAATAATTTACATTAAAAATTGAAAGCTTAAGTTACAGTAGTGCTCCAACTCTCGTCCGGAGCGCACGCTATCTTGTGTCGTCCCGCTAGCTCGGAGGCGGAGTGTTGTGGTTATTTGTTGCATTATTAATATAGTTTTTGTATTGTGCATGATAGATAAGTATATTATTGACAACATGATATAACTAATCAGCTAGTTAAAAATATAGACAGGTTGGAAAAGTCCAATAAAAGATATTGAATAATTAACTAACACCATTATCAATTTAAAATACTCTATACAAGCATGAAGCAGATACCAAAATCCATCCCAACCAATACTGAGATTCAAATTGGGTCTCCAAAGTCCTTAGACTGTATGCTCTTAAAGAGACGAGAAGGAAAAAATGTTTGTATTTATTTCCCTGTGGGAAATATCTTACATCATGGATATGTGTAATGGGAATGTTTCCAGATCTCTTAAACAGCTGTTATTTAAACCAAAATGACGTCACTGTTTCAAAGCTTTCTGGCGCAAATTGCCAATCGCCCTGGAGCTAAGACATATCCATGTCAAAAAGTTGTTTAAAAAAATCTTCTCATTATAGTTGAAATGAAGCTGTTCACTTTGGATAGCCAAATTACTTTTACCAATATTCAGACGACTTAATTTTGTTTCACTCAATTGTTGCCACTGAAATGCAATAAACTCTTGGTGACTTTGAATTTAATCAAAATTATGTTTAATGCTTTAACGCTCATTCCACAGGCCAGTGACAGAAAACAAAGAAACATCCCCAAATGGAACCACCTCGAGGTTTCCTCTGCTTGGGTTTGAGAATGTTACATCACTGGGACTACTCGCTCCCCCCACCACGGCACAGAAGCCTCCTACCAGGTGTTGTATATGTTATGAATTTTAGAAATACAGTTAGATTAGATTAGATTATTGAATAGATTGATTATTGATAGATTATTGAAATGGTGACCATACCACAAGGTAGGTATTTTAAGCCAAGTATGAATGAGAGTTGATTGTAAGATGATTGTTGCGTGATCTTGTAGTCTTGTTATTGACTAAGGCTGACATGTTCCTTCAGTCTTATAGTCAAAAAGCGCCATGAACTAGTATGCCTCTTATCTAACTAAATTTAATTAGAGTTTTGTCTGTACATTGCTCGGAATTACAATCTTTTTTTTGGTTATTTCTATGTTCTATAATACTGAAAAGCCAAAATGGGTCTTATATCAATTTTGTCTGCGTGTAATGGATCCATGCAATCATGTGATAGCATTTTTCTTGTTATTCCTCCATGTTTTCTCCCTGAAAATAGATTGTTGCTCAGCTATAGAAATCAATAAGGTAGAGAAAATAAATAAAATATGTTTAGGATTATTTTTACATGCGGCTAAACATGGTATGATAACGAGAAAAATGCTATCGCACGATTGTTATATCGCGTACATGAAGTCCTCCCGTCTGTAATGCTAAACAAGGCATTTGTGTTTGTCTTTTCCATCAAATTGAGAGCACCTACAGCTACGAAACATATTTTCCTTATTCTATACCTTTTTGAGAAGCTTTTGGTTTCCTTTAAACTGATCCACATATGAGAGTAAAATAATAACCTCCCAGAAACCCAGTTTTGAGCTATATTAGACAGGGTGTCTATCAAGTCCGTCACCAAACTTGATGATGTGGTTTGTTGCGTCAGAATAAACAAAAAAATGTCCTATAGGGGAGATGTACTAATACCCCCGTCGCAGCATACCTGCGTACTCAGCGAATTTCCAAATCAATAACATAATAATAATAATAATAGATGACTAGTTTGATCATTATCTGTCAATAAATATGAGTATTATTTGCCTACTCTCCATAGATTAACATGGGATAGAGTATGCAGGTTTGCTGCTGTGAAGAACGCTAAAAGTAGGTGTTTCTAGCGTAAACAATTAATTTTTTGACCATTTATATCAAGTTTCATCAACATCTGTCCATAAATAAAGGAGTTTACCTATTCCCTATACGATTAACATGGGAAAAGAGTATGCAGGTTAGTTGCCATGATAAACACATAAACTAAGATTTTTATACATAAATGGTTGGATCTCAACCACATGAATCTAAATATCAAGTTACATCCAAAAATATTGGTTAATAAGTGAAACATTAGAGAGATTCCCTCCAGCTGTTGAAGGTGTGAAATTGGCCACCTGCTTCTGTGGGCATATGCTGCCACCAGCACCTGGGATTAGGTTTGCACTGTGGAAAACTGAAGTTGTGTATCCTTATATTTTAGAAATGATTGTTTATGTTCCTTTTATTGTTTTTTACACTAACACTAACAAAAATATAAAAAAATCACGTGGACGCAAAAAAAGGGACGTGGACGCATTTGCTCCCAACTGATAAAACACTTTTGCTACACCTAAAGTCATGAAAACAATTTTTATACAGTTTTTTGGTGTGAAGTATTAAATTCATCTATGTATCCACTATTTACAATGTGTTTTAGGTTTTTTTGGCCGGTTGTCTGACTCACTGGCGAGCAGTTTGTGGAGCTGGCGCTGCCGTGCCTGTAGTAGCACTATCCAAGACAGCCTATTGGCTAGTGCTGGCACAAGTTTCAAAGTTCTAGCTCTTATCCTGTAGCAGTAATATGCCATGAAAACACACACTAATAGATGGAAGCAAATGTGTTCATCAGAAATGAATACCTCTGTGATTGAAAATGTGTCTGTGTAGCCGTGAGTGGTATTAAACCAATATTATGTCTACCTGGCATCATTTTCTTGCAGGTATGCAATGACGCAAGTCCGGGGTACCCAGACAGATTATCGAGAGAGCGAGGCACAAACCAAACCTTGGACCCCTCCGTACACTACCCACGGGGACTCCACACCAGAAGTCCTGCACCTTGACCGGCTCTCATGGGGTGGGTGGATGTAAAACATGGTCTATAATACTTTAAACTGAAATGGCAACCAAACCAGGTAGGTACTTTATTGCCAAGTATGAACATGAACGAGAAATGAGTGTAAGATGATTGTGATGTGATCTTGTAGTTTTGTTCCTGACTAAGGCTGACATGTACCTTAGACAAGACTGCTTAGAGTTCATTAATAGCCCAACAGCCGATGGCATCTAAGGGACGTTAACTAAGACAAAAGCTCTATGAATGAGAAAATTTTAACATCGATTAAAAATGTTAGACTAGTTGTAATAGGAAGGTGTTGACATGTAAGAGTGGTTGGTCCTAGGTGATGGCCTGCCACCGGGGAAGCACGAGGTGGAGGTCGTGGACAGGCTGAGACGTAAGCGAGCGTGGGAGTCACAGCTTCCTCCGCCTGACTGCCCTGAAAATATTCACGTCCGCTTCAAAATAATTGCAGAGATGGAAAAAAGCGACTGGAATTTTCGTGAGAAGGTAAAAACATTGATTCCACAGTTTTTTGCAATAAAACAGCAATATGAAAGCCTTACGCACAAAATTAATACGAATTTATAATATTTATACGATTCCGGGTTGAAGGGGGAATGATAAAAATAAAAAATAATAAAGGAAAAAGCTCAAATTAAATTTGCGTAGTAATGGTTTAGTAATTTTTTACTAATATATTGTGATATCATTCTTTTATTTTAAAGTAGGAATTTGTCAAGGAAATAAAAGATGTAAATACGAAAAATTATATAATGTAACCAAACAACATATTTTAGAATCATTTTCCAACTGTACAATTCAATTGGAATCTCTAAAATATGATCTGAAAAATTGGGTTTGTTACTATCTACATTTGATACAAATAGAAAATGGTTGCATTAATGGTTTCAATACAAAAACAAAACTAAATGTTAAATAGTTATTCTGTGACTGATATTTAATGTAATTTAAAATTAAAGTGGTAAGAAAAAAAAGTTTTATACTTAGTATTTTTTGTCTCCCTCCTCTCCTCAAGCATCTAATGTTTACAGGAGATAGAAGCTATCCACAAAGAGCGGATGAAGAAGTCGGAGAAGTTGTTGGAAGAACACAACCTGATGAACAGGAGTCGTCTGACCAACCGCATGGAGTTCTTGGAAGACGACGTCAATAGGAGGAAGGAGCATAAGCTACGAATGTACAGGCACGATAAGGAAAGAGGTGATTTCCATTATAAGAACAAGTCACATTTGGTACAGTGAGATGCAAAATCCTCAAATCCAAACTGATTGAATGAAAAATGTTAGGGTTAGATGACAATTGTTGGTGGAATCACAAAAAATCAGCCAAAATTCACAGTCAACTCCACCTTTTTTTCGACATACAGGGCAAGAGTACAGCTACCATTTGCTACATCGACCAGTAGATCTTTTCTAGTACCCTGTATTGTTATAGTCCCACAGCTCTAGTCCCTGATAAAAGCCCCAGTAGCTGTGTGACACACATCTATTAAAATTCCTCACGGTCTAGGAAGATCCTGCTGAGGAATTTCAACTTTCTCTGACTCAGTTCCGGGAATTCAAGCCAGAACTGAGTAGTGGACTTGGCATCCTCCTCACAGTACCTGCAGGAGTCCGACTGAGAGAGTCTCGAAAGAGTTTCTTGAGAGTCTTATTCTTGAGGTGTTTCCTCAGTGGGCCATGTCCTGTCAGAAGCCTTACCAATGAGCTGATGTCCCCTTTTGAGATCTGGAGCAGCTCCTACCACTCCTTCCTATGTGGTTCAATTAGCAATTTTGTCTGTTGTAGACCTGGGAGGGATTGCCAGACCCTGACAAATAGAGACTGGACAAAATGGTTCACGTCCTACCACAAGGGACATTGATCCCTTTCTGGATAGACCATTTGCTTTTTCGTTCTCTTCCTGTCCTGCGTGTCCCGGGACCCATGCAAGCCATACACAATTTCTAACTGAAAGTTCCTTGAGAGAATCCATACAGCTGCTGAGTAAAATCTTAGATGATACTGAATGTGATTTCAGCGCTATAAGGGCTGCTTGGCTATCGGATAAAATTAATATCCTTGCTTAAAATATATGAAAATCATTGTTTGCCGTGTCACAAGATTATGTCCTTTGTATATGTTTTTGCAAGAAAAATACCGAAGTCACAGTGAAAACTCTTTTCATTCAAAATAATGTAATATTTTCTCACATATTTTAAAACATCTCTAACTTTTGACTCAATTTTAGTGTAAGGTAAATGTGAAAACTTACTAACAATCTTAAAGACCATAATCAAACTTTTTAAGATGTGAGAGTGCTGTGACTAAATATTATTATTTTGGTATTTGAATAGTTTCACCGAAATTTGGTTTTCACACATGTTTTGGGACAATAAATAATTAATCAACATATGTATTTTGAACATAATTGAATATATTGTATATTGAGTCTAATAGGTAATATACTGAAGTACATTTAATCCAAGAACCTCTTCTGAATTTATATATAGTTAGGCCTATACATAGTTAATTGATCAACCAAAGTGTTTTTTTCCGAATGTAGCACTGAGAAAACTGTGTATGAGGGAAAAAGGTTATGATCCCAAGAAGCATAAAATGAATGTAGTGGACGAACATTTGCGAAAGGCATCTGAATTGTATGCGCCAATGAGGAGGCATGGAATCAGCTTCAGGAACAGGAATGAGACCTTGGCGCACAAGCAGTTTACGTTCGACGATATGGGTAAGTACTTTTCTACTTTAATTAATATATTAAAATAAAAATACTACGGTACTTTTTAAAATAAAAAAAACATGAATAATTCTTGAAGGCTGTGTGTAGTGTTTTTCTTTCCTCAAATTAGAAAATTATATTTTCTGGAATATTGGAATTTGTTTAAATTTTCTGCCAGAGCGTCATGGTGGACTCCCTGGCCCCCCATGTCGCTTCCTGGACACCGAGATCAGATATACGAGGGGGTACCCAAAAGTAACCAAAATAGCATCGTCATGGGTGGAGGTTTTGTAGTACGGGTTTCTACCCCTAGCATATGTCTAGGCTATTCTTTGCCAGTTCAGAGCCGCATGGGCCATTGACCTAGCATGTTCTGTTCCCTTCTGTTTCCCCACTGCCTCGTTTTTTAAAGATTCCAATGTTTAAGTGAACAACATGCCATTGTGAGCTTCCGAATTTGAGAGCATTTGATCACAGAAAATTGATCAAGTGTCAGAAATCAGTGGAATACCTTAAAGCTTATTTCATTGAATATTAACTGAATATTTATAAGGTTGAAACTCATTCCTCCTAAATCTGTTCCTCTGGCTCTGATTGACTAACAAAAAGCACATCAAGTCGAAACATATCTTGAACTGAAAGAACAGCATAGAACTGATCCACATAATCTTTCAAAAGTCTTCTTTCAATTACTGGTGATGAACCATTGTGCCATGGCTATGACTCAAGCCACTAATACGTTGTACACTTACACTTGTCATCATAAAAAACGAGGATGCTGCAAAACAGCACTAGAAAAAACAGTCGCTACAGACAAACAGATCATACCAGGTGCTAGGAGCAGAAACCCAAACTACAATAAAGCTCCGCCCACGGCAATGCTATTCTGGCTACTTCCTTGTATTATGGATTATCTATTTCCTTTTTCCTTTTCTGGGCCTGGAGGTCGATTAGAACAACTCTCAAACACTTCCAAAACCACCAAAACCTCTATCTAGGGGACGGTCCAGTATGCCGATGCAATCCTTAGAGCCGTTCTTCTCTACTCTACTGACAAAGACCTGCCTGGATTATTGATTCATCTGCCTGGATTAATGATTCATCTGTCTGGATTAATATATAGAAAGTTTTTATCCATAACTTAATAACTACCAACATCACCTGAAGAGAAAACTTCAGGAAACTTTGTTACCTCAACAAAGTTTATTGATACAGAAGTATACTTTAAGATATTAAAATATATAGATACAATTTTATAAAATGTTTCAATTCATAAACTATAAATTTGCATATCCTAATATCTAAATGTTTGGATAAATATTTCCTTCTCAAATTAAATTTATTCGTTTTTGTAATGAACATTGAATGATTCTTTGCCTTTCAACAGACATTTGTGATTTTGCGTTTTCACCGAGCTTCCGACCTGTGTTTGACTACAATGAGGCATCAAAGCCTAAGAAGGTTACGGAACTCTGTGTGCGAGAAACACGTTGGACCGTGGACAAACTGGTCAAGCTGCATCATGACTTACAAGGTAGGCTGTAAGCTGTAAAGTTGATGAATAAGCTATGTATAAAAATTAAACTGTACATAGTTTGTAAATTCAAAATAAAAGTATTCATTCTTCTCCCCCAGCTTCATGCCCATGTAGGAGGGTTTATTTTTGTAATTTTGAGATGGTGAGCTGGTAGACTGTATATCGTGTACTGTCATGTGTTGTAGTTATGGAACTGTCTATTTTGTGAAGTGTTTTTCCATTGGCATTCAGTGTGAATTCTTTTATACCATATACAGGTTTACTATTTTCATAATCTTTAGCGTCTTGAAAGCTTCTCTAAAAATTTCTTTGAAATTTAGCCCAGCTTAGGCTCTTATAGCTAAATTTTGCAGTATCTAAATTCTATGCTATGAAGATTACTTGTCGAAGTTCCTCCTCAAAGTACCTGAAGTGGGTTTCAAATAGGAGAATGGTAGGCTATTTTAGCAATATATATAAAATAATGAGAATAGTTTCCAGGCGGATTATAAATATTGACAAAGTGTTTGAGTCAGATCTACGAGCCAAGTCGTCCAAACGAGACACGTACTTGACACAGATGGAGCAGCGACCGAAGCCATCGGTGCGGTTGGAGGCCGAGGTGTTGCCGTGCGCTCAGCCAATGGTCGAGGAGTCTCTGTTCCAGGCGGCGCTCATGATCCAACGGATCATCCACAGCCGTGCCATGCAAACACTGGTAACATGGTCTAAACGTCTAACACTTATCAGAATATTTGATCAGTCAGTAATAAATTATTTGATAACCTTAGAGTTGCGGAATTAGATTATTGAATCCAGTCCTGGACCTTTCGGATTATTAGGCCTACAGTCATCGAGGCACCATTTTCCGCACTTGGTGCAACTTGGATGTAACTTGGCAAACTTCTGAACAGTATGCACACTGGGGCAAACTTACTTTCCTCATTCGACAGAGGTATTTTATGAAATACATGAGGTTTATTAAGAACTGGCACAGATAGAAGTCTATTTCTACATAGGCCCGGCTCATCCATTCATTCAGGTCTCTTATGAGCCTAAAGATCTATCAATCCTCAGTAGCTTCGTCCCACCTCTGCTGCCATTCTCTCAAAGTATACCACCTAGCATCTCCCGTAGCTTCCTTTCTATTCCACTTCTTAGCTTTGAGAATAAGGTCGATATCTTTAGTTAGTGCTTTTTTATCGAACATAAGACATTAAAAAGGAAAATGGCGATTTCTAGATGCAGCAGAAGAGAGACTGCTGGAAGGAGCTGATGCAAGAGTTGAAGATTACAAGAAACGGAAACACTGTGCTCGGAATTTCCGACAGCAGAAATGAGCATATTCTCCAAGCGAGGATGGTAAGTTGATAGGACCAAAGTAGAAAGTATTATGAATGCTCTTAGTACCACTTTATTCACTAATTTAATATGAATTCCATTTAAGAATTACTTCAGTGCAGTTTACATCGAATTCAAGATACATTTTGTGTCACACATACAGTATATGGAAGCCTTTGATATATCGCTTGATATGCCAAGTGTTTGACACTATCTAGCCAATAAAAACACAGGATTTGCCAAATAATATTTTTAAACTCATCAATAACCTAGCAAGTCAGAGGTTTTTCAGTCAGAGGCTGAAAAACCTGACTACAATACCAAACCTCCTCAGTTGCATCATTTTATTAAAATTATTTCTTGTTGCTTTAGTTAATTATTACAGTTGTATATATCTGAAAACATAATATTTGCAATATTATACAAGTGATTCGAAGGACATAAGAACTCGAGTGAAGGCAGATAACTGTCTCTGGGTGTGCATGGCAGAGACTCCTGCCACAATTTCAAAATGGCTGCTGAGGAGTGATTTTGGCATTTTGCAAGTGATATTTGATCATTCTATATGTAAAGATTAGAAGAAATAAGAAATAAAAAATAAGCATACTTGAAAGTATATTGTGTGCTTTTTTAGCAGCCAATGTGTTACATAGAGCAAAGTTGTTCCCTAACCTTGCCAGTACACGACGAACTCGCTCATTATACTATGTGCATCAGCTACAGGTGTCTACAAAAAAACGGCTCTCTCTTTATGAATGTGCCTCGTAGTAAAAAACGGAATTTTTATCATTCTCTAAAGAATTCAGTCACACTTTCATTGTTATTTTCTAATGTCCTCCATAACAAATTATTCAGGATGGAGTTCTGGATAATCTGATTGGCCTGAATGTAGGATCCAGCATTGGTCAAACCTTGCATCTTCTGGCTACCGAGCTTCTAAGGTGATATGTCCACAGTATGTCTTTCTAGTTTGTATCTGGAACTTATACAACCTTATATCAAACTGATGACTTCAGGAACTATTTTCACTTTACCTCTTACCTATATGTATAGTTTACATATACAGTTAAGTTTTATGATAGAATTTGAGTATGTAAAAAGACATTCGACATTTCATGATGACACAAAAGTTATGGATTTGTCTAGGCTGTAGAGAAAAAGATTAAGCTTGAAAAGTGGGTTACAAGACAGGTAATGTTCAGGGGTTCAAATTTAGCGGATAATGATTTTCCTTATTCTATCACAAAAACAGAATGAAAAACTTACATCATACTGTAATAACAGAATCAATGACTTGGGGATTAGAGATATAAACAAACATATTGAAAGAAATGATCATACTCGTTGCTGTACTTACAATAACTTGCGTGCTCCTAGAGTTCTTCATGCTAGTAATAGTTTACTTTGTAAAATTTCAACCAATCAAAATCCAAATGGAAACTTTCACAACGGAACAGGAAATTGTTTAAACTATTAATGAATGTATCTCATACTGTTAATTTTACCATTGACTCCAATGGTGAGAAAATTTTAATTTTTGTCTTTGAGGTGAAACTTGTTCGCACACCCTGTATCAAGGGAAAGTTACTCATGTGTATGAGAGTATTCGATTTTTTGAAGACTCTTATGATCTATCTAACACAGTTAGTTACACTTTATGAAGCATTGTATTGAAGTTGAATAGGAATAGACTTTCTGAAAAATGTATGAGGCTAATGTAATTTGTTTTGTGGCAGGTTCAAAAATGAAGACATTGCCCACTCGCAGGCGCTTCAGGCGGAGGCAGCCAGGTGGCGCCGGGAATTGCCGGAGGAAGGCAGGCGACAACGGGAGATCAGGCGACGGGAGGAGCACAACATCATGTTCGCACAGGTCTTGGGGTTGTCTTGTATTGACTTTATATTATTGAAGTTTCGGAATCGGGACCAATGTTTGGACACACTCTTGAGTTGTGAGTATTGATTAAAGGGATTTGGGAGCCAGGAACTAATCCCAATCAACAGAAAAATGTCCTGCGGGCGCACGTCAACCGAGGCTCTTTGTGCAGCCACCGTAAGGAAAGTTAGCACTTATAACTTTTCTGAAATGGTAACCTACCTAGGAAGGTATTTTAAACCAAGTATGAATGAAAAATGAGTCTAAGATGGTCGTGGCAAAATCGTGTAGTCTTAGACCTACACATGTGACTTAGACCAACGGAAGGTTAAATTTTAATTTGCACACAGTCAGCAATGTTACCACTTTTTGTTTTCATATTTAATAAATTAAAAAATTCTTTATTATTTCTTTTAACTTTACGTGATTTTTGTCCCAGGAACATTCCTTGTAGTCATGCATGTTCAATATTAATATTGATTATTCACGGAGCACTTCGATAAAGCTATTTTAATCCGATGTTTCTAAGACCATGACTCAGTTTTACCTGTATGTTTAAAAAAGAAATACAAATTATCAGGTACAAATAGATAGCTGATGCAAAACTGTTATTAGGTTTGAACTGTAAAGAACAGTGTATAAGTAAATATCTTATAAATATTGTGATGTATGGCATATTTTATTATTGATCTAATTAAAGAATCAATCCCTATTTTTGGGACCCTGTGTACATTTAGTCGTAAATTATTAATTCAGCTAGATAAACTCCATTTAATTTATGTTTACAGCTCCTTGAAGTTTATCAGGACTCGATCAATGAGTTTTTGGAAACGCTGGTCGCCCAGGCTCGAGAAAACCAAGCCAAGGCCAAAGCTTACGAACACGGCCAGGAAGTGGCTAGGATGCTGGAGTGGGAGAGACTGAATCAGTAAGTAGAATCACACAAAAAAATATATATATAGAAAGTAGTTATACAATAGAAATTAAAGTTTATTTCATTTCAAAGTATATTCTCTATAAATCATGAAATTTGAATCAAGGTCGTTACTGGTTGATGTGTTTTGTTTAGAAATTTTGATTTTTTTTGGGTTTGAACTACCCCTTCATAAAAAGACATTTACGCCACTGTCCTTTTACTGTTTAGGGTTTCCGTAAATACCGTGTACATAAAGTAGTGCGGTTACGACAGAAATTTTGAAGATGCTCGACATTAAACTTACATTTTAACTGTTATTAATTATTTTTCACCTGATCTGGATAAGTCGAAAGCGGATGATTCGTATAAGATAAACCAGACTTTACTGTATTAAATTATTTTTTTTCTCTCATAATTAGGAATAACACCTAATTTCTGTCCCTCTATCTCCCCCTCCTAATTCTTGAATTTTCCTTTTCTTTCCCAAAATATAATTTTTACGTAAAATATTTTCACTTCATACACTTAGTTTACTCTTACACATTTTTCAGATGTAAATGTGGCATAAATAGTTTTTTATTATTTTCTGACTCAATTTAAGTTTACATAGGTGAAATTTGTTTAATTTGATTTGATTTACCTATAAATCGACTTCTTTTGATTATTTTTCATAATTTAACTTATATTCATTCACTTAAGTAATACTTTATGAACAACAAAGTCAGTTTAGACATAACCTATACAAATACATGACTATGATGATAAGGCCACACACACCCACATTCCATTCTTAATATTCATGACATTTGACATTGGTAACACTGTACACCTGACTCTGCTGATAAGCCAGTAAACATACAGTGGTTATAGGATAAACACATTTCTTCTTTACTTATCACAGGTAAGAACAATACTTTTGTTTTATATTCTTAAGAATATATTATTTTTATAAAACATGTGTTTCGGAAATGTTAAATAATTACTCACTAAGATTTGATTAGGTGTAAAGCCTGCATAGATCAATAATTATTATTAAATTAATTAATTGCTTTAAATCTGGGGCAATTTTCAACATTTCTTCATACTTGTGCATATACAAAGAACCATGTTTTTAAAGTACTCTTAATAAACTTACATAAAATTTAATTTGTTTACTTATTTATACATAATAGATACAGGCTAATACCCAAAACAAATATTTACAAGAATAGGAAACTCATAAGTAATTGTACTTACTCATACAGACATATGTTCACATCCTCAAAAACACAAACATAATACCTTTTGGCGGATCAAACATATGGAGAGGTAAAATAAACTTTTAATTGTTCCCAGCTGATCTCCGAAATATAAATAAATAACTTTTTTGTATGTAATGTTACTGCAGGGTATAGAAAACTTAATACAGGATAGCAAGCTTGGATAGATTAGCCACAAAAAAGGTGATGTGGAGGTTATATTTTTAGTCTGGGAATAATTTGCTACAGATCTTGTTGAATATGTGTGGGAAATAGTTTGAAAACTGTTACCTGATTCTTATGAATAAAATAAAGTAGAGATTTCATGTAATTGCTGAATAGTAAAAACTTTAAATTCATGTAGAAGACTTGAGTGTTATCGATTTTTGTTCAGAGTTGCTTTAACTATGGATCTTTTAGTTACTTGTAGAGAATTTAGAACACTTGGGAAGCAAATACTCCAGGCCAAAAATCTGATTGAAAAACAGAATGCACAGTTCTAATAATGTTTGCCTGAAAAATCTAATTTTTTTTATTCTTGTAGAAGCAAACTTCCTTACTAATTCTCATTGTTATTCTTATGTAGGATAAGTAAATTAATGTAACTTCTTTATTATTTGAAATATTGTGAAAACATGGTATACAGCTTTATCTATACCAATGTTATTTTTTATGTTTGTGATTTGTTAAACTTAAAGGTATTTTGTTTATAGGTCTAAACTTATACATGTAAAAATCCTAATTTTAATACTTCCCATGGTAGCAAACCTGCTTATTATTTTATATAACCTCCTTATTTAAAAATATACTGTGTTAATATTAAATATACAATTAATTATACTGTACTATATTAACATATAACTAATTTTAATATTGATACAAATTTTTTATAAAAGGTTTAAAGTAACTGTACTGTCAGGTGATCTCGTAGTTATTAGCAACTCTGGGTTTCAAATAATTATCCTTAAGTTCATTCTCAGTCTAAATATCAAGCTTTTTTAGGGTTATTACTTCATGTTGGAGAAAGTCAACAAATAACAACTTATAAAACAATGAAAGATTTTCTAATTTATCTAATTGTAAATAATTAAGCTGAGGATTTATTTTTCTTTGTATGTATTTGTTTACATTTCACATGACAATCTTTCTTATTTTCACTGAATCCTACAATCCGTACAAAGGATAATAGATCATAACAATTCAATAATTATATTTTATAATCTATTTGTTTTCAATTAAAAGGTTAACTGTAAGAAATGCTCTACTGTTTCCCCACAGTAAACATATTTAAATGTACTTAACCAATAATTTCCTTGCAGGCCTAAACCCCCGCCAGAGGAGCCTGTCTCGGCAGATTTGTTATTTCAATTGATCGCTCCTGACGGGTTACGAGAGCTCGCTCGTACCTGCTTGTTGATACTCAAACAGAAATACCACGAGGCCCACAAGTGTCTGGTGGAGCGTGGCTTAGCCGCTCGTTCTGAGCGATCGGAAGACAGCAGTCGCAAGATGACCATTGCTAACGAGGAGGAGGAGAAAATAATAGAAAGAGACATTCCTGATGGGAAATCTAGAAGTGAGCAGACTTTAAAATCTGGAACAGAGGAGACTGCGGAATCTAGTATATCGAGCGAACAATTACTGGAGATGAGGGAGTTTGTATCCGATCCGAAAATATCCGACGAATCAAGATCACAGAAACCACAGTTGTTGGTGCTTATGGAGGGTAAAGATCCTATGGAAGTTATAGGTTCAATCTCCTCAACCTCTGTGGTGACTGGGAAATCTTCTGCTTCGCTTTCTGAAGGTATTATCCTGCGTTAGTCACGAATTTCAACGTTTTCCTGTAGAGAGTCGATTATACAAACTAATTGGATTTCGATATTAAAATTATTCACATTTCATAATCAAACTTTTTAAATAATGTTTACTTTGGAAAACGCCTAATCAATTAATATTATTATTTTCATGGCCAACATAAGAGGTGCAGGGGTATTCCTATCCCAACAATGTTAAATTTATTAACTTAAGGTATATGTATTTCAGAAACTATGAAAGCTACAACACTAAACTTTGTTTTATATTAAAGAGTATACATTTGTGAACTTCCCCTACCATTTTTATAAAATATCTCTACAAAACTCTATTTTTAACGTCATAAAACCTTTTATTTAAAAAAAATGTAATAAAATATATAATGAAATATGTTTTACAAGCAAATTCTGTACAAATGTTTTGGCTATTCAAAGATTCGGGTAATTAAAAGAAATTGATAGAGGTAATATAAAGAAACATAAAAATAAATGAGGCCAGTAGCATGTGATTTTTAATGTATGAAGATGACAGCATCAAGCATGTGCGAATATATATCTGTCAGAAGTTCTTATATTTGATCAAATTATGTAAATTTTTTATTAGTTTACTACAATTTTTGACACACTTACACGGTTATTTGAAAACATCACGGTCAGTTATTCTGGATATTTTATTTGGCTTGGACCTAAGTCCTAACAATAAGAGTTTATGATATTCTCATAATTATTCTACATATCGAGATTGGATTCATATTTTACTATCCTTGGTAACACAATTTTTACAATAATTCAATCCTCTCTCCACTTGCTTATTAACATTTAGAATTTTTAAATATAATCTGTTTACATTAATTACAACAAAGAGTAAAAACAGTTATTCCATTCAAAAGATGGATTAGTTTTACAGTACCGATAACATTCAAGATAACTTTTTTATCAAGTACTTAAGTATATAAAGTATTTACTTCACGACGAACGGACATTGACTGCCAGGGCAGCAGGCCAAGTGGTTTGTCAATTGACAACTGCCACGCTCTGTTGTTCTTTCACTGTTCTTACTAACATTCAATCTGTAAAAATTTGTTGTCTCAGTTAATCTTGGATAGGCCTAAACGTTTTAGCTTAGTTAAATAAGGTTAGTTGTTTAGGTAAAATTTTAAACAATTTCTTATTTGATTGAACATCATTTGGGAAAAATTTTAAAATAAAAAATGTTTAAGATAAATGTGTTTGCATAGTGTACGACATAGTGAGCAAGAAAATGTCTGTGATGCGGATGGATGGGGAGTGTCGAAAGTTCGAGATGCGAGGAGCTCCGGAGCCGATCTCTGCCGAAGACCGTCTGCTGGCGAGAGTGATGAGGGATATGTGCTATGTGGCCGGCTCACTCATGCACACAGCTGCAAAGATACTGAACAAAGCCATCCAGATGGTCGGCATACCTCAAGGTTGGTTGTTTAGTCAGAATCAGAGCAAGGAAGGGTAGTGTCGTCTGCATACAGAATTGTCATGGAGGTTTGGTTTACTTAATTTTGAGAAAACTAATTACTTTATTTTTATATGGTTTGTGAGGGCTCAGAAATCCTTCACCATTTGATTCACAGTCATCAGAGGGTGTGTATGATCCTCGTCCCACGAACCCCCAAAACAATTTGGAAAAGGTTTTATTCTTTTATTATTATTAGGATTACTTAATTCTCTTCTCAGGCTTATTCCAGCCTGGATCCTAGTTGTCCCACACAAAAACAGGCTTATTTCAGCCCTGTACTAGCTGAATCATTCTTAGCAACACCAGACTTATTCCAGCCTTGTACACTAACTGAATTATGAACTAAACACCAGGCTTGTTCCAGCCTTATACTACCGGTATTTATTATTTTATAAACACCAGGCTTACTTCAGCCCTGTACTCTAACTGAATTTATACACGACCTAGGTGCTTACTCAAATTGTCTACTACAGAACTCAACTCAACTCTAATAATTAAATAAAAGTTCCTTTCTCGGACAAACTAAAAACTCTTTATTAATCAAATTAATAATTCTGCTATTAATCGAAACAAGTTAGTAAAGATGAACAAGGAGGCTATCCCGGACTTACTGTACCGTGGACCACGTTGCCTACCCCTTGGTCTCCTATACTATATCGGAAGAACGTTACCTAGAACCTGCAGGCCCGATAGCCGGTGAGTGAAAGTGTGTCGCTCGCGCTTGGAGGACTGCCCTCGGTCGTCGTCGGTCTCCAGGGCTCCCCACTCCTTCCCCCACCATTGACGGTGACGCAGTTCGTGGCAGCTCCTTAAACTACAGGGCTGTTCGGCCTCAGGTGTCGCGAACATTTAAACTAAACTTAAATTAAAACTAAACTATACCCACCTTATTTTTGCTTCTCACAAGCACTAAACACAAAACTCTTGACGAAAAGATCGAGGTGGCAATGAACTGTCATGATATTTAGCTAACGTGAACGAGTAAATATTACACAAAAAATAGTCCAGTGTTTATGAGGAAAGAACTTTTACGAATAATTCAATAAACGAGTTTGCTTATTTTGGTGGAAAAAATCTTTGTTATAGTTGAATGCAAAAAATACAGACGCTCGTTCCAGCAGAGCTAAAAATAGTGTGTGGCTCTTGATCACAAACGGTATAATGTGACCACTGATTACATAACTAGAGATAGGCCATTACTAAAAATCTTGTAGGATAACCTCTTTAGTTTAGGCTGGCGGTGTTAGTTTTTGGTGAAATCCGGCCTTTAAAACTAGTACAGTAGCTCAACTGAGATGTAATCTCCAAAAACCATGAGAGCGGTCGAGAATTGGAAACTAATGGACTAAACTAAATTAAATTATTAATTAAAATTAAATTAAACGCAAAAAACCCCATTTTGGGGTACAAAACCCCCCCAAACTACCTGTTCCTATTGACCGATATGTCTGGTTTACGAACTCGTCCGAGCATTTGTAAATGGTCTCTACAAATTTGGTCTCGTACCATTTTTAAGAGTTATTGAACAGGACACATATATATATATATAAAATTAAGCCGTTCACTCAACTGGCAAGATAAATTATTAACTGCAGGGCTTGAGGGAAAAAATCCAAAATGAAAAAAAACCTTAAATAAACCAGAACTCAATAAATTCCAAATGTAGGCGTTTTATTGGTATAATGAAATAAGTAGCCAATACAAATTATGTACTCTTAATTTTGATTTAGGATCGTCTACTAGAACAATAAAAAAATTTCCCTCAGTTTAGGTGGACAAATAACATTTTAAACATTTAATCAACTATTGTGATATTAAAATGGCGAATGGAAGGTAGCGGCAAATCTGGCAGTAGTCCAGCCAACACGATCACAACTTCCCAAATTCAGTTTGGAGGTGCAGTGCCAAAAGACATATTCGTGCTCTTGTAAGTCAAACCAAATTCATTCAATAATTTTGGATTATGTTATGTATTCTGTTCGTAATCACATTTTTGGCATGGTGCTCAATGGAATGGTAAGATTTTGTTTCAATATCAAACTAGTCTTATCTTTTAATTCCTCTTTGAAGTTGTGTGACATTATCAAAATGAGTTTTTATTATTCTTCCGTTTTATAATAAGACACAGTGAAAAAATGTTTCTAATACACTGGAGTAAAACAAATTATTAAAATTGATTTCAAATAAAAAACATATTATTAAATACCTATTTTGTAGAATATTGTGTACAAGTTTACTTTGTCTCTATATAAGTCGTCTGTTATTAAATTTTGTATTTAATATTCAATATGAATGAAAAAAACTCAACACTATACAAAGTAGTTTTGATAGTTTTCATCTGCAAAAAACAGGCTAATGAAATACAAAATTGCTAAAAAATTAAATTAATGATTCATCAGTTATTTTTGAGAACTATTTTTACATACTACACCAACTTTATTTCTCTTTCAGGATCTTTTCAAGAGAAATTTCTCAAGTTTAAACTGTCCAATTAAATATTGTAACATCTGATAGATTATTATGACATATTCATCTTTACTTATTTATAGTGTAGGAGTGATTAGTGTCAAAAAAGAAACATAGACAGTTAAGAAAACATAAACTTCTTATTTTTTTTAAACTTAACTGCCTATCAACTTAGATAGGTCTAGGACCTGTTTGGTAAATTAAAGACAGCGAGATACCTTAGCGGCATGAGTCACATAGGTTAGCCAGAGGGGAACGCTCACGATCTGACAGGAGACGCCGGATAGAATAGAACCTGTTTGATCCCTGGCTATAAAATTTGTATCTATGGCTGCCATTGTTCTTCGTAGGGCATTTTAAGGTGTTTGTCCCAGATAGACAAGCTTTTGATAGTTCAAGTCAGAGGCACAAGTGTGTTCTGAAAACTCTGACAAGACCTTGACCATAAGCTTGCACAAACCTTTGCCTCTACCTCGCAGAGAATAGTTTACGATATATTTAACTTAACCGATAACATCGTTAAATGTTGCAGAGAGCTTTGACGAAGCCTTGCAGAGGACAATGCTCGTGATCAACAGTGCACTTGAAGAAGTCATTGGCCTCATCTTGCCTAGGAAACCGGATGAGAAACCCCCGATATCTGAAGGTATATTAAATTTTAATTTTACTATCGCCTGGATCCAAAAAAAGTCAGCCTTCATTAATAAGAGATTTATTTTTGTGTTGTACTAAAACTAATTAAATTTTGCAATAATTGTGTGTTGAACAATGCCATGTGGGGTGCTTTTAGGGTGTAAGCGAGATATATATTTTACTAAAAACTTATATCTTTATTGTTTGTGGACAGAAAATCATAATCTAAAACCCTGTTGCTCATTTTTTTTATTTAACAAGAGTGTTTAGTGTTTTAGCTTTACACTATTGTCGTAAGAAAGGGACCTCTCATTATTTAACATTTTTATAATGTGGTTTACAAGCTTATAATATATGTGAAAGATTTTTTAACCTCAAATACCCAGCAACCTTTTACTCATTGGGCCAGTGTGTTACCCTTAATTTACCGTGCCGGTTATTGCTACCATATTTCAATACTTTTAAGCCATGGAATACAACATAATTATTTTCAGCTTTGTCATATTTTTATACGATTTAAGCTATAAAAAACTGTACTTTTTTAACAAAACAGAAAATTCAGTTTTTTTTGTTTCAGTTAAAAACAAATTTTTATTAAATGAGCTTCAGATTATTAGTATACCTTATATTGTTTTATCCAAGGTGATTTGGTTCACTTAGATTGTCTTGAAAGAGTTAAATTAAGTTAAGAATCAATTATGGTTAACAAATTAAGTTTCAATCTGTTAAAGGGTTCTTGCAGCTGCAGTTAATTGAACATCACCATATGTTGTCTCACGAATAAAATTATGAATGTTTCATTCTTACCATTTTTAATTTATGATTTTCTTCAGAACTCATATTGGAAGCGTCAAATATTGTGGATGAAATTTTGCAAGAGGCAAGAAAAAGAATTGCAGAAATGAAGGAGGAAGAAAGATTAAAAATGTTTTCAACAGGTAAAAATAAACTTTTATTATGTTCTGTATTTTCATAAAATATGAGTGGTTATTTCTTGTAAATTTTATTATGCTAGATTGGACAGTACCTTTCTCCTTAGAATACTACTGTTTTCTTTCATATATAATATCAGGTAGTTTTTTACCTTCTCTCTCCATATGCAGGGCATAATGAAATGTTAATTAGGCGACAATTGTGTGGTCCAGTACTGAGATTTCGCCGCCCAGTGGCTATGGGTAGTGCAAGCAATTTATTGTTTGTATTTATTTATTATATTAATTTTATTTACATATCAAGTGTACCAAGATGTAAAATTGTTCTTTAAAGATATTTTTAGCACCAGCATTAGGAGCATTGAATTGGTGAATAAATGATTTCTTCAAAGTCCAAATTTAATATTGTTCGACAAACATGTTTATTTTCATTAAAACATATTTTGTTTTGTAATAGAATAGTAAACAAATTAATTCCTTCCTATTTTTCATTTTTTATTTGTAATTATCTTGGTGGAGGGAGAGTACACTTCTCCGTCAAAATCTTTGAACTTGTAGTAAGAGGGGAAAGAAAAATCGAAGAGTATTTTCGAAACAGTAAATTTGTTATGCTGATAAGCGTTTAAGGACATGATTATTATAGGAAATGTAATTCATTTTCAGTTTGCCTTTAGAGGAAGAAAATGTGTGTAGTTCACTGGTAACTTTTATTATTGTTTTTGAGTTGGGGTACCCAAAACCAACCAGAATAGCATTGCTGTTGGAGCTTTTAAAGTATGGGTTCCTACCGCAAGCACCCATCTTGTGCAACTCTTAACTTTTGAAATTGGAAGCTCACAGCCGCAAGTTCACTTAACTCATTCCTGTCTGAATTTACAAATATATATTTCTGATATTCAAATTTTTTTGGGTACTGTTACTACACTAATTTTATAGAATTCATATGTTTTTGATTGTAATAATTTATAGGGATCCAAGCAGAAGCAGAAACAATTGTGGAGGAGATAGTAAAAGAAGCGCAACAAAAAGTTTTACGGATCATCGTAGAAGATTTTCTATCGGATCTACTTGACGAGGCCAAACGTAAAGCTGGCGTTTCACATGAAGATTGATTGTACCTAAAAATTACCAAAATAAATTTGTGTTTATTTTATCATTGCAAACTTGGTAAATATTAAATACCTTGATAATCATTGTATCACTGTAATTACTAATTAAATTTTAAAATACCTGTTGTAGTACTAGCCACACAGGTAGACAATGGACAACAATCCAGACAGACAATGGTTTCGGACCTTGTAGGTCCATTTTGCCGGACTGTAGTTAAAACATTAATCTTCACCAACGAAGCAGTGAATAGTCTTCATAAACACTTTCTTGTTTTCATGTGTTGAGAAGACTATTCACTTTTTCATTTTTGAAGATCAACGTTTTAACTTGGTTCTGATTTGAAAATGAGCCTGTAAGGATTGAAACCATTGGTTGTCTGTACAAAAAAATTGATCACCAAAATAACTGCAGACATTTAAAAATAAATTAGTTTAACCCTCCAGGTGCTAACATCTCACTGTGATATGTCAGCGAGTTGCGATTGTATAGCGCTATCGAAGTCAACAATTACCGTCAAGGTGCTGCCATCTCCGAGCTAATACATACAACTACTCGTGTAGTTCTCTATTTTGAAGCTTGAGTTTGTTATTTTGTTGCTACAGTATGCTTTTATAGCCAAATAAGTGCTTTCTCAGACAGTGGTCCTTTGTAGTGTAGTGGTTAGACCGTTGTGCTGACGAGTACAACAGTTGAAGCCGTTTGGAGGGACGAGGGTTCGAATCCCGACCATGAGCAATCGCAATTTGGCTTGCAAATGTGTGGTATAGTGGAGTGGAGGGCCCACCTTAAATAAACGGTGACCGGCTTGGGTGGAAGTTGACGGCATTTACTTTACTGTACTTTTGGTAGTAAAATTATTATTTTCTGTGCATTTTTCTTTTATTCACAGCCAATTGGAGGTTGAAAAAACAGCCCTCGTACTTAGTAACTATCTCAAGGAGGTGCTCAATCATCACTAGATTATGCTTTATACGCCAAACTAGCCCTTTGTCACACAGTGGTACTCTGGTCCTGTGATGAGTGAAGCCAACCCGTGTTCAAATCCAGACTATGAGCAATCTCAGTTTGTCTTACAAATGTGTGGTACAGTTGTGGGAGGGCCCACTTAAAATAAACGGTGACCGGATTGGGCGGATGCCTTCTGATGGTTGCTTGATTAAATTGTGCGAGGGTTGAATCTGGAACCAGTTGCCAGTTTATCATTCGGCTATTATTTAATAATGCTTCATAACAACAGGTTGACATAAGGTAACAAGACGGGGATTTGGAGTGTTCCCCATCAAAACGTAAAAAAAGAAAGGCATAGAAACACATAGAATAAAACCTATAGGCCTAAAGCTGTACAACAATTTGAGCCTTTGTAAAGAGGGGAGTACCAAAGTATTTTAAGTATTTTTACAGATGAGAATTATAAAAAAATACTTAAATATGTAAATTTGGAATGCAAGTAACTCTTACTAATAATTTAGAATATATAGTCATTAAAAAATAAGTGTGGAGGTGTATTATTTTACACATAATAAATTACATTTTTTTAAATTTTAAAGTGCACAGTAATTTGGATTAAATCAGTATCAATACATCCAAATAAAATATATCGAAAATCTTGAATTCCTATTAAGTTCTTAAATAAAAAAATCCCGTTGCAATGTGTGAGTATATGAGAAATAATAATATGAAACAAAGATGTAAGAAATATGACTGGTTTAGTTCATATCTAAGTTAACTGAGGGGAGCAAAGAAGAAAGAGAACTTGTTAGCCACCATCGCCTTTGTGACCAAGTTGCCCTCTGGGAGCTGACACATGAACCGGCTCATACAGTTCACTAAACTGCCACTAGGGTATGTCTTATAGCCAAGTAAGTTTTTTCACGGTGGTTGAATTGGTTAGAGCACCACACTGACTAGTGTAACATTCAAGCCTTTCGGAAGTGCTAGGGTTCGAATCACGACAATGAGCAATCCCAAATTTGGCTTGCAAATGTGTGGTATAGTGGAGTGGGGGGCGCAACTTAAATACACGGTGGCTGGCTTGGGTGGAAGTTAACGGCATTTGTAGGCTTAGTTGGGATTGCAGTGGACACCTGATTTGATTTTGTGGTTAGTGGTTATAATTGGGGGGAGGAAATGTTTTGTATTTTTTGTTTATACTTAAAATTTTAAGAAGAGATAGTGATACATAATTTAGTGAACATTGCAGTTAAAGGAAAACAATTGCCAGTTCTAGGGTTAAAGTGAAATGAAAGACCCCCATGATGGGGAAAAAATTCTAGTTTTAAAAGCAGCTTAAAAAAAGTTGTTAAAAATGCATGCAGAATTGATTCTTTAATATTGACATTATCATTCGCAACTATTAAGACAGCAGTTTCCAACACTGATAGGTACAGAAATAAACTCACGAGTCATGCCATATTTTACTTATTAATTTTTATCATTTTACCATCACATGTGTAAAAAAACTTTTTAAATTATACAATTACATTTTCATTAATATTAGGTTAAAATAGCATCAACACCTGTACAAATACATGTTTTGATCCTATAATTTTATGAAAATCCTTTAAGCAACTTATAATAAGCCGCAATGTATTGGTTAGGAATTGCTGGCTTACAGAATGAATATAAACAAAATAAAACAAATAAATCAACAAACAATAATAAATTTCAACACTTCTATTCAAAATAACTTACATATTTATAATTTGTGATCTCGCATAAAATTGCACAACAGTATTTTACAGGTTATATACATCACAATGGGCTGAGCTGATTCCAGGGCTTATGAGTATTAAATTGATGGAATTGAGTATTGATTCGAATAGATCCAAAAATTGTAATTGACCTATTCCTCAAAACAATCAAGATACGTTTCCAATTTCTCCAAAGTATTTTTCCAACTTACACTGTCACCTCTTGATTCGTTACCGTGAGGAATTATTTTAATTCACAATCCTCTTCGTCAAAACTCTCCCGTTTCCTCTTTGTTCCTAAAACAAAAATATAAATACAGATTAGATTACCGCTTGAAAGGCAACCTACCCAGGTAGGTAATTTAAGCAGAGTATGAATGAGAAATAATAAGTGTAAGATGATTGTTGCGCAATCTTGTAATCTTGTTACTGACTAAGGCTGATATATTCCTTTGACAGGACTGTTAATTAATAGCCCAACAGCCAATGGCACCTAAGGGACCTACGGTTTAACGTGGAGTCCGAACCAATGCATCTGAATTACGAACTGGTCTAATTGTGAGGATGGATTTTTGGATTAACGTAGTATTCAAACGTGCGGACCTTAATCCACACAAGAGAACAATACAACCACCGACCATCGCTCACAACTATACATAATTTGTTACCTCCAGGTAGATGTACACGTCACTGTCACAGTCTAAAACAATACGTAACACATGTTATTAACATGGAAGTGATATTATTATTATTCTTGTAATAAAAATACATGACTTATTATGTATTATAATAATACATAATAATTGAAGAGCGCATTTAGACTAAACTTGCCCAAGTTTATGTTTTACTCTCCCTGCACGCAGCCAAAACTTCCCTCATGCGCGTGCTATGTTCATGTTTATTGTTCTTCTGTCCATTTTCGGTAGAAAGACAAATCTTTCTTTTGGTTGCTTTTTCTTCTTGCTTGCCCAGTGTGCCTTCATCCCTTAGACCCCAACTGTGTCTTTGTCATCTTTGTTTGTCCATTGTGTTCCTTTTTTTGAGCGGTAATGATAGTAGTTTTGATTTTGTTGATCAGATTCCTGAGGAGTGTTATTTCTTGTGTGATTGTTCCATATTGTTTATTACTTTATTTATCCACTTGTTGTTTTTCCTTGTAATAACCTAATAGAAGATCTGAGCATTCTCATATCGTTTCTTTGCGGACGACACAGCTTTATTCAGCTCACACTCTGATGTTCTGGGGGCTGAAATAGCTGTTAGGGTCCTACTTGGCCTGGCATCAGGGTGGTTTGTTGCGAATTAGCACTCAATGCATCCAAGACCCATTTTTTTACTTTTTCCTTGTCCCAGTCTGATCCAGTGAAACTTCCTAGGCTTCACTTGATCCTGGGCTATTCTGTAACTCAACTTGGATGCTCTGGTTGGGTCGGGTGCTGTTCCTTCTCAGAAAGCTGTCCAATTAACTTAAATCTGAGCATGTTAGGACAGCCGACTAGGTTGTTTTCATTCTTTGTTTAGGTATGGCATTAGGCTATGGGATCACTCTGCACTCACTCAAAAGATACTGCTGATTCAGAAAAAAACAATCAGAGTCCTTTCCAATGCAGGATACTTGAACAACTGCCACCCATTTTTTATAGCCCATGAAATCTTAACTTTAACTAACTTTAACTTTTTTTTAACTTATGTGTGTGAATGAATTTTATCAGTGGCTTCTGCATCGACTTTGTACCTGCGTAAATACGTTTTATCATACATGGACTTATTTGGGGTATTAGGACATAGCCTATTGCATTTCATTCATTGTACTTAACACGTTCGCTGGTAAAATGCATGCAATAGTGGCATGATACCAGTGGTATGTGGTAAAAATGTTTTTACGTCACCATTTGATGTCTTTTGATGGAAAACAGTGAAGAAATGCCATCCAGACCAAAATAACAGTGTTTATGGGCATTTTTTCACGGCAACGAAAAATCAGCCCACCCTCATGCGTTACGTTCACTTGAGTAAATCATCAAAACGCATACATATGACACACAATCCCGGCTGGTCCTCACACTTGTCTCAAACTCACAATGCCAAACGGCCCTTTTATGGATATTTCTCTTGTTGCATTCACAGCACCTTTTATTTTTTACCATTTTACTGCAATTTGCTTTTTTGGTGGTTCAATAAAACAGTTTTTACTATTTACAAATACACAATGTTTATATAAACATATATTTTCATAGAAACGTGTGTATCAAAAAACCGACACCACCAAAAACTAAAGGAATGTACCTCGCCACGAGTGCAATAACAAAGGCAGGCACCAGAGAAGTGCTAACAGCTCACTGACGTATTTAAGCAACAATGGAATAGCGGTAGCGATCATTGCCATGTGCAGCGAACGTGATACCGTAATAACTGAATAAATGATTTGATTACAATAGAATAAGATACATGTGTGATACCTACTTTTTTAACACCCACCTTGGTTCTCTAAATTATTAATCCAGTACTTGGTGCCTGAATTTTGTTTGGTAAAATAACATCTAAAGGTATATTATCTTTATAATTAAGATAAATTTACTTAGGGCCTAGTTAAATAAGGAATTTAAAAAGAACGCTATCCATCAAACATAAACTATATGTTAACCACTTTGCCTGAACTTGTATAAAAATAATATGCCTCACTTGAGATTCCAACACGGAACTTATCACTTAGAGACAGCCTGACATTTCCCAAATGTAACCGATCTAAAAACGAAGCCTTGGGACTTCGGAGTGGATAGAGCGTAAAATTTGAATTGCGACAGACGGATATGTCAAAACGTTCATGGACTGCTTGCTGGCTACTCTATCGTGTTTGTGGAAACACGATGAGGTTAAAGAATGGTTGGGCCTAAATGGGTTAACAGTCTACTGTATAGCTAACAGACAAATTCGGACTAGCTGAATTGTGATGTAGTTTGCCTTGGCTACCCACTGGCTACACACCTCTGGAAGGTCCCTGATCAATTTTGATCTGATTGAGGTCCTTGCTCATGACGTTCATTGCCGACCTGGTCTCACGTAGCTCTCTCCGTAACACTCTAATCGTCATCTTCTGTTGTCCCAGCTGACGTTTTACCGCCAGATTCTGAAACATTGAAATTCAATTAAATTACACTTAATGAAGGTGTCTACCAAGTTC
This sequence comes from Nephotettix cincticeps, assembly GCA_023375725.1. Classification (NCBI taxonomy): domain Eukaryota; kingdom Metazoa; phylum Arthropoda; class Insecta; order Hemiptera; family Cicadellidae; genus Nephotettix; species Nephotettix cincticeps. Next base: position 7,672,620 of record CM041786.1, on the reverse strand, counting down.
TCAAGCAATTTAGAAAGAATCATTAACCAAAAGTATTAAATCAATTAATTAAAGTAGAACTCGGATTACGAATAATTAGTTGGGACTGAGGCCAATTCAGACACAGTAAAGTCCGGTTTATCCAGATAAATGTGGCGGGGGCAGACTGCATATAACTTCTTTACAACATAGCCGCAAAATATAACAAATGTTTAATGTGTTAGAAGTTTGTTTTAAATTTTATTAAAAGTTAAAGTTAAAAAGTTATTATTATTAGTTTTAGGTAAGAAGTAAAACGCTCTTCAGAAGTTAAAAACAATTCTTCTTCCTTTTACAACTTTGATGACGACAGATTCAGTACGCACTTTGACCGTAAAAATAATTCAGAAAAAAAACAACCACTGTACATCTTACCTCGAACACCTACACTTTGATAATTCGGTATTGAATTGTCAAAAATAGTGACCGCTCGTGCATGCTTGTAGCTTTCCGTTTGGCAACACCTCCAAGAATGTGCGTTCATCACAGTACACATTCACCGTTAGAAACACTTCTAAGCAAAATAATTCAGTTGCGTCTGGAATTTTTAAGAAGCTTAAGACAAAATTCACATCTTAACTGTTATTTATATACTTTTTTTCTAAACCCAAACCAGGTGATCCGGAATCCGAATAAACCAGACTTTACTGTTCTTGAAAATTCGAATGATTGGACATACAGTAGAACCTCGATTAACCGTCACCCTCGGGACCGGGACCATGACAGATAACCGAATAGACGGATAACAGAAATAATGATAGCGCCGATACAACTTAGCACCTAGACAGTTTTTGGCATGGCAACATCGCAATTCACTGCCTTGCATGTTATAACGGTGCTACTGTAAGTCCTAATTAATTTTCATGATTGCTGTGCAGTACTTAATGTGAATTTATTTTAAATGAGAAAAACAAAACTACACCAGTTCAAGTGAAAAAAACTTCATTAAGAAAACAATGAAATATCAACTGTAAATGTACGTACTTTTACTCTCAAAACTTCCGTTACCGGTATTTAGTTTTTAAAATAATTCGTCATTTTCTTTTGTTTCTTTCCCTGTCGAGCTTTTCAGGCGGTCAAGTTTCTAATTTTCCCAAGAAGAAGCACCAGCGTTAAATAATTAATTGTTTATTGTCGAGTCCCAAAACTACACGTTTCTGTTTCTCAGCCATTACCGAAGAGCATGCACTACGTATTAACAGCACTGTCAACAATCTATAATATTATAAAGAAGAGGTGGTTTCTGTATGTTTGTTTGTGGGTTTGTTGTGGCAAGTAAATGTGAAAAATACTGAACCGACCGGTTTGAAATTTTAGAGAAAGGTAGATCTTAAACTCATGCAACACATAGGCATATTAGTTCCCTTAAAATCCTCTCGGGCTACGCCCCATGAACGTCCTAAATTTCAATGTTTACATTTTCAAAGAATGAAAACATAAAATTACTTGAATGTCAACAGCTGTGAACACTAAAATTTGACAGTTCGAGAAGAAGGAGAAGAAGAAGAAAGAGCTGCCGTGACCGTCCTAGGTTTCAATGTTTACATTTTCTAATGACAACATCCGTTTGCACTATATTTTGACAGTTCGGGAAGAAGAAATAAAGTTGATTTTTCAGATAAACTGCTGGATCGAAATTAGTGAATTATTTGAAATAGTGGAATGGTAGATTTTAAGTTTTTTTCCGACGACTGTCTCTATTACATTAATCCTTATCCTCTCCCAATATTTGACAGATGTTACTTTGCAATTTTGTAGACACTCGTATTTTGTCATTTTGTAAACAATGAAGAATTAATTAACAATAACTTAAATGTATCAGTAGAGCCTACATTTTCAGCCTTTTTAACCCATGCGAAGAACGGGTACTTTGGCTAGTAAACAATAAAGCACGTAAAACGTTAGTAGGCATTGCACTCGAAATCGGCAATAACTTAAGTTCACTGTAGTAAGCCACGTACTACACTGAACTGAAATTAAACAGTAGCAGTGGAATGCAGTAGACAGTGTTAAGGATTAACCAGCTGGGTCACTACCTTTGTCTCCAATGATTCACGCACAGTACAGTTGTCTCAGCTCAACAGACGATCCGGCTTGGCGCTGACGCATAATTCTTTTTGCGCTAGTGGGGTGGCGGTCAATAGAGACTGACGGTTAAAAGGGTGACGGTTAATCGAGGTTCTACTGTACATCAGTTATAAAGTGAAAAGTTTGATATTAAAAGAAAAAAAACACATGATGCACGATACATGTTTTACTAAAAAAATTATGTAAAAGATTGGCCTTCACCATATCGTTGTCTCGATGCCTTACTTTGTGGCGGGTTATTTTCTCTCCTGATTACCTCTTTGGACAAGGTAATCGGGAGTTCCTCTGTAATTCAGAATCATCTTAAATTTATGATTTCCTTGTAAATAAAATTCCAGCATAGTTTTGAAGGGTTAAAATAATGACTTGGGAAGTTATTAGAACTAAGCTTCCCAAGTTCTATCAAGTTCAAGTAATATCAATTTTGTAAGTTGTTTATAATTGCAAGATTTGTTATCAAACCGAGATGAAATATTTATACGTACCTCTCGTTTCATCTGCCTAGATTCCAAAATGAAGGACCGTCGCAGCTTATCAACGATCTTGTTCAGTGACTTGTATTTCATTCTGTTCTTTTGCAAACTTCTATACATCCTGCACATTGGAGTGAACTTTGCCAATTCACATCTATTTTCATGTGGAGTCCTAATAGTAGTGGTGCTTCCTGGACAAATTTTTGGAATGAAAATTTACTGGAAACCAAATGACTTTATCACGCAACCTGTCAGCAGATGCATTCTAGCGACGCCCAAGTGAACTTTTCTGAACTCGGACTGTGTAGAGAATATTGCTCATGAGTTTCTCTACATTTTCCTAATTTTGTGAGTGTGACAGAGATAGAGATATGTTGTTTGGAAGGACAGTCTTTGTTTGTTGCCTCAACTTGGTGTTCATAAGTCCTGTTTACTGTAGTTTTTTGTGTATATTTATAATCTTTACAATGTAAAATAACGTCAAATTATATTCTAAGCTGTTGCCTGGATAATTAGGTATTTATTGTGGCTTTCTTTTTGTTTGGGAATGTAAATTAGTGGTGTTTGTCAGATACGCTTACGCGTTGAAGTGTAACATTAGTGATCCGGTTTATTGTAACTGGAAATTGGGTGGCTATTATGACTATTATTTTTGATTTCAGTAGTTTTGATGATGTCTAGATCTTGTGAAATAGATCGTTGGTTGGACCTAGATGATCAAATGAGAGTGAGTGGAATTCGCCCACACTCTGTAAAAAACTACCTTAGCAGGGTATGGCGGCCTTAAAAACTACCCCCTGCAAGGATTAAATTAATTAATACATACTTAATGAACTTAATTATGATTAATTACATAAACAAGACCAAAACGTTAAAGTTTAGCACTCTTCACTCATAGACGTAAAAAAACTTTTGGCATTAAATTACATCCACCCCATCTGATTAAAGGTTTGTGAGAAGTTGTTTACGTTATGTGAATAAGACTCCAAATTTATTTATAAAAATGTTTCAATTGTAGATAGATCATAAGAATTATACAATTACGAAACAGTACATTTGCTACCATATGGAAGGGTCATTCAATAAGTCAAGAGACAATTTACTATTGCTTAAAAATGGCTAAACTGATCCATGTGAAACTTTCAGGACATAAAACTGGAATCCTTATGATGAAATATGATCAGCTGTTTAGTAATAGTACCTGGTGACCGCTCGTATGGAATGTGTTTTAAATAAATCCTTTTTCTTATACCTTAATTAATATGGCATAAACACTGAACAAAAATGTAGTTCCCCGGACGGGAATCGACCTCACGACCACCGGCTCACGAGATTTGAGCGCTAGCCATTACGCTACGGCGTCAACCAAGTTCGAGTCGTAGTTTAAGAGTTTTTGGCCAACCTTAATTGTTTTAGCTGATCTTATACTGAATTTAATTGTCCATACAGTTGTTATTATTATCCTGTGATCAACTGATTTTGTTAGAAAAGGAATGAGAATTGAAAAGCAAAAGAGAAATTTAATTTACACAATTTAATTTAATTTTATTTACATTAATTGGTTTGTTACAGTGGCTTCAAGCAATAGAATGAATACGTTTTCTTTCAAAACACAATACATTTTGGAAATACTTTTCACTGCTTTTATTTCGCACAGTTATGTTACCCTTAAGTTTTTAAGGGTAACATTTATTATTTATTACTTGAATCTAAATAATTTTACAGGCCTCATAACATGAAAGAATAAGTATTTTTTGTGGTAGTCTGGATTTCAACCTATAGTCTACTCCTATTAAACATAAATAAAACAATATAATTTTCATATTGCTTGATAGCCCATTTTATTTAGTTTTAAAAATGTATAGTTTTATAGCTGTATGTTATAAAGTGAGAGTTTTACAGCTATTTATGTAAATATCTGCGCCAAGTGTCAGAAATAACCTAGCGTTTATTATACTTATTATAGTTATTATAGGGTTAAGGATAAAATAGTATCACTAATAATAAATAATAATTTATAACTATAATATAATTATCCATGTAATGTAAATTATGTTATTATATGTATATATAATTGTATATACATATAAATACATAAAATTGGAGATAAAATAGATAGAAACGAGTTCGGCAAAGTTGCGCGGAGCTGATTGGCGGACTCAAAATCACCAGATGTCTTGGCCCCGCCTTCAACGGACTTCTCTCCTGGCGGCTGGTATTATAAAAATATAGTTTTATCCAAAAATATAGATAAATTAATGAAATATTAAATTTTCCTTATCCTCCAGATTAAGATTAAGATTGGAGACTTAAAAAAATACAATGTACTGTGTTTAGATTTTTGATACCTTGGAAACCGTTGGAGATAGAGCTAAACTTTAACGAAAGAAATTGTGTATTTTCTTAGCTCATTCTAATGGTAAAATTTAAAATTCACAAAAAACCTTTTTTTGGGGTACAAAACCTCCCCAAAATACCCTTTCCGATTGACCAATATGTCTGGATTACGAACTCGTCCGAGACAATGTCGGGATACACACCTCTACCAAATTTTGTGTCGATTGGACCATTTTTACGAGAGTTATCATGTTCATGGACACATACATAGATATTATTTTTAACAACTATTTTTATGGTCTCCAGGCACCTAAGAAAAAGTGGTCCTGGACTTAAGTCTTGCCATGAGACCTACGGTAATAGCTTCTTCCCTATGGGTAATCCGCTAAAAGTAACCAATCTATTGTTGTAATTGAAGTAACTAATTCTGAGCTATGGTAAATTGTCTCATTACTTATTAAATGACTATCGTAGGTTGAAAATAATGTCAATACAACCACTCAGGAACCTTACCACTGGCGACCCCGGGTTGAGAGTCTACTTTGTGGGCCTTTGACATGCATCGGGCGGCTTCCAAAGCCTTACGATGAGAGAATAAAATATTAGCAGCATCCAACAATTCTGTAATGTATTAATTAAAATTACTTTAATATCAAACAAATAACAATTTAGTAACAAAATATAACAATATTTTACCTTCATATTGTTAGAGAGTTCAAAGAGTACACGGTGCATAGTTACCAAATGTTTTGTTTTGTGTCTTCCTACACCTTTCAGCATTTTTTTATGTTTTGGATAGGAATGGCCCTAACCACGGTCTTGTTACTACCTAATGTCGACCTGTTGTTAGGAAGCATCATTAATTAATAGCACAATGACGAAATGACAACTGGATCCAGATTCAACCCTTGTAGGATTTGATCCGGCGAACTTCAGTTTTCAAGGTGGTCACTATAACCATTCTACCGGTTGATTAGTAAATCACAACTACAGGTCATACTCATATGGGACCATGACATAAATAAATAAATAAAAAATTTATTGTCGTTCAGCCATACAGAGCAATAGACAAAGTCAAATGTAATTATCCTAAAGTTTTACATTGTACTATAAATTGCAAATAGTAGGTCTAACATGTTTGTATCACAAAGCTTTACACAAAATATCATCATGGCACTTAGCAATCTTACATTTAAATAAATAAGTAACAATTTTTTCATTCAAAAAGAAGCAAAAAACAGCATCAACATAATTCACGATAAGTCATACAATAATTCAAATTAAAACTAAACAGTTCAAATAGCTAATTCAATAAAAAGATTAATCATAGTACTACATAGAAATTTACAAACAGATTAAAAATGAAAATAAGTACTTTTAACAAGCTAGGTTAAAAGTAAAAAAACATTTTTAAACAGAACATTAATTTACACTCATATTGCATTCTAAAAACTCCTTTATTTTATAAAATGAGTTTTTAATCAGCCAGTTATATAATTTCTGTTTGTATAATTGAAATGGTAAAGTAGACAATGTGTATGGCAATTTGTTGTAAAGTTTCTGTCCAATAACTTCATAACTGTTCTTAAACATAACATGTTCATATATATACATATAATATTCCTGATCCTGAAACATAATATTTGTGTCCTTGAGATTTTGTGGGTAAAAAATACCCTTTTAACACATTTGCTGCGGACCAATTACCGGCGTGTGGTCTAGTTTCCTGTCGCCACGCTGAGCGTACACCTGTGTGTGCTCGCCTCGCCTTAACTCAATTCAATTGGTGCTTGGCAGCCCACAGTGATGGACCGGAGATTTTTTGTCCGTGTTTCATATACATTTCAAACTGTTTTTATCGCAAATCGTTTCTGGCTACATCTACCTGTTTGGTTTTAGACTGTGTAATAGTTTGTTAGTTTTAAGAGTATATATAGTGTATATAATGTGTTTTAGTGACTTAATATATTAGTATAGGCCTAACTGTGTTTTTTTAAATTATAACAATGGCCTCAACTTCACTGAAACGACCCATGCTCTGAAGTGAAAGTCACTATGACTCGGATGTGTCCCTTTGTTCAGTGGACGGCCACCAAAATGCAACTGATGAGGAACAATTTCTGACTGATTCAGAGGTTGAAATTGACACTGAAATCAATCCTCCTGTTTGGTATATCAGCACTTTCAAGTGCTTAGGCAATAGAAAAACATATTTACAACACTTTATTTGTGTGCACTTAAGTTTATTAATGACATGGAGAGCCAGTGAAGGGGGGCGCTAAGTGATGACCACACACCAGTGAGCGCTATTATCAAAATGGCGGCTGATGACAAATAAACTATTGGAACCACATTTCATGGCATCAAGTTGACTTCCGACACCAAAAGGAATGTTTTTAATGCAAAGACGATTTTCAGGATGGTGGGCAGGTTATACTTGATTATATTTCATGTTAAATAAGAAATTTATAAAATGTAAAATGTGAAATGATGTCACGGATCTGTACACGAATAAAAAATACTAGATAAGTCAGATTATTGGTATAGGCTGTGGCTCAGTACACATCCTTACACACATGTACACCAACACACAGACAGATATCACTTAAAAAACACTTTTTTATTTAGGGGGCACCAAAAGAGGTACAAAAAACTAAAATTGGAAAATTTTGATGAAAAAATTAATTAACTCCCTCCTCATGGTTAAATGTTTTAATTTTAATAATTGAGGAAAAATAGCATACAGTTGGTCATATACGGCCAAAGATTATCTAGATTATTTTGTAAGGAAACAGAAGAACTTAAGAATCTATGGAAGGTACATGTAAAGATTGAGTTGTCTCTTGTTAGAGGCATTGATCACCCTTTGAAAATAGTTTTATTTCAGAAACGACACCAAAATCCCCTTACCTGGTTTTGGTTTGAAACAAAATAAACGTCCACGTGTGGGAATACACATTTTTTCCTTTATTCCGGGCAGTATTTTATCATCAAAATGCTCCATGGCCATTGAGGAGACATCCCGGTACTCCTGGAGGAAGTCGTGGGGTCGAGGTAGCAAAGGAAATTGACCGCTGGATCTGTCGGGAGCGAGGCTATTATTGACTGTCCGCAACACTTTGAGGGCTTCATCCAGGACCTTCAGTGCACAGAGTAATAAACACCCTTTTAGCATGAAAACATATGTACATGATAATCTGTTATTATACTAGCGTTTTTAAATTACCAAGACTTGTATGTCACATTATGACAACAAAAATAGGAAAAGAGTCAAAAAATGAGTTTAACTTTATATCGTATTATTGATCTGATTCCAACAAGAGAGAATTTTTGTATTTAAAAATAAATATATTTTAAACTTATTATATAAATATAATTAGATATGATGCTTGTTAGATGGAGTTTTCAAGAGGAAAATTAATCACCTATGTTCACGGTTAAAAGCCTTCTGTTGTGGCTTTCTTGTGTTAAACGGCAACAGCATAGAATCCCTAAGATTTAAAATCACTGGCCTGGCCATTGAAACTACATGGACAATAATATATTGTGGATTCATATGATTAGATGTAGTTTTTGAAGGCTTCTACAGGTAACAGCACAGACTTGCCTGGGCATTATTTCTCTTCTCATCTTATATCAACATCTTTTCCCGAAAGAGTTATTATCACGTTAAAATATGATACACTCAATCAACTTGTAGGGTAAAATTTTTTATAAAAAACATATAGAGGAGCCATATTTAATTATTCATTCCAAAAATAACCTTTCCAGGGATGAAGCAACATTGTCCTGCTTCCACGTATTTACAGAACGTCATGGACAACATAGATAGCCGCGTCTCAACTGCCATCAAAATATCACTGTGTCGAGCCAGAGGGTGGTGCCTCCTTTCCGACTCCCTTCGAGGCAACTTGGTTTTGACAGCCTTCAAACATCGACCGTGGAACTGGTTCACATGGACAAACCCTTTGTTCAATTTATTGCTACATACCATATTTAACATTCGGTTCACCTGAAAATAAAATAAAAATGTTCCAAAACAAACTTTCTTAGGCAAGCATATATAAAATGTATCTTATAAATTCTAAGTATCTCGGTAAAAAATAAGTTTCTTTTCGTGGTCAAACTTGATAAGTGTATGGCAGCAGATAGACTAGATTCAGTAGATTTAACATAACCATATTGCTAGTATTTCTGTGAATATGAAGTTAATCAAGGTTAAGGATGGATCATTATGTTGAGATACACAGTAAACTAATTTTTTAACAACTTGAAAGTTGACTGAGGTGTACAGAATATGAAAACACCTGAAGTGTGAGGAACAGAAAAGATCGTAAAAAATATTGTAATGTGGATGTTCTAAACTTATAATTTAAAACAAACCTCTCTAACCTAATTAACTTTTGGATAGTTTGGAAAGATAAAAAGGCCCACTGTTCCATTATCTACAATAAAATAATAAAACTCAACAGGTTTGCAGTTTTTAACGCTAGGCCTAATAAATTACATGATATGTTGATAAAGGCTTTTTTACTTCCCTTCCTATTTTAATAAGTTGATCTCCTAAGAAAAAGAAAAAAACAGTTAAAAAAAGCAGGGACAGGCTAATACACATTGTTCTTATAATGTAGACCTATGTTGTACTTACTATTTTTCATTCTTCTTAAATAGGGGCCTATATCATATTTTTACCAAACATACAACATTCTTTTGGTTTACAGGAAAAGTTGTCCTCAATGAGATGAAGCTAAATTTATTTTATAGAAATCTAATTTACTTACAGCTCTCATTTTTGCTATTTGGTCATAAGACAGGTAGGATAGTATTTTGTCGAGCATTTCAATAGGCAAATTCATTAAATTCATGATTCAATGAGTAATGCTTTGATCTTTTGTAGTTTCTCTAAAATCTTCAAAAATTTACTCAACTGAAGACGCAAGAAATCATTATTGATTCATCTGTCAGCATTTCTGTAATAGAAAAATTTGAACAAGATGGTTTATCGAATGCATACTAGGCTACAAAATTAATTAGTGTGATAGAAAAATACCAATAAAAGTATCATCAAAATCATATATCATTTTAGTTGTCTAGAAGACTGATTAAAGTATATACTTTTATTTAGAAGTAGCCAAACAGCATTAGCCTAAATATCTGTTGAAAGTTAATTTACAAAATTTAATCTCCAAAACATTTCACTATTTTTCCAGTTATCATAGGCTGTAGCCTACTATTATTTCAATTCAAAATAATTTTGTTAATTTTGGAATTTTTCAGGTAATTTTTTATTAAGAGAACCAAGTTTAGTAGGTCTCGGCTATAATTAATTTTAAAAAAATCACTGGACTTGATTCATTATCATTCTAGCATCATTTCATTATCACTTTTTTAGTCTCAAAATTTTAGAGTACAGTAGCTTCATGGATTTTAAAACGTTTGAGTGAAGACCTCCTAACAAAGTATAACTTAAGAAACACCCAGTCTTCAAAACAATATTAAATTGTTTGCTTCACATTTCAATGATTCACCACTTACAAATTAATGTTAATATTCACTAAGATACAGTAGTTTGAAATATGTGCTCGGTTAAATATAACCAAGACTGTGAGACTTGACGCCAATGCTCCAGGGTCAAGTGTTTTGACTCTGTGTGTATTTATTTTGGAAAAATCCATTTTTACAAAATCAGTAGGGCCTATATTTAAAAACAATAGGTGTATATATATATATATATATATATATATATATATATATAAGTAAATTAAGTGAACTTGAGCTCCCTTTAAACATTTTATTTTTTACATGATACATGACGTGTTTCATTTTCGTTAGTTCATTTTCACAGTGAAAATGAACTAAGATTCAAAACACGTGTCGTGTATCATAAAAAAATCAAATGTTTTAAGGGAGCTCAAGTTTATTTAATTTACTTATAACTATATTAGCACCCCTTACTTGTGAACTAGATAATCATATATATATATATGTATATATATATATATATATACATACATACAACAATAATGTATTAATTTTAGTGTTATTATTGTTGAAACAGGATCCCATATCCTTTTAACATGTAAGCTTATATGTCTTACCTCTGGAGGGGGGTGTTAGCAGATTTGCATAATGCATAAAATGCAGTGGAAGTGGTTGGATCCCTTTCCATAAACTACCAGAGCTTTTGTATTGAATATTTAGTTATAAGAACAGCTGTATAGATGAACTGAAAAAATTCTCTTTAGACATATCCAAGATGTAATCCATTCCTCACAGGGATGAAAATACATGGATTTTACAGTTGGATTATTAATTGATACAACCAGAAATGAATTGTAGTAAGTCTTTACTATACTCTGATGTTACACTACACCAGCAATGTTTATTTATAAGGGGTGATGGCAAAAGTCACTGATGTTCATAAAAAGTCATCCAATGATCATATACAGAAGCATTATTAGCCATTTAGGAGTTGATTAGTTGCTGAATTCAACCTAGGCCTTTGACTCACATTTTATTTAAATACGTCCAATGAAATCTACGGTATTTTGGATTCAAAGTTATCAATACTGATGCACACAATTCACAGCAAGTAGCCTAAAACCTATAGTATTTGAAAATAACTTACCTAGGATAGTGCCAGGGTAAGGATCCTAATAACAAGAACTATCAGAATATAAACATTATTAGAATTATGTAATTTTGAAGGTTGGTATATTTTGGTAAAAATTCATAAACTAAACTGGAATCCCGAATCAGTATCAGCATAGATGAACTGATAAACTAAACCTGACGTAAATGACCGAGCTGAAGGTAGCTAACGAGCGTTAGTTAATGAAAGAGTCAACAACGTAGATTCCTTATTTCGAATCATAAGCTAAGCCGTTCCCAAAAAATTCATTTTCAACCATCGAAAGCTACCCCTTTGATTGATTTGCTACGTTTCAAACTTTGTACAAATATTAAGTATTATGTTTACTTTAACGATAACATACTTTCAAAGTGGTACATGGGCTTAAGAGTGTTTATATGAGTTTTTCTATAACATTTTCAACTCCAAAAATCTACTCTTAGAAAAATTTAATACGGTCCTCAATATGCACATATAACAATGTAATATGTCTACTTTAATTTAAAAATAGTTCCAAAGTGGTACATAGGGGATGAAGTGGGTAAATATATGTTTTTATGTAAATTGTCAGCATTTTTCTCTCATCCAGCCATTTGCAACCCCCCAAAAAACTACCCTTAGAGAAATTTAGAATATAGAAAAATAAAGATAAATAATAGATAAAAGAGAATAAATAAAGAAAAACTCTGAAATTTCACATAAAGCTCTTATTTACGCTATTCCTCCCCTATGTAGTACTTTGGAGCTATTTTTAAATTAAAGTAGACATATTATTTTGTTATGTGTACATAGTAAGAACCGTTTTAAATTTTATCTAAGTGTAGTTTTTTGGGGGTTGAATAGGGCTGAATTAGAGAAAAACGCTGAATATTTACTTAAAAACACATATTTACCCCCTTCCACCCCTATGTACGGTACCACTTTGAAACTATTTTTAGACTAAAGTAGACATCACTTTGCTATGTGTTCATAGTGAGAACCGCATTAAATTTCTCTCAGGGTAGTGTTTTGGGGGTTGAATATGGCTTAATGAGAGAAAACGCTGATAATTTACATAAAAACACATATTTACCCTAATCCTCCCCTATGTACCACTTTAAAACTATTATTAAATTAAACATATTACTTTGTTATGTGTACCAAGAGAGCACCGTATTAAATCGCTCTAAGGGTAGTTTTTGGGGGTTGAATAAGGAGGAAAAAAGGATGATAATTTACATAAAAACTATTATATACTCCCCTACGTACCACTTTGAAACTATTATTAAATCAATGTTGATTTCAGTAGCAATAAGTATGACTTAGGGAACGCTCATTATTAAGGGGGTACCCTCCCCTCAAAAACCATATTTTTTAAAAATGTAAAAAGATTTCACTAAATTTTATATTCTCCAAAATTCCCCGATTTAAATTATACATAATAATTGAATAAACTTAACTGGAATGTTTTTATACCTTAGAGAAATTTAGTATAGGAAAAATAAAGATAAATATATTAAAAAGAATAAATAAAGAAAAACTTGAAATTTCACATAAAGCTCTTATTTACGCTATTCCTCCCCTATGAACTTTGGAGCTATTTTTAAATTAAAGTAGACATATATTTTGTTATGTGTACATAGTAAGAACGTTTTAAATTTTATCAAGTGAGTAGTTTTTGGGGTTGAATAGGGCTGAATTAGAGAAAAACGTGAATATTTACATAAAAAACAATATTTACCCCCTTCCACCCCTATGTACGGTACCACTTTGAAACTATTTTTAGACTAAGTAGACATCACTTTGCTATGGGTTTCATAGTGAGAACCGCATTAAATTTCTCTCAGGGTAGTGTTTTGGGGGTTGAATATGGTTAATGAGAGAAAAACGTTGATAATTTACATAAAAACACATATTTACCCTAATCCTCCCCTATGTACCACTTTAAAACTATTATTAAATTAAACATATTACTTTGTTATGTGTACCAAGAGAGCACCGTATTAAATCGCTCTAAGGGTAGTTTTGGGGTTGAATAAGGAGGAAAAAAAAGGATGATAATTTACATAAACTCTTATATACTCCCTACGTACCACTTTGAAACTATTATTAAATCAATGTTGATCTCAGTAGCAATAAGTATGACTTAGGGAACGCTCATTATTAAGGGGGTACCCTCCCCTCAAAAATCATATTTTTAAAAAATGTAAAAAGATTTCACTAAATTTTATATTCTCCAAAATTTCCCGATTTAAATTATACATAATAATTGAATAAACTTAACTGGAATGTTTTTATATTTATTATCAAATTTTGTGTGTACAATAAGTTTCCAGACAAAAATTCAATTGTGTATTGCATGTTTTATCTAGTACCGTCACTATTTTTATAGTATGTGGCATGTAAGTAGTTATAGTATGCAGTAGTAATGTATGGGACAGGGGAGTTTTAATGTGAATAATATATACTAATTTACAAATTATTTTTTCCATAATTAAGTGATTAATTACAATAGGAACTGCATATATTTCTTTATTTTGAATGTTTTCCGCAAGTTTAAAATTGACATGTTTTCAAATATTAGAAAGTTCATAATTCCAGTTCTAAAGGCTTTAGAGACTTATTCTTTTTATCTGGTAGACAAAGAATAGGCTTACAGACTGTAGTATGCATAATGCAGAATGTAAACAAAACCTATTCATAAAAATCTAAATCTAAAATTACAAAAAAGGAAACTTGAATTTTCATTTAATATGATTTATCATAAAATCCTAAAGCACTAAGACTAAAATGTTAAAATGACTCTAATTAATTATCAAATAATTAATAGAAGCACGTATGTTACTCGACACAAATTCGAATCCATGACTGTTTACAAAAACAAAAATGTTTGTATTTACTTCCCTGTGGGAAATAGGTTAGATCATGAATATGTCTAAAGGGAATGGTTTCGGTTCATCGAAACAGCTGTTCTTATTATCTGTATATATAAAATTCAAAGCCCTCACTCACTCACTCATCACTAATTCTCCCACTTAGGAGGCTGAAATTTGGTATACTGGTTCTTTAGACCTAAAATAGGAAAGTCTAATAGTTTTTGTGACGATTTTCCCATAAATCTCTACCCTATACGCCTTCAAAGTTCCCATGTTAATCTTATGGGGAAATAATTTTGTTTTGGATTCCAACATATGTATCTTACCTTTTAAGATTTAAACAGCAGCTGTTTTTATTTGAACCATTGAGCAAGCCAAAGAAGCAAGCATAAAATATTAAGTACTCAATGGTATCTAATTACTGTATAAATATAATATTTCTCAGAACGAATTTTTGTGATTATGTTTTATGATTAAAAATCAAATGTTTATTTGTTGGCCAAATTAAAAATAATGACAATGTTTATACAAATTACGTTTATTATAATAATAATCAGCTGTTGTATATTTTTATATTTTCCTTTTGCTATCTGATATGTCTAAAAGGTTGATACCTTATTTTGTATTATTATAGAATATTTGATTGTGTGTGTGTGTGTGTGTGTGTGTGTGTGTGTGTGTGTGTGTGTGTGCGTCAAAGCTCTCACTCACTCATCACTAATAATTCTCTCACATCCCGACTAGCTAGAGAGGTGAAACTTTGGATATACCTGTATATATTCTTTAGATTGAAAATAGGAAAGTCTAATAGTTTTTGTGACGATTTTCCCATAAATCTCTACCCTAAACGTCTTTAAAGTTACCATATTAAAAAGCAAGTGTTTGAACTTTACCATTGAGTCAAGCCAAAGAAGCAAGCAAAACATACAGAAAACACTAACCCAAAGACATCTAAATACTTTATGAATATACTGTAATATTAATTTATTTAATAAAACATGGTAATAATAATAATTTTATATAAAAAACTCAATACAAAAGATTGGTAGTTTCTATGAAAACCTGTTACATGTTTTCCATCTTAAAAATCATTTACACCCCCCCCAGAGCTAAGACATATCCATGTCAAAAACAATAGAAAAAAATATGATTGAACAGTTTGAGAGGAGTCATAACACAGTCTCCCCCACTATTTTTGAACTTGCAGTCGAATTATGAAAGCACAAAGTTCTTGTATCTACACGGCATTTGCCTTTGTCACCTTTATCTCTCTTGATTCTCAGGAAGAACATGGGCATTGTTTTTTGTTTCCTGAACTACTGGAACCTCTGAATCGTTCGCTTTGGGAGTTAGTGGTCTTTCGGAAGTTGACGGTCTTTCAGGATTCGCTAATTGATTGTAATGAGTACTAGTCGTAGTGTTTTCTTTGGTGCTGTGTTTAGAAGCCCGTGGAACATCAAATAATCGTATTGGTCCATCCCTAAAAATTATTGGTTTTGGTATAAAAGTAGACCACAATTGATCAATGTGTCGTAATACAAGTCTACCTGCTTGTCAAGAGAAACTATAGATAGTGTCGAGTACCCAACCTTTTAGTTACTTCTCGAAACTCCCAAACGTTCTTGTTGTTTATGAAGAGACGAACTTGAACTCTCCCCCCTCACATAATTAACGTGCAATAGGAGAATTTCTTGTGGAAGCCTTTTGTATGTTAGGAAAAATGGCATCCATTCGTATTCTTAACTTCCTGTGAAGATAAAGTTCAGCCGGTGATTTGCCACATGCTAGAGGAGGTGCCGATCTTCTGGACCTTTATTGCCATTTGTGTGTTTTTCGAAGCTGTAGACTTCAGGCGGTTCTTTAATATTTAAACAGAGCGTTCTGCTAAGCCGTTTGTTGCTGGGTGTCCTGGAGGTATGCATTTCTGGTTAATGCCATGTAATTTGCAATAAGCTTGGAATTTATCTCTTTGAAAAATTGAGGCGTTGTCAGACACCATAACATTTGAGTAACCGTGTGCTGCAAAAATCTATTCAAGTAGATGTATGGTATTGAAGCTGAATGGTTGTTATATCCATCCAAATGATATATATATATAGACATATATATAATAGCTGATATATTTTTGTTGCGTTCATTCCTCATTCAATGTTCATACTACCTGGGTAGGTCGCCATTTCAGTTAATAGTTTAAAAGTATCCAGCCAATGAACATGCTTATGAATCAAATATAATCAGCTGATCTTTTGTTGTGTTTTTCTAATGTTTATGTTTTCATGTTTTTTTCATCTTCTAGTTTTCTTGTAACAATTCAATAATTCTATTTAATAATTCAAATACATAATATTTTATCAAATGCGTGCAGCTATTCATTATACATATATATAAAGTTTAAAATATCTGGTGACGAGGCTGGGATTTGAACTATGTTTTGATTTTCTACATTTGAAAATGGAAAGTTGCACTTGACTTTAGTTGATCTGAGCTGGTCTATATGTCTTTTAATTGTCCTTCCAGATTCAAGCTGTACAATGTAGTAAAGCACTCCCAATTTCCGTACTATTTTTCCCAAATATATTTATTATTTGCCGTGTAATCACGAGATAAGACGTTCTTCCCGACTTTGAATGTTCTTACACGTGCATCGATTTTTTTCATTTTTCGATGGATGGTAAGGTTTGAGTGCAGATTCTAAGTTGTTTAGTTCCTCTTCAATTTTTGAACGAAGTGCAAATGGAATGTTGCGTTCCTTTGTGTATACTGGTTAGGCATTGTCCCATAATTTTAAAGATACCCTATGGTTTGGAAGACAGCCAATTTTCTACTCAAAAACATCCGGGAACTCATGTAGGACATCGTCTATGGAGTGAATAGAGTAGCTAGAAATATAATTTTTTATGTGTGTATCTAACTCCTGGAGATTTATGCCCAAATTTTTAATCCATGTTCTGCCAAGAACAGCAGGAAGACCATCAGGTACTATGTAAAGTTCCTCGTTTGATTGCACTCCTTTGTACGTCACATGAACGTTTACCTTCCCCTTAGGGTGAAAGATGTTTTTAGTGTAAGACTTTGTAGGCGATATAGGAGCATTGATATTCAAGTTTTCAGAATTTCAAAATCAGGTTTCCATACTAATGTTTTTTGTAAATCTATTTTGAAAACAGTGTTGGAATAGATATTGACTACTTGAGAGACGTGATTTACATAATTGAATCCAAACGCTGTGATTTCATGGCTTGAAATTTGAAAAATAACTTGGTTGCAGATTTGATGTACCTTTTTTCCAATGTTCTTGTCTTTTGTAGAGTGAGTCTGTGTAAGAGCAGCTCTTGAAAGACAATCAACGTTTTTATTTTCCATGCCTTTTTTAAACACCAACTTGTAAATGAAGCCCGACAGGTATAATGCATATCTGAGTAAACGTGCTCATGTCGTTTGTGGTAGAGCCTTGTCATGCCTGAAGATCCTAGATATGGGCTGATTATCTGTCAGAAGTTGAAATTATTTAGTCCGAAATAAGTAATAATAGAAGTGAGAGACATAAAAAACTATGGCCAATGTCTCCTGGTCTAGTTGACTATAGTTACATTCGGCATCAGTGAGTGAGTGAACGTTAGGCGTAAGCAATTGGTCTCTCAGTTCCATCGATTAAGTGGCTAAGAAATGCAGCTTAGTCCAGTAGGTGAAGCGTCCGTAGTTAGGACTAACGCTAGTTTTGGATCGAAAGGTAACAATATCCTGTTACTGCAGAGCTCAGTTTTGATTTGTTGAAAAGCCTTTTCACATTCTGGCGTCCATTCCCATTTCTTATTTTTGCGGAATAAAATGTAAATTTGCACACGGATCTCGAAAAACGGCGCCGAGGATTTTCTTTAAATTTTGGAAATAACTAATTTCCGAGTAGAAAATAAGTTCTAGATAGGTCTAATGTCCAGGAAAATTCGTGTTTTCTTGTAATATTAAGTTTAAAATCTAAAAATTTAACATTACGCTTATGGAGAATCAAATGTAAACAATGCAAACCAAAACAGCTGTTTATAAACGTTTGACAGTTCTTGATTGAAGACGGCAAAGAACAATATGTGAATAGAGGTTTTTCATAAATATTTATTTTATGTATGTAATAAATGTAAAATTATCAGGTTACTAAACAATTTGTAAAAACTTAAGGATAACATAGCTGTGCGAAATAAAAGCAGAAAAAGTATTTCCAAAATCTTCCGTGTTTTGATAGAAAACGTATTCGTTGTATTGCTTGAAGCCACTGTAACAAACTAATTAATTGATGTAAATTAAATCTCTCTTTTGCTTTTCAATCCTCATTCCGTTTATAAAAAAATCAGTTGATCACAGGCTAATAATAACGGTATGGGTAATTAAACAGTAAATGATCGGCTTTGGCTTTTGGAAAAGACGTTAAACGACATCGTTCAATTGACTAACCTCGTAGCCGAGTTGTAGCATGTCGGCCTCAAGAACTATAGGCCGCGAGTTCCATCCACATAAATGTTTTCATTGAGTAATAAATGTGTTTTAATTTTTCTAATTAATTTTTATAATAAATGTCTTATTCTAAACGAGCAAAGCTCGGTCACCAGGTACTTTAAATTACATGAAAATCGCAGAAAATCCAATTTTGGATTGCAACCCTCCCTAAACGACACGTTCCGATTGATCGATACATCTGTATATTACGAACCCTTCACCAAATTTGGTCTCGATCTACTAAATACCCCCGTCGCAGCAGACCTGCGTACTCAGCGAATTTCCAAATCAATAATATAATAATAATATATGACAAGTTTTATAAAAATCTGTCCATAAACATGAGAGTTATTTGCCTATTCTCCAGAAAATTAACATGGGAAAGAGTGTGCAGGTTAACTGCTGTGAGGAACACTGAAAGTAGTAATTTCTACCATAAATAATTTTTATCTTAACATTTATACCAACTTTCATCAACATCTGTCCATAAATAAAGGAATTTGCCTATTCCCTATATGATTAATATGGGAAAAAAGTATGCAGGTTTGCTGCCATGATAAACACATAAACAATGATTTTTAAGCATAAATGGATAGATTTTAACCACATGAAGCTAAATATCAAGTTTTATCCAAAAAAATTGATTAATATGGGAAATATTAATTTTTCCCTATCCTCCATAAGATTAACATTGGAGCCCCACAATACAACGTACTGTGTTTAGATTTTTTTATATCTCGGTAACCGTTGGAGATAGAGAAAAACTTCAAGGAACTTAATTGTTTAGTTTTTTAAGCTGATTCCAATGGAGAAATATAAAATTGGAAAATTTTAAAAATTACACGTGAAAAACGCAAAACGACACGTTCCGATTGATCGATACATCTGTATATTACGAACCCTTCGCCAAATTTGGTCTCGATCGGACCACTTTTAAGTACCGGGTTCACAGACACATACATATATTTATATAAAATACTATGTTTATATAAAATCCTTATAACGACTATATTATTATTTTCGGTCACCAGACACCTCAAAAAGAAAATGTAACATAGTCCACGGCTTAAGTCTCGCCATAAGACCTACGGTATTAGCTTATTCCCTATGGGAAATCCGCTAAAATCACCTAAGGAAACTTCCTTTAAAAGTTTATTATTGAGCTGTAACCCTTTCAAATTTTTATACTCAAAAGAGGTTATCTGAAAGAAGTTTGATGACTATTAAAATATTATAGACGACTCGGTGGCGTCATCCTGTAATCCAGCTACTTGGAAGTCACGAATTGTGGATAGTTGTGAGAGATAGTCGGTGGTTGTAGTGTCCTCTTGTGTGGATTAACGTCCGCACTATTGAATGCTACGTTAATCAACAAAGACTATCCTCATAATTAGACCAATTCGTAAATTCAGAGGCCACGGTTCGGATTCCACGTTAAACTGTTGGTCCCTTAACCGCTATAGGCTGTTGGGCTATTAATTAACAGTTCTGTCTGAAGAGCATGTCAGCTTCAGTCAGTAACAAGACTACAAATTCGCGCCACAATCATCTTACACTCAATCCTCATTCATACTTGGCTTAAAATACCTACCTTGGTCGCCATTTCAGTACTCTAATCTAATCTAATACGATTCTATATGATTATTATTAGTCTATATCATTACCATTAAATAATACGTTCATCCGAAAGATAATCATCACACTAATTAGACCAGTTCATATTTCAAAGGCAAATTTGTGGTTAGTCAGTAACAAGACTTCAAGATCGCGCCACAACCATCTCACACTCAATTCTCATCATACATGGCTTAAAATACCTACCTAGGTAGGTCGCCATTTCAGTAAGGTATTAGTCAGATATTAAGGTATTCTAAGGGAAAGCTGCCCACATCCCTCAAATGTTTGTGGACACCCCGAGTTCGAACCCATGACATCCTACCAAAAGTTTAATACGTTGACCACTAGGCTAGCAAGATGTCTGTAGAGAAAATTAAATAAGTTTAGAAACTCATGAAATGGCAAGACGGAATTCGAGGGACCTGAAAACAAAAAAATATCTTGGTCCAGGTTTAAATCCGACAATGGCCACGGTAATGGGAAATTCTTCTCTTCTATGGGAAATTTGCTAAAATGAAAATTTTATTTACTATAGAACCAATTTATTCCAAAAAACTTAACAGGAGTGTTAGAGTAAACTGCACGAAAGTAGTCCGATGAGAGTCAGGACGAGTTGCCAAATCGCTCTATTCTATTACAGCATATAGCTAAGTCAGCTGAGTGGCTAAATGAAAAATGGCAACACTGCTGGGCAAGAAGGGGGTGAGGGGGAACCAGCTGTCTAGACCTCGTCGGACTACTTTCGTGCGGTCTACTCTAAATAAAAAATATCAGTTTAAAATGAAAACAACTTCTTCTTTTTAAACAATAAAAGGTTAACAAAAAATTCAAACACGGATAAATAAGTTTGGTTTTCATCAAGGTTTTTCAAAAATAACGAAAATTATTAGGTAACTATATAATTCCAGGTTCGTATAAAATTTTGTGTGAGGCTAAAAATAATCATTTCCTGATTTTGAAAGAGAGAAATCAGAGGAGCTGGCTGTTTCAACTGAATAGATTAGGCCCACGCGAAATCAATATCTCGTTTCGGTGCTGTCTGTAATCGTATAAAGTTTGTGGATCCAGTAGAGAGAAACAGAGTTTTAAGGGGAACCGCCACTACCTTAAACTTTTTTTAAATTTTGGGCTTTCGATGCAACGAATAATTTTTAATGGTTAGTATTCTAATTAAACTATTTAATATGAGAAAAGAAATAATATGGTAAAAAATTAATTATGCTAGTTTTTTTAAAATTTTATAGCATTAAAAATTTATATTTTTTTCATGAACATTTTGGTGCACGAAAATCATGGTAACCCAATAAATAAAGATATTGGAGAGAATATTTCTGACAAAGATTGCGCAAATGAGAAAAGTAGATTTTTTAATTTAAAACAAAGAGATTTATTATTAAATATGTTTACACTGAGATACCTATGCACCAAAATCTTCTCATTACAAGAATCTTGTAAAGATTTTATTACATCAGGTGCAGTACTTACAGGTTTATTCAAAATTGCGCATTTAAAATTTGGTAAAAACACAAATTGGAGAAAACGGCTTGCAACTTTTTAAGTCTTTTTCACATTTAAAAGTTGTGAAAACCTGGAACGTAAAATCCTGTGTTCCCTTCTAGTTCTTTTTTCTGCTCCTCCTGTAATCTTTGCACTTTTTTAAAAGATTTCTGCCCTCTTATATTTTTCAAAAAAACATTTTTGTTGAAAAATTGCACGAACATTAAAATCGTGATTCGCAACATTTTACTTTTAAATTGATATAAATATCTCTGTATTTAATTTTTTTAAGTCAAACATTTTTTACCTTATAGATACTGGTTGAGCCCCTTGAAAAAGTGTGATAACATTATGCTGCGATACTGATACTATATAATATGTTTTTAATCATTATTAAACTAGGAGTACAGTATGGTTGAAATTCGCGTGAAAAGTTACGTGAACTGTAGCTGTAAAACCTATTGATTTAAATTAAACAGTATCAGTGGACGGACACATAATTTATCCTTTAAATAAATGAAAGAAACTTGCAAGCGTTAACATAATAGCTGTCATAATCTCTAAAGTTGACTTAAATATAATTTAAAAATTCATTATCTCAAAAATAATCATCCAATTTTTAAAATTAAATCAAGTTAAAATAATCGTTAGAATTTTTTGAGAACATAATCCTAAATCAAAAGGTTACAGGTAAATCCGTGGTGTCATATTATTTAAGACCTGAATAACAAATATAAAAACCTTAAAATGTTGATCAAAAGCAATAGAGCGAATTTTGAGATAATTGTATTATTTTTGTACTTACATTTTCAAAGGTTTCTAGGGGTAGACTACCCATAGAAATAAAAGATTCAAACAAATAAATAAAAATGGTCTGGAGACATGGCTATAGTGCCATCCGTGTACCGAGTTTCATAAAAAATGGACGATCAAAGTGGTATCGAAGTATGTACACGGACAGTCAAGACAGAGGGACAGATGTCAGCCCGAAACCCAACTTTGTGGATTCAGGGAAACTCAAACTGATATATTGACTGGATAGCTCAAATTTGAAAATGGTTGAAGAAAAAATACTTTCCCCATAAACTTATACAATGTATAAGGGGAGAAAGTAAAAGAAAATACATTTCATATAGTTGTTATATTTTTAAACGCTGATCGACTTTAAGAAATATATTATCGTTTCAAAAATACTCATTAAATTCATATCCCAAAACTTCCTAAGTTTGTAAATTTTATGGTAGAAGCTCACAGCCATCTCCTCCCAATTCTGGGTTAATAGCAAATAGTTTTGCACCATTAGTCTTTCACCTTATTGATAATATTTCTGAACTAATGCATATAATATAGCTCATAACAGTAAATCACAGTGTAGGATTTATTTTGATCGATTAAAAAACTAGCAACTTATTTGACCATTAAACGGTTTTGAAAATTCATTTGCTTGAATCCCATGTGTAATACATAATGCATAATCGTTTTCAAATGCAGCAGTTGAATGCATTCTAGGAAACAACCAAACCTTGTTTCAAGGGAACATGTCAATGCTAACCATTTATCTCGGCATATGGTCCATTACCTCATTAGTGAGAGTGAATTAGTAAAACCCTGAAAGTTTTTGTATTGATGTGCTAAATTAACGTTTTAATGTGATATACAATTCAATTTATGCATTTGCTGCAAGATTTTCTTCTATCCCCCTTGGTTGCACCCCTTAGAATTGTAAAAATTCATTGTAGAAATTAAATATTGTGATTAATGTTGATGTAGAAGGATTATTTGCAACGTCTTTAATAATGCTCCGTAGAGTAAATGCTAGAATATGTTGGGTGAAATTTGGGCAGAAGTCCTTCCGTATGATGACATTTATGAATTTGTGGCATAAAATGATGTGACTTCTTGTTATATAAACATCCCCTCTGATAAAACTTGATATGTGTGGCTTAATTTAAGTTTGTATTGTCTTAAGTAATTCATAAACGAATGGAATATCGCTGAGTCCGCAGGTCTACTGTTTTGGGGTTTTTGAACAATGAAGACGTAAGTAGATAATAAAGTTACTTTAAACTCCATACCGTAGATTGGAGATACAATGTGTTTTAATTATTTTAGACTGATATATTTGTAAAAAGCTTCAGTGTTAATTTTGGTTAAATAGTTATTCCAAATAACATTTAAACAAAAGAGTTTAATTTGCCAGGGTCAGTTTATCAGATATTCAATTCAATGTACTATGTCTTTCTTGTCTACAATAACACTGTTGAACAAATATGCAATGTCATTGAATAAACGTCATTCTAAGTGTATTACCACATCCACTTGGAATATAAATGATTATATCCACGAACAAATCAATACACCGTATTTAGTACATGGAGGAGATGTTTAAGACGTTTTAAAAACGATGAGTACAAAATTCGATCTCGGATCCATAAACTACATATACGCAGTTAAATCCATCTTTGGATTAACCACACTGAGATCAGACACTTTCGGAAGAAGTAATCTTAAAACTATCTACGCGGCTGTGCTCCTGATTTTAAACTGGTTGGAGTTATTCTTATGGTTGTTCGACCACCTCACATATGGCAATGCCGTTAGACCTATGTGGATTGCAACACGCTTGTTACTTATAATTATGGCAACTCTTGGCTTCAGAAACTCTCTCTACGACTATAAAACTCTTTGCTCATGCTGGCTCGTGGTGAGAGAAATTGAAAAGAGACTGGAACTCCAGTACGGAGGAAGGCAAAGATTCGCATTCAGGTTGATCCTCTTGATGTTGCTTCTCGTGTCCCTCGTTAACACGACTGTCGCCTTCATTATCGCTGTTTTTGACCCACCACCAAATCAACAAATGCTCTTTTGTGTTATCGGACCTTTGCTTACAGCTATGATCATAATCCAAAGCTCAGAGATAATAATATTCCTCACAATTGTTCAGTTTCTTCAGAGAGAGATTGCATCGAAAATGACTGAACTCTCAACTGCTGCTGATGGATCTCAGAGTGTACGGAGAAATGTGAAAAATGAGAAACGCCTGAGGTCGTTGGTTGACTTGGCTAAAGCTCTCTTCCACGCGGAGCTGAATTTTCGACTTCATTACTCACACATATTCCTGTTTTTGAAAATCTGGTCCGGGTGGTTTTTCACATATGGAGTTTTCGACGGTTGGAACGTGGATATCTCCAGAAGCACTATCTCCAGAAGCGTTCAACGATTATTCACAGGTCCAATACCTTTATTAGCTGTCATTGTTGCATACGAAGTGCTTTGGTCTGCCAGACGGGATGCCAGGTATCAGCTGGCGTCGTCTTTGGTCAGGAGCGACAACGGCGGTCTCCGAAGATCCTTCAGACACCAGATGTTGGCCGACATACATCGCTCGACGCTCTCCTCTGGACGACTGTTCGACCTGTCCTTCGGCATCGTCACCGAGATCCTGAATGATGCCTTACTTGTCATTACTACATTGTTGGGCAAATAGGTCGTAGGCTTACGAAGACAAGCTGCTATTTTGTGAAGACACTTAGAGAATCTCAATAATCTAGGAGTGCTTGTGTCCGAGGTCAGGGTTCAAACCCTGCCAATAAACAATAGCTTTCCACTTTATAGTAGGTAATACCGCAACCAAGTAAGTTTTATGTAGTTAAAACGGTTTTATGTAGATAAAACGGATCTAGGCAACGACCTACATAGTACTGGGATATGAAAATGGAAAGAAGATTAAAGAGATAAGAAGATTTAAGAAGATTAAAAGAGTGGAAATTTGGTAGACGTTTAAAAATGATCAAACTATTTCGTTGCTATCTTACTTCCTTGATATTGGGTAGACCTTGAAAAACCATAGTTCCTGTTACATAAGTTAACATACTATATCTATCACATTATATGTATAGTGCATTAATACAGTATACAGTAGGTGCAGAGAGGTGGAAAGTTTTGTTGATTTTTTTCATATATATATTATTAAAAGGTTACTAATGTATAAAACAACTAGTTTTATTATTTTCCATAGCAGCAAATGTAGTTACATTCCCCATGTTATTTCTATGTAACACTCTGTGATAAAATTTGGTGTGGCTCAAGGGGAGTTAGATGGCTAACATAGTAAAAAATAAGGATTTATTAATTTATTAATTTTTAAAATATTCAATCCAATACATTCTTTACAGGGTGTATCTAAAATACGCCGAAAAACTTTAGTTTTTGAGACCGAAACAAAAAAAACTTGGTCTACCTCGCTCCATTTTCCGTTTGATGGTTTGTACGTGTTTTTTACACAACTTGCATACACTACATAACTTAGTGTTTTACATAAATTTAGAGCCACTTGAGGTACTAACTTCAAACGTGGTCGTGTATGAGTAGTAATAGGATCTATTTTTGTCAATGTGTGTTTAAGGTTTCGGTACATATATCTCAGGAAGTAATAGAGATAGGCTCTACAGCCTTCTACAGCCTCTACCTTCTTTTGTGTTGTTCATAAGACATAATTTTATTGTAAAAAACATTAGTTTTTATTAAATTAAAATTATTATTCTGAGAAAAATTCTAACCTAGTTTAAACATTTTGGCCAAAAATTATATGTAGAAAAGTTGACTATGTTTTAAGAAATCCTATCCTAGGTTAAATATTTTTAATAGCCCAATAAACAAAACTATGTAGATATTACTGATTTATGGATCTTGTAATACATGTAACTAAATGTAACAAAATTAAAATGGACAAGATACAACCTTTCGACTCTACTTGACCAAGCAATGATCTGATTTTCATTCAATTTCAATGATCTAATCTAATCTGATCTAATCCAAACGATAACAGGCACATTTCGCAGTGTTGGCAGAACGTATAAGTAGTACATATCCGTCCTAGGGTGGATATGAGATCTCATGTCCACCCTAGGACGGATATGTAACCGGCCAATCACATGCGCGGAACGTTCCAAATCGATCTGAAACTATACAATAGCATGCCCTAAGCGCTGTCAGCTGATAGACGGTCGTCGTTCCTGCAACACTAACTTCCGTTATGTTATGCTATGTTATCCCAAGGGGAAGATAAAACAAAACATAGCCTAAATGACTTTCAGCTGACGTGAACATATGCTATAATAGAATAGGGATATTTGACAACACCGCACTGACTCTCATCAGACTACTTTTGTGCGGTTAATAAGCTATTTAGTAACATATATAATATATATATATATATAAATTTATTAGTGAGCTAATATAATTACGAATGAAATACTGCCAGACTACCCTTTTTTCATTTTGTTTTTCTTGTTTTATTATTTATTTATTTTCAACGAAAAAGGGTACTCTGGCATTATTTATTTCGTAAATATATATAGTATAACTGTAATGGAGTTATTGTGTATTAGGGTAGTATTGATGTTGCAACACTGGACAGTGGACAGGTCAACAACCACGTCCTGGTTAGCTGTCGACCCCTCTAATCACAATCTCTTGTCCGATCATTAGCTGCCTTTTTACACGGGATAATAAACAATAACCAAA
This sequence comes from Nephotettix cincticeps, assembly GCA_023375725.1. NCBI lineage: Eukaryota > Metazoa > Arthropoda > Insecta > Hemiptera > Cicadellidae > Nephotettix > Nephotettix cincticeps. Next base: position 7,645,090 of record CM041786.1, on the reverse strand, counting down.
TCTCTAAGCTAACGGACATTTTCTCCCTATTTCCTGCAACAAAACATATTTACATAACGAAAAATAATATAATAGCTTAAAATATTTAATTTCAATTAATTGAACTAAAATGATACATTTCTTAGAGTTAAATAATACCCCTTTCACAGCAGACCTGCGTACTCAGCAAATTTACAAATCAAAAATATAATAACAATAAAAAATAACAGGTTTTATTACTAACTGTCGATAAATCTGGGAGTTACTGTATTTGAGTATTTTTTATAAGATTAACTTGAGAAAGAGTATGCAGGTTTGCTGATGTGGAGAACACTGAAAGTAGGCATTTTTAGCATAAATTTTTTTACCATGTATACCAAGTTACAGCAACATCTGTTAAGCTTCACCAAAAAATATTGATTAACAAGTGAAATAAATTAATTTTCCCGTATCCTTTATAAGGTTAACATTGGAGCCCCAAAATACAACGTACAGTATCTTGATTTTTTAATATCTTGGTAACCGTTGGAGATAGAGTAAAACTTTAAAACACTAAATTGTGTAGCTTTTTGAGCTGATTCTAATGTAAAAGATAAAATTACAAAGTTTTTTTGAAAAATTACATATGAAAAACACAAAAAACCATATTTGGGGTACAAACCCCCCCAAACAATAAAATGTTACAATTAGTCAATGTAAATTAAAAAGTCTCTTTACGTCAAGAAACGTTGTACTGTAATTAATACTCAGCGAATTTCCAAATCAATAAAATAATAATAATAATATATGACAAGCTTTATAAAAATCTGTCCATAAACATGAGAATTATTTGCCTATTCTCCATTATATTATCATGGGAAAGAGTGTGTAGGTTAGCTGCTGTGAGGAACACTGAAAGTAAACATTTCTACCATAAATAATTTTTATCTCAACATTTATACCAACTTTCATCAACATCTGTCCATAAATAAAGGAGTTTGCCTATTCCCTATATGATTAATATGGGAAAAGAGTATGCAGGTTAGCTGCCATGATAAACAATAAACTATGATTTTTAAGCATAAATGGATAGATCTCAACCACATGAAGCTAAATATCAAATTTTATCCAAAAATAATGATTAATATGGGAAATATTAATTTTTCCCTATCCTCCATAAGATTAACATTGGAGCCCCACAGTACTGTGTTTAGATTTTTAATAGTTCGGTAACTGTTGGAGATAGAGAAAAACTTTAAGGAACTTAATTGTGTAGTTTTTTAAGCTGATTCCAATAGTGAAATATAAATTTAGAAATGTTTTAAAATTACATGTGAAAAACGCAAAAAAACTCCATTTTGGGGTACAAAACCCCCCCAAACTACCCGTTCCCATTGACCGATATGTCTGATTAACGAACTCGTCCGAGCATTCGTAGGAATACACGTCTCTACCAAATTTGGTCTCGATCGGACCATTTTTACGAGAGTTATCGTGTTCACAGACACACACACACACACACACACACACACACACACACACACACACACACACACACACATATATATATATATACAAAATATAAAATGGTCCCGGGCTTAAGTCTTACCATGAGACCTACGGTAATAGCTTCTTCCCTATGGGAAATTCGCTAAAAACACAGACGTGTTGGAAAAGTTCAATAAAAATATCTAATATTAGATAATATTTGTTTATGTTTACCTTGTAATCATATTTTTTATGTTTGAATAAATTTTACACAGATATTCATAATTTCAGCTCCAAAATAGTTTTCTCGTGAAAGCTATACACGAAACTCATGTTTTCATCAGTAATCTGTAATCCGTTTGAATTTATGGAAATTCATTCATTTGTATGCAGAACTGTATAGACTGATTGATTGACATTTGAGAGACGTACAAGTTATCAGATGAGGAGCATTAAATAACAATAATGGCATAAAATGATTTGAAAAATCCTTGTTGGCATATACAGGGGGTTTTACCTAGGAAGGAAAGTATTCACCAATGTTTTTAGCAATTTTTCTATAGAAAAATTAGGCTATAATTTACTGTCCTCATGGTAGGACTTTGACCCTGGACAGAATTTTTTAAAAGAATTTGTGTGTGGAAACACATTTGTCATGTCGTATCGTGACTATGGAAAGTCGACCTCTAATAAAAGGTCAACTCACTGTGCCAGTCAGTGGGAAAATGATAATGGGTAACTGTGACATTTAAAACTTATAATTTTATAATAAATAATATATGAATAAAGACAATAATTTATTATTCATTCATTCAAAAATGGTCCGATCGAGACCAAATTTAGGGGGGTTTTGTACCATGAGCAGAGTAAGAGGTCTTTTGTTGGGGGGCCTAACATCCAGGAAGGTTTGGGGTATGGAATATCCCATTGTTGGGGACTTTTGAGAAATACAAGAAAAAATTGCTTTCATGATTTTAAGCACAAATTTATTCAAAAGGTAAAGAAGAAAATGTATGATTTAGTAAGTTACGATATAGAGTCCTGTAACAATTTTGACATTGATATTGAAGCGGCAGCGTACGTAATCTTTACTATTGCACTAAAACATTTTTTGTATTCAACTCTTATTTTAATTTGTAATTTGTAAACTGAGCAAAGCTTAACTTTCGATAATTATTAAAGATAAACATATGCATATTTACCTAAAGACTTGGTGGGTAATGCTTCCTCATGCCACGCTTTACTGTAAAAATTTGGTAAAATTGGGTTTTATTGAGTTTTACAGATTTTTTAAAATATGGGTTTCCTAAGCACCATGCAAATTTAAATATAAGGAGGTTTTATTCTGTTACAGGAACCCACGAATGACTAAATCTACACTCACTGAGTATAAAACGCTCAATAAAACACATTCAAAGGGTTCTGATGACGCCTTTGTTTGGAATAATTGGGCATTTGTGTATTGGAGCATACCGTTGACTCAATTAGCTGTTATGAAGTCTGGTTGTGCTCATTTAGACTGTCAAATTTTCTTCCATTAAATTTAATTAACAGAGAGTAACAGGAAGTTCTTTGGTCTTTTCAGAAATGCTCATAACTTTGCAAAGTGTGAAAGCTTTCAGATAAACTAGCAGTAAGCCCGTCCTCTGTACGGGATGTAGGATTCAGTTTAAAGAAGAAAGATCATCATACCAAAATGTAAACCTGAAATCCTAAACAAATCAATACAAATAAAATAAATCAATATCCAGCTTTATTAATTAGCATTGCTTTACAAATAAATAGATTAGAACATTTATACCATTATTATAATTAGTTATACGTTCAAATAACTTTTTAATATAGTATGATTTCAAAATGGGTTTTAAATCAATGACCAATATAAACTAACTAATATATGATACAGCTGTTTCTTTTTCTTTCTATTAAATATTTAAACTACAAAAAAGCTGATTATTTCCAGTAGGTTATTCATTTAAAACTGAAGCAAAATGTGACCAATATCGCGTAAGTGTGTTTAGTTATTACCTTTCAAGGATTGGCGGATAATTTTAAGCCTTTAAAACCTTCACTGGAATGTAGAGAATGTATGATATAAGTTTTATTGTCATCAGTTCTCCCATTTTTCCGGAGAAGACTGCGCAAAATGCCTCCTGGAGCGTCACAGACAAATTGAGATAGGCCTTGTTTCGTCTTCTCTAACGCATGAATCGTAAATATAACTAAAAAATGTATAATTCTGAGCAATGTACAGACAAAACTCTAATTTTATTTATATAGATTGTACACTACCAACGTATTTATATTTGGCTCTCACTTATAAGAGGAGTCGGTCGGCCCTATAATTTTAATGTTAAATTAACCAATTTTAGGGACACTTTTCTCAAAAAATAATATTTCCACCATCTTGAAGTTTTACAGCCGTTTTATACGACTAACTAGCAACACAAGAATTGTAGATTTACGATAAAAAGTATTTTATTTATATTTAAATGCTAAACTAAAATTTCGTATAATTATTTTACTATAATTAAAAAAAACTTTTTTAGCCATAAAGTAATAATTACTGTTCTAAAATGGTATTTTTAGATAACCTCAAAACTTTCATTAGTTATCTCTATTATTATTGAAAGCTGTTACCTTTGTAAATATTAAACATGAAAACAACAATCTAATATAAACAGTATTGGTTTTAGTTTCAATTTAACTGAGAAAGGCTGAAATAATTTAATGATCTTTGATTTATTGGATTCGATTCAGTTTTGTATTTCCGCTAGGCTCACTGACCTGTGAATGTGTATGAGTTGTGAGGAAAAGACGTGATAATTTTGTCTTTACATATGTTTCTGAAGTTTATTAATGCTGATGTTCTTGTAAAGTCGAAATAACTCATTGTGCGTTTTTCAGCAATGTTTAAAAATAAAAATTTTATATGGTTGATTCGTTTGTACGTTTTTATTTGGTTTTTTTCTAGTGTAATTATATATAAAATAATGTATGTCTGTTATGTATTTTGTCCTTTTCTCAAATATACTCATCCACTTGAAAATTTTAGTTGCTCTTTTGTGTCCGGGAAGGTTTAGTGAAATAAATATTTTTAAAAAATAAGTTTATTTTATGGCGTTTTAAATTTCTAATGTTAACCTTATGGAGAGTAAGTTTGTTTACAAATTGTACTATGAAAACATTTGATTTCTTAGCTAAGTGATTGGTTACTTTTTTAAATACCGTATGCTTTACTATATTGCCATCTGAATCATTCATTAATGTTAAACTATGAAGTAATGTGTTGTAAAATGAACAGCTTTATTCACCACGTTAATAGTTTACGGTTTTGGGGGATTATGTATTTTTATTTTTATTTTCTGTCTGATTAAAGTCACGTGTTTATATGATAATTACAATGTTTTTATTATTACGTTTATTATATAATCAGCTTTGTATATCTTTCCTATAAAAAGCGTATTACAGTTAGGTTTGTTTGGTTTGATTGATTTGAAAATTGTGAATTAATCCACTCAGATTTATTTGTTTTTTGAATGTTATTAATATTTTATGTTTCAGTATTGTTATTCACCATGCTGACAGTATATAACTTTCAATGAAGCGTTGCTATTTTCAGAACATGGTTTTTAAAGTTAACATGTGTTTTTGTGCACGTTTAGAATGTGCAGTGTTAGTAAATAAATGTTGGATTACGCGAGTTTTATTAAAAATTCTGTATTTCAGAAAATTTAATCTTTCCTATAAAGGCTGTAACGCAGTTAGGTTTGGTTTGGGATTAGGTTAGATTGGACAACTGTGAATCAATCCACTTAGATTTATTTGTTTTGTGGGAATGTTATTATTATGTCTTATCGTATCAGTATTGTTATTAACTACGCCGCGGCCCAGAATATATTATCTTTCGCAACGAAGTCGTAGTGCTATTCGACTTCGGAACATGGCCAATCTTAAAGTTAACAGATATTTACTGTTGGGCGTTACGAAGTTCGCCGGGTCAGCTAGTAAAATATACAGTGATATACAGCGTTACGAGGCAACCAAATGCAGGGTAGTGTAAATATCTCCAAATTTAAACTCACAGTAATCAGATTGTCCTTAATTAATTGTTCATTGTTGTCGCGTACAGGAAATTTTAGTCGCTTGAAGTCGGAGGGCAATTCTGATTACATAATCGGTATTCTTGGGAATAAGACGCTTCTCCTTTGAACCTTTCGGCTTCTCTGGAGGTAGAAGCACGTTTTCGATCTTCATTGTTTGCTCTTTATTCTGAAGTTTGTTCTGATTTGGCAAATTTTCTGCCTATTGATGCTTTTTGGTGGCATGTTGATAAAAATAAAGTTTCCAATTAATACATTATTCAATTCAAATATTTAAACACAGCTGTTATTTTTTTAAGCATTAAATTTATAAAACTGTACCCTTTTGTGCCCTCTGAATTAGAGCTCTCTGGACGCATTCTCACCACACTTGCACAGCTAATCTTATCTAATCTAACTATCCTCTAATCATGTTTAATAATGGCTAAAAGATTCATCAAAATCTTTCGTGCAGTTTTAAGTCTATGGTTAACATTCTAAAATATATAATACTTCTTATTATTTTATTTATTGAGATTGATTTGTTTTTTCTTGTGAACTGCTTATGTGTAAAAGATAATTTATAACCTTTGTGTTATTTGCGTTCCCACGAGCGATGGTCGGTTGGTGTACTATTCTCTTGTTTGTATTAACGTTCGCACTATTGAATACTACGTTAATCCGCTAAGATCGTCCTCATAATTAGACTAATTCGTAATTCAGAGGCCGTGGTTCGGACTCAACGTTAAACTGTAGGTCAGTTAGTTGCCATCGGCTGTTGGGCTATTAATTAACAGTCCTGTCTAAGGAACATGTCAGCCTTAGTCAGTAACAAGACTACAAGATCGCATCACTATCACCTTACACTCAATCCTCATTCATACTTGGCTTAAAATACCTACATTGTAGTATGGTTGCCATTTCAATGATCTAATCTATTATAATCAACAATACAGTGGAGGCAATTAATTTATGCGAGTCCATCAGAACCAGATGCTTCTATTGTTATTACGGCTTATATTATCTACAGTTCAATATCCTCGAGCGAATCAATTTAAATTTGGATTTAATATTAACTTTTAAAACTTAAAAATAGAAAAGCGTATTGTGTAAAAAGTGTAGTACTATGTCAAAATATTCCACAAAAGCACCCGCGTTGTTTTATATCAGATTTCAACCAGTGAGTGTAAAAAGAATTGCTGTACTTCATAAAATAAACTTTTTCAGAAAACTAATTTTGTTAACTAACAACAAAAAGATTTGCCCATTAAAATGTTTCTGTACATAAAAATAATTATTAGTTACACAGTTTACACTAAACCTTTTTTTCTTATTTTAGGGGAAAATGTTGTTGGCTTGGATATGTCTTAGCTGTGGAGGGGGTTGGCGATTTTTAAGATGAAAAATATGTAACAGTTTTCCATAGAAACTACCAGAGCCATTAGAAAAAACTACACAAATAAGCTCTTCAAAGTTTTGCCTCTATGTCTAACGGTTACTAAAATATTAAAAAATCTTAACACAGTACGTTGTATTTTGGGGCTCCAATGTTAATCTTATTGAGGATATGTAGGTACAAATTCATATTTCACTTATGAATCAATACGTGTGGATGAAAGTAGATATTTAGCTTCATGTGGTTGAGATCTATCCATTTATGCTTAAAAATCATAGTTTATGTATTTATCATGGCAGCTAACCTGCATACTCTTTTCCCATGTTAATCATATAGGGAATAGGCAAATTCCTTTATTTATGGACAGATGTTGATGAGATTTGGTATAAATGGTGAAAATAAAAATTGTTTACGCTAGAAACACCTACAGTACATTGAGTGTTCTTCACAGCAGCAAACCTGCTTACTCTTTCCCATGTTAATATTACGGAGAATAGGCAAATAACTCTTATATTTATTGACAGATAATGATAAATCTTGTCATTATATTATTGATTTTTTCAATTCGCCGAGTACGCAGGTATGCTGTGACGGGGGTATTTTCTTTTGAACAGTGCCGCGTTTACCAAAGACAGTTAATTCTGTGTTTATCTGTAAACATTTTTTAGACTAATAAAAGGTATTCTTCGATTTAAGTCTGTTTTAATGGTTATTAAGTACGTATTCCTGATGTTCATGAGTTATAAATTAATTTTAATCCTTATTCAACTAACTTGTATTAATTTATTCATCCTGTGCTGAATCAATGCATAACAATAGTTGACCTCCACTACTTCGATAGGAGATTGGTTACATTGGGTTGTGTGTTTCCTTTGTGTAATGTTGGGATCGGTTTTCGTCGTGGATTGACGTAACACAACACAAACATTGATTAGAACGCTGTCAAATCGGGATTGAGGTTTTGCCTGTACAATGCTCTTGGTGTTTTAAAACTACTCTCATCTATGGCATCTATATAAATCAAATTAAGGGTTTGTTCGTACATTGCTTGGAACTATTTTGGCTATTTTTACATTTACCCCAATAAAGTTGAAATGGGTCTTATCTAAATTTCTGTCTGTCTATCTTTTTGCAACGCTTTACCATGATAACGGGAACAGCAACTATTATCATAACCTTTTAGAGAAAGTTTTTGCTTCATGTCTATTGAATTGCTTATTGTAAAACCAAGGCTTTCCAATAAGCAATTCAATAGACATGATACAATTATCTTATGTAGAACAAGTCTCGGATATGCCAGAGTAAATAAATACGTATACTTCAAAAAACAATACAATACCCCTTACGATTAAACTATAATTTAAATCAAGAAGAAACTCTAGAACAATTAATCTTTATATGCCCACACTAAAATTACTTTAGAAGAAAATTACTGAATAAAACTTGCCTTAAGTTTAAACTAGGTCTTGTCTCTGCTCTTAAAAGTGATGAAATAGAAACATATAAAGAAATAGCCAATTTCATCAGAGAAATTAAAAGACAAATCTAAAGAGAAACACAAAATGAGAACCCTAATAATTTTTGAAGCAACCAAAAAAAGAGAACTGCGAGGCTGCATGGTCTTTTGATACCTTAGCCTAAAAAAGACAGATAAACATTTTTTGTTTACTTAAAACTAACCAAAACTAACCATTGAACAAAAGAAGTGAGCCCCTAAAATCAATTTCCTAGCTACCGAAGAAAGAAAAAATATTTTTAAAAATCGTAAAAGTTTTTTTAATTAAACGTAAAATAACAAAATATTATAACTAAAAGAAATTAAAATTAAAAACTTCAACTGCCCGTCAACCTGGTCAGGGCCTATGAGGTGAAATACAGCAAGGCAACGTAATGGCGTTATTCGCATGGGTTAATTACAGGCGACAGCTCATGATCTAACAGGAGTCCCTGGCCGCTGATTCTAATTCAGCAACATTTAACGGGGCCAGAGCGTTACCCTGAGCTACTATACCGATAAACAGACAAAACCTGTACGGTAATCACTGGTAATATCCAATAAGTGAACGATTGTTGGATTTAAACTGTGACTCTTTGTCAGTTCATGAGCGGTCACCTCTGGTTAGACGAGACTTATACCACTACGATAGGCCCACTTCCCTGTCTTTAATTCACCTAGATTAGATCATTGAAATGACAACCTACCCAGGTAGGTATTTTAAGCCAAGTATGAATGAGGATTGAGTGTAGGATGAGTGTGGCGCGATCTTGTAGTCTTGTTACTGACTAAGGCTGACATATTCCTTACATGACTGTTAATGAATAGCCCAACAGCCGATGTCAACTACGGGACCTACAGTTTAACGTGGAATCCGAACCTATGCCTCTGAATTACAAATTGGTCTTTTTATGAGGATGGTCTTTGAGGATTAGCGTAGTATTCCATAGTGCGGACGTTAATCCACACAAAAGTACATTCCACCCACTGACCATCGCTTATAACTATCCACAATACGTAACCTCCAAGTAGCTGGATTACAGGACGTCGCCACCGTCCCAGTCAACAGGTAGGGTCCAAAGGTCAATGGTGATAATGGCCGGGTGAAGTTATAAACTATACTAATCGTGAATAGTTGTGAACGATGGTTGGTGGATGTGGTGTCATCTTGTGTGGTTCAACGTCTGCACTATTGAATTCAGAGGCAAAAGTGGTTCGGATTCTACGTTAAACTGTAGGTCCCTTAGATACCATTGGTTTTTAGGCTATTAATTAACAGTCCTGTCTAAGGAACATGTCAGCTTTAGTCAGTAACAAGACAAAAAATCGCATCACAATTATCTTACACTCATTTCTCATTCATAATTTGCTTAAACACCTACATGGGTAAGTCACAATTTCAGTTAAAAGTAAAACAAAATAACACTTTTATCTATATAGATTGATAAACGATTTGTCGTAAATATTTCAATGTAAATGTCTGCTAAGTATTAATTTTGAAGCTGGAATAATCTGAATAAGCATAATAATTTTGTGGTTATTTCCAACATTCTCTCCAATATCATTAGTGATAACCACAAATTCAGAATCGGTTATGAAGCCAATTTAAGTTTAAATTACCCTTGACAATTGCAATCGACACAATTAATGTTTAGTCCTTAACAAAGTCAGGGTGTATCAATTAATGAGAAAATCCTTAGTTTATTAAAAAAATCATATCTTGTACACTTACATGGGTTGTAAAAGGAATATTTAAACATATTTATATAAAGAATATCTGCATATATCAACGTCAAAGCCCTCACTCACTGACTCACCTAACTCTAATTCTCCCACTTCCCATTTACTTAGGAGGCTGAAATTTGGTATACTGGTTCTTTAGGCCTAAAATAGGAATGTTTGTGATTATCTTTTTGTGACGATTTCCCATAAATCTCTACCCTATATGCTTTCAAAGTTCCCATGTCAATCTTATGGGGAAATATATTTTGTTTTGTTTTGGATGAGATATTTTGTCTTGATGTATGAAAAGCAGCTGTTTTTTGGAACCAATGAGCAATCCAAAGAAGTAAGCATAAAATGGTATTCAACTTTCTACTTTTTACTTTATGGATAGAGTTTTTCCCAGGAAAGATTTTGGAGATTATGTTTTATGATTTAAAATAAAATGTTTATTTGTTGGCAAAATTAGAAATGGTTACAATGTTTATACATATTATGTTTATTATAATAATCAGCTGTTGTATGTTTTTTATAGTATATGGAGAAAGTATGTGTCAAAATTTTAAGAGTTGATAGGTTATATTTTTTGGGGTGTGAAAAGTTTTGTGTGATGTGTGTGTGTTTTATTATATATTTGTGTATTTATATGTTATGTTACAATTAATTTATACACATATTTTTATCCCAAATTAATTCCTTAAATCAGTTAAAATAAATTTCATTGTCTATCCAATTACTTTTTTTTTCAGTAAAAATATATCTATTTTTTTTTTTTTTTTTTTTTATGATGTATTCTTTTTACATAAATAATTGGTCCAATTAGATGAATTTCTGTTTTTTTATATTAGTCACCGTATCTCCAGGCGTTTTTCATTTTTTTGAATTTTGATTAAGTGTTCACCCTAAAAACCCTTAAAAACGTGAAAAATCCAATTTAAAACGGCTCTAACGATTTGATTAAATTTGACAGTTTATAGTGTACAGAGTACTAAATAATTTGACACCAGCATATCTGTTAAAATGACGGTTCAAAAGATAATGGGCTTTTAAATGTCAAAAAAATCAAATTTTTAAATTTTCAGCGAAAACAATAAAAGTAAAGTATAACTTGACTGGTACCATTGAAACCAGCTTAAAAACTAAACAAATTAGTATTTTGAATTATTTGTCTACGACTCGGTTTAGAGAAAAGTTAAATTTACTGTCCATGAAACGCAGTACGTTGTCTGAAAGCGCCCAATGTTAATCTTATGGAGAATATATTTTCCTTTTGTTTTCCATGAAACTTGGTATGAAGCGTAAGGTCAAATCACCAACAAAAAGCTCAAAAAAGCTTGGTGTTATTGTCATACAATTTGAACTTATTTAACTTTGTCTCTCGTGTTTTTATTTTTAGAAATTGGATGATTATTTGAAACAATAAATTTTAAATGTTTTGATTAAATTTAGAAAATATAGTTTTATTACATATTTTTTTAAATTATTATAATAATCAGCTGTTGTATGTTTTTTATTTTCCTTTCGCTATCTAAAATGTAGAGAAGGTTGATATTCTATTGTGTATTATTATCAAATATTTGATTTTGTGTGTGTGTGTGTGTGTAACCCTATTTGATTGAGATGCTAAAACCAACCACGTATGGTTCAGCATGCCAGGTAATTGCAGCTTCTGACATTTACCCATGCGTATTCAGGGTGCACCACAATGGTATTTTACTCCAGAGCTTTGGAAGGGAAGGCTCAGCTTTAGAGTACCATATACAGACTATCATTTCTCATTTACACATGGCTTAAAACGTCTTTTTGGAAAGATCGCAATTTCAGAAAGGTAATAGTACTTTTGAAAAAAACTTTTTACCATTTACTTTTGATACCTCATAAATAATTACACTCTTAAAAAACTCTACTGCCCATCACTATTCCACAGGGCCCAGCGCGTGTGCGAGGTATTGTTACAGCGTTAAGTCACACAGGCAAGCCATCAGGGACCTTTGACTTACTGGGCTTTAGCGTTACCCCTATGCGTTCTAGTACTGATAACATCATACACATATTCGTCTAGATAATATACCAAGCACGCAGACGAGTCTTGTGACCTTAAGAATGACTTTGAGAAGAACTTTAAACGGAGTAAAGTAATGAAGCTACAGTACATTTCTTTGAGTCATGCGAGCCGATTATCTCTAAGCAGTCAAAAACATATATTTCCTCAACCTACTATGCAAATTCGTACTTTATCTGGAATAGGATAATAAAGTAATTATTTTCATCTGACGAAACTCTCAAACACTTTTAGTATCTAGGGAAGAAAAGTAGACACTTTTAGTATCAAGAGAGGAAAAGTAATCCCGTAAGAATTAGCTATAAAAGGCCCGGAAACACTACGTACACCAGTAGATATAGCGAAAATTAAGCAACACAGTTTGTTGTGGTGCTACCACAGATGCAACTTCAATGTTCGCTGAGCATCAGCTAATTTGTTGGAGTATACCGCACGAAAATAGTCCGATGAGGTGTTGGACAGCTGGTTGGTTTTTCCTCACCCCCTCTTGCCCAGCAGTGTTGCCATTTTTCATTTAGCCTCTCAGCTGACGTAACCATTTCCTATAATAAAATAGGGCGATTTTGCAACACCGCACTGACTCTCATCAGACTACTTTCAGACGGTTTACTCTAGTTGGCATTTCCCTAATTAAAATGGACATTGACATTGACGACGTGGGCTTAACGCCAGCCAATATTAGTGAAGAAGCCAGAAATATCAGAAAAGCCAGTAAAACCCCGTTTTTCTTGTAATATTAAGTATAAAAACTCAAAAATTAACATTAAGCTTATGGAGGTTCAAATGTAAACAATAAAAAAAAGTTGAGTGAAGATTCAACAACAACAAACAACGACTTTGAAGCATTATCAGAGGCTCTGTGCTAGCGTGGATAAATCACGTGCGGACGATTATGAGTTCGATTCCCGACCGAGGAAGTTAAATTGTTTTTCAGAGTTTATGCAAGTCAGTAAAAAATGTTCATGTTAATTGTTAAATAAACCCCTATCCAACAAAGCAGAGCAGAGCTCGATGCTTATGTATTATCAACTTAAAGCTATTGCTATTTTTGTAGGTTGAGGAAAAATATTGGGTGAGAAAAGGGATTAAAGTGAAACTTTTTGTCCATGATGGAAACTGTAGTCACCCAAGGCGTAGCCGAGGGCAACGATATACTTTGACCTGCAAATAAATATAAAATCCATCTTGTTGAACCCGAGAAGTTACACATTCATGAAGTAGTGTTGGATTTTTGTAAAAGGTTAATGCACCAGACGCCTCAGGGAAATCACTAAATTAAACGCCAGCCGCAGTTTTGAGTGAACAACCATGTTTATGTTCTACAACAATGTCAAACCCGAGAGCCTAAATCCGTCACATTTTCTAAACACACATTGCTTTCTTAATCCATTGAGAATTTATATATTAAGAAAATAAAACTTTATTACGATAACTATAATTCTTACGTAAGCTTAGTAAGCCCGTGTTTTGTATGGGTAGTGTGGTTTAGTTTTAAGAAAAAAATTAAAATTAAAATTTAAAAAAAACCATGACAAAATGCAAATCTATATAAATAAAATAATAGTTTTGTCTGTACATTGCTTGAGTTGGAGTTTTTTTGTCATTTTTACGTTTCGTGCGTTAGAGAAGCCGAAACAAGTCTTATCTCAATTTGTGTCTGTTTCTCTGTGATGCTCCAGGAGGCATTTTACGCCGTCTTCTCCAAAATAACGGGAGAACTGATAACAATGAAACTTATTTCATGCATTCTCTACATTTCAGAGAAGGGGTTTCAAATCTTCAAATTGTCCGCCGCCCTTTAAAAAGTAAATCAAGATTGCGATGTTAGTCGCATTTTGCTTTCTATTATCAATGAATCACCTACTGGTAATAATCAGCTGTCTTTATAGTTTAAAGATTTAATAGAAAGAAAAACAATCAGCTGTCAAATCAGTATGAGTTAGTTTATATTGGTCATTGATTTTAAACCCATTTCGAAATCATACTATATTCAAAATTTATTTTAATGTATAGCTAATTATAATACGGTATAAATTTTCTAAACTATTTGATTGTAAAGTAACGCTAAATAATAAAGCTGGGCATTGATTAATTTTCTTTCTATTGTGTTTCAGGTTTACATTTTGGTATGATAATCTTTCTTCTTTAAACTGAATCCTACAACCCGTACAAAGGACGGGCTTACTGCTAGTGAATTTCTAAAAAATTAATACGAAGAAAAAATAAATTATCTGCTCAATTATTTATCATAAATTCTCAATTCGATATATTAGAACATTCCTTATATGGAAAGACAATATGTTTATATATTTGTGACGGGGTCATTTTTTTAGGTTTGAGTATTTTTCGTTTTCGATGTACCGATAGTTTATTTGATTAGAATTTAGGTGCGGGGAACGTACGTTTGTAAACAGCTACCACAAGCGATATACTGTCGACCAAGAGGGTCTGCCGTGCTTGGCTTGGCTCTCCTTCAAGGGTAGTTGGGTTTAGTTTAAATAGACTGGGAGGTTTAGATTCGGTAACAGTCGGCTCTGGGTAGAGCAGAGTTCTTCTGGGCGGTTACCTTTGTGTGAGTCATTTGGTTATTTTGGGTCGTGGAATAAAGAGATAATTTACTTCGGGGATATTGATATTATTAAATTTAGATCAGATTATTGAAATGGCGACCATACCATAGGTAGGTATTTTAAGCCAAGTATGAATGAGGATTGAGTGTAAGATGATTGTGTCTTAATCTTGTAGTCTTGTTACTGACTATGCCTGACATGTTCCTTAGACAGGACTGTTAATTTACCCCAGCAGCCGATGGTAACTAAGGGACCTAAGGTTTAACGTGGAATCCGAACAAAAGTATCCGAATGTACGAATTGGTCTAGTTATAAGGATGTTTTTTCGGATTAATGCAGTATTCAATAGTGCGGACTTAAATCCATACAAGAGAACACTACATCCACCGACCATCGCTCACAACAATCCACGATTCGTGATCTTCAAGAATAAGAAATTCAAAAAGGTAAATTTATGGGTCGGTTTCTTTTATAATTGTGGGTTCATTTGTTTTTACAGCTAAGTGGGTTAAACAACTTTTTAGGGTTACAGAAGACATATAGACAGAAATTGGGATAAGACCCATTTCAGCTTTTCTGGGATAAAAAAAACGTAAAAAATACCCAAAAATATCATAATCCTAAGCAATGTACATACAAAATTGTAATATTATTCATAAATATATATTATAATAATTTATGAAATAATATTTTTTATCTAATGCCTTCTGGTTAAAAGAACAACGAGTATAATAAATTTTTTTGTATGGCTAAACCCAACACATTTTAATACATTTTTGGTAAAACCAACTAAATTTTTTTCTCATAGTAAATATTCAATTAAAATATTTTGAATAGTTTTGGATTCAAGGAATGTGTTGAAAGATAAAATTGTTAAAACAAACAAACCCTTTACAAGAGAATTCGTGTCGGCTAAAATACGAAAGTTCTGGAAATTAATGTCTGGGAGTCAGCAGGAAAAATATAACATCATAAACTCAAGCTAGATTGAAAAGTAACCGCTCGTTCTGAGGGATGACAAACACGTTTTTCATTATCTGTGGTGGCAAGAAATATCTCATTCTTTTATCAAATCAATCCTAAACTTAAGTTACAAGTCCTCATACTCGGAGGACACGATATTACCCATAAATAAAAATAGAACAGTGGTAAAACAGTAAAATTTTGTGGCAATCCATTCTAGTACAATGAGAGTATTTTCATTATAATACTCCCATGAAATCCCACTATCCTTAATTCCGATATTCAATTACCGTACCTTTATTACTCTTGTTATTACATTTTTAAGTCAATTATGAGTGAGATATTAGTGCAAGAAGATGTGGCGTGATCTTGTAGTCTTGTTACTGACTAAGGCTGACAAGTCTCTTAGACATGACTGTTAATTAATAGCCCAACAGACAATGGCATCTAAGGGACCTACAGTTTAACGTGGGATCCGAACCACAATTTCGCCTCTAAATTACGAACTGCTAGAATTATGCGGGTGGTTTTTGCAGATGAAAGTAGTATTCTCAAGTCTGGACGTTAATCCACACAAGGGAATATCACATCCACCGACTTCACTCATAACCATCCAAAATTTCTGTCCTGAGTAGCTGGATTACAGGACACACCAACGACCCTGAATTTTGAGCGAGATATTGAAAATCTCACTCACTTAATCCCTTAAGCCTTGTAATACACTTGTGAATTATAAGAAGTGGTTTACAGTAACTGGGAACTGTGTAAAGAAATCCAAATTTTTTTCTGGTTGCAGCTACATATATTGAATAATCTTTAGCCCGCTAAAGGACAAATATTGGGCTCAAGATAAGATTTTTGGTTTATATAAAATATACAATTTTGCAATACAATTTACTACCGGGATATTTTGACAATAACAATCTTAAATCTCCAACTTTTGGGATAAATATTTCACTTTTGTGTCATGAATTTTGAAAATATTGAAAAATAATTTAGAATCCATTATTATAGATGAGCAGTATTCACGAGAATGAGTAATGACTAAATGCTAATGCTAATGCTAATGACCCATGCTAATGACTAATGTTAATGCTAGTGCTAATTCCTAATGCTAATGACTAATGACTAATGCTAATGCTAGTGCTAATGACTAATGACTAATGATAATGCTAATGACTAATGCTAATGCTAGTGCTAATAATGACTAATGCTAATGCTAGTGCTAGTGCTAATGACTAATGCTAATGCTAATGCTAGTGCTAATGACTAATGCTAATGCTAATGACTAATGCTAATGCTAATGCTAGTGCTAATGACTAATGCTAATGACTAATGCTAATGCTAATGCTAGTGCTAATGACCAATGCTAATGACTAATGCTAATGCTAGTGCTAGTGCTAATGACTAATGCTGATGCTAATGACTAATGCTAATGCTAATGACTAATGCTAATGCTAATGCTAATGCTAATGCTAATGACTAATGCTAATGCTAATGCTAATGCTAATGACTAATGCTAATGCTAATGACTAATGCTAATGACTAATGCTAATGCTAATGACTAATGCTAATGCTAATGCTAATGACTAATGCTAATGACTAATGCTAATGACTAATGCTAATGCTAATGACTAATGCTAATGACTAATGCTAATGCTAATGCTAATGCTAATGCTAATGCTAATGACTAATGCTAATGCTCATTGACATAAGCAGCAGATAAAGGTTAAAATTGAGTTATTGTGATTTTAGAAGCATTGGCTATTTTCTGCCTTTTTGTAATTTTCTAAAAGTAACAAATTTTCTCTATAACCACTAAATATATGAGTTTAAATTTTGTCATGCTTATAAATTATTGAAATTGTTGAATGAATAAAAAATATCACTAGAAATAGCAGTTTTAATTTTAAATTTGAAAATTTGAAAAGATTCTTTGAAATATAACAAAAAATAAAAGAACCCATGGAGTTATACATTTCACATGTGCAGGAGGACCAGATATTTAATGTAAAGAAAACACAAGTCAGCTATCTTCAATAGATATCGAGGAAAGGAACATGTAAACATAGAGAAGGGTAGGGACACCGACCCTCTTTTTAAATAAATTACAACGGTTTGAACGAAAACACAATTAAAAATAATACATTTAAGACTTTTGAAAAAATAATTACTCAAAATTGTTGAACCAAATTTCTGAATATTTTACTCTTAGGTCCGTATAGTTTGTTTAAATTAAGAGCTCATTTTTAAGAAGGGGCACAATCCTTCTGGGTATTTCGAATATGAGCGAAGGTAAATATAATAATGTCACATAGTTTTTACTTTTTCTCCTAATAGATGGTTTATGGAGAAAATACCGTTTTCGTAAATGCATTTAAATTGAGATTTTTTAAGATGTCTTAAGAGTAGTTTCTCCTTAAAACACCTTTGTTCAAATCAAAATTTCTAAAAAATGGCTCCATCGATTTTGGTTAAAATTTGTTATTTTAGTACTTGATATTCCAACTTTTTGTGTTCTTGTGTTTTGCTCGTGTTTTCTCTTGGTGTGAGTTTAGGAAAATGGATGATCATGTTTGCAATAGTACATTTTTAAACGATATTACTGTGGCGTGTCCTGTAATCCAGCTATTGGAGGACACGAATTGTGGATAGTTGTGAGCGATGGTTGGTGGGTGTAGTGTTCTTTTGAGTGGTAACTTCCGCACTATTGTATTTGAATACTACGTCAATCCGCAAAGACCATCCTCATAACTAGGCCAGTTCGTAATTCAGAGGTAGTGGTTCGGACTCCACATTGAACTGTAGGTCCCTTAGATATGCTATTGACTGTTAGACTATAATTTACAGTTTTGTCTAAGGAACACGTGACCCTTAGTAATGAGAACAATAATCATACACCCATTTCTCGTTCATACTTGGTTTAAAATGCATATCTGAGTAGGTTCACATTTCTGTTAAAAGTAAAACGTACAAAAAAGGACGTGGTGAAGGAGAAATTTGAAAATTTTAAAAATACATGAGAAAAACGCAAAAACCCCAATTTTTGGGGTAGAAAACCCACCAAAACTACCTGTTTTGATTGACCGATATGTCAATTCGCTAAAACCTCAAAAACTCCTTTTGGTGGCTAAAAAACCCCCCGAAAACAGCTAATTCCTGATAGGATAAAAAAGAAATTTAGAACTTTATTCTTATTTCCAGTAATTCTGTATAAGCCGTCAAGAGAACGATGAGGAGTTATTTTTGGATCTTGTGTAGGAGTATCAACAGCTTCTATTGTTAGTGCTATTGTGTTTATATCTAGTTTCCATTGTTCTAATTGTTCCATTGTTATAGGAACATTGTATTATATTCTGATACTAATCAAGCAGGTATAATGACAGAACCAGTCAGTAACAGAACAAGGATCCATTTTTTTGGGTAGACTATAATTATTCTAGTAATATTACAATCTGAATTCAAAGTTTTAGGCGTTTTTCAGTCTTTTTACAAGTTGTCCTTTTTACAAGTACAGTCTTTTTATAAGTTCTATCAACCCTTGAAGTTTATCCTTAAGTTTAGTGAGCACTTTGTATCTTCCGTGATACTGAAGATTAAACATATAATCATTACAATTAATTCATAAGTAAATGAATATTCGCTTATTTCGCAAGTCTTCTGCAAAGTAGGTAACGATTTTTGTCCCATTTTATTTGGTTGTTTTGTTATACAGTTTTGTAGCGTATGAATGCAGCTAGAGTGTGTTCCAAGTATAATTGTTTTATGCACGTGTAGTTTTAGTCCGTTTATCCGCTATCCGTTTTTAGTTTTCCGTTTGTCCGATGTTCTAGTTAAATATGTATTCGTGATTTAGGTATTATGTGTGAGACGAAAATATGTCCACATCCTCTGTGTTTATACTTTATTCGTTTATACTTTTAACTGAAATGGCAACCTACCAAAGGAAGGTATTTTAAGCCAAGTATAAATGAGAAATGAGTGTAGGATGATTGTGATGCAATCTTCTAGTCTTACTGACTAAGGCTGCCGTGTTTCTTAGACAGGACTGTAAATTAATAGGCAAACAGTCCATGGAATATCTAAGCAACAAATGTTACGTAAGAGCTATTTATTCATTATCTCATACCAATTGGTCCTCCAAGAAATCACGTTTCAATAATTAGAGTTTTAGCCACCATATGAAAAGTATATTCAATAAAATTTGAAGTAACATAGTTTTGCTATAAATGGATTGTGTTGATTCGTGGTAAGTCACGCTTTTTTTGTCAACCTCTTCCATAAATTGAGCATAAAATGAAATCCTTTTTGAATGGCCGTTTCAGTTGTGGACTTATCTTTCAATTGATCATTTCTCAATTCTCGTAACTGCAGCCTCCTATTTCTTATCTCATGGTCTTCACTTCCTGAACTGTATCTATTGAAAAGGCCTCTTTTTCTTCTTCTCAGTTTTTCTAGACTATTCAATTTTCGAACATTTAGAGAGCTTCCAGGATTTTTCAGGCTCAATTCTTCATTTATCAAATTCTCAATTATTTTCTGATCTGCTCTTCCATTGGTCAAGTAATCGTTCTTGATACTGCGATACTTAGAATTTTTGGTTTCTTCAACCAAGGCAACTGGTGTCATTCCAAAAATTGGTCTGGATGTGGAGTGTCCTATTTGTTGTTCAGTCACCTTATTTTCGTAGGTAGTCCAGTCTTCGGGAGATCCATTTTTGAGTATAACGATGCAATTTCTAACCACGTCTGGACCAAACTGAGATCCACCTGTCAGAAAATGTTTCACTATCATCTCTTTACACTGATTCTGCATTTGCCATGAGTCTTGATCCACCATGGACACTAGGCCAGGGAAAGTCAACACCAAAATGGTAAAAGTCTGGAAAAGGTTTTTTCATTACTTTTTTCATACTCATAAATATTGAAGATTCAATATTCTTTTACAACATTTTCAATAATCATTATCATTAACATTATACTGAACACTACACCATTTTAAAACTGCAGTCTAGCCCTTTGGAGTCCGAGTTTTTCAGTGGCATGTGTTCCCTGCAGTCGGGTTTTTTTTGGCGAAAATGAAGTGTTAAAAAAATTATATAAAATCCGTTAATTGAGTAAACCTATTAATATGCATATTCATTTTGTTTGTAATGAATAGAGGAATACAAATATTACTAACCAGTCCGTGGCTCAGAATACCTACTCTTTTACAGCGAAGCCGTAATACTATTCGATTTCAGAACATGGCCGATCTTAAGTTAACACATATTTACCGTATGGCGTAACAAAGTTCACCGGGTCAACTAGTACATTATAATTTACTGTTAAACTAAAGAGCCAATTTGTAGTGTCTGTTCCTGCTAGATTATATGTATTTTTTATCCTATTAACATCTTATGTATTTTATCTGTTCTTAATTCCATTTCTCTTTTTTTGCTGTTTGTACTAATTGGTCTGTTATTTGTCTGTTGATGGTTTTTATTTTATTGTTTTTTTGTTGGTTTGTTGTTTGTTATTTTCTGTTGATGACGTTTTTTTATTGTTTAACTCATTCTGTTGTGTTTTGAATTGAACACATCTTCACTCTGGTTTTTTTTGTCTCTTATTTTTTTTTACTTGGAAGTATTTTTATTTTTTATTTTTTTAAATTGTTTTTGAAATTTTTTTAATATTATTTTTTATATGTGTTATTTTTTACTATTCCCTTTGGTGTTTTGAGTTTATTGTTCAGTGTCTGTGTTTTTTTGGTGTGGTGTTTAGTTTTTTGTTTTTTTATTGTGTTATTATTGCGTTATTATTATATCATTTTTTTGTTTTTTTTTTTGATGGTGTCACCCCTAAATCTTTCATATTTCTCGATTGCTCTCTATTTATCCTGTACCTTTACCATGGCGTAAGTTCACCGGGTCAACTAGTACATTATAATTTACTGTTAAACTAAAGAGCCAATTTGTAAGTGCCAACTAAAACAGTGCTAGATTAGTATTCGTAATATTGTACTAATGCCATTCAATCCCTATTAACAATTTTATCTGTAATCTTACCATATATCCAACATTCATGATAAAATATGCAGTTTGTACTGCATAAAATGTGACGTAACATGAACCCAGACGCTTCTCATCAACTGTCTCTACGCATGTGGTGTGGACGTTGATAAGTAGCTATAATTATTAGTCTAATAGAATATTATTTAAAGTTAATGTTGATTAATTACTTTAATGTTGATGGATATCAGAGAGGATATCAAAATTTAATATGGTTTACAGTTTTTCTTCTGTATAAAAAAACATAAATGTTGAATTGTTGTTATAATATTACACTCAATCACTCTCAAGACAATTTATACTCTAGGAGATCCTTATGTCACATTAATAACTAACTTGGTGGACCCTCCATAACACGCCATGTTAATATACGTTCCTTTTTTCAGAAACTATCTTGAAATTATACACCAAGTTTGAACATGTGTTACACACACTGAACATACTCTGAAGGTTTTAGCCCTTTCAACTGAAAGAACCTTTATTATTATTATTTTTCGGAATAAATAACTGTCATTTTGAAACATTTTTTATAAGTAAATTGTAATTGTAATACAATAAATATGTTCCATGCCTTAAAAAAACTCATTGTGTGTGCAACCACAAAAATGTGTAAAACACTATCAAAACATTTCTACAGGATCGACCAAGATAATTCTTGAGAAAAAGGAACATAAATTGAAAAATAAGTACAAAACTAAACTTTACAATAACGCATTTACATTTTCCTCTGTTGGTTATAGTTAAAACATATAAATATTACATATTACCGTGCCCTGAATATCGTAAAGTAGAATGTATAAAAATAGAATTTTTTGTACAAAATTTAAATGATTGAGGGTCCGCCCTTAAGTCTTCTCTGGTCTTCCAATCTCTACCCGTGCTTATCCCCTCAAGAAAGTTGCTCTCCCTCTTTTCCTATGTTACTCAGCCTGCTCTTACATCAGCACATGTGCATATAACTCCTCTACTTGCGTACACATCCTGTATCTTATTATGTCACCTCCTCCTTTTCCATTCTAAATGTCCAAATGGTTTTCTCAAAATTTTATTTTCAAAAATAATCAACTTGAGTTAACCATTATTATTCAAGCTACTGGATAAAATAATGTATCAATATATCAATTAATTGTATATTTTGTCCTCATATTTTAGCTTGAGGTAGAAAATATAATTGAATATCTTTTATTGGACTTTTCCAACGCGTCTGTGTGTTTAACTACCCAACGTTTCTGGAGGTGAAAAAACTCCTCCCATTTTCAAGTGATTACCTAATAGTTTACATTAAAAATTGAAAGTTTAAGCTACAGATATTAATTCAATAATACTATACTTATCCATCATACACAACACATAAACTATACTGATAACGTACTACAACACTCCGCCTCCAAACTAGCGGGCGACACAAGATAGCTTGCGCTCAGAACGAGTGTTGGAGCACTACTGGTATTGCTACAGTGGGACGGTGGCGTCGTCCTATAATCCAGCTACTTAGAGGTCATGAATTGTGGATAGTTGTGAGCGGTGTTCGGTGGGTGTAGAGTTCTCTTGTGTGGGTTAACGTCCGCACTATTGAATACTACGTTATTCCGCAAACATCATCCTCATAATTAGACTAGTTCGTAATCCAGAGGCAGTGGTTCGAATTTTACTTTAAACTGTAGGTCCCTTAGATATGCCATTGACTGTTGGGCTATTAATTAACAGTCCTGTCTAAGAGACTTGTCAGCCTTAGTCAGTAACAAGACTACAAGATCGCACCACAATCATCCTAAACTAGTTTCTCATTCTTACTTGGCTTAAAATATCTACCTTGTGGTACGGTTAACATTCTCATAATCTAATTTAGTGTTACGTAGTGTTGGTAGTGCTATAAATTAATTGTCTTGACCGAAATCAGTATGTAAATTGGAAGCTAAACAATGATTATTTTAACAAAAGTGAGAGAATAAAGGTTTTATCTATTGTAAAATGAAAAGAAAATATGGTTCCTTTTTACCAACTGATATCACGAAAAAAGGTTTCAGTTACTTTGTAGCTGAAACATTGCACCTTGGGGGTACTCATCCATCTCAATCTGACTTGATACTCGTCGCTACACAACCCTCTTACTTACTGCATCATGTTGCCTCTTTACATGGATCATATTCAATGACTCCACTGAAATAGAGGCTTCAACCTATCGTTACAGGTAAGTTAAGTTCTCCGGAAAGTTTATAATAAATTAAACACAACACATTAAACAATTTCCCTCGAATAATGCGTTTCGAGTCGGTTATCAAAGTAAGTTTCCTTTCCTTTGTTCTAACCTGGGAGCAATTAAAAGTTATTAAATCATCTACCTTCATTATGTCTTTGTATTTCTTGAACGCTGTATTATCTTTTCGATGATTAAAATTTTGGAATTTCAACTATAGAACTCCACTTTAAGAAAAGCTGTAGTATTCAAAAGGAGAATTTTGGACTTGCCAGTGAATCAATATGGTGGACCGGTAATCAAAGGCTGTAGTTAGATACCTGTAGTTAGGTCCGAGTATTAAAGCCTACATGCAGGACTCCAATCTTAATTGACGTGTATAGGGGGTATTATGCGTCTCATCCATTACATGTGGGAGCTTAACCACCTCTTAGAAAAGTTTCGAAGTTACAAAAAAGATATTGAGAGTCATCTCAGTTTCTTCTTGCCACTCATGCAAAACTTAGATGAGAATATTCATTAAAAACTAGTGTACTTCTAGGCTACATAGCTTGAGTTAAGCCTGCCATTGGAAAACAGGTAAAAAAGAATGAGTCAGCTGCTTCATCCTGTTTGTAACTTGAACTGATGGGAAAAAACGTTTGGCAAGAATAGATTTTCACCACGAAACTAAAATAAGAGTTTCATTTTCATCAATTACACTCACAAACTAATATAATTTTTTTAATAAAATGCAAATACCATTTTTAATTCCTTATTTAAACTTAAACTGAGTTTGTATTTTTACTATATACGAGTTTTTATACATGTGCTACAATATCTTAGTTAGGTTATTTAGTTTTTGTTTTTTAGCAATTGGCAACACTGGTACAGGTCATCTTCAGTTCAAACGTATAATCATTATAGTTTAGACTTTTTCCGATCCTCATCACGAAACCGCACAACCTTGTAGCAAAGGTAAGATTCGTAAATTTTATCAAACAGATATATTGTTAAAAAATTGGTTACCATTGTAGTGTAGAGTATAAAAATTGACTATTGATTTTTAGAGAAATTTTGCTATATAAAAAAATAACATTATTAAGAATATTATTTAAAACGAATCAATGTCTTTTCATGATTCTTTTCTTTGCTCTCTTATAACATGTTAAATTCACAATATTGTATTATATCCATTTATTTTCTATATATTTACATTAATTAGTTTATATTCCTTTTTAAGACTAGTTCTAGTTCAGAAATGCACGTATGATAATAGTATAGGATTACTATTTTAGAAATTACTAAAAAAATTACTATTACTAGCAAAGAGAAAAAACCTTGAGCTGATCTTTTGGGTTAATATAAATCCGCTTAATTTATTTATACCTCTATTTGGGTACAGGCTGTATAAACTTTGAAAGTACTCTTACTACTAAATGCTAAATTTCCTTTCACTCTTAAATTCGACCTATGAAGAGAGTTTTACGTATTAAATTTGCAAAACTATTACCCAATTCAACCTTCTATATAAATAAAATTACAGTTTTTTAAATGTCTAGCTTGTAATTATGATATTTAGGTTATTCTAACGTATTAAATGTTAGAATAACATTTAATAACGTTTAATAACGTTTTCTTGGATATTAAATCCATGAAAAGACGAAATAGTTCTTATTTAAATTTCTGCCACTCTATTAAAAATTAGGTTTATGTAGCTACTTTTAATAACAAAAATTACCAAGTTTCCAGACGCATTGCCGTATATTCTTAAGATCTGGGACGGTGTCGACGTCCTGTAATCCAGCTACTTGGAGGTCACGAATTGTGGATAGTTGTGAGCGATAGTTAATGTGTGTAGTGTTCTTTTGTGTGGATTAACGTCCGCACTATTGAATACTACGTTAATCCACAAAATCCAATCCTCATAATTAGACCAATTCGTAATTCAGTAGTTCGTAGAATTCGTAGTTCAAATTCACGTTAAACAGTAGGTCCCTTAGTTGCCATCGGCTGTTGGGCTATTAATTAACAGTCTTGTCTAAGCAGCAGCTTTAGTCAGTAACAAGACTACAAGATCGTGCCACAATCATCCTACACTCATTTCTCATTCATAATTGGCTTAAAATACCTGGGTAGGCTGTCATTTCAAATTTAAAAACCTGTTTTTTTCGCGTAGGACGAGGCATAAATGTTTTCAAATAAATTTAGATATGGATACTTAAAAACACTGTCCTCAATAAATACAATAATATTTAAAATAATTTCTCGATATCTTTCTTACTTTGTTACTAGGATTTCAATCATTATTCAGCACTTCAAACCTTTACAAGAGCTACCATTAGCAGAGCGACGGATCTGTTTTAACAAATCTCTTCAGAAGGAACACACTTAAAGAGTACAATAATGAAGCAAACATCGTTTCAATGACAAATATTGTAATCATTATAGGAAAACACACAAATGCATTGAAATATTTTTGGTTTGATAATTACCTAATATTTGGATTTTTTAAAATGTATTCCACTATGATGATGTATCAAGAGTGTTCCTCTGAGGTAAGTTCCAGATCTGTGCTGTTGGAAGATCTTAATTATGAGAAATAATATCGTAAAATTTTAGCAATTAGTTGATATACAGAGTGTTAATTAAAATCGGGGACATACTTGGAGAAGTGACAGTACTCATCAAAATAAACAAAAATTTTCCTAAAAAACATAATATGTTTATAAATCCTTCGTTTAACCACTAGTTGCCATTTTGTATTTTATACAAAAAACGTTATATATCAAGACATATTTAAGATACAGAAACCAAACTTTGCACAAATGTGTGTTGGCCAAAGAGAAAAATATCCTCAAAGTATCATTAGGTTTGCTTTCATATTTTCAAAATGGCGGTGGTTAAAAATCTTTTAATTTAAATAACAAAAAACCATTAACTTTATACAATTTTTTACAGGATATAAAAATATTGCAATTTTAATTTCAAATCGAACAGTACTTTGGTGAACAAAATCCGTCCATGGATAAGCGAGGAAATGCACTTTTAATGTTATATTACACAGTCCATTCGCAATTTTATAATGTCAATGTTATGTCAGTTATAATGTAATGTCATAATCAGTTTAATGTCGAATAATATATAATTTGGGTATGTTTACTTGTAACCTTTCAAATATTACTGGATATGAAACTCAGACACAACTTTAAAGTTAAAGTATTTGAATATATTTTTAAGTATCATATGTTTTAGAGAAAATATTTATTTTTTAGCGAATTTCCCATAGGGAAGAAGTATTATTTAGGTCTCATGTAAGACCTTAATAATATGTTATTTTTTCTTCTTTAGGTTTAGAGACCAAAAAAATAGTCATTAAAGTAATATTTTATGTTTATATTTAATTTTTAGTATATTAGTTTTAGTTATTTTGTATTTTTATTTTTGTATATTTTTTTTTTTTTTTGGTGTTATATTGTGTAGTGTGTGTGTTTTTGTTTTTGTATTTTTTGTTGTGTGTGTGTATTTTGTTATGTTGTGTGTGTGTGTGTGTGTGTGTGTGTGTGTGTGTGTGTGTGTGTGTGTGTGTGTGTGTGTCTGTGAACACGATAACTCTTGTAAAAATGGTCCGATCGAGACAAAATTGGAAGAAACGTGTATTCCTGCATTTGCTCGGACGAGTTCGTAAACCAGAATTATCGGGTAAACCAGAAATATCGTAAACCAGAAACAATCGGAACGGGTAGTTTGGGGGGGGTTTGTACTCAAAATTTGTATTTTTGGGGGGTTTCATAAGTAATTAAAAAAAATTTAAATTTTATCTTTCACCATTAGAATTAGCTTATAAAACTACACAATTTAGTTCCTTAAAGTTTTTCTCTATCTCCAACGGTTACCGAGATATTAAAAAATCTAAACACAGTACGTTGTATTTTGGAACTCCAATGTTAATCTTATGGAGGATAAAGAAAAATTAATATTTCACTTATCAATCAATATTTTTGTATTCAATTTTATATTTAGCTTCACGTAGTTGAGATCTGTCCATTTGTACTTAAAAGTCATTGTTTATGTGTTTATCATGGCAGCTAACCTGCATACTCTTTCCCATGTTAATCTTATGGAGAATAGGCAAACTCCTTTATTTATGTCCAGATAATGATATATGGTCAGATTAAAAATAGTTTATGGTAAAATGCCTACTTATACTGTTCCTCAACGCAGCAAACCTGCATACCCTTTCCCATGTTAATGTTATAGAGAATAGACCAATACTCTAATTTATCATCAGGTATTGATGGATCAATCTTGTCACATACTTGTACTATTATTGTCATATTATTGATTTGGAAATTCACTGAGTACGCAGGTCTGCTGCGACGGGGGTATTTTATTCATACATTTTATACTGGATTTTTTCCTACTTAGCAGAAGTTGGTTTTTAATTTGGTGAATTAGCATGGAAGTAGGTTTTGAGGAGGATGCAAAATACGGCCTGCGTTAAAATTAGCTACATTCACGTGGGATGACTTTAAACAACCTTGGTAGAATATTCAACTGCATTATTTAACCTTCCTCTCTTCCATTGTGTGCGCAACTCTAAAAAAAGGAAATTACTGTTTTAATGAGTTTCATTCAATGACTATTTTGTGCTGTGATATTTAAAGAATTGCTTAGATTTTAGCAAAATGTGTGGTTTTTAGCGAATTTCCCATAGGGAAGAAGCTATTACCGTAGGTCTCATGGTAAGACTTAAGCCCGGGACCATGTTATTTTTTCTTCTTTAGGTGCCCAGAGTCCAAAAACAATAGTCGTTAAAATTTATATATACATACATATATATATAATTATGGTATATATATATATATATATATGTGTGTGTGTGTGTGTGTGTGTGTGTGTGTGTGTGTGTGTGTGTGTGAACACGATAACTCTCGTAAAAATGGTCCGATCGAGACCAAATTTGGTAGAGTCGTGTATTCCTACAAATGCTCGAACGAGTTCGTAAACCAGACATGTCGGTCAAAGGGAACGGGTAGTTTGGGGGGGTTTTGTACCCCAAAATGGGGTTTTTTGCGTTTTTCACGTGTAGTTTTAAAAATTTCTAATTTTATATTTCACCATTGGAATCAGCTTAAAAAACTACACAATTTAGTTCCTTAAAGTTTTTCTCCATCTCCAACGGTTACCGAGATAGAATAGGCAAACTCCTTTATTTATGGACAGATGTTGATGAAAGTTGGTATAAATGGTCAAAATAAAAATTTTTGATGGTATAAATGCTTACTCTCAGTGTTCCTCCTAGCAGCAAACCTGCTCACTCTTTCCCATGTTAATCTTATGGAGAATAGGCAAATGATTCTCATGTTTATCGTCAGATTATGACCAAACTTGTCATATATTATTATTATTATTGGAAATTCGCTGAGTACGCAGATCTGCTGCGACGGGGGTATTACTCTCGTCCCATAGTATATAGGGAAATGTATTGTGTTTGTAAAATGTTTTGAGTTCAAGTTGAGAGTGGGTATATCTATTTTTAGGCTCCGTGAATCCAAAAAAGTGTTTTTTGTACTGATGTCAATTCTATGTGTCTGTCTGTGTACGAACTCTGAGACCACACTAGTTGTCTGATATTTATAAGATTTGGTACACATATGCACTTTGGCTAGACCATTTTTTTATTTTTTAGAATTTTTTTATTTAATGATAGTTCACCCATAAAACTCTCAAAAAATGTAAAAATCATAAATTTCTTTAAATACACCCTTACGATTTTGATTAAATTTTCATGGTGTATAGGTATTAATGTCTTAAATAATATGAGAACCCGTAAAAAGCTATGTGATCTTAAACATGAAAATATAGTTTATCTTAATGTTTTGGTAAAAAATAGTTTTATAAAATAATATAAATATCACCAATGAAATCAGTTAAAAAACTGGACCAACGGTTCCAGGGAAAAGATGAATTTTATGTCCGTGGTGAATGCAGTACGATGTTTGAGAGTGCCCAATGTTATTCTAAGTTGCTTCCTTATTTTCTCAACCACATTACTTAGTATATAGTTTAGGGTCACATCACCCAACAAACCTCATTCAAAAGAGTTGTGCATTACGCGTGGGGGTTGGTTATGCCCCAAAATATTTTTACAAAAATGTTTTAACTTGTTTTCTTTTGTCGTTGAAATACAGTGTCTATACATATACATGCCAATTTCATCTAAACGGAACCAACGGGTAGCTGTGGCACTGTACACATCCAGACAATGACACA
Organism: Nephotettix cincticeps; assembly: GCA_023375725.1. Classification (NCBI taxonomy): domain Eukaryota; kingdom Metazoa; phylum Arthropoda; class Insecta; order Hemiptera; family Cicadellidae; genus Nephotettix; species Nephotettix cincticeps. Next base: position 7,614,853 of record CM041786.1, on the reverse strand, counting down.
ACACACCACACACACAGCACACGGACGGACAGACATCACGTTTTATAATACACCACTTTATTTGGATTCAGGGGACCCCAAAACGGATATATCCACCCTCACACTCAATTCGAAAAATTTTTGACGAAAACAATACTTTCTCCAAGTACTTATGTATCCAAGGGGTTTAGAAAGTAAAAAAGAATGAGAACAGCTGTTTAGACAGCTGTTTAGCGATAAACGCAGTTTGTTTCTTGCTAGATGAAAATATCTCGGATGTTTACACATACATTTTAATGGAGTTTCTTATATAACTTCATATAGTATCAGCTTATTTAGGCCTACGTTATTCCAAAAATAACAGTTTTTAAATATGATTTAGTCTATAACAAGTTTTGGAGAAAATTGGTGTCAGTTAACTGATATCCCATTTATTTAGTAGCAAATAATATGTAATTTGTTGTTTACAGCTTATATGTTGAGAGTATAAAGTTGTAATGAATGCAATAAACTTTTATACCACAGATTATGATCGTTTTTAGCGAAATTCCCATCGGGAAGAAGCTATTACCGTAGGTCTCATTGTAAGACTTAAGCCTGGGACCATGCTATTTTTTCTTCTTTAGGTGCCTAGAGACCAAAAACAATTGTCGTTAAAATTTATATATATGTGTGTCTGTAAACACGATAACTCGTAAAAATGCTCCGATCAAGACCAAATTTGGTAGAGACGTGTACTCCTGCATTTGCTCGGACGAGTTCGTAATCCAGACATATCGGACAATCGAACGGGTAGTTTTGGGGGGTTTTGTGCCCCAAAAATGTTTTTTTACGTTTTTCCCATGTAATTTTGAAAAATTTCAAATTTTATCTTTCGCTGATAGAATCACCTTAAAACCCTACACCTGGTATTTTGGGGCTCCAATGTTAATCTTACGGAGGATAAGGAAAAATCAATGTTTCACTTATTATTTAATATTTTTGGATGAAACTTGATATTTGGCTTCATGTGGTTGAGATCCATACATTTTTGCTTAAAATCATAGTTTATGTGTTTATCATGGCAGCTAACCTGCATACTCTTTTCCCATGTTAATCATATAGAGTTTAGGTAAACTTCTTTATTTGTGGACAGATGTTGATATAAAACTTGATATAAATGGTCAAAATATAAATTGTTTACGCTAGAAACACCTACTTTCAGCGTTCCTCACAGCAGCAAACCTGTATACTCTTCCCCATGTCAATCTTATGGAGAGTAGGCAAATAATACTCATATTTATTGACAGATAATGATAAAACTTGTCATATATTATTATTATTATTATGTTATTGATTTGGAAATTCGCTGAGTACGCAGGTCTGCTGCGACGGGGGTATTTAATTTTGACATCCATTAAAACTTTTATAATTGGATTTGTTGGGGTTAAAGTGATTGGAATATCTAAAATTTTTGATGATTAAAACAAATAAACTGTATTTTTAGAAGGTACAAGTAATAAACTAGTAAATAAACATTTAATTGCTGAAATCATCAACAGTATAAAATTATGTATGTTTTCTTCGTATAGCTGGCTATTCAGTTTCGTATTCAGTTTTCACTATATTTCGATGGCTTAATTAGTTTACAAGCATCATTAGAAGACCTCAGTGTCAGGTTAATGACCTTTTTAGTAAAACAACACTACCCACAATAAAGTTTTTAACTTGAATAAATCTTGAATTAAAAAGTAAAAGTAAAACACATACATAAAAAAGTATTGTAAAATATGTTATTCTTGACTAAATGAACAACGTTTGATTAAAGGTTCCAGAGGGTCTGGGACACCCTGTATAGCAAAATACAGCTGATCTAATCCCAGTTAAACCTATTGTAAAGTGTATTTTTGTGTCTGTCCTAGGGGAAGAATGGACCTGTGGTCTAAGGGCAAGTTAAATAAAGAAATTGTCAAATTGTCTCTTTATGTATCCGGGAAGGTTTTAGCGAAAAAAGTTTTTCGAAAACTCCATAAGTTTCAATTTTATGGCGTTTTTAATTTCTAATGGGGACTAAGTTTGTTTGCAATTTTTTTACAATCAAAACATTTGATTTCTTAAGCTACAGCTGTTGGTTTACTTTCCATTAGCAATATGGTTTACTATCCAATGCCATCTGAATCATTCATTAATGTAAAACTATGAAGTAAATATGTGCTGTACAAAATGAACAGCTTTATTCGCCACGTTAATAGTTTACGGTTTTTGGGGATTATGTATTTATATTTCTTATCTTCTGTCTGCTTAAAAGTCACATGTTTATATGTTGGCCAAATAAAAATAATTACAATGTTTATACATATTAAGTTTATTATAATAATCAGCTGTTGTATATCTTTCCTATAAAAGCCGTATTACAGTTAGGTTTGGTTTGGGTTTAGGTTGGATTAGAAAATTGTGAATCAATCCACTCAGATTTATTTGTTTTATGGGAATCATATTAACATTTCTTATCGTTTCAGTATTGTTATTGCCATACACATTATTGTTACACTATTCCGTGACCCAGAATATCTACACAACGAAGCTGTAATGCTATTCGACTTCAGAACATGGCCAATCTTAAAGTTAACTCGTATTTACTGTTAGACCTTACGAAGTTCGCCGGTTCAGCTAGTCTGTTATAGATTGTAATAATGTACTGACCTTGACATCAGTGACTCTTTCCCTCCCTTGGGTGGGAAAGGGTTACTTTAGATCCGTAGAGCATAAAATTATTAATACCCCAGTCGCAGCAGACCTGCGTACTCAGCGAATTTCCAAATCAATAACATAATAATAATAATATATGACAAGTTTTGTAATTATCTGTCAATAAATATGAGTATTATTTGCCTACTCTCCATAAGATTAATATGGGACTGAGTATGCAGGTTTGATGCTGTGAGAAACGCTGAAAGTAGGTGTTTCTAGCGTAAACAATTAATATTTTGACCATTTATATCAAGTGTTATCAACATCTGTCCACAAATAAAGAAGTTTACCTAAACTCTATATGATTAACATGGGAAAAGAGTATGCAGGTTAGCTGCCGTGATAAACACATAAACTATGATTTTTAAGCATAAATGTATGGATCTCAACCACATGAAGCTAAATATCAAGTTTCATCCAAAAATATTAGATAATAAGTGAAACATTATTTTTCCTTATCCTCCATAAGATTAACATTGGAGTCCCAGAATACAACGTACTGTGTTTAGATTTTTTAATATCTCGGTAACCGTTGGAGATAGAAAAAAGCTTTAAGGAACTTTATTGTGTAGATTTTTAAGCTGATTCCAATGGTGAAATATAAAATTAGAAATTTTTAAAATTGCATGTGAAAAACGCAAAAAATCCCATTTTGGGGTACAAAACCCCCCCAAACTACTCATTCCCATTGACCGATATGTCTGGTTTACGAACTCGTCCGAGAATTTGTAGGAATACACGTCTCTACCAAATTTAGTATTGATTGGACCATTTTTACGAGAGTTATCGTGTTCACAGACACACACACACACACACACACACACACACACACACACACACACACTATATATATATAAATTTTAATGACTATTGTTTTTGGACTCTGGGAACCTAAAGAAGAAAAAATAACATGGTCCCGGGCTTAAGTCTTACCACTCTTCCTTATGGGAAATTCGCTAAAATATAGTTTTTAATGTAGAATTAATTTTTCAGTAGTTCAATCTCAGTTTCCTCAATAAAGATTACAGTTTATATTTCAATAGGTAATTATTTTATGTATGTAGCCGTTAAAAACTGCGGATAGAAGTTAAAGTTGATGAATCCGATTTAATTTTATACCCAATCAAAGTTAATCAGATCATCTGTCCATAAATTAAGGAGTTTGCCTATTCTCCATAAGATTAACATGGGAAAAGAGTATGCAGGTTTGCTGCCATGATAAACACATAAACTATGATTTTTAAGCATAAATGGATAGACCTCAACCACATGAAGCTAAATATCAAGTTTTATCCAAAAATATTGATTAATATGGGAAATATTAATTTTCCTTATCCTCCATAAGATTAACATTGGAGCCCCAGAATACAACGTACTGTGTTTAGATTTTTTAATATCTCGGTAACCGTTGGAGATAGAGAAAAACTTTAAGGAACTTAATTGTGTAGTTTTTTAAGCTGATTCCAATGGTGAAATATAAAATTAGAAATTTTTAAAATTACATGTGAAAAACGCAAAAATCCCATTTTGGGGTACAAAACCCCCCCAAACTACCCGTTCCCATTGACCGATATGTCTGGTTTACGAACTCGTCCGAGCATTTGTAGGAATACACGTCTCTACCAAATTTGGTATTGATTGGACCATTTTTACGAGAGTTATCGTGTTCACAGACACACACACACACACACACACACACACACACACACACACACACACACATATATATATATATATATATATATATAAATTTTAACGACTATTGTTTTTGGACTCTGGGAACCTAAAGAAGAAAAAATAACATGGTCCCGGGCTTAAGTCTTACCACTCTTCCCTATGGGAAATTCGCTAAAATATAGTTTTTAATGTAGAATTAATTTTTCAGTAGTTCAATCTCAGTTTCCTCAATAAAGATTACAGTTTATATTTCAATAGGTAATTATTTTATGTATGTAGCCGCTAAAAACTGCGGATAGAAGTTAAAGTTGATGAATCCGATTTAATTTTATACCCAATCAAAGTTAATCAGATCACGGTCCAGTTTTTCAGATGAGAATTTTACAAGAACTCACGAAATATGTATTTCACTGCAGTTTTGTTTCACTTTTCCTTCATTCACAAATATATTACTTAAAAAAATATGTTTATTTTATTTTTTAAGTAAAATGTTTTAGTACCTATTGAACAAAATCAGTAGAACTGAAAATTCCGTCAAAACTCAATGCTGCGATCCAACAAAAACTTACTCAATCTTCAAAGTCCCATTAAATTTTGAAATTATATTTTTACTTTAAAATTAAAATAAACCCTCAGCAGCACACCTACATAATAAGCATATTTAGAGTAAGCACCTATACTGTAATGGGCTATTTACTATTCATAAATGAATGGAAATGAGTACGCAGGTCTTCTGCTATGAGGATATTTTCATTCTTGTAAAAGATATTGCGTACAAAATCATCTACATTGGACGTTATTTATTAGCCTTGAACTACAAAAAGAGTCATGTCTTTTTATTTTATAATCGATTTTAAAAATAAGATCCATGTATATTTTATTAGATAATTTAATATATTTTTCCTGAAAACCTTTTATAAGAATACAAGCTTCACAGTGATTCTTATTTGAACTTATGATTAGACCAATATTTTGCTTAACATGGGTAAGATTTTCAAAACTTTTTACATAAGTTATCCTTTTATTAGTGAATTTCCCATAGGGAAGTAGCTATTACCGTAGGTCTCATGGCAAGAGTTAAGCCCGGGACCATGTTATTTTTTCTTCTTTAGTTGCCCAGAGACCAAAAACAATAGTCGTTAAAATACTCTTTTCCCACATTAATCATATAGAGAATAAGAAAACTCCTTTATTTATGGACAGATGTTGATGAAAGTTTGTATAAATGTTAAGATAAAAATTATTTGTGGTGGAAATGACTACTTTCAGTGTTCCTCACAGCAGCTAACCTGCACACTTTTTCCCATGTTAATCTTATGGAGAATAGGCAAATAATTCTCATGTTTATGGACAGATTTTTATAAAACTTGTCATATATTATTATATTATTGATTTGGAAATTCGCTGAGTACGCAGGTCTGCTGCGACGGGGGTATTATAAGAATACAAGCTTTACAGTGATTCTTATTTGAAATTATGAATAGACCAACATTTTACTTAACTTAGGGAAGATTTCCAAAATGTTTTACATAAGTTATCCTTTTATTAAAATAAATAATAAACTAAAAACAATTAAAGTGGTTTAGAGAATTTTTTCATAAATGGCAGCTATATATGACGATTATGCAATGCGATATTTAGATTTTGTACTGACCTAGAAACAATATCTCATAAGGTTGGTAGACAGTTTTGTAACATTCTCTATTTAAGGAGGTAAAAAATCCAGGAATCATCAATAATGTAAATAAATTTGAATTTAAAAAATCATATATGGACTATTCTGACAGGTTAATTTTAGGTTTCGTGTGCTAATTTTATTTGACTCGTCTTCAAAGGTAAAACACCCATTTTTAACAACAAACCTGCTCATAAACGCTATGTCATGAGTGTATTTGACATCGTAGTCTATATTACTTTAATAAACACGTTACATGAGGCTGGTATCAGAGCGTGTCCCATAAAAACCGTTCAAATCTTACCTCACAGGCAGATCACAACAAAATAGATTACAATTTGACATGGTGACCTACCAAGGTAAGTATTTTAAGCCAAGTATGAATGAGAAATGAGTGTAAGCTGATTGTGACGTAATCTTATAGTCTTGTTAATGACTAAGGTTGACCCATGTTCCTTAGACAGGACTGTTAATGAATACCCAATAGTCAATCGCGCATCTAAGGGACGTATAATCGTATAAGTAACGTGTAATCCGAACCACTGCCTCTTAATTACGAGCTGGTTTAATTCTGACGATCATCTTTGTGGATTAACGTAGTATCCAACAGCGCGGACATTAATACACACAAGAGAACACAACACTTACCAATCATCACTCATAGCTATTCACAATACGTGACCTCAAGTAGCTGGATTACAGGACATGCCACGATCCCAGTCGATGGGTGATGATGTTTTAGATTTTTTCGCACGGTATACTACTTCCTCGACGGGAGGAATTGAAAGGAAACCACGCAGCTTTAGCTTATTGGCACGCCCCTACCTGTCTTGAGTAAAAGAAATACGTCGAAGGAAACTGAATAACAAATATGAATAAAGGGACACTATCAATAAATGTTACAAGCAGAACCTTTCGAGTCTTTAGAACTTGGTGTTGGTTCATCATAAAATATTTAAATATTTTAAATAATTACCCAAAAATACAAAAGGAATATTATGTATTACAAGCTGAGCCGGCGAACTTCGTAACGCCTAACAGTAAATACGTGTTAACTTTCAGATTGGCCATGTTCTGAAGTCGAATAGCATTACGACTTCGTTGTGAAAAATTAGATATTCTAGGTCGCGTAATCGTTGATAACAATACTGAAACGATAAAACATATTAATAACATTCCCACAAAACAAATAAATCTGAGTGGATTGATTCACAATTTTTCTAATCCAACCTGAAAACAAACAAAACCTAAATGTAATAGGGCTTTATAGGAAAGATATACAACAGCTGATTATTATAAAAACGTAATATGTATAAACACTGTAATTATTTTTTATTTGGCCGACATAATTATAAACACGTGACTTTTAACCAGACAGAAAATAAAAATATAAATACATAATCACCAAAAATCGTAAACTATTAACGTGGTGAATAAATCTGTTCACTTTGTACAGTATACATTTACTTCATAGTTTTACATTAATGAATGATTCAGATGGCATTGGATAGTAAAGCATATTGCTAATGTAAAGTAAACAACAGCTGTAGCTTTAGAAATCAAATGTTTTGATTGTAGATAATTTGTCAACAAACTTATTCCCCATAAGGTTAACATTAGAAATTTAAAACGCTATAAAATGGAAACTAATTGACTTTCTGGAAACTGAATATGCCTAAAGTATGACCGGAGCAGAGACGGAACCGAAAAATCAAAGATCATTAAAATCGGTCCAGCCGTTCTCGAGTTATAATGCGTGTAACTAACACGACTTTGTTTTATATATTTAGATTATTACAATGTACAATGTAATATGTTCAATGTATTATTATTATTATTATTTATTATTTCAGCCACTGGCTGGCTGATAGAAGCCACCAACCGGATTCTAAAAACCTAGACAAGCCAGAACAAACCTTCCATTGACCACGAATTACAGGATTACAGGACCCGCTACGGCCCCAGTCTAAACACATAGAAACATTAAGAGTCTGCATCAGTGGTAGCCATCTTGGATTTTAGTCCTGTAAGAGCAATGTTTAATTCTGGCGCCTATATCTCCTTGACCTATTGTCATAAATTAACGGAAGAGGTGTCAAATGAAAGTTATTACAGTCCTCCAGGGCACCACCTTACAGAACTTCTTATTTTCGCTCTCAATAAAAAAAAAATTTATTTTGTAATATATTCCTGGATTTTTGTTTTTATATCAAGTTGAATTTTTAAACATATCTAAAGGTCATGCCCTTGAGCCACATCTCATCAATGTACTTCCAAAGTTTTACATTGATACTTTGATAATTAACGCCACTACAGACGTCAAAGTGAAGGTATGTTCCGCCAGAATTTAACATTGCTCTTACGGGACTAAAATTCAAGATGGCTACCACTGATGCAGACTCTTAAGTTGTCTAATACCAAAGTGACAGCGAATCATTCTTTCAATCAGTGACAACGGATCTCTGTTGGCACTCACGTGCAAAGCATATGTTTTGCATGACATTCCACAGATTTCTGTTCTTATTTATGTAAATAACTCGTGTAATAACAGCTTCAAGAGCTGTTTGGTGGCTTTCACTGAGGATACACGTATTTAATTAAGCTAATTTAAACATTATCAAACGAGATCGCACCCAATACGCTGGTGTGAGTAGAGCGAATTTCACAGAACTCTTTCCCATCATGGTAATCGATTAGTCCTGAGTATGCAGATTTGCTGCAATAAGGGTTGTTTTACATGTTAATGTGCTTGTATTAAGGCTATCCACTAAGTAAATTAATGAAATATGACAGGATTTTATTTACAGTATCTTGAAAAGTGTGTGTAATCAACTTCTTCGTAGAACCAAATATTATGCTGTAAATAATTTCAAATTAGAGTTTAAATCACTAGAAATATTAAATAATATTGAGGGAATTAACTAGCGAAAAAGAAAGCATGTTACGTAAAATATTGATCAATAATTTATCTTCTGTACTAGTCAGGCTCTTTAAAATAATAGCGCTGTATGATAAAGAAAAATATACTGAAACTAAACTAAAAATTAAAATGGTATGTTATTACGTAAGAAATTTTAACATTATTTCGTTAGTAAACCATTCTTCTGAGTGTTCACCATGCCCAGCGTTTACTTCTAGCTTGTGAAGTCTTCCTTCTTCACTCAGCTGCCTTAATCCCAACCTGTCTTCTTTCCACAGTCGTGATTCTTCCAACGTAAGAATTTTTCTGGCTTGTCCAGGTTTGTAGAATCCGAACCACTGGCTAGCCGGTGGAAGCACTATTTCATCTCTTGTATAATGAACCAACACCAAGTTTTGAAGACTTAAAAGGTTCTGCTTGTAATAGTCATTGACAGGATCACTTTCATTGTTCAGTTCTGCAATGAAATTGTTTTCTTCTCGGTATTTCTTATCCTCTAGACTGGTAGGGTCGTGCCAATAACCTAAAGCGGCCCGGTTGCGTTTCACTAACTCCCATCGAGGAAGTATGGTATATCGTGCGAAAAAATCTAAAAATTTGTCAGTAAACGAATTTCCAGGAATCCCATATATTCCTTGTTGTGGTCCTCCCAGGGATATTAGGTTGAATATGGGAGGTTGTGGACATTTCTGGGCGAGGGCCCTCATGAGAAGTCCTCCTTGAGAAATCCCCACAGCGTTGTAGCCATCTTGAAGTTTTACATCAGCCATGATCAGTCTGCAGCCGTAGGCAACTTGCTCGTACAGATTTAGCTGTTCCGAATTTACTAAATCCTCGACGTCATTTTCACCCAGCTGCAAAGCTAATACGTAAACACCTCTGATTTCCCTTTTAATTAGTTTTTTCATATACTCTACGTAATTACTTTCTGCGCTGGAACCATGCCCATGCCACAACACGACCGGCCGAGGACCCATGGTCCTTTTGCTGTCTCCCTCGGCCAATGAGAAAATACCAAACAGAACGACACAAAATACCTGCATGATAGTGTCGAATACTTCACTAGAAGAACTGGAAACTGCGCGACATCTGTGACCCACTTGAAATTGACGTCAACTAGATTAATGACACTACATTAATATGAAACATCAATGTGTGTGACGCTAACTGAAATATAATCTTTCAAGTTTATCAAATGTAACTGTCATTCGAATTTAAATTAATCAAATTAAAGACACGGAGTAAATTTTTATTACAGCTACGGTGCAATGAGACACAAATTAGTATACGAGTGGTTATATATCCAGATGTATTTTCCAGTTATGGGTTTTTGGATATATTTTCCCCCTAATTCTCAGTAAAAACATTAAACTGTAACTCTTGTGTTTTACTTATAGTTTTATTATTTGGTGACAAATATTGCGAACACAAATAATGTTAAAGAAATTAAGAAGATCTAAGAGCGATTATCATGTTCTACACAGTTATTCTAAATATCATTTAATAATTTATTGTTCAAATTGTATGGGGGAAACCCCCCCCCCCGGTAATACCAAGCTTTTTTGAGCTGATTTTGTTCGGTGATTTGACCTTACACTTCATACCAAGTTTCATTGAAAACGGGTGGAAAGTATGGAAGAAATTGATTTTTTTATATTTTCCATAAGAATAACATTGGGCGCTTTCAGACAACGTACTGCATTTATCGTGCAACTTTTCTCTAGAAAGAGAAAATTTAACTTTTAATTTAACTTTTCTCTGGAACCGTTAGTCGTAGACAAATAATTCAAAATACTAATTTGTTTAGTTTTTTAAGCTGGTTTTAATGGTACCAGTCAAGTTATACTTCACTTTTATTGTTTTCGCTGAAAATTTAAAAATTAGATTTTTTTGACATTTAAAAGCCCATAACTTTTGAATCGTCATTTTTACAGACATGCGGGTAGTGTCAAATTATTTAGTACTCTGTGCACTATAAACTATCAAATTTTAATCAAAATCGTTAGAGCCGTTTTTGAGAAATTTTGATTTTTCACGTTTTTAAGGGTTTTTAGGGATGAACTACCCTTAAAAATCAAAAATTCAAAAAAATGAAACCTGGAGATACGGTGACTATATATATACATGCCAAATTTCATCTAAATCGGACAAACGGGGTAGGCTGTGGCACTGTACATATCCAGACACACACACACACAGACAGACACACGGACGGACAGACATCATGCCAAAACCCACTTTTTTGGATTCAGGGAACCCCAAAACGGATATATCCACCTCAACTCAAATTCAAAAATTTTGACGAAAACAATACTTTCTCCATATACTATGTATAAGGGGAGAAAATAAAAATAATACCCTTTGTAATACCCGGAATCAAAATTGGCTAACAACTCCCGTTACAAACTACCTACAGGTAAACTCTTTAGGCATGGGTATGTTTGAGCTATGGGGGAGCATTTTATGAGTCGCAAAAGTGTAATATAGGTGACGTCATATGGTTATAGGAACAGCTGTTTATAGGAACCGGAAACATTCCCGTCAGCCATATCCATGGTCAGAGATACATAGTTAGTTAGTTTTGATTGATTGATTGATTGATTGAAAGGGGGTTTGACTCGAGGTCTCAACACGTCACCCTTGTGGCTTATTGTGTTACTCACAGGCACTAGATGGGTAAGCCGATTCTGCCTGATTAAGCCAGTTACAATAATTGCTACATACTATAAACAGTGATCTACCCAGTGATCTCTGCTGGATGGATTCTTCCTTCCACGAAGCTCAGGAGCTTTTTCCCTATGCTAGCGAAAATAACCTCACCTGGTTGCTCAAGACCGAAAAGGGCCATTTTCCTTGCCCCCAATCTGCCACAGTCTAGGATGGTATGCTAGGCTGTGTCCAAATAGCTTTTGCCTAGCCTGCACTCTTGTTCATCACGAATGATCCTCAGAGTGAGTAGATGTTTCCTGAAATGGCCTTGTCCTAGAGCAATGGCCTGCCTAACCTGTCCTCTGATTGACTTCAGCAACTTGTGAGTGAAGGATGAGAACGGTCTGGGAAGCAAACTTCTTACTAAGTTCTCGCCCGGAGAACTTTTACCATCGAAGATATTGCTGTTCCCTGCCCCCAATCATCAATTACTTTGTGGATAGTTGCGTTGCTGATGCCACAAAATGGTTCCGGATGTTTATTGAGCGTTGGTTCTTGTGTAATTAGGTAATGTAATGGAGCAATGATCCTGCTCCTGCAGGTCCTGAATTTTCGCGCCTCTAGTTAGTAACTGAAATAGCAACCTGCCCAGGTATCTTAAACCAAGTATGAATGAGTAATTGGAGTAAGATGATTGTTGCGCGATCTTGTAGTCTTGTTACTGACTAAGGCTGACAAGTTTTTTTTATATTCAGAACTGTTAATTAATAGCCTAACAGTCAATGACATACAGTTTAAAGTGGTGTCCGAACCACTGCCTCTGAATTACGAACTTTTGGTATTTGTGGATGGACTTAGTATTCAGTAGTGTTAAACCACTCTAGAAAATATCCCGTCTGACAACTATAGCTTATAACTGTCCACCATTCATCACCTCCAAGTAGCTGGATTACAGGACAAGCCACGGTCCCAGTCACAACGTAAAACGTAGCTTAGTTCCAATTTCGTTTTCATCAATTTCCCTACGTCAATATGTTGAGCAGTCTGTAGCTAAATCTCCAAAATTATCAATGAATTAAAACCACTCATTGTCCTGAACCATTGTGTTCAATATTTCAATAATTTCCTTCTCGTATTTACTAAGGCTTTATGATGCTCGTTTCATCGTTTAATACCGCCACCCTTTTGAAATCAACAACACTTTAGAGTTTTCTTTTTGCTAAATAAAGTAAACGCCTCTACGAATTAATCATTTCGTTAAAAGGCTATCTCATTGTGGTCCGTTGTAAGGCGGTAAAATGTTACAAATAACCTTTCAGGTTCTTAACATAATTTTTTAAATTTAAATCCCTTAGCCAAATTATTAGATACCCCCATCGTAGCAGACCTGCGTACTAAGCGAATTTCCAAAGCAATAATATAATAATAGTAATAACATATGACAAGTTTTATCAATATCTGTCGATAAATATGAGATATTTGCCTATTCTCCATAATATTAACATGGGAAGGAGTGTGCAGGTTTGCTGCTGTGAAAAACATTGAAAGTAGGCATTTCTACCATAAACAATTTTTATTTAGACCATTTATACAAAATTTCATAAACATCTGTCCATAAATGAAGGGGGTTGCCTATTCCCTATATGATTAACATGGTAAAAAAAGGTTAGCTGTAATGATAAACATATAAACTATGGTTTTTAAGTATAACTGGATGGATCTCAACCACATGAAGCTAAATATCAGGTTTCATCTAAAAATATAGATTGATAAGTGAAATATTATTTTTTCCTTATCCTTCATAAGATTAACATTAATACAAAATACAATGTACTGTGTTTAGATTTTTTAATATCTCGGTAACTGTTAGAGAGAGACAGAGAAAAAACTTCTAGGAACTTATTTGTGTAGTTTTTTGAGCTGATTTTAATGGTGAAAGATAAAATAAAAAAATACATATGAAAAACGCTAAAACCCTAATTTTTGTGTCAAACCCCCCAAACCCCCTCCAAACTACCCGTTCCCATTGACCGATATGTTTTCATTACGAACTAAAGACCTAAAGGCCTAGAGACGAATAAATAACATGGTCACGGGCTTAATGCTTGCCATGAGACCTACGGTAGTAGCTTCTTCCCTATGGCAAATTCGTTAAAAAACTATTAAACCCTATTCAAGATATTACAGTAATTTCATTGACATTTTAACTGTAAGATATCTCAAATCAATTACAAGATAAACGGTTATAATATTAAAAATAGGAACTAAGATTACATTGTTGGTCATTCAAGTGTTCCATTTCTTATTTATATTTATCTTATTTTGTTGGTAAATACCTACGAAAAAATTTATGTCAGAGAAAAGTGACTTACATGTTAGATGAACAAAGAAGTCCGAGTAAAAATGAAATCCAATAAAGTCACATCTTCAAAGGAATCCTTGAAATGCTCGGGCCCTCCTTTCACTTTGAAATGCAAAGCCTTTCGCATATTTATGAGCGATTCAAATTTCCTATCATTGGGCCTACGACATATTGAGAATTTCATACTTCAATGTGATACAGATTCTGCGTTTCACCTCCTAATGTGAAGCAGTGCGGTTTCGCTGCAAGAAATTTTTGGAATGCCTCATGAAATCGAAAACTGTAATTCCATAAGTTTGAGTAAAGATGCAACCAGTGTACAGATGACGTGGTTGATACACACTACTAGGAGCACATGACATACATAAACGGTATCATTGGACTGACACATACTTCCTCCCTTAGGCAAATTTAAAAACATATTCTACATCATATTCTTTAAAGTTTAGGTTATAAATATCATGTAACAATTTATTGTTTTAAAATAATCACCAAATTTCTGAAAATAACTAGATAAACAAAGTTAAATTAATTGGTAGAATTGTATGGGGGCACAACCCCTCTCCCCCCGGTAATACTAAGATTTTTGAGTGGGTTTTGTTGGGTGATGTGACCTTAGGCTGCGTCACGTTTAATGGAAAATGGTTGGGGAATAAGGATGAAATTGATGTTTTAATATTCTCCACAAGAATACATTGGGTGCTCTCAGACAATGTACTGTGTTTACCACGGTTCTAACTAAAAGCTTCCATTAAAATGTTGCAATCCAAATGTTTAAATATTATTGTTATCATTGAGCAATAGATTAAAGCCGGTGAAAGTCATATCATATTAGTTAGATAAGATTATTGAAATTACGATCCTAATACAAGGTAAGTATTTTAAGCCAAGTATATAAATGAGGATTAAGTGTAAGATGATTGTGGCGCATTCTTGTAGTCTTGTTACTGACTAAGACTAACATGTTACTTAGACAGGACTGTTAATTAATAGCTTAACACCGATGGCAACTAAGGGACCTACAGTTTAACATTGAGTCCAAACCACTGCCTCTGAATTACGAACTAGTCTAATTATGAGGATGGTCTGTGCGGATAATCGTAGTATTCAATAGTGCGGGCGTTAATCCACACAAGAGAACACTACACACATCGGCCATCACTCACAACTATTCACAATTCGTGACCAAGTAGCTGGATTACAGGATAACACCACTTTTCCAGTCGGTTAGCCAAAAAGCTTAATAAGTCAAATAAAATTAATATTCATGATGATTAAAGTTAGAAGTATTAAATATTAAAATTAGTATTTAAGATTAATACTTCATTTAAATGCAGTTTTAAAAACTGCATGACCTTTTTCTTAGGTAATGGTATTCTGGTATTTAAGACTAAATTATAAACTGTAAGTGAATCGATTAAGTTGCACCAATAGAGATTTCAAGGTCTAAACAAGAAGTTTTCAATTAACACATTTCGCTTTTACTTCGTTGGCAGCAATTTTAATTACGTTTTATGTAACAACGACCCACTTTCAGGATACAATCACTTCGAAGCAGTAATTATGGTCCATATAATTGAGAAGAAAAATAATTCCAAGAACTTTGCGTCGCTTCATAGATGCTCTTTGAATTTAATTTTCAGGACACTACGACACGAGAAACTTAGAACAAAAAGCATTTTCGCTTCAGGTTTACTGAATTTGTTTTCAATTAATTTATAATAAACAAACAGTATGCTAGAAAAATATCTTTCTTTTTCAAATGAAATGTTTAAATTCTTTTATAATTTTATAGGTTTTATTACAAAGTTCAATTTACTACCGACTGGTATAATCATAAAAAACTTTAATTAATGAAGTGTAAAACTTTGATAAATATACAGTATATTTTATAGATAAATATTATAGGTCAATTAGTAATTCAGAGGCAATGGTTCGGATTCCACGTTAAACTGTAGGTCCCTTAGTTGCCATCGGCTGTTGGGCTGTTAATTAACAGTCCTGTCTAAAGAACAAGTCAGCCTTAGTCAGTAACAAGACTACAAGATTGCGCCACAATCATCATACACTCAATCCTCATTCATACTTGGCCTTGTGGTATGGTCGCCATTTAAATCTAATCTAATGTAATCTAATCTTTAATAATTTATGTTAAACTTCCGTTTTCCACAGTAAATTTTTCGAATAATAATGCTTGATATAAAAATTTATGGTTTTTATCTGATGGATAAACATGAAAAACTTTTCATAATGTATTAAGTTATAAATTATACTAAAACAAAATTTAGGCAAAGGTGTAAGGTTTAATATTAATCATCTGATAAAAGGTGGTGGTGAGCAGGGCGGTTATACTACCACCATCATCAGCTTTCATCACTGAACATCAGTCAAACACATCATTTCCTTATGAGATATAAACTACATTTCTGAACATTCCAGAGTGTAAGATCATAGTATTGCAGTTCAAACTACCATCGTCATTAAAGTAAAATACATGATTAAAATACCCAAATAGCGCCAGCCCTGCATACTAAGTGAATTTTCATTTATTCAGTAAATAATTGTGATAGCTAAAACAAGGTTGGTCATTAGTGAAATAAGGAGGTTATATCAATTTACTTTTTCTTCATAAGAATTATTTGGGGAAAGTTTGTTTGCTGTGTACGTAACAAAATATTATATATTATTCACCACGAATGTTGATGTAATATTGATGAAAATTAACATCGAACGACAGGTGAATATAAAATTTATTCCGTCTTTGCGAAATATTCATCTGATTTCACTGATTCTATGAAAGAAATGACCGCATAAAAGTATGGTTATATTTATAAGCAATTCCCATTTCTATTTACACAGAAGAATAGTTCATATTATGAATTAATTTATACAGTTATGGTAGCAATGAAGTATTACCGCTGTAGTTTTCCAAACATTTAATAAATACATTTATCAAGACTTGTCTAACTAAATATAATAAGAACAATTTTTAATATGGACTTATGAAAATATATAGGCTCTTACTTGAGTAGATGTCATTGAGTAAATTGCAGTATAAAAATTAATTATTATTTTATAAACCATAATCCTAGTTTACAATCTCTCTAACTGGTTCTTTTATAATTATGTATTGTACAATCTAAAATAAAAATATAACCATTATATTATTTAGATTTCTATTGCAGACATTTTCCATAACAATTTTATGTAAAACAATGTTTCACGACGTTTCGGGATCTGGAATCTGTTCCCATCCTCAGGTGAACTAAAACATAACACAATTATCAGGACCACCTGAAGACGGGATCAGATTCCAGATCCCGAAACGTCGTGAAACTTCTAAAAATCTAAATAACATAAATCCACCATCACCATTAATGAATTTCAAAAAAGAATAACCATTATGTTACAATAATCTGTTTTTGTATACCATCCCGTGGATTCGATTTATAACATTTAATACCTTTAATACTTTAAAATTCACAGCAGTTCTTACTATTGACTTATACTTTACATACAACTTACTAGACTTTGCGGTTTATATGAGTGATTATAAACTATAGCAATTATATATTGAGTATGTCATTATAGATTATTAAATTTTAATACTGAATTAAAAAAATATATACTTATAGGTATTGTAACAGTATGAGTCACATAGGATAGCCACTAAGCTACAATGTAGGAGTAACTGAATAAGAATTACGTTTTATAGGAATTCATTATATTTAACTTGGAGACGGAAAATTAAAGTCAACCAAAATTATGAAAATGTGATAAGAAAATACTTAAAAATAAATATAATGAGTGTGTAGAGATAGTGACATAGTGTAAAATTTAATATTTTTCACCCGTTTAGAACTAAATTAAATAGTTTCTTGTTGGATTTTACTTTTGTTTCTTAAAAATGAAAATAATAAAAAGGTTAAAAACTATACCATACATGTAAACATTGAGAGCTAGTAGGAAAAATAATCTATACTGATTATAATCTATGTTTTCACTTTATAACCATCAAGGCAGTTTTACATTTTACAGAACTAGGATAATAAATTCTCGTTACAATATTTTTAACTTGTGAATAAAAAATCGAAAAGTAAGTAATTATTAATTATTAATATTAGAGTTTTTAGTTAAATAAAAGCTATAACTAAATTATATTTGACATATTAAAGCAAAATCTAACGAGACTAAATATAGGTTTTAACTGGTTTAACTTTGTTACAATGAAATGTCTTACATCTTTGACTAGTTTAGTGTAATTAGGCTTTGGTGAACAAAAAATTTTACTAACGTTTTGCAAGTTGTATAATTATGTATAGTATCAACCGTTGGTCCTCCATTGCCATTAAGTTTATAAAATAAAGTCAGCACCTTAAATACAAATCAACATCTGTACGGAAGAATATTGTGGCTTCTAAACAATGAAAGTGAATGATCATAAAAACCTGCATTTGCTAATAGCCTAATAAACCTTTTTTGTAAATTAATCTAAGAATCAAATTAGATATGTAAGCGCTACCATAGAATGAAATGCCACAATATATTCTATAGTTTACAAGAGAATAGTATATTAAATTAACAATTAGTTGGATTTTTCCAACGCGTGTTGTGTTTAAAATCTACACGTTTCGAGAGTTGGTTAAACTACTCCCGTTTTCAAGTGCCTAACGATATTTACATTTATACAAACAAAGGGCTATTTCTACATAGAAAAGAAACCGGTCAAAAAATACAACAAAAAATATAACTGATAGAATTAAATAATAAACAAAACACTCTACTTAGCCTTTATTAATTAAAAAAAACGCGCCACAATCATCTTACACTCAAACCTCATTCATACTTACAATACCTACCTGGGTAGGTTGCTATTTCAATAATCTAAGTATCGAAGTTGTGTAGATTTTAAACACAAGACGCGTTGGAAAAGTCCAACTAATTGTTAATTTAATAATTACAGTAATAACCAATGCTATAATGAATTTTCAAAAGAATAGTATACCTGTTTCAAAGTGTTGGACAAACAAATTTTAGATGAAAGAAAGCCCTAAGAGATTGATGGAGTATTTTTTTTGTAAATAATTTACGTAAAACTTCCAAGAGAAATCTTAAAACAATTTCGTGGTACTGTGTCCCAGCTTCTTTTGTTCATTGAGTAATTAGTTAATTATCCTGGCAAATTAATCAGCTGATCTTTGTCAGTAAAAGATTTATATTATTTAGATTATTATTACGGAAATTTCCCACTAGGCCGGATTACACTAACCGCCGGATTATTAACGGTCGTTCAACTGACGCCAGTTCAATTAACGCGGGGAGAGGCGTTCAATGATCAATCACAAACACCGAAACTATTATTGAACTGGCACGTGACTGTACATATGGTCAACCAAACTTCGGTTGTTTATTCTGTTTTGCCAATGGCAGGCTCAGCTTAAGCTATGCAGCCTCGAAGTACACATATTTTTAGGAAAATCCATCTAAATTTTGTGTGGCCATTCCGAGGATTGAACCTATCACCTCTTATACCGAAGTCCAAGACGCTAACCGTTAGGCTAAGAGATACATTAAAGTTTAAATCCTTTAAAGTTTTGCTGAGCTTTGTGTTAACCTTAAACAAACATCGAAGCCTTCTTGATTGTCACCAATCAGCTGTGAAGACATTGAAGACAGAAAATTTGCCTTGCTCAAAAATAGAAATCTAGGTATATTCATCTCAAATATGGAGAAGAGTAATTCAACCAGTCTGAATGAATTGGTCCGCAATTGAAGTCTAAACTGAAAAACCTGCGCATTTTGTAAATCTAAATCTAAAGGTGTTTGTATTATCTAGAACTTAAAAGATTCATTCGCTGATAAAGCCCCCTCGGTTGACGAACACCAAAAAATCTTCGTTCAACGTTTCTTTCAACATTTAAGGGTCCGTTAGTGTTGGCTTGAACAGGCTTTGACAGAAGTTCAAATGTTTGGTAAAATTTCAACCTCACTCTTTGGATCATGGTCTCTTGTATTCAAATATTATTATATTATTTTATTATATTTCATACTAAAGAAAATCCGTTTAATGTGTTCACTATGGAAACCATGCGATCGGTCAGGCAGCTATCGATCAGCCATAATTTTCACAATTTTTGACTCGGATATGTGTTAGCTCTGGGAGGAGGGTGTTGACAATTTACGCGATCAAAATTTGAAACAGTTACGTCATTGTTTGGCTATAAGAACTAGTGTTCAGATGAACTGAAAACATTACCTCGTCCCACCTATTTCCCACAGGGAAGTAAATACAAACAATTTTAGAAGAGTTTACTAAATAAAACTTATAAATTTTATGAGTTTCTCCTATGTTTTCTTCCTATAAAATAACACCCAAAATATATTTTTACTAATCAATAAAAATGAAGTATCTGGAGTAAATGAGTAACGTGTTTATTGGATCATTTTCGGCCGATGTCAATCGATTAATCTTGTCTTGGCGAGGGGAAGCGATAGAGTGAATGGGACATAGACTCCCTTCAACCTAGATTTATATATTTTACTACTAGCCAAAGTACCCGTTCTTCGCACGGGCTAAAAAGGCTGAAAGGTGTAGGCTCTACTGATACATTTAAGGTATTGTTAATTAATTCTTCATTGTTTACAAAATGACAAAACAGGAATGTCTACAACATTTCAAAGTAACATATGTCAAATATTGGGAAAGGATAAGGATTAATGTAATAGAGACAGTCGTCGGAAAAAACTTAAAATCTACCATTCCGCTATTTCAAATAATTCACTAATTTCGATCCAGCAGTTTATCTGAAAAATCAACTTTATTTCTTCTTCTTCCTGAACTGTCAAAATATAGTGCAAACGGATGTTGTCATTAGAAAATGTAAACATTGAAACCTCAGACGGTCACGGCAGCTCTTTCTTCTTCTTCTCCTTCTTCTCGAACTGTCAAATTTTAGTATTCACAGCTGTTGACATTCAAGTAATTTTATGTTTTCATTCTCTAAAAATGTAAACATTGAAACTTAGGACGTTCACAGGGCGTAGCCCGAGAGGATTTTAAGGAAATGAGTATGCCTATGTGTTGCATGAGTTTAAGATCTACCTTTGCCTAAAATTTCAAACCGGTCGGTTCAGTATTTTTCGCATTCACTTGCCACAACAAACCCACAAACACACAAACCCACAAACAAACATACAGAAACCACCTCTTCTTTATAATATTATAGAAGATTAATAACCTACCTAACTTAACTTCACAGAGCTCTCTGTATAACTGCAATATCACGTGTATTATTATGAAACATGGAATACCAGGGATACCACCATAGTATCGATCAGTAACTTGAAAAACATGAAATTTGGTCCAAAGAGATGGAAAAATAAACATTTTTTATTAATTAATTCTGGTAGTATTCTTCTTCCAACTGTTTAGATAGTTACTTCATTTGATTTGTAATGAAAAGGACGAGAATAAAGCATTCTTCTCATTTTTTATGAAATTTACAGTTTTCCAGTAATGTTTAATAGAAACTTTATTAAAATTTATTATCAAACTAAACTAGTTATTTTTTATTAACTAGATCTTTACCAAAATAAAGACCATACCAAGTATGAAATCAATCGGTCAAATGGTTCTTTAGATATAAATTATTTTGTAAAAAATACAAGATGGCGGATATATGGTTATAAAATTTATTTATAGTACTCCTTGTTTTATCGATCATAAATCTACTAAAAAATATACTTACTCGTTATCACTGACTGACCGAGGTCCTTACATCACTATAGAGTTTAAGAGACGCGTTTGCGGTACACAGTCTGGAGTCTGGAGTTAGAGTCCGGTGGTCCTCACCACCGCTCCTTCTGTCAGGTGGACGTCGTGGTGATGGTTGTGGTTGTGGTGTTGAAGCTGTCCTTGGGACCCCGGGAGGACCGGGTGTTGGTCGGCACTCCCCGGGACAGTGGCTTGAGGGAGGACGCGCCGTCCGCCGTAGACGCCCGAGGCTCCCCGCACAGTAGGAGGCGCTGGAACGCGCGTCGGAACCGCGTAGACATCGCGTTGTACAGAATAGGGTTGATTGCGCTGTAAACCATCCAAAAAGTAATAATAATAATTTAATTTTACAATATATATACAATATTTTATGTTTCACACAATTTGTTGGAAACCCCCACAAATGAAAACCTACGAGTGGCGATGGACTCTAGGGGGGATTCGCCACCTGTAAAACAGGCTTTAAAAATGTCTATTATTTACTGATAACTTTTAGCAGTTGTGGATCCCTAGAGACCTAAAAATGATAAAAAAATTGTTATGATATTTTTCAATATTTTTCCAAGTAACAATTTTAATTTTAGCGAATTTCCCATAAGGAAGAAGCTATTACCGTAGGTCTCATGGCGAGACTTAAGCCCGGGACCATGTTATTTTTTCTTCTTTAGGTGCCCAGAGTCCAAAAACAATAGTCGTTAAAATTTATATATATAAATATATATATATATATATATGTGTGTGTGTGTGTGTGTGTGTGTGTGTGTGTGTGTGTGTCTGTGAACACGATAACACTCGTAAAAATGGTCCAATCAAGACCAAATTTGGTAGAGACGTGTATTCCTACAAATGCTCGGACGAGTTCGTAAACCAGACATATCGGTCAATGGGAACGGGTAGTTTGGGGGGGTTTTGTACCCCAAAATGGGGTTTTTTGCGTTTTTCACATGTAATTTTTAAAAATTTCTAATTTTATATTTCACCATTGGAATCAGCTCAAAAAACTACATAATTAAGTTCCTTAAAGTTTTCTCTAAGAAATTACTACTTTCAGTGTTCCTCACAGCAGCTAACCTGCACACTCTTTCCCATGTTAATTTTATGGAGAACAGGCAAATAACTCTCATGTTTATGGACAGATTTTTATAAAACTTGTCATATATTATTATTATATAATTGATTTGGAAATTCACTGAGTACGCAGGTCTGCTGCGACGGGGGTATTTGTTTGAATTTAATTTGCAACAAACCAATAAATTGTCCAAAAACATTCAAAATACAAGAAAATATTTTTATACGACACAGTTAAAATAAGCAGCAATCACCCACTTAACTTTAAGGGTTCCCTCAGAATATCAATTTTAAGTCCTGAAGACATAGAAAAAATAAACGTTCGGATAATTGACATGCTAATGGCTGTGAGATTACGTGGATATATTTAAAAAGGTTTGGAAAAACGTAAATTATACCATTAAAAATTAAGTAATATAATTGAAGTTTATATTTTTTATTAAGAATAAGTTAAAACAAAGTATATATTTAGAAGAAGAATTTAAATCCGCATAAAACCACATAAAAGGGCAATTTTATAAAATAATATAACTACCACCATTAAAAACCGATTTAAAATTTTAATATTCTACGACAAACGGTTCCAGAGACAATATGAATTTGATGTCCTTGGTGAATCCAGTACGATGTCTGAAAACGTCCAGAGACAGAGTTCAGTAAGAAATCAGTTTCTTATTAACCCGTTTTCCATGACACGTTGTATGCAGTGACTCAACAAAACCCACTCAAAAAAGTTAGACATTACTCTAAGGGAAAGGAGGTTATGTCCTCAAAAATGTCTAACAAAAATTCTTGTTTTCTTGTGTTGTTAGCTTAAAAATTGTGATGATAATGTTTATGATAGTATATGTCAAATGAAATTTAAATAAACGTTAAAGAATATGATGGTATTATTACAGATTTTAGGGTTTTTAAATAAAATTAAGTGGGAAAATATGTGTCAGTCTACTGCTACCGTTTATTTAGCAATAGTTTTTCATGTTTCTATGGAGTAAATTAGGAAATTTAAAACATAATAAGACAAACATTATATTCCCCTTTCAAGTGTCAATGAACAGTACTGTATAAGGTTTTGGGTGGAAAACAACATTACAGTGGGTGCTTGAATTGTGCATTGTTCTCATGAGAGGTGAGTAAAGAGAGACTTAAGTACTGCAGAGCTTTAAGTACTAAAGTCCACAGATAGAGGGCAGTGTAGTTTACTTCATTTTAGTCCTATTATTTCGTAAAAATCTTTAATTATAAATTTTGATATTTTATTTATTATCTTCAAATATCACACACACTTTACTTACTTATCAGTAGGAACCAAAATGAAATATATGTTTTTGATAAAGAAATTACATACAGGTGAATAATAAAACTTTGATTGTTCTCAGGTCAAAATAAACCAAAAAATTCTTTTGAACATTATGAACTTTCATTTTTGTTGATGTTTTTCCAATTTTCGTATACTATAGAAATCTGACATATTTTAAAAATATAAGTATGTAAAAATTAAAACCACAAAAATTATTTTACATACATGTTTTATTCTTATTGATACACAAATTTGATGTCCTTGGTGAATCCAGTACGATGTCTGAAAACGTGCAGAGACAGAGTTCAGTAAGAAATCAGTTTCTTATTAACCCGTTTTCCATGACACGTTGTATGCAGTGACTCAACAAAACCCACTCAAAAAAGTTAGACATTACTCTACGGGAAAGGAGGTTATGTCCTCAAAAATGTCTAACAAATTCTTGTTTTCTTGTGTTGTTAGCTTAAAAATTGTGATGATAATGTTTATGATAGTATATGTCAAATGAAATTTAAATAAACGTTAAAGAATATGATGGTATTATTACAGATTTTAGGGTTTTTAAATAAAATTAAGTGGGAAAATATGTGTCAGTCTACTGCTACCGTTTATTTAGCAATAGTTTTTCATGTTTCTATGGAGTAAATTAGGAAATTTAAAACATAATAAGACAAACATTATATTCCCCTTTCAAGTGTCAATGAACAGTACTGTATAAGGTTTTGGGTGGAAAACAACATTACAGTGGGTGCTTGAATTGTGCATTGTTCTCATGAGAGGTGAGTAAAGAGAGACTTAAGTACTGCAGAGCTTTAAGTACTAAAGTCCACAGATAGAGGGCAGTGTAGTTTACTTCATTTTAGTCCTATTATTTCGTAAAAATCTTTAATTATAAATTTTGATATTTTATTTATTATCTTCAAATATCACATACACACTTTACTTACTTATCAGTAGGAACCAAAATGAAATATATGTTTTGTTCATGAGCTATAAAGAAATTACATACAGGGTGTATCTGAAATACACAAAAAACTTTGGGATATAGTTCTCGAGGTCAAAATAAACCAAAAATGTCCTGTGAACGTATGGCCTATCATTTTTTGAACATTTGTTGTTTGTTTTGACCTCGGGAACAATATCCCATAGCTTTTCGGTGTATTACAGATACATCCTGTATATATATTTTTCATAGAATAAAATGAGTGAAGTAAAGAGTGAAAGGAGTGAATAAAATGAGTTATTAGAAATACATGTAGAGAATTATATGTCTCCAAAAAAGCCGGGTAGGCACGTTTTCTACAAAATATTGTACAGCTAACAAAAAAAGGATTCTTAAGGGATAGAAAATGTGGGACATGAAGAGTAAAATGCTCCTCCAAACCAATCCAAATTTCGGATCGGACAATGTGATACCCCAAGAGAATTCGTACTCAATAGCTTCCAAGTTCCTCAGACAAGGAAATACTCATGGATGGGGGATACCCTCAACCTTTTTTCAGGTACCCAACCTAAAACAGTAAACCTCCAGCCCAGTAAATTCCAAGAGCATGATAATCAAGTAAGGATCATTCGTCCAGAACACCCCTCCAAATCAATTTTTTAAATTTTAAATTAAAAGTTTTTAAGTTCCATTTTTATACATTCCCCATGGGATGAGATTTTTACAACGACTATTGGCTAAGTGTTTTATAACAATGAAACACTTAAAATTAAGTGAAATTATTTTAAACATACATAGGTATTAATTAATAACTAAACATTTTTTTCTCTAGTCGGTACTCTAGTATTTATAGGTTCAGAGATCAAAATTCGATAAGTTAAAATGAAGATTTCAAATTACTGGTAAGTCTTGCTGGGCTTCTCCAACCACCTTAGTTTCTTCTTGTCTCTCCTGGGGGCTTAATGAACTTCTGGCTAAGCCTGACCCTAGACTGACTGGAATCTTCGCGGAGTTGTGTACCTTCTTACTGCTGTAACTACGCAGTTAAATTTAACATTCACTGTCTGGGGCAACCCGAAACTCTGATGAGACTCTTCACCAACTTCCTCTCCCACGTTGTTGATCCGTTTGCCAACTCTGTGCCTCTCATCGAGGCGGCACGGTAGGGAATCTGACACGTTAACATCTTTGGACACACATCCACACACGTGGATCCACGTCACAAAATTAAACTCACATGAATTATAGTTGTACATACGTGTTTTATTCTTCACACTGCGCAGTACACAAATTTAATTCTGCCTCCAAAGAGGCAACAGGCCATTAAAAAGCAAACACAGAACACAACACTACCGAAAACGTCCGACCTGAACGTGAGGTGACCTTCTGGAGATTGCCTTATCTTTCCGTCATCTATGATGACGACCAACCCTGTATCCGAAAGAGGCAGCCAATCAGGTAGAGGGAATCCACGTGGACTTGATGGATGTGTGTCCAAAGATTCCCGTTGCATTCCCTCCGGTGCCGCCTCAACGAGAGGTGCAGAGCTGGCAAACGGATCAACATCGTGGGACAGGAAGAGGAGGTCATCGTGGTGAAG
Source organism: Nephotettix cincticeps (assembly GCA_023375725.1). Taxonomy (NCBI): domain Eukaryota; kingdom Metazoa; phylum Arthropoda; class Insecta; order Hemiptera; family Cicadellidae; genus Nephotettix; species Nephotettix cincticeps. The sequence goes on along the minus strand of CM041786.1, from coordinate 7,588,176 downwards.
AGTCTCAACAGGGTTTCGGATTACCCGGACAGTGAATGTTAAATTAAACTGCGTAGTTACAGCAGTAAGAAGGTTCACCACTCCCCGAAGATTCCAGTCAGACCGGGTCAAGCTCAGCCAGAAGTTCATTAAGCCCCCAGGAGAGACAAGAAGAAACTAAGGTGATTAGAGAAGCCCAGTAGGACTTTCCAGTAATTTGAAAGTTTCATTTTAACGTATCGAATTTTGATCTCTGAACCTATAAATACTAGATAGCCGACTAGAGCAAAAATGTTTGTATTTACTTCCCTGTGGGAAATAGGTTAGATCATGGATAAGTCTAAGGAATGGTCTCAGTTCATCTAAACAGCTGTTCTTATTCTTTTTTATTAAAAACTAGCTGACCCGGCGAACTTCGTAACGCCTGACAGTAAATACATGTTAACTTTAAGATTGGCCATGTTCTGAAGTCTAATACCATTACGGATTCATTGTGAAAGGTTATATATTCTGGGTCGTGGCATAGTGTATAACCATACCGAAACGATAAGACATATTAATAGCATTCCCATAAAACAAAAATGCATTCCCATAAAATAAATCTGGATTAATTCGCAATTTTCAAATCCAATCCAAACCCAAACCAAACCTAACTGTGGCACGGCTTTTAAAGGAAGGATATTCAACAGCTGATTATTATAATAAACGTAATATATAAAAAACGTTGTAATTATTTTTAATTTGGCCAACAAATAATCATGTGGTTTTTAATCAGACAGAAAATGAAAATATAAATACATAATCCCCCAAAACCGTAAACTATTAACGTGGTGAATAAAGCTGTTCATTTTTTACAGTACACATTTACTTCGTAGTTTTACATTAATGAATGATTCAGATGGCATTGGATAGTAAAGCATGTTGCTAATGGAAAGTAAACCAATCAGCTGTAGTTAAGAAATCAAATGTTTTCATTGTAGACAATTTGTAAACAAACTTACTCTCCATAAGGTTAACATTAGAAATTTAAAACGCCATAAAATGGAAACTTATGGGGTTTTCGAAAATATTTTTTCACTAAAACCTTCCCGGACACATGTAGAACAACTTCCTAAAATTTCATGGCGATCGGATGAGTAGTTTGGCAACGCATAAAGGACATACATACAGACATACAGACATACAGACAGACATACATACATTCAATTTTATATATAGAGATTTAATACAATAGCTCTGGTAGTTTCTATGGAAACCTATTACATGTTTTCCATATTAAAAATCACCGACACCACCCTCCCCGAGCTAAGACATATCCACGTCAAAACCGTTTGGTTATTAATTAATACCTTTGTGTGTTTAAAATAATTTCACTTAATTTTAAGCGTTTCATTATTATAAATCACTTAGCAACAGTCACTTTTACAATAGTCATTGTAAAAATCCCACCTCCTGGGGAATCGATAAAATACGGAACTTATAAACTTTTAATTTAAAATTTAAAAAATTATACTCCAACTGTGTGATGTGAACTCATCCACCACGTAGAACACATAGCTTGTCAATTCATGCTTCTATCTTCTTTTGAAAGAACGAGAACTCTCCAGACTTTTGCGTCTCTCAGGAAGGCAATTAAGGAGCCCGAAACCTACATGAGAGTTTCGCAAAGGTAGATAATGCGTTGTTGAATAGTGCGAAAATTCTTCTTTTGCTCGTGACCCATCCCCTTATGGGAACTGACAATAAGCCACAGTTTGCAATACATATAAAAGGAAGGTATGATCAAGATTCCCTACCCGAATCTCTTTTACTCAAATTAGCAATTAGAGTCAACCCTTTCAAAATCCCTTTGCACAACTACCCCATAACCTTCCGTAGGAAGGGCTTGAGTGAATAAGTTCATAATAGGCATTAATCAATTCTTGATTATAATCAAGACTTGAATACGTACACGTGTTACGCATGACAACACGAATATTATGGTGTTACAGCTTACCTATTGATATAGACACATGTTTTGGCGAACATCAGGAACCAAAGGTCCATGTACTTGGGTTTGTCGAGCAGCATGGCGAATGAGTTGTAGACAAGCAGACCCCTGTACGGGAGCCAGAGGGTAGCGAACACAAACACCACCATGGCGAGCATCTTGACAACCTGCCAGGTCAGGGGATAGAACATAAATAAAAAGTACCTGGCGACCGAGCTTTGCTCGGATAGAATAAGACATGTATTATACAAGTTAATTAGCAAAACTAAAGCACATTTATTACTCAACGAAAACATTTATGTGGTTTAAATAAAACTGATTTAATAAACCTTAATTAATATGGCATAAACACTGAATAAAAATTTAATGCCCAGCAAGGGGATCGCTCTCACAACCTTCGGCGTGTGAGACCTAAGCCTAGCACTGAGCTACAGCGTCGGCCAATTCAGGGCCGTCGTTTAAGGGTTTTTAACCAACCTCAATTGTTTTAGCTGATCTTATACTGTATTTAATTATGCATACAGGTATTATTAGACTGTGATCAACTGATTTTGTTAGAAAAGGAATGAGGATTGAAAAGCAAAAGAGGAATTTAATTTATATCAATTAATTGTCAACAACTGCCGAACGGTTATAAACAGATGTTTTGAGTTGTATTGCTAACATTTGATTTTCCATAAGCGTAATTTTAATATCGACATGGATATGTCTTAGCTCTGGGGGGGGTGTTGGCGATTTTTAAGGTGGAAAACATGTACAGGTTTCCATAAAAACAACCAGGTCTATTGTATTGAATTTGTAAAATAAAAGAATAAGAACAACTGTTTAGATAAATTGAAAACATTCCCTTTAGACATATCCATGATCTAACCTATTCCTCACAGGGAAGTAAATACAAACATTTTTAGATTTTAAACTTAATATTACAAGAAAACCGGAATTTTCCTGGACATTAGACCTATCTAGAACTTATTTCCTTGCTCGTATTATAGTATTGGATGGATAATAAAACGAGACAACCATTTTAATGGAATAGGGAACGTTAAAAATAACGGTTTTGAACTGGCAGTAACTGAAATAATGAAATGAATATTATTACAATATTATATAGAACATATTAGTTTGTTTAGGAAGTTACTAGCCACTGTTACAAGTAGAGTGGATGGTTTTAAGAAAGAACAGCTTAAAATACGACATACTTTTGACTTCAGCCCCAAAAGAAAAAAAACTGTTATTATAATGTTCCTTGCAGTATTTTCAATGTAAAATAACCAAATTACTGCACAGTCTGGAATATAGTCAGAAATAGGTTAATCTAAAAAATCCAAGATGTATTTTTTTTTCAAAAATGTCTGACTGCATAATCTCAAGTGTTAATGTATTAAATAATTGACCACTTGAATAAATAAAACGTCTTCTAAATTGCCAATTTTTTTATCTTTAGGCAATCTGATTATGTTGTGATTAAAGCATTCTGGACGCATAATGAAAGTCATCCGATCCTATTGTAATTTAACTTCCACTCCTAACGTAAAACGACATAGCGTACATACAAATGCTGCGCTGAAAGATTTTTAATTGCACGCACAAAGAAAATAACCTCGAATGTTTGTTGAAGTTTTTACAAATTTATTAATTGACAAAAGGTGCCAGTTTATAGAAACACATTATAAAGAACATGCTTAACTAAATAAAAACTAAATTTTAATTATTTCCCTATAACCTGTTTCGTTAGATCATGGATATGTCAAAAGGAATTTTTTCCAGTTAGCCCATTAACTCGTAAGATAAACCTGACGATTTTACACGTAGTTGGCGGCACTGAGGTTTTATGTGAAGTGCACTTTCCTAGCTGTCGAATGTATGATTTAACGCTATGGTGTTCGGCACTAACTCAATGCACTTGTTGAATTAATAAAATATTGTCCTGTATCGAGCGGCAAGGTAATCCAACTTTATGTCTCAGGATTCTGTGACGCAAGTATTGATTTGACCTTTTACCATTTTTGCAGTAGTATATAGTGGAAGTATAAAAATTTAGTTTCCAATGAGTATTTCCGTTTTGGAGTCTCCTGAACCCAAAAGGGGGTTTTCGGTGTGTGTGTGTGTGTGTGTATGTGTGTGTATGTGTGTGTGTGTGTGTGTGTGTGTGTGTGTGAAAAACATATTTTTAACCTTCTCTTAGCTCCAAGTTAATTATCCCACAAAGTATATTGATGATTACATTAATTATCGAACACATTATAATTAATTTATAATTAATGTGCTACCGGGTGCTGAGATCATAATTGACATCTAGCAGGAAACTGACATCTTACACGCGTCTCACTTAGAACCCAATTAGAGACCCACTTTGGTTCAGGCATGAATAATTTAATTAAACATTATGAAGTAACATGGTGGAAATAAAAACGGTTTGGTGTGCTATTTTGAATTTTTATGACGTCACTTTATATGCAAATAAAGTGACCCGGCGAACTTCGTAACGCCTGACGGTAAAATCATGTTACCTTAAGATTGGCCATTTTCTGAAGTCGAATAGCATTACGGCTTCATTGTGTAATGTTATATATTCTGGGTCGCGGCATAGTGAACAACAATACTGAAATGATAAGACATATTAATGACATTCCAATAAAACAAATAAATCTGAGTGGATTAATTCGCAATTTTCAAATCCAATTCCAATCCAAACCAAACCAAACTGTAATACGGCTTTTACAGAAAAGATATACAACAGCTGATTATTATAATAAACGTAATATATATAAAATAAACATTGTACTTATTTTTTGGCCAACATATAAACACGTGACTTTTAATCAGACAAAAAATACAAATATAAATATATTCTCCCCCCAAACCGTAAATTATTAACGTGGCGAATAAAGCTGTTCATTTTGTACAGCACATATTTACTTCATAGTTTTAACATTAATGAATGATTCAGATGGCATTGTATTGTAAAGCAAATTGCTAATGGAAAGTAAAACAATCAGCTGTAGCTAAGACATCAAATGTTTTCATTGTAGAAAATTTGTAAACAAACTTACCCTCCATAAGGTTAATGTTAGAAATTTAAAACGCCATAAAATGGAAACTTATGGGGTTTTCGAAAATATTTTTCACTAAAACCTTCCCGGACACATAAAGAGCAACTTCCTAAAATTTCATGGTGATCGGATGAGTAGTTGGGCAACGCATAAAGGTCATACATACATATATACACACATTCAATATCACAATTTGATAGCTGTATGAATTTCGCATCCAGCAAGATGTCAGAGTTGAACCGGAAAAGCCAGTTCAAGCCGATAATAAAGTAAACATTTTAAAGTAAATTTTTTTCTAATAACTTTTGGCAGTTTTGTATCCCTTGAGACCTAAAACAAGAAAAAAATGTTTGAACTTTTTAATTTTTGATAATAAATAGACTATGTAAATTTTTTACAAAAAATGGTAATTTAAAAAAATATATATTGTAAAGACTACTCAATCAAAATTAATAATTTTTGTATGAAATTGTAGGTATTTAGGTAAAATAAAATTTTATGTATTTTCATCATTATGTTTTTAAGAATGCAAAAAAACTTTAACCTCAAAATTTAATAAAAAACTAAATTTTATTTTGATAAATATTTAATTTGCAGAAAACCAATAGTCCAATACCATTCAAAATACAAAAACAATCTTTTAATGTATCACTGTTAACAAACACCAAAAGTTTCATTCACCTAACTTCCATGGAGTATCAATAATTAGAAGTCCTGAAAACATTGAAAAATTAACTTTCGGTTGTCGGGAACTTTGCACTGTGACATTAGGTGGATGTAAATGTAAAAAGGTTTGCAAAACTTAAATTACGCCACAAAAAAATAAGTACCGTAGGTGAAGTGTATATTTCCTTATTTAGGGTGAAGTAAAGTATGTATATTTAGAAGAAAAAATTTCAATTTTTCAAATTTTCTCTATTTACGAGTAGCAAATCCCCTTAAACCTTGAGCTCGTACGAAAAGCTTCACTGTCGACCCTTAATAATGAAATATACTATAAACTTACATCCTAAGAGTTTTATTCAGAGAACTCGGTCTAACCTTACTAAATACTATTAACTAGTTTATTAAGAAAATGTTAAATTGTTTAATTAACTATTCGACCTTTAAAAGGGGAAAATAAAAGTTACTGGTGTTGAATGAGAACCGATGGTCAAGGGGGGAGGGGTTTCTGATAAAGATGGACAAAAGGGATTTAACAACCCCAGGGAAGCAAAGTTGCACGGATTTTCCGATATCAATTTATTCCTGACTTGAAACTTTTCTCTACTTTAATGATTTATTACATCTCATCGGTTTTAATGTAACAGATTACTTTAAATATAAAAAATAAGGTGAAAATGTGAATTTTTACTTTCCCCTCTTATACATAGTATATGGAGAAGTATTGATATCGTAAACATTTTTAATTTTAATTGAGAGTGGATATATCCATTTTGAGGTTAACTGAATCCAAAAATGGGGGTTTCGGACTGATGTCTGACTGTCTGTCTGTCTGTGTCCAGACCCCGATACCCACACTGATAGTCATATTTTCATGAAATTTGATATAAGGGTGAGGCTATATCACAAGACAAAGCTTTACTTTTCTTTTACTTTTAAGGGCAGTTCACCCCTTTGATTGTAAAAAACTTCCAAATCTCATTTATTTCTTTTGTAAATTTTATAAAAAAGTCAATCTGTAATAAAACTATATGTTCTACATTAATCTAAATATCATTTAATAATTATTGTTTAAAAATAATCATATTATAAAAAAATGAAAAGTTAAATTAATTGTTCAAATTGTATGGGAGAAACCAAAATAATACCAAGCTTTTTTGAGCTGGTTTTGTTCGGTGATTTGACCTTACGCTTCATACCAAGTTTCATGGAAAACGGTTGGAAAGTAAGGAAGAAATTGATTTTTTTTTATATTTCCATAAGAATAACATTGGGCGCTTTCAGACAACGTACTGCGTTTATCGTGGACAGTAAATTTAACTTTTCTCTGGAACCGTTAGTCGTAGACAAATAATAGGTTTTTTAAGCTGGTTTTAATGGTACCAGTCAAGTTATTCTTTACTTTTATTGTTTTCGCTGAAAATTTAAAAATTTGATTTTTTTGACATTTAAAAGCCCATAACTTTTGAACCGTCATTTTTACAGATATGCGGGTGGTGTCAAATTATTTAGTACTCTGTACACTATAAACTGTCAAATTTTAATCAAAATCGTTAGAGCCGTTTTTGAGAAAATTGGATTTTTCACGTTTTTTAAGGGTTTTTAGGGGTGAACTACCTTAAAAATTCAAAATTCAAAAAAATGAAAAAATGACTGGAGGTACGGTAAATATAGACAAACATGCCAAATTTCATCTAAATCGGACCAACGGGGTAGGCTGTGGCACTGTACACATCCACACACACACACACACACGGACGGACAGACATCACGTCAAAACCCACTTTTTTGGATTCAGGGGAAAAACGGATATCCATCAACTCAAATTCGAAATTTTGACGAAAACAATACTTTCTCCATTTATACGTATGTAAAAAAAATGCAAATATCTCAAAATCCGCTCCAAGATTCCAATTAAAATTTATTTGTTTACTATAAACGATGAAATTTTAGGATCACAAATATTATGACAGCACTCATTTATCTATAAACTAACGGGTGAAAAGTTATAGGATTTTAAAGATAAAAAATAATTTATTAAATTTTCTGACGAAATGGACAATTTTTGACTCCATTTAAACTAGTTCGAAAAGCTAAAGAAATTAGTAATTTGAATATTTTTAGTTTACGACTAGCAGTTCCAGAGAAAGTTAAATATACTGTTTGTGGAGAATGCAATGTGTTGTCTGAGAGCTCCGAATGTTATTCTTAATGAGAATGTTAAAAATTAATATCTACAGTGTATTATTTCCCAACTGTTTCCATGAAACCTAGTATGAAGTGTAAGGTCACATCACTTAACAAAAAGAAACCCCATTCAAAAACGTTTTTTACGATTCATTTAGTATAGTATTTTTTTCAAATTTCGTTTAAAATCAAATATCAAAGTAAACCCATGGGACCTTAATTTGCCAACTGATTATTAATTTTAGTCGAACATCTTTAATATGTAAATCTCATTTCAGTATAGCTTGGAAAGTATTTGTCTAATATGGCTAAAGAGTTTTGAGAACTTGTTTTCACAAGTATTTTGATAGAACGTGGGAAAGTGTAAAGTAAATAACCTTTTCCAGGGAGCAAACAATGGGAAAACGTTACATAGTGGGTACTCTCATTTTCACGGAAACTGACAGTTAGACAGGCAGACATTGAGATAAGACACCTTTCAGTTTTTCAGAGTGTAAGACGTAAAAATAACAAAAAATAAAGTAATTCCAAGCAGTCTACAGACAACACTATAATCAAATTTTTATAGCCGATCAAGAAAATATTCGTCTTGAATTTGTGATTTGATTTTTAAAGGTAATTTATTTGGTAATTTTTTTATAATTTTCGGAACTTGAGAGTGAACAATGCACACACACACACACACACACACACACACACACACACACACATATATATATATATATATATATATATATATATATATATATATGTATATGTATACATATTCCAAATCACTATTATAAATACTATAAATAATATATAAATAGTGTATATATATATATGTTTGTGTGTGTATTAAAAAAAATCCAATAAAATAATAAAATAGCTAACCACATCCAAATAAAATTTAAATTTTTATATATTAAAATAATTACGAAGAAAATACCTCTTAGTAATCAATTACGAAGAGGTCATTTCAAAGATAACACACAGTGTGCGTCGAAATAATAATGTAAGGGAATACTTTAACACAATTTTGTAAGTATATTTGCATTGACTCTAGAAATATCACCTTTTCTGGAGAGCTACGGGGCACTCTGTGAATAAATAAACGGTACCAGTGGACTGACACATACTTTCTCCCTTAAGTAAATTGAAAAAAGACAATCTGTAATAAAACTATCATGTTCTACAAAGTAATTCTAAATATCATTTAATAATTGATTGTTCAAATTGTATGGGGGAACCCCCCCCCCCCCGGTAATACCAAGCTTTTTTGAGCTGGTTTTGTTCGGTGATTTGACCTTACACTTCATACCAAGTTTCATGGAAAACGGGTGGAAAGTAAGGAAGAAATTGATTTTTTTATATTTTCCATAAGATGAACATTGGGCGCTTTCAGACAACGTACTGCGTTTATCGTGGACAGTAAATTTAACTTTTCTCTGGAACCGTTAGTCGTAGACAAATAATTCAGAATACTAATTTGTTTAGTTTTTTAAGCTGGTTTCAATGGTACCAGTCAAGTTGTACTTTACTTTTATTGTTTTCGCTGAAAATTTAAAAATTTGATTTATTTGACATTTAAAAGCCCATAACTTTTGAACCGTCATTTTTACAAACATGCGGGTGGTGTCAAATTATTTAGTGCTCTGTGCACTATAAACTATCAAATTTTAATCAAAATCGTTAGAGCCATTTTTGAGAAAATTGGATTTTTCGCGTTTTTTAAGGGTTTTTAGGGGTGAACTACCCTTAAAAATCAAAAATTCAAAAAAATGAAAAAAACGCCTGGAGATACGGTGACTATATATATATACATGCCAAATTTCATCTAAATCGGACAAACGGGGTAGGCTGTGGCACTGTACACATCCAGACACACACACAGACAGACACACGGACGGACAGACATCACGCCAAAACCCACTTTTTTGGATTCAGGGGACCCCAAAACGGATATATCCACCCTCAACTCAAATTCGAAAATTTTGACGAAAACAATACTTTCTTCATATACTATGTATAAGGGGAGAAAGTAAAAATTGAACTACATATGTGACACAATGCTTTGTCAACATCGTTTATTTTGGACCAACAAACTATTATTATATACAGAAATTGTAAACTCACGAGTTTTATATAAGTATTGCCACATAGAATAAGAAGAATAGGAACATCGCTTTGAAAAAGGGAACGATCAAACATATATTTCTGCTTCACAGAAAAAGTAATGATGGTTGCCTTTATACTAAAGGTCAGACAAAGATGAATACCTTCTACCCCTCAAGGAATTATTCCCTTGACGTTTTAATTAATAGTTAGGGTAGATTTAATTTACTTAAATTGAATAGATATTTTAATTAGAATTACTATTGAGTCTGTTTTTACTGGTCGCATGACTCAATTTTAAGAAACACTTATTATTACGACTGAATATTTACCTTATTTACCTAGCAGCGATTGACCGATATGTCTGGACTACGAAATCGTCCGAGAAAATGTAGGACTATACGTCTCTACCAAATTTGGTCTCGATCGGACCATTTTTACGAGAGTTATCGTGTTCACACACACACACACACACACACAAACACAACGACTATTTATTGTTTTTGGCCTCTGGGCACCTAAAACGAAAACATATCATGGTCCCAGGCATAGTTCTTGCCATGAGACCCACGGCAAAAGCTTCTTTCCTATGGGAAATTGACTAAAAGGAAATTAGCTTAGTTAGAAATTAGTTTAGTTTTAGCTTTAGGAAAAGGAAGGTAGCTTAGTTGGTATTTGTTTTTAATTGGATAAAATTACCAAATAAGTCAAATTTTGTTTAAACATTTTAGTACAGAATGATTTTAAAATAGGTTTAAATTCAATGATCAATAAAAATTTTTCAGGCATATGAAACGTAAAAATATCATAATTCTAAGCATGGTACAAACAACTAATTTCATTTATTTAGATAATGATATTATTAATAATTGAAACACATATCACAACCTGTTACATGATTTAGCAGTGCTAATTTCATGTTTGTGTATATTTAATCAATTTATCATATATCAATAACAAATTCAAGTTTATAGGTGGTCATCTGTACATAGATGGAATTAAAATTATCATTTTGTGTGTGGAATGTAATTAGGCTCTTCTTGTCACTTCATAAAAGTGACAAGCAAGCGAATTTGTCTAACCTTAATAATTCAATTGTTTATATTAGAAACATATTAAGTTACCGAATTTTGAAAACATGCCATAAATAATTATTATACATCCAATTAAGTTTAATTAATTGTGAAACAACAGATGATCATTTTTTTGTAAAATCTATTATAATTCAAATAATATTTTTAAGAGAAGTTGTAGGCTCTATTAATTTATTAATAATGTTAAATTATCTTCTCTCACATTACCTTTCACTTTCATACCTATTAAGGAGGGTTGCTGTCCTCAAAGTTTTTAACTGTGTAAAACACTTGTTTATCTTTGAGTTTACAAAGAATCTGATAAAGTTTATAAAGTACAGTTGCTACTGTACTTTATGAGTGACAAATGGTGTTAATCTAACTGCATATATCGCATTGGCTGAGCAACTTCGACAGATATTGCTTTGTGTTGGCGCCTGTTACGCATAAGGGATAAGCTTTGTTCGCTACGAGCGAAGCAGAATGGTCCGCTTAGGAAGTCTAACTTACCTGACTCCTGGAAGAAGACGGGCGCTCTGTGGTAACGGTTGTCGGCGGTTTTATGGAGGCACGGATCACCTTCCGGTCGAACAATGTCCGAGCTATGAGGCCATAGAGGACACAGGAAACGCTCAGAGGCACCACATAGAACACAACGAGATCTGTGAAGTAGTACAGGAGATATTCGTCTCGAGGTAGCTTGAAGTCACAGTACCGGGCGTTGGGGAACCCGCGATACTTGAGTGGTTTGGTAGTGGTGAGGACAAGCCAAGGAGCGCAGTAGACGACAGCCACCACCCACACCGTGGCGATGATCTTCCTGGCACGGCGTTGTGTGCATATCTTGTGTGCCCTCATGGGGTGGCAGATCGCTATGTACCTGTGGACGAGAAAGGGTTAGATATAGTCCTAAATTAAAACAATTTGAAACAGTAAATAACTTTCTGCAGTTAGAATACTTTTGATTAAATCAAACTTTATCTGATAGCAGTAAGCAATACAGGTCTATCTGAAACTGACACCTCTTTTAGTCAAAGACATCTCGTAATAATGTCCGCTTTTGACACAGCAGGCACAATAATGAATCTTCTTCCAGCGTTCATCTTTGAAATTTCATGGACTCTAAAGAGTAATGGAACAGATGATAATGATGAAATCTTTGAATGGTTATATCTATAATTATGTGATAAAAATTATTAATTTAACACAGACAATAGTAACCCTATTAACATTCCCATAACAACATATAAATTGTATTAATATTAATCAACGTAAAAAATTTGTGATTGAATTGAATTTATTTGGTTTTGAAGGTGTTCAGAAATTCTCCTTAACAGCAAACTAACACACAAAGTAAAAATTTGTATTGGTTTCGAAATTACGTTTGATGCTGCAAATTAAGTTTCATCATCTTCTACATAAATTATACAAAGTTATTTAATTCTTCTATAAAGAAGGAAGCTGAATAAATTTAATTACCCTCCATAACGTGATTTGACCGAGGTTTGCTGTCATGAAAAATAAGGAAATTTGGTATTTTATCTTACCCAGTACTAATGTGACAAATTTGTATCATCATATGATTCTGTGTTCAACAATTGTTGCAAATCAGAAACCGATTGACATAACAAAAAAGGGGCCGGGTCTATTTATTATATCTATTGATATGTGATAGCACTATACTTTTGTTTGATTCGCTGAAAAGGGTTTCAATCATTTATGTCAATAAAAAAGCATCCATACATCTCAGGGTGTTTGGGAATTTTCCTTGTATCTGTCTTCGTGAGGGGCCTTCATGACAAGAATAAACAATATCAAAGACCTTTGCCTAAGGCCATGGCCCCTAGAGAGGTTTTATACAATGCAATTTAACTTCATTCAATTATCTGCCTCAGATAGCAAGATATAACGCATTTATATACCTAGGTAATGTAGTTTCTCAACATTTTATGGAATTATTCATTCAAACAATAATTCAATATTTTAAATCCCGTTTGTCAAGTCTCAAAGAGATCAAAAAAGTATCTATAAAACTATATTCTTCTGTTTTAAAATGCATAGTATTGGGCCTAATATTATACCTTACAGCATTCCATTCTTAGCATTTTTAAAAACTATGATAAAAACAGAAAATACTGTTCTGTTTAAAAAAATAGTATTGGGCCTAATATTATACCTTAAAAAATTGCATCCCAGGCATTTTTCAAAACTATGACTATTTCTCTACTTAAACTATAACAAAACTTAAAAATACAAAATATCGTTCTCTTTCAAAATAAACAATACTGGGCCTAATATATTACCTTGAGGTATTCCGTACAGTAAAATGTACAAAATATTGTTCTGTTTCAAAATAAATAGTATTGAGCCTAATATTATACCTTGAAGCACTCCATTCCTATTATTTTCAAATCTATCTTAAAAATGTCAAATAACAATAAATTAATCCGGTTGAAAACATCTATGGTTTTCGGTATAATTGGAAGCACTAAGACCGTAACGAGAAAAAGTGAGCCAGAAGTCTACGTTCGAGCCGCATCATTAGAGTACTCCCACAACGAGGAAACCAGCCGTAAGATTGAGGATGTGGGAGGTAAATAAACTGAGTTACTGAGACTGAGACTGTGTGTCAAGTTACTCTCGGAATGCTTCTCTCATCAACGAACAGATCCATTAGTCAACATATTACCCTGAGACGGTTTCTTGTTAGAGCAGCTTTCTAGATTTGTAATTTTCTGTATCAGTGTGTTTGTAATATTGTTAATTAGAATTATACATCGCACCATATTTCTGGGAACGAGGCCACGGTCCGCATTTAATAGTTTGTCTCAATTTTTCATGTTTTGATGTTTTCCTCATGAATACACTCATTTCCAATAAATCCGTTTTGTACATCACTGCAACCCTCGACGGGTAACACTAGTAATATTGTATTCCCTTCCCTCATATTACTTTCCACCTTTTTTACTGGGACAGTGGTGACGTCCTGTAATCCAGCTACTTGGAGGTCACGAATTGTGGATAGTTGTGAGAGATGGTCGGTGGATGTAGTGTTTTCTTAGGTGGATTAACGTCCGCACTATTGAATACTACGTTAATCTGCAAAGCCTATCCTCATAATTAGACCAATTCGTAATTCAGAGGCTGTGGTTCGGATTCCACGTGAAACTGTAGGTCCATTAGTTGTCATCGGCTGTTGGGCTATTAATTAACAGTCCTGTCTAAGGAACATGTCAGCCTTAGTCTGTACAAAACTTCAAGATCGCGCCAAAATCATCCTACACTCAATCCTCATTCATACCTGACATTGTGGTATGGTTTCCATTTCAATGATTTAATCTAACCTAATCTAATCACCTTCATAAATCGGCATACATTAGTTCTGATATGCTCATCATTATTGTTATCATTATCATTACTATTATTGCTCATCTTCTTTATTTTGTTGCTGTCCTCAAATTAGTATGAATCTGCATACGAATAAGGATTTAAATGTGAATAGAAATTCGGCTATTGATTGAGATACATATTTAAAAATACGTATTTAATTATGTAGGATTGGAACCTAGTTTTCGAAACCAGATTAATTATGTTTTCTTTAAATATTTAAATCAAAATATGAGGTAAAAGTACGTACAAAAATACTAAAAAATGGTAAGGAGCCCAAACCATGTCCAGGCCTTGTATAGAGTATGGAGTATGTCGAATGAAGACAATTATTTAGAGGTTTAATACAGTATCAACAATACTTAAATTATTAATCAATGAAAAAATAGAATATTTTTCTTAAAATGTAACAGGGATTCCGTTAAAAAACTTGATTTCAAAAATTCACCCTTCAAACTTCTGAAGTAATAATTAAGTCGCATTTAATACCCAGGTTTATAAGGAAAGCACGACTCTACACAAAACACAATTTTAAACTGTCAATATAAGCCCAGAAATATTTTGTGTTTGTAAATTTGTTAAAATAAAATAGCTTTGAAGGAAAACTAAAATATATCTTTGTACACATACTCATGTGTATATCTTTTTTTATAGATGACGAGAAACAGATATAACAAAAAATACTTTTTCGTCATACTGCTTCAAAAACTGATGTTTTAGATACCTGTGTTGAATTCGAGGTCAGCATTCGATTGTAAATAATCGATAAAGTAACTTCAAAAATCACTATAGTTTTTTTGTGTACTTCGGACATTTCGGATATTGATTGTGAAACTGGTAATCGACTATTAAATCGAACTATTGAATGGTTGAGATCAAATTATCAGTAATAATAACTGACATAACCTAATCACTGTTACTACAACGTAAGTATCATAACAGCTGATTAGTCTAAAGTGACAAAAATGGTCGACAAAAACTATTCATATTAAATCAGGTAATAATTTATGTTTTACGAGTTTGTTTAATTTTATTTGCAGTACATGACAAAAAATATAGTTCATCACACGGCCCAAAATTTGCTCTTTGATATATACTCGCACATTTAACAGCCTTGGCTGTTAAACTTTTGTTCGTACCAAAAACGCCCGTTTTTGGCCCTAGTGATGAAACATACGATAATTTAAGTTCACTTACTTTTTTAAACATGAAAAAACCATTAATAGTTCATAAATACTTTCCTTATTATATCTTACGTATAATTCATGATGTGCCTTGCTACGTAACACTTTATTCGAATAAAGAAATTACCAACTGTCTACGTAGTCGAATTATTGTTAATCTAAAAAATAATATTTGTTTTTGTCTCGTAATTGCGTGGAATTATGAATTTTTAGTTATTTTACGTTTTGTGGACGTAATGGACCCAGTCGCCATTTGTCATTGGGCTACTAATTAATGATGCTTCCTAACAACAGGTCGACGTTAGGTAGTAACAAGACCGGGGTTTGGACCGTTCCCCATCAAAACGTTAAAAATGCCACTGGCGTAGAAATACACAAAATAAAAATAAAAATAAAATAAAATAAATAACCAAACTAAAAATTCAACTTCCATTTTTAATTACTTGTATATTTTATGTAACCAGAAATCAAGTAAATATTTAGTGAAACTCCGTAAAAGGACATGTAAACTGCAAGTACTATACTAAGCTACAACAAAATTATGTTAAACTTACCTTTCAAAAGTAAAAGCTATCAAACTCAAAGACGACGAGTTTATTCCGAGGTTTTGGAAAAAGACGAAAAGTGAACATCCGATGTCTCCCCAGACCCAGTGATTGCCGACGAGGTAGTAGCTGAGGATCTCGTTGGGGACGGAGGCGAGGTACCAGGTAGCAGTTGGTGGGAGAGTGTAGGCTGCGGAGGACCACCACGACCACCATCAGGTTACCCAGCATGCCGACAATGAGCACTGTACCCTGCAACAGAAGTGACCAGGTAGCAGTTGGTGGGAGAGTGTAGGCTGCGGGTGTGGAGGACCACCACGACCACCATCAGGTTACCCAGCATGCCGACAATGAGCACTGTACCCTGCAACAGAAGGTGACCAGGTAGCAGTTGGTGGGAGAGTGTAGGCTGCGGGTGCGGAGGACCACCACGACCACCATCAGGTTACCCAGCATGCCGACAATGAGCACTGTACCCTGCAACAGAAGGTGACCAGGTAGCAGTTGGTGGGAGAGTGTAGGCTGCGGGTGCGGAGGACCACCACGACCACCATCAGGTTACCCAGCATGCCGACAATGAGCACTGTACCCTGCAACAGAAGTGACCAGGTAGCAGTTGGTGGGAGAGTGTAGGCTGCGGGTGCGGAGGACCACCACGACCACCATCAGGTTACCCAGCATGCCGACAATGAGCACTGTACCCTGCAACAGAAGTGACCAGGTAGCAGTTGGTGGGAGAGTGTAGGCTGCGGTGTGGAGGACCACCACGACCACCATCAGGTTACCCAGCATGCCGACAATGAGCACTGTACCCTGCAACAGAAGTGACTAGGTAGCAGTTGGTGGGAGAGTGTAGGCTGCGGGTGTGGAGGACCACCACGACCACCATCAGGTTACCCAGCATGCCGACAATGAGCACTGTACCCTGCAACAGAAGTGACCAGGTAGCAGTTGGTGGGAGAGTGTAGGCTGCGGGTGTGGAGGACCACCACGACCACCATCAGGTTACCCAGCATGCCGACAATGAGCACTGTACCCTGCAACAGAAGTGACCAGGTAGCAGTTGGTGGGAGAGTGTAGGCTGCGGGTGCGGAGGACCACCACGACCACCATCAGGTTACCCAGCATGCCGACAATGAGCACTGTACCCTGCAACAGAAGGTGACCAGGTAGCAGTTGGTGGGGGAGTGTAGGCTGCGGGTGCGGAGGACCACCACGACCACCATCAGGTTACCCAGCATGCCGACAATGAGCACTGTACCCTGCAACAGAAGGTGACCAGGTAGCAGTTGGTGGGAGAGTGTAGGCTGCGGGTGTGGAGGACCACCACGACCACCATCAGGTTACCCAGCATGCCGACAATGAGCACTGTACCCTGCAACAGAAGTGACCAGGTAGCAGTTGGTGGGAGAGTGTAGGCTGCGGGTGCGGAGGACCACCACGACCACCATCAGGTTACCCAGCATGCCGACAATGAGCACTGTACCCTGCAACAGAAGTGACCAGGTAGCAGTTGGTGGGAGAGTGTAGGCTGCGGGTGTGGAGGACCACCACGACCACCATCAGGTTACCCAGCATGCCGACAATGAGCACTGTACCCTGCAACAGAAGTGACCAGGTAGCAGTTGGTGGGGGAGTGTAGGCTGCGGGTGTGGAGGACCACCACGACCACCATCAGGTTACCCAGCATGCCGACAATGAGCACTGTACCCTGTAACAGAAGTGACCAGGTAGCAGTTGGTGGGAGAGTGTAGGCTGCGGGTGCGGAGGACCACCACGACCACCATCAGGTTACCCAGCATGCCGACAATGAGCACTGTACCCTGCAACAGAAGGTGACCAGGTAGCAGTTGGTGGGAGAGTGTAGGCTGCGGGTGCGGAGGACCACCACGACCACCATCAGGTTACCCAGCATGCCGACAATGAGCACTGTACCCTGCAACAGAAGTGACCAGGTAGCAGTTGGTGGGAGAGTGTAGGCTGCGGGTGCGGAGGACCACCACGACCACCATCAGGTAAGTAAATATTTAGTGAAACTCCGTAAAAGGACATGTAAACTGCAAGTACTATACTAAGCTACAACAAAATTATGTTAAACTTACCTTTCAAAAGTAAAAGCTATCAAACTCAAAGACGACGAGTTTATTCCGAGGTTTTGGAAAAAGACGAAAAGTGAACATCCGATGTCTCCCCAGACCCAGTGATTGCCGACGAGGTAGTAGCTGAGGATCTCGTTGGGCACCGAGGCCATGAGGACCACCATGTCCGCGACAGCGAGGGATACCAGGTAGCAGTTGGTGGGAGAGTGTAGGCTGCGGGTGCGGAGGACCACCACGACCACCATCAGGTTACCCAGCATGCCGACAATGAGCACTGTACCCTGCAACAGAAGTGACCAGGTAGCAGTTGGTGGGAGAGTGTAGGCTGCTAGTTCATCAACCAATAGTCATAACGTTAGTTTAGATGTAGAACTTAATGAAGTACAGAAATATCTAGGTAATTAAAAATATTAATTTTTTTCTTTCCAGAAAAGACAATTGTAAGTAGTATGGCATGTTTTAGTATATTATATTTAATAGTTAATTTATAAATGTTCATAACATAACACAATTAATTATATTAATATTTAACATCGGAACATTACACTTTTGCAACTGACGTATCGCCATTAACTAACAAATTTAATAATAATCCCACGGAAATAACATTTCACATTGATGACAGCTTATGTTTTTTTCTGACCTCCTAAAACTGAGTTTTAATTGGTTTTGTAAATTAAATATTTTATCTGTATGCTTTGGATCTGATGCAAGTTTAGTTGTATAAAATATCAAGTAATTTTTAATTAATTTTTTTAGATGTTGTGCACTTCAGTTCAATAAATGATAATTTCATGTTACTTTAAAATTGTTTCCTTTTAAAAATAAATAATAAATTAATAAAAGGAAAATACAAAAACCGAACCCATCCACAAAAAAACAAAAATCTCTCCTCCAAAAATCTTTATTCATCAAAATCTAATAATGTCTAAGAATATATGCATAGAATAATGAACGAGGCCAATGTATTAAGGCAGTTTCAAAATTTTGAAGAATATTCAAGGTTACATCTAGGTTAGATTTATCTAAATATCACAAGATTTATTTCGTGGTCAGAAATATTTTTATAGATAGAAAAGTTGTTAACAATCACAGACCAGCAGTAAAGTTGGATCTCTTGAGAATATTGGCAAACGCCTCCTTCACCCAGGGAACCAAACAAACACAATTTATGTTTTATTGACATAATGTAAAACCACCTCTTTCTAAAGATATTTGTCTAGTATTCAACATTTAGTATATAAAAGTATATAAAAAGTAAACGCTAAATGTGTGATTTGTGTTATTTCTCACCATTAAGGTTTGTTGAAGGTGAAAATGAAAGAATTCCAAATGAGGATTATATACAATTTTCAAACTATCTTGAATATTTTAACTTAATAATGTCTAAATGTTTACAAAAAGTTCAAGTTTGCAGTTTTACAAACTTGAAGTAAAAAGTTTACTTCAATTTAGTCTGGTGAACACATTTTGCAACTAATATTTTTAATTGTGAAGTTTTCAACAAATTTATGTATTACTAGAAACATATTGTTTTTATTTATCTATACACATCAAAAACGTTTTATGAAAAAAAAATAGCTGAGGTTGGAAGGAAAAATGTTTGTATTTACTTCCCTGTGAGAAATAGGTTAGATCATTGATATGTCTAAAGTGAATGTTGTCAGTTCATTTATACAGCTGTTCTTATAACAAACAATGATGTCAATAGCAAAATGACATCACTGTGTCAAATTTTGGTCGCTCAAATTGCCAACACACCTCACCCCACAGCTAAGACATATCCATGTCAAAATTCTAAATCAGTTATACCGGTTGTCGAGCCTAATATTTTTATAGTCTTAGTTCTAACGAACTAAGATTGTAATAAGAACTGTGTACCGGACAGCTGGGGTCACTTTGGCCCAAATTTCAAGTCTTTTTCTGGATTTTGTTGCATAGATTTAATGCCGTTTAAAAATCCATTAAACCAGTTTTTGTTTCTCTTTGTACATTAATCATAGAACATTTTAACATAATAAAAAATAGTGATTACCTCAAAATATGTATTTTTTTAATTATTTAAAATTGGGCTAAATCTGAGACTGACTTGGGGTCACTTTAGCCCAAATGTTAAATGCCATATAAAAACCATGTCTTTTATGACTTGGGCCAATCCTACACTGATTTTACTTTCAATATAGTTCATTCTGTATATAAAATGGGGGTTTAGGATGGAAGATAATTGTCGGCACAACTTATAAGAATTAATTTCAATAAATAAACTAATGTAGGCATAGCGACTTTTCACAAAGTAAAAAATTAAGAGTAATTAGGGGGCTTAGTTGAATAATAATATAGGGCCTCCTGTGAAAATTAAATCTTAGTTCAGGAACCAAAAATTGGTTCCTTTTTATCATATTTTATGGGTTGATACTGTAGATAATGTCGTCCCATTGATAGTCATGACAATCGACCCGCTCCAGGCACCTTCAGCACTTAAGTGCTAAAGAATAAGTGCTGTTGCATTAATTTGTTTAGGTAAATAAAAGGGTTTTGGAACCAAAATACATTGGAAAACCAAACATTTAGTTGTATTAATTCTGCCGAGAATGTGGTCCCATTGATAGCCATGACAATCGACCCGCTCTGCGCACCTTCAGCACTTAAGTGCTTAAGATTAAGCGCTGTTGCATTATATTAATTTGTTTAAGTTAATAAAAGTGTTTTGGAACCAAAATACATTGGAAAAACAAACATTTAGTTGACAGCAACTCAAAAACACTATTTTCTAACGTAGAAAGATGTGGGCTAAAGACACCCCAAAAGTTGGGCTAAAGTCACCCCAACAAATATTTTTGCATATAAAAATTAAATCATAAGGAAAACAATTTAATCACACTAACATAATGTTTAGCAACTATATAAAGAATCATTTTCACCACTTAACCATAACAATGCTATAAATTCATAACTGTAACAATCAGAAGTTGGACTGATATAAGCTTTCGCTAAAATTGTAGACAGCTGTGTTGCCAACATTGATAGCTCTTTAGCCATAGATATTACAATGTAGTAGCATAGACTGATAAGAGCATAGAGTAAGCAACAAAATAAGCACCATAACATTGAAAATATTGGGAAATGAAAAGAACAGCATAGGACTGAAAGTTTTTTTTTGTCCATGGGCTAAAGTCACCCTCAAGGGCTAAAGTCACCCCGGTTGACGGGTATCTTATATTGAATAAGAACTGTGCAAAATTTGAGCTGCCTATGAAAAGTAGTCTAGAAGTAGTCTATGTACCTAAAATTTGACAATTTAACATGATGCCTTACGTAGCGTCGGATGCCCTTAACGTTTATATACACAGATTAATTAGGGCATTAATTATTTTAGAGCAACCTGGAAGAACGTGCCGACCAGACGGAAGCGGTGGGAGTAGAACTCTGGAACTCTGAGGGAGTCGTTGAGCGGCGCGGAGTCGTTGCAGGAGAGTTCGAGAGAGCCAAGGGCCGACGAGGTGATGTTACAGGAGTCCTCACAGTCCCAGATGGCGACCTCGGCCATGCTGGCCTCACATCGGACCTAGGACACAAGAAACCTTGAAGGAGACGTTGTACGTCCGTAAGAATAAATACCCCCGTCGCAGCAAACCTGCGTACTCAGCGAATTTCCAAATAAATAACATAATAATAATAGTATATGACAAGTTTTATCATTATCTGTCGATAAATATTAGAGTTATTTGCCTATTCTCCATAAGATTAACATGGGAAAGAGTATGCAGGTTTGCTGCTGTGAGGAACGCTGAAAGTAGGTATTTCTAGCGTAAACAATATATATTTTGACCATTTATACCAAGTTTCATCAACATCTGTCCAAAAATAAAGGAGTTTTACCTAATCTACAAATTTAATGCTGCTTCAATCTCAAAAGGTATTTAGAATACTACGTTAATCCGCAAAGATATCCTTATAATTAATTATACCAATTCATAATTCACAGGTAATGGTTCAAACTCGACGTTAAACTGTAGGTACCTCAGTTGTCATCGGCTGTTGGACTTTGAATTACGCCACACTCATCTCACACTCAATCCTCATTCATACTTGGCTTAAAATATCTACCTTGTGGTATAGACGCTATTTCAATAAAATAATCTAATCTATTATAAGACTTAAAAACTAAACTTTTCGCCACCTGGACTATCACACACTACAGTTGGTTGAATAACATGTTCACAGTAATTGCAAGTAGCATACCAAGGAAACTTTTGAGAAACAGCCACGCAAGCCCCCAGAGCTAAGACATATCTATTTCAAAACAATCGTGTAACATCTGTAGCCTGATTTCAGATTTATTTTGGGAGATTAAACCCTAGAAGGGGTAAAGTCGTAATTCGTGACGCATTTACAATTTCAATAAGAAGTGGTCAACTACATCTCGCGTCAACAGAATCTGTTATACACTATAAGAAAGTGGCTAACAACCACAACTTATTTGGCATTGTAGTTGGAAAGGGGTAAGTGAATTTTGTAAATTACCCCCATTCAGGTTAGACTCGAGCATCACCAGCGAGCATGGTGGTGGCGACGGGTGTGCGAACTCGCCACAAACGTGCCAAAACGTGCCACAAACGTGCCACAGGTTCCCACTGGTGTTAAACGTGTAATCCCTTATGCCTCGACCAACACGAATATAACGGTAATTGCGAATTGCTTTATAGGATAAAACTCTCTCGTCTTTATTGTCCAAAAGGTTTATTTAATTGTTTAGATTTAGTCAAATGTCCATAATCAGAAAAGCTTTACACATCGGGGTAAAATAAATATGTGATAACTAGTTTTTAAAATTATTTAGTATATTTCAAATCCGTAATATGCGTTATGTTAATTCTTTATGCGTTTTATTTGCCATGTGCCACAATAGTCATTTCACAAAAACGTTCTTATTTTGGAAATATGTTTTAAATATACAGTTTTTTTTTTAAATAGACTATCTAACTTCGTGATGTGATTTATTAGATGAAAAATGTTCCCATAGAAAGAAAATGTATTATACGTAATCAAATATCCACTATTTTGTATTTTTAACATTGTATTTTTTGTACTTTTTGTTTTATTTGCCATGTGTTACAATAGTCCTATCACAAAAACGTTCTTATTTTGGAAATATGTTTTAAATATACAGGTTTTTTAAAAAATAGACTATCTAACTTCGTGATGTGATTTATTGGACGAAAAAAATTTATTAAACGTAAATATACACCATTTTGTATTTTTAACAAAATATGTTACTTCTCAGTAAGTTTTCAATCGATTATTTTGAAAATTGACATCATTTATTTATCACCTGTCTTCAAACAGTAAAGGGCCAATTCATACAAAATTATTAAAGCGATTAAACTTTTAGTTTCAAAATGGAAGTTATCCAATTTTGTTAAATTAAAAAATAAACTTAAAGAGGGTTGATTGTTTTTAAAATTAATAAAGAAATAAAAGTTGTGTAAAATTTATTTCGCTGTACAAAGAAACAAAAAAGATTAAAATCGGTCAACATTCCCCGAACGTGCCACAAACGTGGTACACGTTCCGGCTGTTTATTGAACATGTATCCAATTTATCCTGACCAAAACGAATGTAACACTATTTGCTAACTCTGATTTGCATGGTGAAAATCGCTCGTCTCTATTGTCCAAAAGGATATTCCTTTACCGTTATAGTTTAAATTTGATTAGTTTTGTTACCATCAAAAATCCATAACCAGGCAATATCTATGTGCATGCAATGTGATAGCTAGTTTCGAAAATTTGTTTATATAATTCAGCACCAGCAATTAAGTCACTTCAAAAGCAATTTTTACATTTAAAAACATATAGTTCAGTTTTAAATCAGAATATGTTATATTAAATCTATATATCTGCAATTTATCTGACTACAAAGTCAATTAACATTTTTGGAGGGTGTAAATAATATTTTTGGTAAAGCTTATATTTAGATAGATGGATAAATTATCAGGTCCACTGAGAAAAAGGGAAAATTGATATTCTGAAAAGATAGATCGCATAAATTATAGTGCCCTTTGAAATTCAACCAAGAATCAGGTTTTTTGGCACAGAAATTACGTGAATATGATTGTTGTATTTCACCATTGTTTTAATAGAAACAATTCTAATGGAATTGCTCTGAAGGGTAAAATATTTAATTATAAGTAAATTGAAAATTAAAATTATTATAATTAAAGTAAATTAAATTAAAATTTAATTATAAGTATACTAGCTGACCCGGTGAACTTCGTACCGATAATAATAAACATTTGATTTTTAATCATAAAACATCACAAAAATCACAATCACAAAAATTTCCTCTGAGAAAAATTATATTTATACAGTAATTACATACCATTGATTACTTACTATTTTATGCTTGTTTCTTTGGCTTGCTCAATGGTTCAAATAAAAACAGCTGCTGTTTATATCTTAAAAGTTAAGATACATATGTTGGAATCCAAAACAAAATTATTTCTCCATAGATTAACATGGGAAATTTGAAGGCGTATAGGGTAGAGATTGATGGGAATATCGTCACAATAACTATTAGACTTTCCTATTTTAGGCCTAAAGAACCAGTATACCAAATTTCAGCCTCTAGGTAATCGGGAAGTGGGAGAATTAGTGATGAGTGAGTGAGGGCTTTGAATTTTATATATACAGATGAGTAAATATTAGCCGAGTGATATTTCGCGCGAGTCAATTTCGTGATGGTTAAATCTTCATTTGCACATACAGTATTAGACTTTTCCATATTTTGCCATTTTGGTACTGGCTTAGTGGGTTTGGTTGGTATTAAATATAACTACTAATATTTGTGTTCAATTTGAATAGGGTTGTGGATGTAACCTTAGAATGAAAGTACCAAAGGGTAAAATATTTACATACTATTATACTTCTGCCAAATTAGACAATAGCTCCCCTTTCCTACAAACACTCTAGAAGAAAAACAATAATGTTATACACGCGTTCGTATTTTTGCCTAAATTTATCTCTTTGTCAGTTGAATGGATTCTTTATACTTTTATAACGTTTTTCGTATACTATTATTATTCTTGCTTCATTCTCTTTAATCGCTTTAATTAGTGGAAGGAATATTATGGTTTGACTTATGAAACAGCGCTTTTTCCCTTAAGAATAAGATGTAGATCAAAGCTTGGACATTTCATTTTGCTCCGTTAAAATTAATCATTTTTCAGGTCCAATCTAGTATCTATAACCAAACAACATTAATTGCACTGCATAACAACAACAACAACATATAGCATCACTGAATAACAAACACTTATCAAAACTGGTGTATTTTGGATTGATTGAGAGCTTGGTCAGGTATTCAATCATATTGTGGGACTCATCTCACAATAATTTTAATAGAATTTTTGTATTGCAAAAAAGGGCAGATTAAGGGCGCTTGAAACATGCGGAGACCTAACCCGACCGATTCTGGTCTAAAATTTAAATCACAATTAACGAATGCAACGTTTAGACTACTATATAGACTGGGACGGTGGCGTGTCCTGTAATGCAGCTACTTTGAGGTCACGAATTGTGGATGGCTGTGAGCGATGGTCGGTGGGTGTAGTGTCCTCTTGTGTAGAAACGTAAGAGGTCTAGAAGCCTAGACCCATCGCCATCCTGGATGATCCACCGTAGGTGAACAGCATGACCTGCCTAGCCAAAGCCTGGCACAGCAATTCGTCGACTCTCCTTATTTAAGTTTATGTTTATGTTTAATATATTTTGATTAACATCTAATATTTCACCTGCTCCCGCTCTGTTCTGATTTGATTGTTCTAGCCCCTCCAAGAGGTAATCCAGCAGCTACAGCGGTAAACGCTAATGCTGTGATTCGTCCAAATGAAGTCCTTTCGCCCGTATGTAAGTTGCTCATACACGTCTGAACGGATGGGGGAAGGTGGGCTTAGTTTGCGTAAACACCGCTTAACGGTGGAGTTACCACATAACCCTCGCGGGAGCGGGGGTACTCATAAAGAGTTACCACCTGCCAAAAAAAAAGAAACGTCCGCATTATTAAATACTACATCCACAAAGACCATCCTCATAATTAGACCAATTCGTAATTTAGAGGCCGTGGTTTGGATTCCACGTCAAACTGTAGGTCCATTAGTTGCCATCGGCTGTTGGGCTATTAATTAACAGTCCTGTCTAAGGAACATGTCAGCCTTAGTTACAAGACTACAAGATCGCACCACAATCATCCTGCACTCATTTCTCATTCACACTTTGTTAAAAATGCCTACCTGGGTAGGTTGCCATTTCAGCTAAAGTATAAAGTATAAAATATTGTGCCAAAACTTAAACCAGGGTCGAACCGTGCTACAGTATACCATTATCCCAGTTGACATTAGTGAAGCACTTACGTTAAAACTAGGATTAGTAAGGCATCCAGGCTTTTATTCTAAAACTCTGACAATTCCAAAATGGAGGAGGATCGGGTTGAGAGCTCTGTAAACATCAGAATGTGTTGGCGTTTTATGACGTGTTCATGCAATTAACAGCTCGGATAACAGCTTCCATCCAATACCGTAACGTGAGCTGAGCAGTGATAAAGTTTCAGTTAATGAGACGAATACGAGTGTGACTCTAAAGAGAAGAATTTCAAACTACAACAATCTTTGATTGAAATTCATTATTGGTGGTCGTGGATTTATATTATTTAGATTATTATTACGGAAATTTCCCATCACGATTTTACGTAAAACAAGTTTCACGACGTTTCGGAATCTGGAATCTGATCCCGTCCTCAGGTGAACTAATATATAAAACGTAACACGATTAACACATAATCCGGACTAAGCCGGTATAAAGCTGAAAACATAAAAGTTTGAAGCAGTCAAAGATTTTGACGGCTTCAAGTCTTTGAGTCTCCGTGTAATTTTGTTGTAATGAATTTTGTAATCGTTGTCGCAGATGAAATACATGACTCTTCTTTTAATTAGTTTCTAATAGCATCTTGTTTACTAGTATTAAATAAGAACTGTAGTAATATAGGTATATAAATTTATCAAATACATATACATTTGCAATTCATGTGTAAAATAAATGTTTATATTTTCTTCCCTGTGGGAAATAGGTTAGATCGTGGATATGTCTAAAGGGAATGTTTTCACTTCATCTAAACAGCTGTTCTTATTCTTTTACATTAAACATTCAATACAATAGCTTCGGTGGTTTCTGGAAACCTGTTGCATACTTTCCATCTTAAAAATCGCCAACACCCCTCCCCCATAGCTATATCCATGTCAAAATTAACAAAAATTAAGGTTTAGTGGTTAAAAAGTATAAATTAACTGTCGTAACGAGAAAACATACTAATAGTTTTATAAAGCAATTTCGATCAAAGCTAAGTAAAACAAATTATATTTTTGGAAATTAAATTTTAAACTTTAGGAAGACAATAAAGCTTATTTGTAATGAGATATACAAAAGTTATATATTTATAATTGTTAAGAGGTTTTTGCAGACTCTACATTTATATTTTAAAATATTCATAGCTATACAATTCATTCTATTTATCCATAATTAGTTTAGTTTGAGATTTTTATAAAATTTATTTATAGTACTCCTTGTTTTATCGAACACAAATCAAAAATATATTTACTCGTTATTTCAGTTTTTATATCAATTTAAGTTGTAGTTACCCTAGTTTTATGTACTGTCTAAGCTAATATTTTCAGAAACATGAGAGAAGCAAAGTTTAATACAGCTTTTGTTCCAGGGTAGAAGTTATTTTAGAATAACCTATAAGAGACGTACAATTCAAAGTTACCGGTTTGTCAAAACATTTTTCCACTTGGCTGAACGCTTGTAACTCCTCTTCTGGAAACATTTGCTCATACGTACTTTAATTATTTGATTCTAACTAAATTTATAGTAAAAATCACTGATTTCTAAATCAATACTTAAAATTATTATTCTAACTTGATGAATTTTACTGCTAAGCAAAGGTTTTAGGAGTAAATTATTTCTTACTCTTAATTATTTATTAAGAATAGACATTTTTATTATTTATTTTATCTAAAACAAATTTTTTCTCTTATATGTGAAAGGAAAAATTAAATATTTAGTTTCGAAGATAATGCAATATAAACATAAAGGTAACCAACTTAACAATAAATTATTTGGAAGGTGTCAAATATATAGGGGTAACTATAAAAAACTATTGAAGCATAGAAGAATAGACTTTAATTACATTATTCTATACCAAAAATTCTAGAAAATTAATAGCATTTAAAATTATTGTCCAAAAGAATAAAAAAATACAAAACAATTATTCACGAGATTCTGTTGTACGGGAATAAAACATAAGGCCTCCTGCTTAAGAAATATGAAAAAAACTGCTTTCGAGTATAAAGTAGTAGGAAATTAGCCAGTACAAGAGGAAATGTTGGGAATAAGAAAAATACAAAGTTGAGAGCACTTTATAATGACCCTGGCATTGTTGCTGTGGTAAAAGCCAAAGATTGAGCTAGACAGGATATGATGTAAGAAGAAAAGAAAGATAGATTAAGACTGGAATAAATTTGGAGATTCATACCAAAAGGAAAGTATCCGTTAGGAAATCCAAAATTGAAATGGCAAGATCAGGTATAGAAGGTATATCCTTTGACTTGCTAAAAAGTGTGATTAAAAATTAATTGTATTAGTTGTTAACTAAATATGGCATGATTAAATTTTGGATTATATTTAGAGTTAAAATTTTCATCTTGTACTTGGAGGAAATGTCTCTAATTTTATTTACGGACCCTTCGACGTGAAACGTGATTGCATTTCTGAAGCAATCACTCACTCATTGTAGCGGAAAATTAACTGCAATAAACACGTTTTCCTTATATTTCCCAACAAAATAGTACATTTTATTTTTTATAATTTGTTCCCCAAAACGAATCCTGCTGAGAACTGAAATAACCCGTCCCAGCAGAGCTACCAGACTGGCGTACTTAGTGAAATTCTAAATCAATTATAAACAATAATAACAGGTCTTATAAATACCTGACGATAAGTAAGAGAGTTTGCCTATTCTCTATAAGATTGATATGGGGAGGAGCATCATTAGATTAGATTAGATTACCATTTGAAATGGTGACCTACCCAGGTAGGTATTTTAAGCCAAGTATGAATGAGAAATGATTTTGGGATGATTGTGGCGCGATCTTGTAGTCTTGTTACTGACTATGTTCCTTAGACAGGACTGTTAATTAATAGCCCAACAGCCGATGGCACCTACAGTTTAACGTGGAATCCGAACCACGGCCTCTGAATTAAGAAATTGGTCTAATTTTGAGGATTGTATTTGTGGATTAACGTAATATTCAGTAGTGCGAACGTTAATCCACACAAGAGTTAATACATCCACCGACCATCGCTCACAACTATCCACAATTCGTGACCTCCAAGTAGTTGGATTACAGGACGTCGCCACCGTCCCAGTCCAGGTTTGCTGCTGTGAGGAACACTGAAAATAAGCTTTTTTTACCATAATCAATTTTTATTTTTACCATATGTCAAGTTTTATCAACATATGTCCATAAATAAAGAAGGTTTCCTATTCTCGGTATGATTAAAATGAGAAAAGAGTTTTGCAGGTTACCTGCCATCATAAACACATAAACTATAATTTATAAGCATAAATGGGTGGATCTATACCATATGAGGCTAAATACTAAGTTTCATCCAGTAAACTAGGTTAATAAATGAAATATTTTGACATGGATATGTCTCAGCTCTGAGGGGGTGTTAGCATTTTGAACGACCAACATTTATGGCATAATTTAGTTAGTTACGTCATATGGTTAGTGACTTTATAGTTTAGTCATAAGAACAGCTGTTCTTATAACTGTTCATCTAAACAGATGAACTGACAACATTCCCTTTCGCAATATCCATTATCTAACCTTTTTCCCACAGGGAAGTAAATACAAAAACTTTTCCTTATCCTCTATAAAATAATCATTAGAGCCCCAAAATACAACGTACTGTGTTTAGACCATTTATTATCTCGGTAACCATAGGGTAAAACTTTAAAAAACTAAATTGTGTAGTTTTTAAGCTGATTCTAATTGTAAATACAGTATTTAAAAATTGCATATGAAAAACACAAAAACCCCCATTTTGGATGACAAAACCCCCCAAATTACCCATTTTAATTGACCGAAATATTTGGTTTACGAAAAGGCACAGGAACATTATATAAATTATTTTTTAACAAATTATTATTTTAAATTATAGGATTCATTTAATTTTCATATTGTAGGTAACCAACTAGGACGGTGGTGTGTCCTGTAATCGATTTACTTTGAGGTCACGAACTGTGGACAATTGCAATGGATGTTATTTTCCTTGTTGTGGATTAACGTCCGCACTTTTGAATCCAACGTAAATCCGCAAATTCAATCCTCATAATTAGACCAGTTCATAATTCAGAGGCAAACGAGGGTTGTATATTCCTTAGATGATATCAGCTGTTAGGCTATTAATTCAATTTATAGCTCTAGGATACTGGAATACCGAGATATTATAATGTTAATGTTATCCTTATGAGGGAAAAATATACGCCTTCCCTGTCTAAGGAATGCGTTGTCAGTCGAGCTCTCTGTTTTGTTTACATTTACCTCAATCTTACTTTCTCCCCTTATACGTAGTACATGGAGAAAGTATTGTTTTCGTCAAAATTTTCGAATTTGAGTTGAGGGTGGATATATCCGTTTTGGGGTCCCCTGAATCCAAAAAAGTGGGTTTGTAGGTGATGTCTGTCCGTCCGTGTGTCTGTGTGTGTGTGTGTGTGTGTGTGTGTGTGTGTGTGTCTGGATGTGTACAGTGCCACAGCCTACCCCGTTGGTCCGATTTAGATTAAATTTGGCATGTATGTATATATTCACGGTATCTCCAGGCGTTTTTTTTCATTTTTTGAATTTTTGATTTTTAAGGGTAGTTCGCCCCTAAAAACCCTTAAAAAACGTAAAAAAATCCAAATTTCTCAAAAACGGCTCTAACGATTTTGATTATAATTTGATAGTTTATAGTGCACAGAGTACTAAATAATTTGACACCACCCGCATGTCTGTAAAAATGACGGTTCAAAAGTTATGGGCTTTTAAATGTCAGAAAAATCAAATTTTTAAATTTTCAGCGAAAACAATAAAAGTAAAGTATAACTTGACTGTCACCATTAAAACCTGCTTAAAAAACTAAACAAATTAGTAATTTGAATTATTTGTCTACGACTAACGGTTCCAGAGAAAAGTTAAATTTACTGTCCATGATAAACACAGTACGTTGTCTGAAAGCGTCCAACGTTATTCTTATGGAGAATATTAAAATATCAATTTCTTCCTCTTTTTTTAACCGTTTTCCATGAAACTTGGTATGAAGTGTAAGGTCAAATCACCCAACAGAACCAACTCAAAAAAGCTTGGTATTACCGGGGGGGGGGGAGGGTGTTTCAACCCATACAGTTCGAACAATTAATTTAACTTTGCCTCTCTAGTTTTTTTATGTTTTTACTTAAGGGAGAAAGTATGTGTCAGTTCACTGGTACCGTTTATTTACATAATATTGGTTTTAAAAACAAACCTTAGAGAAATACACTACATATTACACATGGAGAAATATTATAGTATAGCTAAGAAAATGAAAACAGTTGTATGGTATGTTCAATCATATCAGCTGTTTCATTGTTTAGAGAAGATAACAAATTAAATTTAATCAAAATTAATAAACCAAATACACAATTAAATTAGGCCATATTGCATAGTTTCAGGGTCTGAATGGAGTGGTTCCAATATTGTTATCATTTAATTATTCCGTCATAAATTGTTTCCGTTAGTTCCTAATTGGTTTAAAGTTCTGTGTACAATTGTAATTGTATTGCTGGACAACAATAATTAAAAAAAGAAAAAGTGTTAAATATTTTAGATTTATTTATTTAGATTGTGATTGAAGGTATTTTACCGATATACTATTCGCATACAGCAACACATTTCTCTAACATAAAATGCAAGCAATAAAAATTAGTAGTTCTCATTTTTTTGTAAACAAATATTTTGAAAAAAACATTTAAATTAAAATTTAAACTAAGGACTACACGATTGTTATTATCGGCTTCTGAATTTTGACTTATTTAATTTTAGCGAATTTCCCATAGGGAAGAAGCTATTACCGTAGGTCTCATGGTAAGACTTAAGCCCGGGACCATGTTATTTTTTCTTCTTTAGGTGCCTAGAGACCAAAAACAATAGTCGTTAAAATTTATATATATATATAATTTTTAAAAGTTTCTATTTTTTATTTCACCATTGGAATCAGGTTAAAAACTACACAATTGAGTCCCTTAAAGTTTTTTTCTATCTACAACGGTTACCGAGATATTAAAAAATCTAAACACAGTACGTTGCATTGTGGGGCTCCAATGTTAATCTTATGGAGGATAGGGAAAAATTAATATTTCCCATATTAATCAATATTTTTGGATAAAACTTGATATTTAGCTTCATGTGGTTGAGATCTATTCATTTATGCTTAAAAATCATAGTTTATGTGTTTATCATGGCAGCAAACCTGCATACTCTTTTCCCATGTTAATCATATAGGGAATAGGAAAAGTCCTTTATTTATGGACAGATGTTGATGAAAGTTGGTATAAATGTTAAAAATAAAAATTATTTATGGTAGAAATGCCTACTTTCAGTGTTCCTCACAGCAGCGAACCTGCACACTCTTTCCCATGTTAATCTTATGGAGGATAGGCAAATAATTCTCATGTTTATTGACAGATTTTTATAAAACTTGTCAAATATTTTTATTACAGTATTATTATATTATTGATTTGGAAATTCGCTGAGTACGCAGGTCTGCTGCGACGGGGGTATTTTTTTATTTGAGTAGCAGTAAAAAGTCGATAGATTGAAAAAAGTTATGTTAACTTAGTATCCAGTTATAAACCAAGTATATATAATAACGAGTATTCCTAAATTTGATTAAGTGAAAAAGCACCCATTCTATAAAATCTGAATTTTGAATGCCTCTAAACTGAATTGACATAGGTTAAAAGGTTTGAATCACTGTATTTATTTTGGTAAACCCATTAAAATAAGGGGTCTCTGAATAGTAATTGCTATTTGTAAAAAGCTACCCCGGCCTCCTAATCCTCGAGGATAGTTAAAATTGTTTTTTAATCAACTAAACAATTTTTCACTGTATAAAATTTCAATGTGTCTGTTTCGGTCCAAAAGCATACTTCCATACTTAATTTACACACGCTGTATCAACTAAAATAACAAAAGTGACATAACTTTCATCATACAGACATAACTTTCTTTCACACAAAAATTTAAAATGCTGTTCAACTATGATTTTAACAAACGATACAGAAAGGTTAAAATTAATTTCACAAATTGCTATTTTACTGACTTATTTCATCCCACATGATAAAAAGTTATTAAGTTTTTGTTCAATTTCTTGACGACTATCTATAATGGAACAGAATCACAAATTGGTGGGATTAGGAGTAAGGTCTTTCTAAAGGTTATGTCAAGACATTGAGAACTCAGAGATAACAGCCGATGCAAAACTGATGTTGAAAGTTGTTATGATAACTCTAGTAAGAGCCAAGAGAGATTCCAATTTAGAATTGCTCTAGTTTGAAATTATTTCTTGATTAAAGTTTTAAATTGAGTTAAAATTAAATATGAACGATCCGACATCCGATACATACAGACAGACATACATTCAATTTTATATATAGAGATAAAACTAAACAAATTAATAATATATAACTAAACAAAGAAAATAACAGTTCTTTATTTGGAATCGGAAAATGCTACTTGTAAAAAGAAATGAGTTTTGATAAAAAATAAAATTTGGTGAAAGTAATGACATTTTGAAAAAGACTGAAATTTGATGACTAGTTTAGTAGATTAACATAGAATACCATCAAGGAAATTTATCTCTGATTTACTAAAAAGGGAAGTTTTTAATTTAGAAGAGAACAGATATAAGGTCAAACAATTTCTGATTTCCTCAGGAATTTGGTTGAAATACTTTGGACCTTTATACTGTTAAGGATTTCTGAATGTTTTCTTTACTTTAGGTAAGCGAAATATTCCTTGTTTATTACGTCTTGTGCTGTAAAATATATTACTCGTTCCAGTATTTCCACTACGGACATAAAAACGTTTTAAAACTTTGAAGACATATAAATACTGATTGGAAGTATTTTTAATAGTAGATAGTACTTTATTATCCTTAATGTATTATAAATGCGGAGGTAGGGGGATTTTTGTTACCCTTTCACGCAAAAACTACTGGGTCGATCGTGATAAAATTGTGTACACGAATCCTTGAAGGTATTAAAATGATCATAGGATAGTTTTTATTTAAAAAATTAAATTTTTTAAACAAATGAATGAAATATCACCATTAAACCCCATTTTTAGATATATTATACATTTTTTCAATTTTTATAGAACATACATTACAATTATGTTTGAGAGTATATATTGGTTACGGCTTATACATATTACATTTGATTATATGTTTTGAAAATATTGGCTATTCTACAAACTTTTTAGTGTTGTTGATGTAAATTCTCGTCGTTATAGGAAGATTAGATCTTTCACGAGGTGTTTCAGAAGAAGTTTAAATGACTTTTAAACACATTTCTGAAACAATTTGTTGCCATCATCAAATTTTACACATTGTTTATTTTTAACATATTTCCTAGGTGTCGTATGAGGGTTTTCAATTTATTAGAATAATCTTCGTAACTAGTTGTCAGATATTTATTTTTCATGATTGTATAAACGTACATTTTCCCAATTACGAACGATTGATGAAAACTACAGTTAACGAGAGTTCCTTTCGGCAATAGAGGCGAGAGAGTTTCACCCTATAAAGCAGCATTCGCAATTACCGTGTGTTACATTCGTGTTGGTCGAGGTAAACCGGATTACATGTTTAACAAACACCGGAAACGTGTGGCTCATGTTGACAAGTTTGTGGCACATTGGCACACCCGACGTCACCACCAATGCTCGTCCAATATTCACATGCAAACGTCTGTGCAGCATGTGGATAATTCTTTGTTTGAAATTCATTATTTTTTGTGGTGGATTTATGTTATTTAGATTTGTATTGCGACATTTTCCATCACGATTTTATGTAGAAAAAAGTTTTACGACATTTCATTAATACTAGATATTTTATACACGTATTAGTATACACGTATTATAAATGATTGTATAAACTACTTTTAAACGTACATGTTAAACTACATGACACTAAACTAATTTTAACACCATGGTAATGAACTAGTTTAAAAATACTGTTAATTCGTAATATATTTGGTATATTAACATTGTATACACGTACCATTAAGTTAAACATTACATTACTAAACGTACTTACTAATAGTGGTACTAGAATGTTTACATGACACTACATTGGTATTAACGTACATTTACTGAACTACGTGTACAAACGACCTGAATTAACGTACCTGATAATTTTCCTGGTAATTAACGTATTGTACACATACCTGGTACAACGTTTGGTACTAAATTACATGGTACTACAACGTACCTGTACTTGTGGTAATAAACGTACATGTTAAACTACATGCTAAAACTACATGGTAATTCGTACATGGTATGAACTACGTCGTAGTTTTAGTACCTGTTTTCGTACCTGATAATTAATGTGCCTGGTAATTAACGTACTTAGTACTACACGTACCTGGTACTAGACGTTAAAGGTACTATTTGTACATGGTACTACAACGTACCTGGTACTAAACGTACCTGGTACTAAACTACGTGGTACTAAACGTACATGGTACTAAACTACATGACACTAAACTACATGGTACTAACGTACATGGTAAACTACATGACACTAAACTACATGGTACTTAACGTAATGGTACTGAACTACGTGGTACCAACGTACTGTTAATTAACGTACCTGATAATTAATGTGCCTGGTAATTAACGTACTTAGTACTACACGTACCTGGTACTAGACGTTTAAGGTACTAAATGTACATGGTACTACAACGTACCTGGTACTAAACTACGTGGTACTAAACGTACATGGTACTAAACTACATGACACTAAACTACATGGTACTTAACGTACATGGTACTGAACTACGTGGTACCAAACGTACCTGTTAATTAACGTACCTGATAATTAATGTGCCTGGTAATTAACGTACTTAGTACTACACGTACCTGGTACTAGACGTTTAAGGTACTAAATGTACATGGTACTACAAAGTACCTGGTACTAAACGTACCTGGTACTAAACTACATGGTACTATACGTACATGGTACTAAACTACGTGGTAATAAACGTACATGTACTAAACGTACCTGTTAATTAACGTACCTGGTAATTAACGTACTTGGTACTAAACGTACCTGGTACTAAACTACACGGTACTAAACGTACCTTGTACTACACGGACCTAGTACTACACGTACGTGATACTACACGTATCTGATACTGCACGTACTATACGTACCCGATCCTACACGTACCCGGTACTACACGTACCTGGTACCACACGTACCTAATATTACATGTACTTTACGTCTTTGCCGGTGTATAGTTTCTGCACTCTTCTCGTATTTAGAGCACAAGCTATAACAGGACATACCAAGCAATAATATGAATGAGTAGATACAGTCGAAGGTGGACACTGGTGATAAAAATTAATTAAATCGCAACTCCTGGACCCACACTATGGCTGACTGACTCAAATCAGGAATCCGCTACACTATCGACCACCCCAACGCCTCTCTAAACTCTTTGATTTCAATTATTCCAGTATCTAATTTTATTTGCTAAAAAACGATAAAAATTGTCGGAAAATAAAATTTTTTGGATGTTTGATGGTAAAAATTTGGATAATTTACAGCAATGAATGTAAATGTTAACGAATAGAATAAATAACTTGATAAAACATTTTAGAATTTGTGTATGGTTAATTTTAATTAATTTATTACTAGTTATCCTTTGATGAAAACGTACCTTTTTCGTGATATTTACCAAGACAATACATGGAAGCCATATTGAACTTTAACTTATTGCATTGAAGACAACTATCCCGATTCCAAAAGACAAATTGACCGGAAATATCAAACTTGCCTGACGCAAACTAGCTTTTGACACAAAAGCTGAACATGAGTTGGGGAAAATGTGCAGTCACAAGAGTCTCCTTGCTAGAGTTACCTTCAATATTACCCGTTATTTTCTGAGATTCTAACCTACTAAATCAATAATGATATTTATCCTTAAAACATGATCTTGCATTATACACTTAATACTAAATATAATGTTTACCTAGAGTTGGATGTATATGTTGGATGTTTTAAAACACTTTAAAAAATATTATGTTTTTGTCCTTTAATATTTTATTGTTTTTTGCATTGATCTCTTTAGGGAATATTAAAAAAACGTACTTCTGTTAACAATATTATATAAGTTTTGAAATATTATTTTTTGCTTCAAATCAATGTTTTTTTCAATATGTTAGGTCTATTGATTTAAAACTGGTAAACGCAGAACATTGTTGTCGTGCTAAAATGTTTATCTGATGGTGAATGTACGATTACAAGCTAACCCTCTTAGCATAAAAATTAAAGTAATGAAATTATCATAGCTATGATTTATTGATTTAGTGTGGTACAACCAAGATATCATACTACCATTTTTGTACGTGCCTTATTCCCTTTACGTAATTTAAGCCCCACCTTAATTTAAAATACGGTTGCAGGAAACCTCCAAAAATCCAAAATTACTTTAGTACTAAGACGAGGAAGAAATTCTCTTACCAACTCTTTTATGAATATACTAGCAGCAAGCCCGTCCTTTGTACGGGTTGTAGGATTCACTTTAAAGAAAAAAAGATTATCATACCAAAATGTAAACCTGAAATCCTAAACAAATCAGTAAAAAGAAAATAAATAAATAACCTGATTTATTATTTAGCATTACTTTACAATTATACAAACTAGAACATTTGTATACATTATTAAAATTAGTTATACGTTAAAATAACTTTTTACTATAGTATGATTTCGAAATGGGTTTAAATCAATGACCAATATAAACTAATATTGATTTTAATTTGACAGCTGTTTGTTTTTCTTTCTATTAAATCACTTCAAAGACAGATAATTATTATCAGTCGGTGATTGATTGAAGATCAAAATGCGACTAATATCGCGTAAAAGGTGGGTTTTTAAATGCTAGTTATTTACTTTTCGGGGGACGGCAAACAATTTCTCTAATATTTAATAACAGTCTGTAATCTATATAAATAAAATTAGAGTTTTGTCTGTACATTGCTCAGAATTATTCATTTTTTAGTTATTTTTACTTTTCGTGCGTTAGAGAAGCCGAAACCGGTCTTATCTAAATTTTTGTCTGTTTGTCTGTGACACTCCAAGAGACATTTTACGCCGTCTTCTCCGAAAAAACGGGAGAACTGATTACAATCAAACTTATTTCATGTATTCTCTACATTCCAGAGAAGGTTTGTAAATGCTTAAAATCGCCTGCCGCCCCTTGAAAAATAAATAACGAGCATTTAAAACCCCACTTTTACGCGATATTACTCGCATTTTGATTCAGTTTTCAATGAATAACCTACTGGCAATAATCAGCTGTCTTTGTAGTTTAAAGATTTAATAGAAATAAAAACAAACAGCTGTCAAACCAATATTAGTTAGTTTTTATTGGTCATTGATTTTAAACCCATTTCGAAATCATACTATAATAAACAGTTATTTTAACGTATAACTAATAATAATAATGGTATAAATGTTCCAATCGATTTAATTGTAAAGTAATGCTAAATTATTAAGCTGGGTATTGATTTATTTTCTTTGTATTGATTTGTTCAGGATTCTAGGTTTACATTTTGTTACGATGATCTTTCTTCTTTAAACTGAACCCTACAACCCGTACAAAGGACGGGCTTACTGCTAGTAACCAATAAAACCTATTGTACCTGATCATCCTTGAGTTATTCGTTTAAATTGTGTCGGTATTTTTGCCGCACCCTGTATAGTAGCTGCAAATGGTCAAATCATAGAAATAATCGAACACCCTGGCGATAGAAACTGAGGGTTGAGTGATGGCCTTAATAAGTTGGATTTATATTGGTTCGGCTACGACATGAGAGGGGGGACGTATGAATATGAAACAGTGTTCAGTCGTGCGAACATCTCCTTTAATAATAACGTTCTGTCGAATCGCTTCATGTTACTACGTTTACATAATAACAAAGCAGTTTCAGTTTGAGGGGACACGACACTATCTCTGGATCCTATTTTTGACATTTCCCAGCTATTGAGTTTCTTGAAAAAGCATTTAAAATTGAACGTGTACCTAAAATTTTGGGTTAATCCAATTGCTTCTTTTAATGAACAAATAGATAAAACACAGAGATTTGCAATTAAAACACTACTTGGAAGCAAAATTTGAACGTGATTATCCCAAAACTGAACTTTTCAAGTTTTATTTTACAAACATTTTAATAAATCCTGTACCTATTACTTTTAAACTTTTACCAGATCTTCCTGATACAGTGATGTAGATTTGTTTGTATAGTCAACACCATCGTACTTACTAACAGTTTTCAAGGTTTGGATTGAAATTATTAAATTTTTCAATAATTTTTTGTATTGCGAATGAAAAGCCCCCTAAAATTGTTGTTTGTTGATTTACCATGACGATTATACACAGAAAGTTTTATAATTTCACTAGCAATAAGCCCGTCCTTTGGACGGGTTGAAGGATTCAGCTAAAAGAAGATAGATCCATCATACCAAAATGTAAACCTAAAATCCTAAACAAATCAATACAAAAAAGACAATACCCAGATTTATTATTTAGCATTACCTCACAATTAAATAGATTAGACCATTTATACCATTATTATAGTTAGCTATACGTTAAAATATCTTTTTAACACGTTCGATTATGATGATGGGTGTTCGAGTATGATTTCGAATTGGGTTTAAAATCAATTACCAATATAAATTAACTAATATTGATTCGACCACTGTTTGTTTTTCTTTCTATCAAATCTTAAAACCACAAAGACAGCTGATTATTGCCAGTAGGTTATTCATTGAAAACTGAAGCAAAATGTGACCAATATCGCGTAAAAGTGCGTTTTTAAATGCACGTTATTTACTTTTCAAGGGAAGGCGGGCGATTTCAAGCATTTACAAACCTTCTCTGAAATGTAGAGAATACATGAAATAAGTTTCATTGTAATCAGTTCTCCCGTTTTTTGGGAGAAGACGGCGTAAAATGCCTCCTGGAGCGTCACAGACAAACAGACAGAAAATTGAGATAAGACCGGGTTCGGCTTCTCTAACGCACGAAAAGTAAAAATAGCTAAAAAATGACCAATTCTGAGGAGTGTACAGACAAAATTCTAATTTTATTTATATAGATTCTGCATCAGTAAATGAGAAGATTTTATTATTTAGTTCAGTAAAAGAAATTATTTACAAAATCGAACGTTTAAAAATGTTGTGAAAAAACTAAAAACTCATATTAATTAAGTAATTAGTTTTTAAATGCTATATTTTGGGACATAAATTTACTCTATTTAATGCTATTTTAAAATAAAAATTCGTTGGTTTTAACCCATATCGAAAACTTTTATAAGGGAGCAAATCTTCAAATACTTTACCATGTTAGCTAATGTACCTTTTGGTAAGAAACTATTAAGCTCTGAACTTTTCACCACAGTTTTATAGTCCATTTTTCAAAAATTTTCCATTGGGTTTTTTAAATCTTGATTTTATTGCTCATTATGTTTTATGATTGCCAATTTTTAAAACATATTTTTACCATATAATATTGTATAATTTAGTTATTTAAAGGAATTTTTTACCTAACTGTAGTAACTGTGTATAAAAGTGTATTACATTTTTTGAAACGTTTAAAGATCCTAGCTCTAAGTGTTGCTGAGAAAAAGGTTCATTAGTAACACAGTTTTTGGAGAAAAAGATCAAGACCCTTAAAATCGATCTTTCAGGGATCAATATAAAAATTATTTTCATATCCAATATAATTGATACATATCAATAATGTGTATCAACACAATATATGTAACACAATATACATATATTGTGTTATATATCTAATAAAAGATCAGGAAACAAGCTGTGATAATAATCAATAAAAAATCGATAGTAAAATTATTTTTAGACGTCTGCTTCCAAAGAATCTTGGGTTAAATTCAACTAATAAAAAGTAAAAAAGTTTAACATTAAAAGAGGTTAAGAATTATACCAATCGATCAACAGAACGCTTCCCAATCGTATATCATTTGCTGGGATTATTTAATTAGTGAAGTGAAATGATCGGGTTGGCAACCAGGCGTTCCTACAGTTGGTTGCTGTTTGGTGAATTTCACATTCCTATACAACTATTTTCATGAATAGAAATTTAAAATACTAATCTGTTCAGTTTTTAACCTATTTTGTTCCTATTAGTTCAGACCTATTGATTATCAATTATTAAAGATTTTATCTTTTATGTTGACGGATTGTATGACTCAGAGTTAAGATACATGATACATATTATTATGACTAAATATTTGCCTACACTCCAAAAAAGTAAATACCCCCGTCGCAGCAGACCTGCGTACTCAGCGAATTTCCAAATCAATAATATAATAATAATAATATATGATAAGTTTTATAAAAGTCTGTCCATAAACATGAGAATTATTTGCCTATTCTCCATAAGATTAACATGGGAAAGAGTGTGCAGGTTAGCTGCTGTGAGGAACACTGAAAGTAGTCATTTCTACCATAAATAATTTTTATCTTAACATTTATACCAACTTTTATCAACATCTGTCCATAAATAAAGGAGTTTGCCTATTCCCTATATGATTAATATGGGAAAAGAGTATGCAGGTTTGCTGCCATAATAAACACATAAACTATGATTTTTAAGTATAAATGGATAGATCTCAACCACATGAAGCTAAATATCAAGTTTTATCCAAAAATATTGATTAATATGGGAAATATTAATTTTTCCCTATCCTCCGTAAGATTAACGTTGGAGCCCCACAATACAACGTACTGTGTTTAGATATTTTAATATCTCGGTAACCGTTGGAGATAGAGAAAAACTTTAAGGAACTTAATTGTGTAGTTTTTTAAGCTGATTCCAATGGTGAAATATAAAATTAGAAATATTTAAAAATTACATGTGGAAAACGCAAAAAACCCCATTTTGGGGTACAAAACCCCCCCAAACTACCCGTCCCCATTGACCGATATATCTGGTTTACGAATTCGAAGAACTTCGAATTACGAAGTTTTATTTTTTTTCATATAAAGCTGAAGTTGTTTTGAAAAAGCTAACATTTAATAACAAACAATACGTTACAAACTTTAAATTTAATACAACATATACATATTGTATTTTCCTTTGTATAATTTTTATAGAAATCATACTACAAGTGAAAAAACAGGGATTTAAAAAAAGTTAGTGATTAAATTAATTATATTCCAAAAAATTCCTTCAAAGTGTAGGAAACGTGTTTAAATTTTCATTAGGTAATAAAACCATATAAATAAACACTCTTATAAGGACTACATATGTGTAATATCCTATACTAAAATACGAGCAATGTTTGTGTATTTGTAGAAGGATCTCGATAACGAATTTCTTTAAATTTTGGAAATAACTAATTTCCGAGTGGAAAATGAGTTCAAGATAGGTCTAATGTCCAGGAAAATCTCGGATTTTTAAAATATTAAGTTTAAAATCTAAAAAATTAACATTAAGCTAATGGAGAATCAAATGTAAACAATACAAATCAACATCAGTTGACAGTTTGACAGTTGTTGATTGAAGATGGTGATGAACAATATGTTCAATTTAGGATGTGAATAGAGGGTTTGCATGCATATTTATTTTATTTTTGTAATAAATACAAGGAATTTCTTCATTATTTCTGAACGTTTCATAGATTTGTAAAACATATAGAACTGCACTGCTTTTTCTTTAGAATTATGTTCTATTATGTTAGCAGTGGTCAGATATTGCCATAGGTCTGTGCTTTGTTTTTTGTCTGCTGTCAAGAACAGTTGTACTTTTTATGTTAGTAAATGAACAAAGTTGTACAATTTTAACTTTAAGCCTGTTTTTCCACAAATTAGTTTTTTTACAGAAACTTTAGGTATCAACCTGATTTTTTTCCATTGTGTCCTGTATATTTGCAGATAATTATAACATTTCAACCAAATCTAAATTAAAAAAATATTTAAACAAACTTTATTAAATAATATTTTTAAGAACTATAATTTTTTTTATAAATTTACAAAACCTAAACTACTTATGCAATATTTTTCTAAAGCTATAAATATTTAGTTAAAGGTTCCAATAACTATGAGGTTAAAGTTTTAGCCTCTATCTTTTATATCTTTAGAGAAACAGGTGCCAAAAATGTGAAAATTTAACATAGGGAAGATACAAACGTCCGAATCCCCTTAGGACTTCTTTGGTTAAGGGAAAGTGATTCTAATCCCTAATTTTTGATTGGATCTTCAGGGAATTAAACCTATGACACCTTGAAAAGTCCAAAGACCTAATACCCAAAATTAATCTTGAGTATATTTAGGTATACTACGTTACTAAACAACTATTAAATATTACTCACTGCTGATATTATATAGTATTTAGAAATATTAAATAGCAAATAATGACAAAACTTGCAAAATTCGTGCCCATGGTATCGAAATAATATTTAGTCAACTATACTTAATCACAGTTTCAGTCCAAATCTTAATATTAAATGATTACAGCATTAATTTTTCACAATAGCCAAAAATGTTTTTTGTTAAAACATTTTACGCACTATTTTTTATAACTGAAAATTTATTATTTTCGAATAATTACAAATTTTTATGCTACTTGGAAGAAATTCAAAAATGATAAACAAGTTTTAAGGAATATATTTAATACATATTTATATACAGAGTGAGTTTTATGCCCTGGCACACCTGGATAAAATTGAAATGGCTCGAGCCAATCAATCAATTTGAGACCTTGGCCTTAATTTATATATAAATACCTAAATAAATCTTCTTGAGCTTATGTTACTATTTTGTTCAGCCATAAACAACCGTGCATTCTAACAAGGTTTAGAACAAGGGGGTACATTTTTAACTTTTTAGGTTGTTAACAATTTTACCCCTTTTTGAATAAAGTGGGGTAAAGAGGGAAACTAAA
The DNA here is from genome assembly GCA_023375725.1 of Nephotettix cincticeps. Taxonomy (NCBI): domain Eukaryota; kingdom Metazoa; phylum Arthropoda; class Insecta; order Hemiptera; family Cicadellidae; genus Nephotettix; species Nephotettix cincticeps. The sequence goes on along the minus strand of CM041786.1, from coordinate 7,543,594 downwards.
TATTTTCAAAAGTAAACCCCTGTCTTGTGACCCCTCATTTCCGAGGAAATAAAAACAGAAATCAAACGGTACAAATTAGAAGTCTCTACGTTGCCCTTAACAAAAGTTACAGCGATTTCAATAGAAGTAATCTTTAAAAATTCTCATATTTTCAAACATCGTGGAGATAATGACAAAGCTCATTTGACAGAACCAAGATTACAATAATAAATAAGTGTTTCAAACATGAATGACTTAACTTTTTTACAAATCATAGTTTAAAACGTTCTTTAGTACAATAATTTTGACGTTTTGTGCCTATTCGCTTATATAAAATTACGAGTTTGATGAATATTCAACTAATCGATATCTTAATTTTACGCTCAAGCCAACTCTGTATGTTTACATCCAACTTTCTTACTAAAAACCTTCCCAAGTTCATCTTCATCCTGAAGGGAAAACAATTCGAATAAATTTTAAAAAGAAAAGTCTTCATTTTTACCAGGAGTAAACCCTTGTTAGAAGGCACAATTGTTTATTGATGAACAAAATATGAACGTAAGCTCAAGAAGATTTAATTAGGAATTTTTTTAAATTATTAAATCATATCTGCTCTACCAAGAGTAAATTCTTCAGTTTAGGATACAAATTAATAAAGTACAAAACACATACTTTTAAAATACGATTAAAATCAATTATTATTATTATTGTCAAAAATTAATTTAAATTTTACAAAAAAAACTATAATTATTTAATTTTATTGGGCCACTTCGATGTTTAGTAAAATATAGAGAAATGTTATCTCATAATACTAAAAAATTGTTTTTTTAGAGCTTAGAAATATTTTAATATTTTATTAACATGAATATGTCTTAGCTCTGGGGGGTGTTGGTGATTTTTAAGATGGGAAATATGTAACAGGTTTCCATGAAAACTACCAGAGTTACTGTATTGAATTTTTCATATAAATGAATAAGAACAGCTGTTTAGATGAAGTACCTTTAAACATATCCATGATATAACCTATTTCCCACAGGGAAGTAAATACAAAGATTTTAATTTTGTAATAGGATGTGTAAAATATAAAACAAAACTGCTCTAAAATATTTTAGTTTCATCTCGGTGAGTAATATCGTTTTCGTTGAGAATACGAACATAAATGTTTTCTTTAACGCCACAGTCAGACAGACGAACGGAAATTTAAATAAGATCCATTTTGGTTTTCCTATTACAAACATAAAAAGGCCCTAAATTACTGATAATTCTAAATAACTCCGAATTCGGTTGGATAACAATAAGTTGAAACATTGAAATAAAAGTAGATTAAATTTAAAATAGTAATATTAAAGTTTATTGTTAATTTTTCCAACTAAATAGTGTGATAATCTATTTTTAAACTCTACAACTAAATAATTCTCACGAAAGAGCAAACAAAACTACGTAAACTGGATTAACTTCTAAGCAGAAAACAAAGGTAGGAAGTGGTTGGCTTAACTTGTCAGAATGAAACTAACAGGGTCAGACGTTATAGGACCACATCGCGATGAGCTTACGATAAGCTACTTACAAAACTTACACAACATATCAATTTGAATTCTTACTTGAACCATACATATAGGAAAAAGTCCTACTTATTGAGCCATTTTATCACTTTTGTATAGGTCTGAATTTTTTTAATGCCATGTGTCGGTATGTTTTGCAAAAAAGACATTGTGAAATCAGCATTTTTGTAATGGTTTATAAAAAGGTTTTTACTGAAACTTATTTTTAAGATATCTTAATGATTTTTTAACTAAAATTCTAACGGTGGCGACGTCCTGTAATCCAGCTACTTGGAGGTCACACATTTTGGATAGCTATGAGCGATGGTCGGTAGGTGTAGTGTTCTCTTGTGTTGATTGACATTCAATTTATAAAAAAGCATTTTTTTATATGAATAAAAGGTGAAATTATAATATTTACTGTTATCTGTAAAAACTCAATTATATCATTCTAAACATATCAACGGTAGCAATATAACACAACAAATATGTAAGAAGAAACATATACTTTTTACTGACTGGTTACCTATTTGTTATTTAAAAACAAGCTCTTTTCCAAAGTTACAATCATGGTGGTAGAACATTTAGAGCACTTAATGTTTCTCAAAATAAAAACACAGCAAACCCAACCGCTATGAACAGAAAAATTTATTGTTACTCAATGTTTAAAATCAGTCCCAAGTTTTCGCAAACGACCCTCGTGTATTAAGGGGATTTTCTGCTCGTAAATCGATAATAATAAAAAAAGTGTTTCCTCTAAATGTATATACTTTATTTTAAGCTAAGTAAGAAAATATATATTTCAACTATGGTACTTAATTTCAGTGGCGTAATAATTTTCTCCAAACCTTTACATATCACATCCACCATATTGGATGTTTCCAAATGTTTTCAGGACTTCAAATTGAAATTATGAGAGAATCCTTGAAGTGGGTGGATAAAACGTTTGGTGCTTATTAACAGTTCTAGATTAAAAGATTTATAGTCTATTGTTGTATAATGCTATTGGACTATTAGTTCTCTGTAAATTAAATTATTTTAAATTAATTATTATTAATTTTTTTACATTTATCAAAAACACAATAATGAATGTGCATACATTTTTACTTTACTCAAATACAAAAATAATTCATCCAAAACTGTCAATATTTTGAGTGAGTAGTTTTTACAAAATATAAATTTTTTCAAATTACACATTTTTTTAAAAAAGACGCATTTTTTAATTAAAATGAAAAATCCAAACAATTTTTTATCATTGTTAGATATCTAGGGATACACAACTACCAAAGAGCTTTAGAAAATAAAATGAATAAAATAAACGGTACCAGTGAACTGACACATACTTTCTCCCTTAAGTAAGTTCAAGAAAGACAATCTGTAATAAACCATCATGTTCGTCAAAGTTCATCTAAATAAATACCATTTAATAATTTATTGTTTCAAAAATCATCCCGTTTCTGAAAATAAAAACAAGAGAGGCAAAGTTAAATTAATTGTTCGAACTGTATGGGGGGAAACAACCCCCCCCCCCCCCGGTAATACCAAGCTTTTTTGAGTTGGTTCTGTTGGGTGATTTGACCTTACACTTCATACCATGTTTCATGGAAAACGGTTAAAAAATAAGGAAGAAATTGATATTTTAATATTCTCCATAAGAATAACGTTGGACGCTTTCAGACAACGTACTGTGTTTATCATGGACCTTAAATTTAACGTTTCTCTGGAACCGTTAGTCGTAGACAAATAATTCAAAATACTAATTTGCTTAGTTTTTTAAGCAGGTTTTAATGGTGACAGTCAAATTATACTTTACGTTTATTGTTTTCGCTGAAAATTTAAAAATTTGATTTTTCTGACATTTAAAAGCCCATAACTTTTGAACCGTCATTTTTACAGACATGCGGGTGGTGTCAAATTATTTAGTACTCTGTGCACTATAAACCATCAAATTTTAATCAAAATCGTTAGAGCCATTTTTGAGAAATTTGGATTTTTCACGTTTTTTAAGAGTTTTTAGGGGTACCCTTAAAAATCAAAAATTCAAAAAAATGAAAAAAATGCCTGGAGATAGCGTGAATATATACGTACATGCCAAATTTCATCTAAATCGGACCAACGGGGTAGGCTGTGGCTGTTTATATATTATTAAGATTGTTCTTGCAGACATTTTCCATCACGAATAGCAAAACCAGGTTTCATGACGTTTCGGGATTTGGAATCTTAATCCGTTCTCAAGTGAGGGGAACCTAGAGCATGGAAGCATGGTGCGTGGAGCATGGTTAGTCCTGTGTTCAAACTCACCTGAGAACGGTATCAGATCCAGATCCTGAAACGTCGTGTCAGTTTTACTAATCTTCATGAAAGATGCCCGGAATTAAAACGTATTTACTCCCCTTCGGGAATAGTTTGGATCAGGAATATGTTTAAATGGACTAATTTCAGTTTCTATAAACATAATAAGTTCACTAAACCATTACAAATATTTTGTTCAAAAAAGCATAACATACGTGTATCCCCAAATTTCACTTGTCCTCTTTTCATTAAACCAAGAACGTTTTATTTTTTTAAATTGAAATTATATTTAACCAACAAACTCGTTTATCCCATGGGAAAAACACCTAATTACAGTTCAAGTTTATGAAATTTTGTTTGTGATAATAGTAAAATAGTTTTTAAACATTACAGATATCGACATTTTTCACCTATCATCACATATTTACAGGGTAGTACACGAACAGCTGTCTAAAATCAGGAGAAAAATATTTTATAAATATTTGACTTTACCCATAACAAATATTATACTGAAATAATCATTACGAAAGAAAAATATAAAAAGTACACTTGTAACAATTTTAGATTAGATTAGGTTATTGAAATGGCGACCAGACTACAAGGTAGGTATTTTAAGCCAAGTATGAATAAGGATTGAGTGTAAGATGATTGTGGCGCGATCTTGTAGTCTTGTTACTCACTAAGGGTGAAATGTTCCTCAGACAGGACTGTTAAATAATAGTCCAACAACCAATGGCAAGCAAGGGACCAACAGTTTAACGTGGTATCCGAACCACTGCCTCTGAATTACGAATTGATCTAATTATGAGGAAGGTCTTCGTGGATTAACGTAGTATTCAACAACGTTAAGTTGAGGCGGATAGTTTGGTCAAAATATGGATTCGTTGTTTTATAATTTTTTACAGCTTCCATTTAATAACTTTAATTTCATGTACAGTCCTTCCGATTAGTTATTAATGTTGCTATAAAATGCTGTACGCAAGTTGCAGTTAAAACTGCTCGTTTTATTTTGACGTTTCCTGAAAATTAAGGTTTCAGTACACATCTCACATGATGGAAATATCTATCTACATAATTCTTTTTTTATTTCCTCATTAGGTCTACCAGAGAAAATTTCGAAAAATATTTGTTGTGAATCTATTACTACAATCTGTTACTACTGTTTTATTATGTAACAAATAAAACAAACAGAAAATTTGACAATGTTACAATTAATTTCACTATATATCAACAAATTCTATGCTTAAAATAATTTTAATAACTCAATAAAAAAAACGAAAAATTAGATACTTGTGAATAAAGATTTTAAAAATTAACATACAAGATACAGCCATCTGATTACCCTTAAGAAATAGTAAAAATCATTTTAGAAATAAAAAAATAAAAAGGAATATTTATTTACAGCAAACATCATTACTTACAATTTAAAACTATTTAATCCCTACACGAGTTCCGAAGCAGGTTACCATAATACGTGTCGGGGGGTTGTCGGGGGCGGCCGTACCTTGTGGCTGCTAGGGGTGAACTGAACTCGCCCCTAACTCAGCCCACCCCCTGATGCTCACAACCCACTCTATCTTCTGAGTCAAATCATGCCATACATTATAAGTGATAAGCTCACCTCTGACGTCAACTGGATGCTGGATACAAACTTCATTCAGCTGTCAAATGTGCTTGTGTTCGATTTTTGATTTGATGATTTGGAACTGCATCTTATTTTAGATATTGAATGTCTCACGTGTTTATATGTTGGCCAAATAAAAAATAAGTACAATTTTATACATATTACGTTTATTATAAAAATCAGATGCTATATATCTTTCTTAAAAAATTCCTATAACCTATTCCTATTCCTGGTTAGGTTTAGTTTAGGTTTAGGTTGGATTAGAAAATTGTAAATCAATCCACTCAGATTTAATTAATTAATATGTCTTATCGATTCAGTATTGTTATTAACTATGCCGCGACCCAAAATATTAGATTAAATTAGATTATTGAAGGTGGGATGATTGTGGCGCGATCTTGTAGTCTTTTTACTGAATAAGGCTGACATGTTCCTTAGACAGGACTGTTAATTAATAGCCCAACAGCCGATGGCAACTAAGGGACCTACAGTTTAACATGGAATCCGAACCTTTGAATTACGAATCGGTCTAATTATGAGGATGGTCTTTTTGGATTAACGTAGTATTCAATAGTACGGACGTTAATGCACACAAGAGAACACTACATCCACTATCGCTCGGAACTATCAATATCTACACAACGATGCCGCAATGCTATTCGACTTCAGAACATGACCAATCTTAAAGTTACCATATATACTGTTAGGCGTTACGAAGTTCGTCGGGTCAACTAGTGAAATATATATGATAATCTTAAATCCAGTTCCAGGATCAACGACTGGTGGTTCTAAGCCAGACTTCCTCGATATGAGACAATTTTAGGCGATGGAAATCTTTATTAAATCTAAAAAGTTTCCAATTCCTTCTTTATCTCCATTACAATTCAAATATTGGCCACAGTTAAATGGTGTCAATCAAATCTCTTCCTTTTGATGAAACGAGTTCGAACTGTATTACGGTTTATCGTTATCCTCTTCTACATATCTACTATCCCCAAATCCGGGTTGACTTAAACTTGGAACGGCTTTGTCTCAAATAAATGTTGATTAATTTAAAAATAAAATTATAAAAAATATGGCCCAGTATTGCTAATATATAGTGTCCATGAAAAACGTTTCAGGACTTCGATGAGTGATTAGGTACATTAAAAGGAAGAAAAAAGTTCCAATAGAGGTATGGCCTGAAACGAATTTTGAAAATTTGAATTTTCTCAGATATCTGTCATTTCTTTTTATTTCAAACAATTTTTAACGGATTATTTTGAAATTTGGTATATGCTTTACACTAGTAGATTACTATTACTGAAAAAAATAACTAGCAAGATACAAGCTCAAAATGTCTCGATGTCGCAGCCTTCCTTTTGCAGCCTTTCAAAGTATTTTGAAATAAAAATGTTAATGGCCGCCATTTTGGATTTTGAGCTTGGATCGTACTAGTTATTTTTTTTAACAATAGTAATCAACTAATTTAAAACATATACAAAATTTTAAAATAATCTTTTAAAAATTATTGAAATAAAAAAATATTTTGTGAAAAACACAATGGCGGATATCTGAGAAAATAAGCATTTTAGGCCATGCTTCCATTGGAACCTTTTTCTTCCTTTTAATGAACCTAATCATTCACCGAAGTCCCTATACGTTTTTCATGGACACCCTGTATAAACTATGATATCTAGACATTCAGTAGTATGTCGAAAGTTTGTAAGATAGTTGTTTTTCACGAAAGTCACTTTGCCATTATACAGTAATTATTGTTTTCTGTAGTAATTATTTATATCATTTTACGTAGTATTTAAAGAAATATAATTTAAGAATGTAAATATCCATGAATTTATCGTTTATTTTAGTGATTTTCAATATTAGTTTAATTAAATAAGCATAAGTCTAAGTAATTTAGGCCCAAGTCCGTGGATACGACAACAATCGTGATAGATGGTATCAGTGGACTGACACATACTTTCTTAAGTAAGTTTAAAAAATAAATGTTTATATAAATATAAGAGTTTATTAATAATCACTGATATCATACAAAATAATTTTAAATAATTTTTAAAATATTTGTAATAAAAAAATTTTGTATTGTGACAAATATATCATCATGAAAACGGTTATAAATTAGGTATATATTTTTATTAAAATTCTTCCTTTAATATCTAATCTAATACTTCTTTGATTACAAAACAGTAGATAACTTTTCATGGACACCGATAGTCATTATATTATAACACACTAATTTGTTAGCATGTTATTTTGATTTGTTTTTCACGAAAGTCTTTTACATTTTAAAAATTATTGTAATTTTTGTTTTACAAAAATTTTATATTTTCAGAATTTAATAACTGTAAATTGAAATGTTAAAAATGTTACAGTGATTTAGATTTTTATTTTTCATAAATACATTAAAAATAATAGTAAGATATAGCTCTTACATAATTTTATAAAAACAACAATCGCGATAGATGGTATCAGTGGACTGACACATACTTTCTTAAGTAAGTTTAAATACCCCCGTCGCAGCAGACCTGCGTACTCAGCGAATTTCCAAATAAAATAAAAATATAATAATAATAATAATATATGACAAATTTGGTCAAAATCTGTCGATAAACATGAGAATTATTTGCCTATTCTCCATAAGATTAAAATGGGAAAGAGTGAGTAGGTTTGCTGCTGTGAGGAACACTGAAAGTAACCATTTATACCATCAAAAATTTTATTTTTAACATTTATACCAACTTTCATCAACATCTGTCCATAAATAAAGGAGTTTGCCTATTCTCCATATGATTAACATGGGAAAAGAGTATGCAGGTTTGCTGCCATGATAAAAAACATAAACTGTGATTTTTTAAGCATACGAGGATAGATTTTAACAACATGTAGCTAAATATCAAGTTTTATCCAAAAATATTGATTAAATGGTAAATATTAATTTTTCCCTATCCTCCATAAGATTAACATTGGAGCCCCACAATACAACGTACTGTGTTTAGATTTTTTAATATCTCGGTAACCGTTGAAGATAGAGAAAGGTTTTAGGGAACTTAATTGTGTAGTTTTTTAAGCCGATTCCAATGGTGAAATATAAAATTTGTAAAAATTACATGTGAAAAACGCAAAAAACCTGATTTTGGGGTACAAAACCCCCCCAAACTACCCGTTCCCATTGACCAATATGTCTGGTTTACGAACTTGTCCGAGCATTTGTAGGAATACATGTCTCTACCAAATTTGGTCTCGATCGGACCATTTTTACGAGAGTTATCGTGCTAACAGACACACACACACACACACACACACACATATATATAAATATATATATATATGCATAATTATTTAATATATATATATATATATATTTATATTTATATTTATATATAAATTTTAACGACTATTGTTTTTGGACTCTGGGCACTTAAGACGAAAAAATAACATAAAGAAATATAATTTAAGAATGTAAATATCCATGAATTTATCGTTTATTTTAGTGATTTTCAATATTAGTTTAATTAAATAAGCATAAGTCTAAGTAATTTAGGCCCAAGTCCGTGGATACGACAACAATCGCGATAGATGGTATCAGTGGACTGACACATACTTTCTTAAGTAAGTTTAAAAATACAACCAATTATCGTAGTATTTAAAGAAATATAATTTAAGAATGTAAATATCCAGTATCAGTGGACTGACACATACTTTCTTAAGTAAGTTTAAAAATACAACCAAGGTTTATATAAATATTTTTTAAGAGTTTATTTTCCAATAATCATCTGATATCATACTAACAAGCGATAATATGTTAAATTAATTGTTAAACGATTTAGGGGCATTATCACACCGTAATACCAAACTTTTAAGTGGGTTTTGTAGGGGGTTGTGACCCTTAATCTGCATATCAATTTTCATGGAAAACGGTTAAGAAATTAGGTATATATTTATTTATTAAAAATTCTCCATATTAATAACGTTAGGCGATCTAATACAACGTTCTTTGATTACCAAAAACAGTAGATTTAACTTTTCTCGGGAACCGATAGTCTTGGATTATTGATTATAAACACCAACTAATTTGTTAAGGCATGTTATTTTATAAAATTTATTATTTTCCAGAAAAAAAAATTCTTTTACATTTAAAAACTCTTAACAGTTTAAGCTTTAGTTCTACAGACGTTTGGGCGTTGTCATATTTTTCAGCATCTTAATAACTGTAAACCTTGAAAGTGTAGGTAAAAATGTTACAGTAGATTTTGAGATTTTTAGATTTCAGGGATTCAGGGCCAAACTACCCTTAAGAACAAAACATTCAAATAAAATACAAACATGGTATGGAGATATAGCTCGGCTACATAATTTTATAAAAAAAATCGGAGGATTATTGTGGTCTCGGAGTCTGTACACGGACAGACAGACATAAGCCCAAATACCCCCGTCGCAGCAGACCTGCGTACTCAGCTAATTTCCAAATCAATAATTTAATATATGACAAGTTTTATAAAAAAATGTCCATAAACATGAGAATTATTTGCCTATTCTCCATAAGATTAACATAGGAAAGAGTGTGCAGGTTAGCTGCTGTGAGGAACACTGAAAGAAGTCATTTCCACCATGAATAATTTTTATCTTAACATTTATACCAACTTTCATCAACATCTGTCCATAAATAAAGGAGTTTGCCTATTCCCTATATGATTAATATTGGGAAAGAGTATGCAGGTTTGCTGCCATGATAAAAAACATAAACTGTAATTTTCAAGCATAAATGGATAGATCTTAACAACATGAAGCTAAATATCAAGTTTTATCCAAAAATATTGATTAATATGGGAAATATTAATTTTTCCCTATCCTCCGTAAGATTAACATTGGAGCCCCACAATACAACGTACTGTGTTTAGATTTTTTAATATCTCGGTAACCGTTGGAGATAGAGAAGGTTTTAAGGAACTTAATTGTGTAGTTTTTTAAGCTGATTCCAGTGGTGAAATATAAAATTAGAAATTTTTAAAAATTACATGTGAAAAACGCAAAAAAACTTGATTTTGGGGTACAAAACCCCCCCAAACTACCCGTTCCCATTGACCAATATGTCTGGTTTACGAACTTGTCCGAGCATTTGTAGGAATATATGTCTCTACCAAATTTGGTCTCGATCGGACCATTTTTACGAGAGTTATCGTGCTAACAGACACACACACACACACACACACACACACACACACACACATATATATATATATTTATATATATATATATATAATTAAATTTTAACGACTATTGTTTTGACTCTGGGCATTAAAGAAAAAAATAACATTTCTTAAGTCTTTCCATGAGATACTATATAGCTTCAATCATCAATATTACTAGAAAACCTTTGTTTATTAACTCTCAGAAATAACGACCGACTTAGATAGGTAATTTAAAAATAGTGTGGATGAGAAATGAGTGTAAGATGATTGTGGCGCAATCTTGTTCTCTTGTTACTGACTAAGGCTGACATGTTCCTTAGACAGGACTGTTTATTGTAAGCCCAACAGCCAATTTCGTCAAAGGGACCGATAGCTTAACGTGGTGTCTAAACTACAATTTTGCATTTTTTGCAACAATACGAACTGATCCAATTATGAGGATAGTTTTTGTGGACGGATGATCATCATAAGTAACATGAATATCATAAGTAATTCCTAAATCATTCGAAACACGCTTAATATGCAATGTACAACTACGGTGTTATTGATTTTACATATTGTAACTTCACTGAATAAACTCTTACATGTCTGTGCAGCCACTTGTTCAAACAAAAATCATCTGACTTGAATCTATCGCCAGGTTTTTTTCCATGAAATAGAAAACGATAAATTATTCTCAAAGTATTAATATTCAACTCAAATTCAAACACTTTGACAAAAACGTTACTTTCTTCATATACGGTAGTAATTAATAAGGGGAGAAAGTTAAAACTAATTAAACGTAGTTTAATTTGGGCAACACTGTTTCCGTGTTGTGGTTTAGTTAGTATTAGCGAATTTAATAAATATAAATAAACGAGACCGATCGAGACCAAATTTGGTAGAGACATGTATTCCTACAAATGCTCAGACGAGTTCGTAAACCAGACATATCGGTCAATGGGAACGGGTAGTTCGGGGGGGTTTTGTACCCCCAAATGGGGTTTATTGCGTTTTTCACATGTAATTTTTAAAAGTTTATAATTTTATATTTCACCATTAGAATCAGCTTTAAAAACTACACAATTAAGTTCCTTAAAGTTTTTCTCTATCTCCAACGGTTACCGATATAATAACAAATCTAAACACAGTACGTTGTATTGTGGGGCTCCAATGTTAATCTTATGGAGGAAAGGGAAAAAATAATATTTCCCATATTAATCAATATTTTTGGATAAAACTTGATATTTAGCTTAATGTGGTTGAGATCTATCCATTTATGCTTAAAAATCATAGTTTATGTGTTTATCATGGCAGAAAACCTGCATACTCTTTTCCCATAATAATCATATAGGGAATAGGAAAACTCCTTTATTTATGGACAGATGTTGATGAAAGTTGGTATAAATGTTAAGATAAAAATTATTCATGGTAGAAATGCCTAATTTCAGTGTTCCTCACAGCACCAAACCTGCACACTCTTTGCCATGTTAATCTTATGGAGAATAGGCAATTAATTCTCATGTTTATGGACAGACTTTTATAAAACTTATCATATATTATTATTATTATATTATTGATTTGGAAATTCGCTGAGTACGCAGGTCTGCTGCGACGGGGGTATTTAACCCACTACTGTATACCTAACGTAAATCATCACTGTCCCTAATTGTACAAGACACTGATGTACGAGGAGGAGAGAATATCTGACTCACCCTCCTCCCTCCCCCCCCCAAACCCCTCATCATCATCCTACCACAAGAGGGAGGAACTCGTTATCCTCATTACTATCTCCAACCGGGCAGTGTTACAATGTAAAATGTGCTTTAATTTGCTAATTAAAATCTCTTAGTTGTACAACACATAGAACAAAATAGAATACCCCCGTCGCAGCAGACCTGCGTACTCAGCGAATTTCCAAATCAATAATATAATAATAGTAATATATGACAAGTTCTATCAATGCCCGTCGATAAATATGGGAATTATTTGCCAATTAATTATTTGTTAATCTCCATAAGATTAACATAAGAAAGAGTATGCAGGTTTGCTGCTGTGAGGAATACTGAAAGTATCAAATAAAATTTAATTTCAACATTTATACCAACTTTAATCAACATATGTCCATAAATAAAGGAGTTTGCCTATTCTCCATAAGATTAACATGGGAAAGAGTGTGCAGGTTTGCTGCTGTGAGCAATACTGAAAGTATCAAATAAAATTTAATTTTAACATTTATATCAACTTTAATCAACATATGTCCATAAATGAAGGAGTTTGCCTATTCTCCATAAGATTAACATGGAAAAGAATGTGCAGGTTTGCTGCTGTGAGGAACACTGAAAGTAGGCATTTCTACCATAAACAATTTTTATTTTTAAAATGCATACCAACTTTCATCATTATCTGTCCGTAAACAAACGAGTTTGCCTATTCATTATACATGGGACAGAGTATGCAGGTTTGCTACCATAATAAGCATATAAATGTAGGATACACGTTTCCACCAAATTTGGTCTCGATTGGACCATTTTTACGAGAGTTATCGTATTCACAGACACACACACACACACACATATACATAAATTTTCAACGACTGTTGTTTTTGGTCTCTGGGCACCTAAAGAAGAAAATTAACATGGCTTAAGTCTTGCCATGAGACCTACGGTAATAGCTTCTTCCATATGGAAAATTCGCTAACAAATGGTGATTACATTTATTTGTACATCATAATGTGATATGATAATGGTGTAATGGTGTAATGGTGATAATGTTATGTATAATGGTATGGAGGATAATGGTATAAATAATGGTATTGATAATGGTATGGATAATGGTATACAGTTATACTGTACCACAGGGTTAGACGGCCTTTGAGTACTTAAGTACCTTTAATAGCCAAACTAGTATTTGAGTATTCAGTTTAAAACAAATTTCCGACGAATTTTATAATTCAACAACTTCAGTGTTTTCAAAATAGCGATAGCATATTCTTATCACATTATTAACGTTTCCGGTGATTATGAATCAATTCATAATCAGTATAACAGATTTCTGTAGGTAAATTCATTTTCAGTGAATAAATTTCAATTATAAAAATAACTTAACCGTGGATCAACAACAAAGGCCAGTGCTTTAATGGCAGGCAAAAACTTTTAAGTCATTAGGTTAGATTATTGAAATGGCAACCATACAACAAGGTAGGTATTTTAAGCCAAGTATGAATGAGGATTGAGTGTAAGATAACTGTGATCTTGTAATCTTTTTACTGACTAAGGCTGACATGTTTCTTAAACAAAAGTGTTAATTAATAGTCCAACGGTCAATGGTCAATATAAGGGACCTACAGTTAAACGTGGAATCCGAAACACTGCCTCTGAATTACGAACCGGTCTAATTGTGAGGATGGTCTTTGCGGATTTACGTAGTATTCAATAGTGCGGACGTTAATCCACACAAGAGAACACTACATCCACCGACCATCGCTCACAACTATCCACAATTCGTGACCTCCAAGTAGCTGGATTACAGGATGCCGCCACCATGGAGTGTTCTTGAAAATTTAGCTTTTCTGGGAGGAAACTTAATGGGGTGAAAACTAATCAAATTCAAGTTAAGGGGTGCAAATAAGCTAAATCAAGATTTCAATACATTTAATGCAGGCATTGAGGTATAAAATAAATCCACACTATGAAGGGTAAACTAATTAAATCCAGGAAATGGAGTGTAGATAAATTAAATGAATATTATGATTTAGAAATATAATCTGTTTTTCGTATTTGCAGGAATTAAATGAATGAATAAAACAAGTTTTTAGTTTATGTGTTTATCATGGCAGCAATATTGCATACTCTTTTCCCATGTTAATCATACGTGAATAGGCAAACTCTTTTATTTATGGACAGATGTTGATGAAAGTTGGTATACATGTTAAGAATAAAAATGTTTGATGGTATAAAAATGCCTACTCTCAGTGTTCCTCACAGCAGCAAACCTGCCCACTCTTTCCCATTTTAATCTTAAGAAGAATAGGCAAATAATTCTCATGTTTATCGACAGATTTTAACCAAACTTGTCATATATTATTATTATTATATTATTGATTTGAAAATTCACTGAGTCCGCAGGTCTGCTGCGACGGGGGTATTTTATAATTTAACAAACCACTTTTGAATTGCTTCTAAATGTTTTAGATTTAATTTTACCCATCTCAAGTTGAAATATATAAATAAATATATAAGTCAAATATTAAATTGTTCAAATACTTGAAAAAGCTTTTTTTCTCAAATATGTATAGATAAAAAGTTAAAATTCATGTTTTACTAACGGAGATTTCATTATGTAACTTTCTCCTTAGAAACAAAGATGCTTCATTAAAAAGAGGGACAAAGCTAGAGGTTCTTTGACAGAGAGACGTCGTCATCGCCCTTCTATCACTGCACGGTAAGTTGTCTGAGTGAAATTAATAACGAGATCGCGCGCGGCTTGCTGGCGTGAGTAGAGCGAATTTCATAAAACTTAGCACCTGGTGACCGAGCTTTGCTCGGATAGAATGAGATATGTATTATACAAGTTAATTAGCAAAATTAAAACACATTTATTGCTTAATGAAAACTTTTATGTGGTTTAAATAAAACCGATTTCATACACCTTAATTAATCTCTGTATATAAAATTGAATGTGTGTATGTATGTATGTCCTTTATGCGTCCTGTAATCCAGCTACTTGGAGGTCACGAATTGTGGATAGTTGTGAGAGATGGTCAGTGGATGTGGTGTTCTCTTGTGTGGATTAACGTCCGCACTATTGAATACTACGTTAATCCACAAAGACCATCCTCATAATTAGACCAGTTCGTAATTCAGAGGCCGTGGTTCGGATTTCACGTTAAACTGTAGGTCCATTAGTTGCCATCGGCTGTTGGGCTATTAATTAACAGTCCTGTCTAAGGAACATGTCAGCCTTATTCAGTAACAAGACTACAAGTCGCGCCGCAATCATCCTACATTCATTCCTCATTCATACTTGGCTTAAAATACCTACCTGGGTAGGTCGCCATTTCAGTTAAAAAGTATAAAGTATAAAGTAAGTTGCCAAACTACTCATCCGATCGCCATGAAATTTTAGGAAGTTGCTCTATAAGTGTCCGGGAAGGTTTTAGTAAAAAAGTATTTTCGAAAACACCATAAGTTTTCATTTGATGGCGTTTTAAAATAGAAATGTTAACCTTACAGAGAGTAAGTTTATTTACAAATTTTCTACAATGAAAACATTTGATTTCTTAGCTACAGCTGATTGATTTATTTTCCATTAGCAATATGTATTATTATCCAATGCCATCTGAATCATTCGTTTATGTAAAATTATGAAGTAAATATGTGCTGTACAAAATGAACAGCTTTATTCGCCACGTTAATAACTAACGGTTTTGGGGGAGTATGTATTTATATTTTTATTTTCTGTCTGATTAAAAGTTACGTGTTTATATGTTGGCCAAATAAAAAATATTTACAATGTTTATATATATATTACGTTTATTATAATAATCACCTGTTGTATATCTTTCCTATAAAAACCGCATTACAGTTGGGTTTGGATTGGATTTCAAAATTGAGAATTAATCTACTCAGATTTATTTGTTTTATAGGAATTTTATTAATATGTCTTATTGTTTTAGTCTTGTTATTAACTATGCCGCGACACCAGAATATATAACCTTTCACAATGAAGCTGTAATTCTATTAGACTTTACAACATGGCCAATCTTAAAGTTAACATGTATTTACTGTCAGGCGTTATTAAGTTCGCCGGGTCAGCCAGTATAGCATAAACACCGAATAAAACTATAGTCCCCGAGAGGGGATCGATCTCACATCCTCCGGCTCGTGAGTCCTAGAAGCTAGCCACTGAGCTACGGCATCGGCCAAATTCGGGCTGTCGTTTAAGGGTTTTCGACCAACCTTAATTGTTTTAGCTGATCTTATACTGTATTTAATTATCCTGTTTATTAGCCTGTGATCAACTGTTTTTGTTAGAAACGGAATGAGGATTGAAAAGCAAAAGAGATATTTAATTTAAACCCATTAATTGGTTTGTTATAGTGGCTTCAAGCAATATAATGAATACGTTTTCTACAAACATGAAAACATTTGCTTTTATTGAATGATTTATTTTCCCTTTATTATTTTTTATGTATATGAGAATCATTCGTTTATGTAAAAATTATGTTATATATAAGTTTTATTCGCCCGTAATAACTAACGGTTTTAGTAGTTTTTATTTTTTTTTTTTCTATTAAAAGTTACGTTTTTAAATAAAATATTTACAATGTTTATATATATATTACGTTTATTTTTTTAATAATCATTTTTATATCTTTCCTATAAAACCGCAAAAAACAGTTGGTGGATTTTTCAAAAATTTAACGATTGTTAAATTATATTATATGAAATTTATTTGTGTCTGTAAAAATGACTTCAAAAGTTATCTTTTTACAATTCAAAAAAATCTATGTTAAATTTTTCAGCGTATTAAGTTCGCCGGTCATTCAGCTTAAAAACTAAAAAATATAGAGAGAATCGATCTCACAACGGTTCCAGAGAAAAGCTTTACGGCTCGATAAATTCGGGCTGTCGTTTTCGCGCCCTTAATTGTTATTCTTAGTATATAATTTCCTGTTTATTAGCCTGTGATCAACTGTTTTTGTTAGAAACGGAATGAGGATTTAAAGCAAAAGAGATATTTAATTTAAACCAATTAATTGGTTTGTTATAGTGGCTTCAAGCAATATAATGAATACGTTTTCTATCAAAACCCGAACGAGGTTAGAAATACATTTCTCTGCTTTTATTTCGCACAGTTATTTTACCCTTTAGTTTTTACAAATAGTTTAGTAATTTGATAGTTTTTCATTTATACATAAAATAAATATGCAAAACCTCTTTTCACATATTGTTCACCACCATCTTCAATCAACAACTGTAAAACGGTTATAAACAGATGTTTTGATTTTTATTGTTCACATTTTGATTCTCCATAAGCATATTGTTAATTTTTTAGATTTTAAACTTAATATTACAAGAAAATCGGAATTTACCTGGACATTAGACGTATCAAATACATATATGCAAACCATTGGATATTATTCCCATCAGAGTTACCGAATTTTAATGAATTGAAATTGTAATAATAAAATACAAAGCTGTGACGACATAAAATAATTAAAAATTAAAAACGCATACCGAAAACAAAAACTCTTTTATTTTATTCTGTAAACAAGTTACAACAAGTTCTGTTTTACAAAATTCAAAATAATGTAGCTTTGACTTTAATAATTCATGAGAAATAGAATCGAAGGCTTGAGAATAGTCTAACATATCCACAGGGCTGCATTTTCCTTTATCTTTTGTTTCAAACAGGTTTACCAGTGCTGTACAAGTACTGTAATTCTTCCGAAACCCTGATTGATGTTTCTGTAAAATGTTATCTCTTTAATAAATTCTGTTATTTGCTCAGCGGCTATTTTCTCTAATACTTTTGATAGTTAGGGCAAAACCGATATGGGCCTTGGGTGTTCAACAGTAGTTGGCTTTTTTATTTTAGCCAAGGGGACATTCCAAACATCAGGAAAATATCAAAGCAGCGTACAGATGACTACCAAAATATAGTTTAAAACTATAAAAATACAACTTCAATAAAATGGAGTGTAAGTGTAGAATTCGGTCATGTGTGGTTTTCTTTTGAGGTGTAGAGTTTTAGTAAAAAGGTACCTCCGAGGAACCCCTGGGTCTCCCAGTAATGAGATTCTCCACCGTAACGGCGCATGACAGCCACCTGTCTACGTGGGTAGACTCATGACATACCTCGCTGGCTCACACAACCTGAGTAAATCTTTATTATACATAAAACTTTCTTGACGATACGAGTATTTTATAAAGGCCAGCTGATCTACGTGACCCTGTGGGCTGGAAAAGTAATGTATTTTACATTACACTGTACAAAAACGGCTACTTTCAACGACAGTTGAGACCACCGAAAGTAATTTTATCCTGTCCTAGGCTGGGAAAATCAGCTGGAGACTTTACCTATAGTTATATAGTATATAGTTATGATTTCTGACACTAGTAGTTCTCAGTGCTAGTTGCTTTAACAATACTACCAGTGAAGGTTCTTGTAGGATGTACGGAGGACCATGCGTTGTATGACTTACGTGGTTGTATTCCTTGGTTGTATATGGTTTTACACTAAAAAACACTTGAAAATGAAAGACATGATTGTGATGTAGTTTGATGTATTAAAGAACATTTCATCCAATATTGTTTGTTTACATTTTTATAATAACAATAGATTTTAATAAAAACATATGTTTGTATAAACAAAACACTGAACAACACCGGCCCCCTTGAAGAACCTCAGGTCTTCAACCTTTACTCTTCGGGTAGCGGTAATTCATATGTTGAAGAAATTGCAAAGATTGGTAATGGGTCAGACTTTAATTCCATTATCTCTTCAGATTCCACCTTGGTAAACTTGTGATTTGGCCATTCAGATGATGACTGGGATAGCCAATTGGGACCATTCCACCATAAAGTGTGTTGTGGTAATTGCGGCAATGAATACCCACGTGAGGCACTATCTGCAGGGTTGTCCTGTGAGACAACATGACGCCAACATTCGGGTGGTGTTAGTTCTTGAATTTGCGCGACACGGTTTGCGACATACGTTTTAAGACGATATGGTGGTGTTTGTAACCAAGTGAGAACGATAGTAGAATCACTCCACAAGAATATGTTGGTAGCATTGAATAAGTTGCTGTAGACGTTTGTGACATGTTCTGTTAATTTTGATAATAAGTGTGCTGCGCATAATTCCAGACGAGGAATAGTAACCTTCTTTAAAGGAGCTACTCGACTCTTTGCTATGACGAGCTGTGTTGTAGTAGATTGATTATTACTGCATCTGAAGTATATTGCTGCTGCATATCCTCGTTCTGATGCATCACAAAAACCATGTAGTTCGATAGTTTGAGCGTAGCATAAGTTGAGAGAACGGGGTATGTTTATTTGTGATAAACTAGAAGTATCTTCCACTAAACGAGTCCAGTGTTTCAATGTGTCAGAGGGCAATGGTGTGTCCCAATCCAATCCTAACGTCCAAACCAATTGCATAAAGCATTTCATAAGCATGACAAAAGGTGTTAGAAACCCACATGGATCGTACTATAATATAATACTATAATATAATATAATACTATAATACTATAATACTATAATAATATATAATACTATAATATAATACATATAATACTAGCAATTGCTCTGAGTACGCTGCGTTTAGTGGGATGCAATGATAAATTGAAGCCATGTGACTTGAACACGAATGAATCAGTAGATGGAGACCAATGGAGACCCAAGACTGCAAAATGTGGGTCAGGAGAGCCGTTGAGAAACTTTGGTGACTCTCGGTGAGATTCTGGCAGTTGTTGGAGAAGCTGGTCAGAGTTTGAAACCCATTTGCGTAGTTCAAAACAACCACGAAGAAGTAGTTGTTGTAACTGATTTTGTAAGTCCATAGCAGATGATAATGAATCTGCTCCAGTGATGATGTCATCAATGTAGGTATGATTAAGCAGAGCATAAGCCGCTTCAGGGAAGTCATGACCTTCATCTCGAGCTAATTGATGTAAGGTACGAATTGCAAGATAAGGGGAGCTGTTGACACCATATGTTACTGTGTTCAATTGAAATGTTTTGAAGTCTTGAGAGGTGTCAGATCTCCATAAAATGAGTTGAAGATTCCTATCGTCAGGATGAATCAAAATCTGTCGGTACATCTGTTTGATGTCACAACAAATGACAATGTTGTGTCTGCGGAATTGCATCAATATGTCAGCAATATTATTTTGAAGCTTAGTCCCGGCCATGAGTATATCGTTTAGTGACAACCCAGAGCTGGATTTGCAGCTTGCATCGAAAACAGTCCTCAACTTGGTAGTGGAACTGGATTCCTTCAGAATACCATGATGTGGCAAATAATAATGAACTGTATCTTGTGTAGGTTTGTCACATTCAGTCATGTGCCCAAGAGTGAGATATTCTGACATGAAGTCACGATATAGTTTTGCAAAGCGTCGGTCCTTGTTAAACTTACGCTCCATGGCTAAAAGGCGTTGCTTTGCCGCAGTGTGAGAATGTCCTAGCGACACGTTAGTATTCTTGATTGGAAGCCTGACGATATAACGCCCGGTTCCATCTCTAGCATGGGTCGTTTCAAACAAGTTTTCACACGCATCGTTATCTTGTGGTCGAACATGATGTGCTGGAACATCTTCTTGCACCCAAAATTGTTGAATGCAATTGTGCAATTCATCAAGAGGAATAGAGTGACAACATATACTCGAAGTACTTGAATGTTGCGAAGCATGAAGTGAAGATGTAGACAAAGAAGGCGTTGTACCCATTACAATATGACCAAGTGGTGAATTGATTAAATATGGCAGATCAGGGCCTAAGTGGATTGTAGGACCTGAGAAAAGTTGTGGGAATAAAGCTGCACCCTAATATCAATGCGGTTTGGTACATGATAAGTGGGATCAGCAAGATCATAGTGCTTAGTAAGTTGAATGACATCTGGTGATACTGGTGTACGAGGCAGATTAACAGTGAGTTTGTCCAGAATAACCATCGGATGATCCTTGGCAATGGTAACACCTGAAGGTGTCTCTAAATTACCATAAATTTGACCCTTGTTGCGGGAAATATGTTGATTTATACCCACTATTTGAACATTGCTTGCTTGTCGAGTGGCATTGAGTAGAGAGACTGCTTTTTCAGTGATTAGTGAACACATACTACCAGAATCGCACAGTGCACGAAAGGTATGAGTTGTACCATTTGTAGCTCGTACATTAATTAGTACGGTACCAAGCAATACCATAACAGCCTTGTCAACTGATGATGATAGTCTATTATGTTGTGCAGCGAGTGTAACAGACTTATTTGAATGAGATGTAAACTCCTTTACTTCTGAATTGTTAGGAAGACCAATTGATGATGAAGGTGACGCAGGAAAATGTAGCAGGGTATTGTGCTTTTTGTGGCAGACCTTGCAAGATGATTTTGATTTGCATGCCTTCACACTGTGAGCGCCTAAGCATGATATACAATGACGGGAGTTTTTTACAATGTGGTAACGTTCAGATGGACTTTTAGCCAGAAACCTTTGGCATTCAAAGGTTTTGTGATTGATAGTATCACAGATAGCGCATGATGAGGAACGGTTTTTGGGTGTGGTTGATGCGACTACATTTTTTAATTTATCATCTCGTCGCTGAATTGACCTATTCTGTGTGTTAGGGTCGAGATTCATTTCTTGCAAACGTGTGTCAATTGAACATAATGCGTCTTCATAACGGTTACATTCCTGATTGAGAAAAGTAATTATTTCATCCACAGAAGGCAGTGTGTGTTGAAGTGGACCAGTAACGTCACGCTTGCTTTCAAGACGTTTACACAAATCTACATCTAATTTTCGTGACATTATTGCGGCTAATAAATGTCTAGAATCTGCGATATCACAACCGATCGCTGTTAGAGCTTGCATATTTTCATTGTATATGTTAAGGAACTGCCTTATCCCAATGATGTTACTAGCTGAAACTTCAGGCAAGTCAAGAACACGGTTAATGTGCAATAACTGCAATCTACGATCATTTTGGTAACGATCTGACAGAATTTTGTATGCCACATCATAGGTTGCATCAGTTATGCTTAAGTTACGAACTAAATTAAGAGGTTCGTCTTCTAATACGCTCAGGAGATACTGAAACTTGAGTGTTTTACTTAATGACAGGTTTTCATGTATAGTTGTGTTAAATAGATTTATAAACGTAGTCCATTTAGCAAAGTCACCGTTAAATTTGGTAAGTTCTAATTTTGGAAGCCGTACCATACATTGATCCGTACTGTTGGAAGTATTGGATTGTGAGCTAAGTTGAGGTTGAGTTTGATTGGGTACATTTTCATCAATTAGTACTTGGATGGATGATACTAGGTCAGTAAAAAGATTGCTAATGGAATTTTGTTCTGTAATCAATAGATCGTCGGGAATAGGATTATCACCTTCATACGCCAATGCACGCACGAAATTGAGTTCAAAGTCCGCATGTTTCTTTTGTATTTCGGTCAAATATTGGTTTAGGTTTTTATAGTGAACCGGTGAAATTTCTGTCTGAGATTGCAATGAAGTTAAAACAATATTGATTGAGTCCAACCTAGCCTTGAAAATCTTTATTGACCTTAAAAAGGTAGATGGCTTGAACTCCTCACTGCGTGTGATTGGCATGTTGTATTATCAAACACAAATATTAAAATGAGAATGAATTGTAGATGTAATAGCAGTAAGACTGATAGTTCATAGATGAAATTCAATAATTATCCGGCCCTGTGAGGAACCATTAATTTGTAGGATGTACGGAGGACCATGCGTTGTATGACTTACGTGGTTGTATTCCTTGGTTGTATATGGTTTTACACTAAAAAACACTTGAAAATGAAAGACATGATTGTGATGTAGTTTGATGTATTAAAGAACATTTCATCCAATATTGTTTGTTTACATTTTTATAATAACAATAGATTTTAATAAAAACATATGTTTGTATAAACAAAACACTGAACACCAAGTTTCATGGAAAACGGTTGGAAAATAAGGAAGAAATTGAATTTTTAAATATTCTCCATACGAATAACATTGGACGCTTTCAGACAACGTACTGCGTTTATCATGGGCAGTAAATATAACTTTTCTCTGGAACAGTTAGTCGTAGACAAATAATTCAAAATACTAATTTGTTTGGTTTTAAGCTGGTTTCAATGGTGCCAGTCAAGGTAAACTTTACTTTTATTGTTTTTGCTGAAAATAAAAAAAATTGAAATTTTTGACATTTAAAAGCCTATTAACTTTTGAACCGTCATTTTAACAGACATGGGGGTGGTGTCAGATAATTTCGTACTCTGTGCCCTATAAACAATCAATTTTCAATCAAAATCGTTAGAGCCGTTTTTGAGAAATTTAGATTTTTCACGTTTTTAAGGGTTTTTAGGGGTGGACTACCTTGAAAAATGAAAAATTCAAAAAAATGGAAAAACGCCTGGAGATACGGCAATTATATACAGTTAAAAATTCACATACATGCCAAATTTCATGTAAATCGGACCAACGGGGTAGGCTTCGGCTCTGTACACATCCAGACACAGAAACACACACACACACACACACACACACACACACACACACACAAAGCTTGTGCTTTGTGCTAGTGTCAAAGTAGGTGCTTGTGTCGCTTATTCGTTATTCGTGTTTAAAGTGCTGTGCTATTTAAATTTTGTTATTTTTATGCAAATCTTCATAAAATACCAAGCATACACAAAAAAAACACAAAACATGCCCCCCCTTATAACCACTAACCATAAAAGCAAAATAGGTGTCCACTGCAATCCCAATTAAGCCTACAAATGCCGTCAACTTCCACCCAAGCCGGTCACCGTTTATTTAAGGTGGGCCCTCCACGCCACTATACCACACATTTGCAAGCCAAATTGGGATTGCTCATGGTCGGGATTCGAACCCTAGCACTTCCGAATGGCTAGAACGTTACGCTCGTCAGCGTAGCGCGTTAGCCACCACGGCCATCCAGTGCCTAGGAAAAGAAAGCGCTTATTTGGCTATAAAAGCATACTCTAGCGGCAAAGTAACGAACTCAAGCGTCAGAATAGGGAACTACAGAGTAGTTGCATGTATTAGCTCGCAGATGGCAGCACCGTGACAGTAATTTTTGACTTCTATAGCGCTATACAATTGCACCTCGCTGACATCTCACAGTGAGATGTTAGCACCAACATGTTATATAACCACTAACCATAAAAGCAAAATAGGTGTCCACTGCAATCCCAATTAAGCCTACAAATGCCGTCAACTTCCACCCAAGCCGGTCACCGTTTATTTAAGGTGGGCCCTCCACGCCACTATACCACACATTTGCAAGCCAAATTGGGATTGCTCATGGTCGGGATTCGAACCCTAGCACTTCCGAATGGCTAGAACGTTACGCTCGTCAGCGTAGCGCGTTAGCCACCACGGCCATCCAGTGCCTAGGAAAAGAAAGCGCTTATTTGGCTATAAAAGCATACTCTAGCGGCAAAATAACGAACTCAAGCGTCAGAATAGGGAACTACAGAGTAGTTGCATGTATTAGCTCGCAGATGGCAGCACCGTGACAGTAATTTTTGACTTCTATAGCGCTATACAATTGCACCTCGCTGACATCTCACAGTGAGATGTTAGCGAGGGTTAATAACCCCATGAGTGATTAGGATAACATTTTCTGTTTTTCACATCGTTAAACATTTTTTGACCTTCAAAATTATATGTTTTATGGGATTATCAAATGAAAAAAATGTTGTTTGGAAAATTCGTTTTCTGTAGTATTTCAATTATTATTGTATGTATCTAAATCGATGTATCTAAATGTACTGTATCTGTAACTTTCCATACGTCACTTAAAAGAATTTTGTTATTCATGCACTTTGACAAAACTTAAGCTTCAAAAGCATAGGTAGTTTTCCTACACTCCTTTTCAAAAACCGCCAAATTCCCTAATTAATCACCATTTAACCTGTAAAGTACTCACTAAAAAATGGAAAACAATTATATCAAAGCATATGATACAATTAAGGTGGAAAAAATTGAGTATCTTAAAAAACATAAGACTCCTAAACGTTTTTTTTAACTAATTGAGTAAATTTCGAGTCATCTTTTGGCCAAGGTGTAGTGTTTTCAGTTCTGTTGTCATAGATATGTCTTAGCTCTGGGGAGGGGGGTGTTAGTGATTTTTAAGATGTAAAATATGTAACAGGTTTCCATAGAAAATACCAGAGCTATTGTATTGAATTTTCAATATTATAGAATAAGAACAGCCGTTTAGATGAACTGAAAACATTCCCTTTCGACATTTCCACGAACTAAACCATTTCCTACAGGAAGTAATACAAACAATTTTTTTGAGTTTTCAGATTGCATTAGTTTTATTGCACTAATGCAATTACTATTATTATATTATTGATTTGGAAATTCGCTGAGTACGCAGGTCTGCTGCGACGGGGGTATTTAATATATACTCACAAATTTAACAGCTTCGCGCACGCCTTCGCTTTTGAACTGCTCGTATCAAAAACACCCTTTTTTGGTTCTAGTGTAAAATATATCATTTTATTACCATCTTGCACTTCATTTCACACTAGTGTCAGAGCTGCTCATTTATATGAAGACTCAACACAAATAGGGAACGAATGAAAGTTCAGAAAGCTTCATAATTTGTTAAATTTTCTTTAATGAGAATTCTGTAAACGATAACATTTCAATTAGTTTTATTGTAATATATTAATTTTAATATATTACAATAAAACTAATTGAAATGTTCGAAACAACAATTGATGTTGTTTGATACAGCAACGATGTTTCTTCTTTATTTTTAGAACATCACTATCCTTAGGCATCCTTAGGCAAGATATTGTCCTACTTTAAGCAAAGTACGTAATGCCTGTACCTCAACTTGAGATAAAGCCGACAAAAGCCTTTCGCCACTTTTTTTTATGTTGGCAGCGCTGATCTCTGTCCGTTTGGACAAAGCAAACAGCATTTCTTTTTTTCCGTAGTCGAAAACTGTGTAGTATTTGTGTAGGAAATAGTTTCCAAGATATATATAGGAATTATTGGTTGGCATCATTACCAATCTGCAAATCAATCCATTTCTCTGAAAATCACAAAACACTGTATTAATTATCTAAAAAAATTAAATAAGCAATGAGTAATTAGTTTAAAAAATATGTTGGTTGATTTGCTTACTAGTAGACGTTATTAGCATTAAATAAATAAAGGTAAACACAAGATATTGTCCAAGACAAGTCAATGTTTTGACACATTTCTATATTTATAAAATAGGATTCTGGTATATTTGTATAATTGAAGTTTATGCGCTCGGACACATGAGTGGTACACTTAGGTAAAATTTCATGTTGTAGCTCAATTGGATTTCTCACTAGAAGCCCAAAAAGGATTCTATATTATGGAACCAGTACTTTATTTACATTATAGCTATTTTCTTTTCAACAGCTGATTGTCTTACTATATGTTAGTTTATGATATACACCACAGGCAATCACTTACATTTGTTCATGTTTTTATTTTTACATTTTGGTTTTAAGGTTATACGAGTGACTTAACAGTTTATACTTTAGCTGTTTACTCTTTGTAACGGCACTATATTTACTGTTAATAGCTTCTGTAATGTCCAATTTGATTGAAGCATATATATTTAACGGAAAATGTAAAGGAGAAGATTTGCTGATACCAAGATTTCCGATGTTTTAACTGATTAGCCATTCAACTTCAACCCTAGAAGTGGTACGCTTTTGACTCTAACAAAACTATAATTACATATTATCTTCTTGTAAATATGAAGTATAAACAAGAAAAAACATAAAACATGTCCCCTTTGTAACCACTAACAACAAAAGCAAAACAAGTGTCCACTGCAATCCCATTCAAGACAACAAATGCCGTCAACTTCCACCGTTTATTTAGGGTTCTCCACTATACCACACATTTGCCAGCCAAATTGGGATTTTTCATAGTCAGGATTCGAACCCTAGCACTTCCGAAAAAGTTATTCGTCAACGATCGTGGGTAAGTCAGGTCTTTGCTCGTTCTTTTTAGTGAATGTTGAATTGCTGCATTTATCATGAATATACACTTCAAATTTTTGCGTTCATGTGTAAAAACATGAGAGATTTGTGCTATAGATAAAAACAATTATATGGATATTTTACAAAGTCTATTAAATATGTAAAGCTTTTTTCCTTTATAGTATTATACTTGTAGATATATTTCTATTTTTTTTAAATTCATTTTTTGATTTGATTTTTATCTTACTTTTGCTATGTTTTTTTTTTTTGTATTTGATAATATGTTAAGTTACTAATTGTGTTTGGTCTAGGTTCATATTTATAACATAGTAGATTTCCATCATTTTACATATGTTAATTAAATCTGTATTGTTATTTGCTATTTTAATTTTTTGTTCTTTTTCTGTGGTCTCTTGTAGATTTAATATTTTTTTTTTATCATTTCTATCTAGAAGAAAAGGTTTATATAAAGACTTTATAGCTTTTGTGCAGGTTTGCTGCTGTTTACACTTAGTTTGCATAAATTAAAAATCTTTTCAAGTTTTTTTTATCACTTTTTTTTATTGTTCATACACTATACATATTCCTATGTTTAGTTTTTTTAACGGACTTTATGCTGCATAGAACTCTCAAACTAATGTCGTTTTTTTATGCTTTGGTGGAACATGAATTTTTCAGTTTTAAGCCAAAAAATCATGTCTATTTATTTGTATTCTTTTTAAATTTAGAATTGGGTTTCTTTGTGATTTGTATAACCAAAATTCTCAAAATTTAAAAATGAACTTTAACTTTTATACTTTTTTTAAGCAGACATTTTCTAAAATTTAATTATGTTTGAACGCCATCGAATGGTTAGAACGTTACATTCGTCAGAACAACATTAACCGGTCCAGCCACCAGTGCAGGAATAGAAAGTGCTAACTTGGCTATACGACATGCCCTGTTACAGTTTAGTGAACTGATTGATCTGCGTACTCAGCGAATTTCAAAATCAACAATATAATGTTAATAATAATATACGGCAAGCGTGGTCAAAATCTGTCGATAAACATGAGAATTATTTGCCTATTCTCCATAAGATTAACATGGGAAAGAGTGTGCAGGTTTGCTGCTGTGAGGAACACTGAGAGTAGGCATATTATACCATTAAAAACTTTAATTTTTAACATTTATATGAACTTTTATCAACATCTGTCCATAAATAAAGGTGTTAGCTATTTTCCATATGATTCCATAAGATTATGCAGATTTTCTGCCATGATAAACACATAATCTATGATTTTTAAGCATAAATGTATGAACCTCAACCACAAGTTTTATCCAAAAGTATTGGTTAATAAGTAAAATATTCATTTTTCCTTATCCTCCATAAGATTAAAATTGGAGCCTCAATATACAACGTACTGTGTTTAGATTTTTTAATATCTTGGTAACCGTTGGAGATAGAGAAAAGTTTGAAGGAACTAAATTGTGTAGTTTTTAAGGTGATTCTAATAGAGAAAGAAATACCCCCGTCGCAGCAGACCTGCGTACTCAGCGAATTTCCAAATCAACAATATAATAATAATAATATTTGACAAGTTTTATAAAAATCTGTCCATAAACATGAGAATTATTTGCCTATTCTCCATAAGATTAACATGGGAAGAGTGTGCAGGTTTGCTGCTGTGAGGAACACTGAGAGTAGGCATTTATACCATTAAAAAGTTTTATTTTTAACATTTATACAAACTTTCATCAACATCTGTTCATAAATAAAGGGGTTTGCCTATTCTCCATATGATTAACATGGGAAAAGAGTATGCAGGTTTGCTGCCATGATAAACACACAAACTATGATTTTTAAGCATAAATGGATGAACCTCAACCACATGAAGCTAAATATCAAGTTTTATCCAAACATATTCATTAATATGGGAAATATTAATTTTTCCCTATCCTCCATAAGATTAACATTGGAGCCCCCAATACAACGTACTGTGTTTAGTTTTTTTAATATCTCGGTAACCGTTAGAGATAGAGAAAAACTTTAAGGAACTTAATTGTGTAGTTTTTTAAGCTGATTCCAATGGTGAAATATAAAATCAGAAATGTTTAAAAATTACATGTGAAAAACGCAAAAAAACCCATTTGGGGTACAAAACCCCCCCAAACTACCCGTTCCCATTGACCGATATGTCTGGTTTACGAACTCGTCCGAGCATTTGTAGGAATACACGTCTCTACCAAATTTGGTCTCGATCGGACCATTTTTACGAGAGTTATCGTGCTAACAGACACATATATATATACATATATATATACATATATATATAAAAATTTTAACGACTATTGTTTTTGGACTCTGGGCACCTAAAGACGAAAAAATAACATGGTCCCGGGCTTAAGTCTTACCATGAGACCTACGGTAATAGCTTCTTCCCTATGGGAAATTCGCTAAAAACTTGAAATGTTTAAGAACTTCATGGGAAAAACTCAAAAACCATATTTTTGGGGTACAAAACCCCCCAAACTACCCGTTCCCATTGACCGATATGTCTGGTTTAAGAACTCGTCAGAGCATTTGTAGGAATACACGTCTCTACCAAATTTGGTCTCGATCGGACCATTTTTACAAGAGTTATCGTGCTAACACACATACACACACACACACACACACCCTGCGACATATTTTCTATATATATATATATATATTATTTGATTGATGATATATATCTATATATATATATATATATATATATATATAAATTCTAACGACTATTGTTTTTGGACTCTGGGCACCTAAAGACGAAAA
Organism: Nephotettix cincticeps; assembly: GCA_023375725.1. Classification (NCBI taxonomy): domain Eukaryota; kingdom Metazoa; phylum Arthropoda; class Insecta; order Hemiptera; family Cicadellidae; genus Nephotettix; species Nephotettix cincticeps. Next base: position 7,513,454 of record CM041786.1, on the reverse strand, counting down.
AATAACATGGTTCCGGGCTTAAGATACCCTTATTGGCATCACCCCACGGGGGAAGGGTAATACCGAAATGTGTGAAGGTTTTTTAGATATTTATTTTGTTTTCAAAAAAAGCAAGCAATGTATATTGTGTACCGAAAAACTATATTGTTTTTCCGAACTATAAATCTTCATCCTCCATTCTCCTCCAAATCTGTAAAATAGAGTTTTTATAATAGAACACTTAATTTTTGTTCACCTTCTAAACCCTTTAAATTATTATTTAATAATATTATTTATTAATAAATATACTAACTATATTTACCTCGGTACAAATATAGTCCTCAGGACCCAATGTAAACTTCACATTTTCATTTACAATGAGTGTTATGTCTGGAAGTCTATCTGGGAAGTCAGCACATAGAAACTGAAAAGTAAAAATATGTGGAAATTTCAAATTAATATTTGTTATGAATAACTGAAGCTATTGACTAAGTCTAAATATTTTTTAATTTCAAAAAATATCAATAAGTTATTACTGCCAGACAAGTTAGTATTTAAGCCTAATTAAAATTCTATCCGAGCAAAGCTCGGTCTCCAGGTACTATTAGAGATTTCGTACACTAACAAGAATATTCTTACCGTCCATCAGTGAAGACTATATGGAAGGCTAAATGACGTTTGAGGTTATGTTTAGTGGTGTTTAACGTACCGCTGGGTCTGTAAAGATCCATTGGCTTTCCCTTGGAAAATACGACTTTATCTGGTCGAAAACCGGTTGAGTGAATGCGAAGTCGACAGCACCAGTGTCAGGGACAGCCGGCGTCCAGGGAATCCGCCTACCGAAGTCGTCCTCCTGCTCCAGTGATATCACCTTATTTCCAACTTTCACCCTAGACCATCAAAGAAAGTTCAAGTATTGTAAAGTTTCTAACCTACAGTACATAAATCTGTATAAATAAAATTGGAGTTTTGTCTGTACATTGCTCAGAATTATTCATGTTTTAGTTATTTTTACTTTTCGTGCATTAGAGAAGCCGGAACCGGTCTTATCTCAATTTTTGTCTGTTTGTTTGTCTGTGACACTCCAGGATGCATTTTACGCCGTCTTCTCCGAAAAAAATCGGAGAACTTATTACATGAAACTTACTTCATGTATTCTCTACATTGCAGAAAAGGTTTGTAATTGCTTGAAATCGCCTGCCGTCCCTTGAAAAGTAAATAACGAGCATTTAAAAACCTACTTTTATGCTTTTCTTTCAGTTTTCAATGAATAGCCTATTGGTAATAATCAGTTGTCTTAGTAGTTTAAAGATTTAATAGAAATAAAAACAAACAGCTGCCAATTCAATATTAGTTAGTTCATATTGGTGATTGATTTTTAAACCCAATTCGAAATCATACTATATTAAAAAGTCGTTTTAACGTATAACTAATTATAATAATGGTTTAATTGTATTTAATTGTATTTTGATAACCATGATGTCTCTGCTACTATCTTTTGTGACCTAACATCGGCTTTTGACTGCATTGACAGAGACATACTACTAAGTAAATTAGAATACTACGGTTTTAGAGGTATATCAAAGAATCTTTTTAAATCATATTTTGAAAACAGATTTCAAAGAGTAGCTCTGCCATGCAATGGGGATAGGTTATTTTCGGAGTGGACGAAACAATATATTGGGTGTCCTCAAGGTTCAATTCTGGGTTCAATTCTATTTATAATTTTTGTGGCCGATCTCCCATCCAACATTCAGAGCAACAATTGTACCATTATACAATACGCCGATGACACCTCGGCAGTAATCAGGGAGAGAGATGCTGACACTCTCCGAGATAGCGTACATTTTTTTCTAAACAAATTATACATGTGGTTTAAAGACAATGGCCTCAAATTAAATTCGAATAAAACAGAAGTTATTTCAATAAAGACAAACAAAATATCTCAGCAACATGATGATCAAATAACTAAAAAAGCTAAGTTTTTGGGAGTCATTTTAGACTCTAATCTAAAATTCTCAGATCATGTTGATATGTTGGCCAAGAAGTTGAACTCTGTTTGTTTTTCACTACGGGTTTTAATAAATTGTGTTGAAGAACCAGTGCTAAAGAAAGTATATTTTGCAAACTTTGAGAGTCTGTTAAATTATGGGATTTTGATATGGGGAAGTTGCTCAAATGAAAACTTTAAACGAATATTTACAATTCAAAAAAAAGTGTTACGAGTAATAAATAAAAAAACATTATTAGATCATTGCAAACCTTTGTTTGTAAAAACTAAAATCTTAACTCTCACAAGTCTTTACATTTATGAGCTCTGTAAATGGTACCATAAAAATCCTCACATCTTCCAAATTAGATCCGTAAATGAGTGTGGTACGAGAAGAAACTTTGTCTCTTTACCAGCTCATAAGACCTCTACATTTGAAAAATCGTGCAATTATAATACAAGAAAAGTGGTAAACAAAATTCTTAAGCATAACCCACATGTCTCTTTTGACAGACCCTTTTTAAAAAAATTAAAATTATTTCTTATTAAAAATGCTTTTTATTCATTAACAGATTTTTTTGAAACAGATTTTAAATTGCCGGCAGGTGCTCAAAAAAGTTAATACTATACAGCATTTAATTTTTTGTTGTTGTACCTGTATGTTGTTATTTCTGTACCTTAATTTTCTTTAATTCTTGAGGGTTTCATATGTTTTCTTTTAACAAGTATTTCTCATTGTTAGGTCTGTATGTAGTTTTGTTGTAAGCCTATGTTCATGACATGTTCTCAATGTACATTTTTGTATCTGAAGTGAGAATAAATAAATCTTAATCTTAATCTTAATAATGGGGGTGAGGGGGTACCGTAAGGCCCCCAGGCAGAAGTCAGTGCCACACGAGTTTCGTGGGGCATACTGCTTCTGCAAGACCGCTGTGAAGCAGCATTTTTGCTGCCCGATTGGCCTTGTTGCCGGTCGTGCTGTGTGCTTGCACACAGCCTACTTGGGGTGCCCCTGTTTTTAGCAGAAGGCAGCGGATCTAGACCCGGCGGTTGAGAAACTGCCCGTGAGACGGGGAGCAGCGTCTTATGTAGAGTGTTGGGGCGGAGGTGAGGTTCACTGGAACGGCCTAACACTCAGTTAGCGGAAGGGCGGAGTGATTGGTAATTACTCAACGGCCACTGCACTGCCGACTGGGACAGGTATGTGTGCAGCTGTTTCAGGACTGAGCTGGGGACGATGAGGGGTGCAACTCCGAAAGGGCCCAGTCTTCAGATATTGGCGAGCGGAGCAATATTTGCGGAATGGTAGTCAAACTGCTAACACAAAAATTCTCAATTCTCGAATAAAATGGCTGATGGAAAAACAACGGATATACCCCAGGTGAGTCGGTGCACCGGCACTCAATCCCACCCCTCTTCGGAGGGCTTGCCCGTGGATTCTTCTTATTGACCGGGGTAAGTGGTCTCTGTTTGCATGCAGGCGTATGGTCGGCGCAGCATGGGGACTGAAACCGGAGCTAATGTATTGGCTCTATGTTTCAGTAGTTAGACCAACTATGACGTATGCGTCTCTGGTTTGGTGGACCAAGATGGACTCAGGTGTTGCTGTGAAAAGGCTGGCAGCCGTTCAGCGGCTGGCATGTCTCATGATCACAGGGGCGATCAGCAGCGCTCCTGGGGCCACTCTTGACTGTTTACTTGATCTTTTGCCCATAGACATTCACATCAGGATGACTGCCAGAATGGGTGCATACCGCCTCTGTGGAGAAGGCCTCTGGAATAGGCCAGGTGAATTACGTGGTCATACCAGAATTTCGGGGATAGTTCAGAGCGACATTTTAGGTATGCCCTCTGATTATCTTCCGAGAACTTTTTCTTTTGGCAGGTCTTTCCGAGTTCTTTTTCCGCAACGGGATGAATGGAAGGATGGAGCCTGCCCACTACCACCCTGTGATCAGGAGTGGTGCACTGATGGGTCCAAGAGCAGTCGGGGCGCAGGAGCAGGCATCTACGGGGTGCAGGACAACGTACGGTCAGGTATTTCCATGGGGACCTTCCCCACTGTTTTCCAGGCCGAGATCACTGCCATTATGGAATGTGCCAGAGACACCTTGATGCTGGGTCATGAGGGCCTTTCTATCAATATTTTCTCTGACAGTCAGGCGGCCCTTAAAGCTTTGGACTCGGTAGAGTTCAACTCTAGGGTTGTGTGGGACTGTTTTAGGCTTGTGTCCTGTGTAGGCAGACACAATGAAGTCACCCTTTGTTGGGTTCCAGGGCACTCAGGGGTGGATGGTAACGAAGTGGCAGACGGGCTGGCCAATAGGGCTGCATCATCCCCCCTTTGTGGTCCTCAAACCTTCTGTGGTGTTTCCCGCGCTGCGGTTTTTCAGACTATCAATTCCTGGGCTAGGGATTGTCATAAGAAAAGATGGGCTGAACTTTCCCTGCATAGAGTTAGTAAGCTTAATCTTCGTTCTCCTTCTCGTCAAGTTGCAAAGAGGTTCCTGAAACTTGGCAGGAAGGATGCCAAACTTGTCACAGGTATCGTCACTGGTCACGGTAATCTGAGGAAGCACCAACTACGTATGGGGGTCTTCAACGGCGACCCTCTGTGTAGGAAATGTTATCTGCAGGAGGAAACTGCAGATCATGTACTCTTTGATTGCGCAGAGCTGGTAGAGGTAAGGTCCTCCACTCTGGGCAACTTGGTAAGGGGTAGTTTTCTGCCTCCTGACGAGCTCGTTGACAGGATGCTGCAGTTTTACAGGTCTCTTCATCTAGAAGATTCCTGATTCTCCAGGAAAGAGAATTTTAGGGGTGCGCAAAAAGCTGCAACGGCTCAAGCGCCTTGGGAAATCCGCCCCTTCGAATGATGATGATGCTAAATAATAAAGCTAGGTGTTGATTTATTTTCTTTTTGCTGATTTATTTAGGATTTCAGGTTTACATTTTGATAAGATAATCTTTCATCTTTAGGCTGAATCCTACAACCCGTACAAAGGACGGGCTTACTGCTAGTTACGAATAAAAGGTATTAGTTGACTGGCACGTAATTTCTCTCTAAAGTAAATTTAATACCCCCGTCACAGCAGAAGCGAATTCCCAAAGCAATAATATAATAATAATAATATACAACAATTTTATCAAAATCTGTCGTTTAATATGAGAATTATTTGCCTATTCTCCATTAGAAAACACGGGAAAGAGTGTGCAGGTTTGCTGCTGTGAAAAACACTATAGGTTATTTCTAACACTATGGTAACACACAAAACACATAGGTAACACATAGAAAACACTATGGTATTTCTACCATAAACAATTTTTATTTTTATAATTTATACCGAGTTTCATCAACATATGTCCATGAATAAAACAGTTTGCCTATTACCCTATATGGTTAACATGACAAAAGAGTATGCAGGTTAGCTGCGAAGATAAACTATACATAAACTATGATTTTTAAGCATGAATGGATGGATCTCAACCATATGAAGCTAAATTTCAAGTTTCATCCAAAAATATAGGTTGATAAGTGAAAGAATATTTTTCTTTACCCTCCATAAGATTAACATTGGGGCCCCAAAACACAAAATACTGTGTTTATATTTTTACTTTCTCCCCTTATACATAACATAGTATATAGAGAAAATATTGTTTTCGTCAACATTTTTTAATTTGAGCTGATAGTGGATATATCCGTTTTGAGGTCCCCTGAATCCAAAAAAGTGGGTTTCGGCGTGATGTCTGACGGTCCGTGTGCCTGTTTGTCTGTGTGTTTGTGTATGTGTCTGGATGTGTACAGAGCTACAGTCTACCCCGTTGGTCCGATTTAGATGAAATTTGGCATGTATGTATACATTCACTGTATCTCCAGGCATTTTTTCTTTTATTTTTTTAAGGTAGTTTACCCCTAAAAAACATTAAAAACGTGAAAAATCTAAATTTCTCAAAAACGGCTCTAACGAGTTTGATTAAAACTTTCTAATTTATAGTGAGTGCCCAGAGTACTAAATAATTTGACACCACCCGCATTCCTGTAAAAAGACGTTTCAAAGACATGAGCTTTTAAATGTAAAAAAAAATCAATTTTTTTAATTTTCAGTAAAAACAATAAAATTAAAGTATAACTTGACTGGCACCATTGAAACCAGCTTAAAAAACTAAATTGTATTTTGAATTACTTGTCTACGACTAACGGTTCCAGGGAAAAGCTATATTTACTGTCCATGATAAACGCAGTACGTTGTCTGAAAGCGTCCAATGTTATTCTTATGGAGAATATAAAAAAATCAAATTTTTCCTTGCTTTTTAACCGTTTTCAATGAAACTTGGTATAAAGCGTAAGGTCAAATCACCCAACAAAACCAACCCAAAAAAGCTTGGTATTACGGGGAGGGGGTTTTCCCCATACAATTTAAACAATTAATCCAACTTTGTCTTTCTTGTTTTAATTTTCAGAAATGGGATGATTATTTTTGAAACAATAAATTATTAAATGATATTTAGATAAACTTTAAAGAATATGATAGTTACAGATTGATAGTTACGATTACAGATTGTTGTTTTTAAATTTACTTAAGGGATAAAGTATGTGTCAGTCCACTGATACCGTTTATTAAAATGTAAATGAAAACTTTTTATTCTGTTTTCGTGGTTTTCTAATTTAAAACTAAAAATAAACGGTACCAGTGGACTGACACATACTTTCTCCCTTAAGTAAATTTAAAAAAGACAATCTGTAATAAAACTATCATGTTCTACAAAGTAATTCTAAATATCATTTAATAATTTAGTATGGGAGGAACCCCCCCCCCCCGGTAATACCAAGCTTTTTGAGCTGGTTTTGTTCAGTGATTTGACCTTACACTTCATACCAAATTTCATGGAAAACGGTTGGAAAGTAAGGAAGAAATTGATTTTTTTATATTCTCCATAAGAATAACATTGGGCGCTTTCAGACAACGTACTGCGTTTATCGTGGACAGTAAATTTAACTTTTCTCTGGAACCGTTAGTCGTAGACAAATAATTCAAAATACTAATTTGTTTAGTTTTTTAAGCTGGTTTCAATGGTACCAGTCAAGTTATACTTTACTTTTATTGTTTTCGCTGAAAATTTAAAAATTTGATTTTTTTATCATTTGAAAGCCCATAACTTTTGAACCGTCATTTTTACAGACATGCGGGTGGTGTCAAATTATTTATTACTCTGTGCACTATTAGCTATCAAATTTTAATCAAAATCGTTAGAGCCGTTTTTGAGAAATTTGGATTTTTCACGTTTTTTAAGGGTTTTTAGGGGTGAACTACCCTTAAAAATCAAAAATTCAAAAAAATGAAAAAAATGCCTGGAGATACCGTGAATATATACATACATGCCAAATTTCATCTAAATCGGACCAACGGGGTAGGCTGTGGCACTGTACACATCCAGACACACACACACACACACACGGACACACGGACGGACAGACATCACGTCAAAACCCACTTTTTGGATTCAGGGGACCCCAAAACGGATATATCCACCCTCAACTCAAATTCGAAAATTTTGACGAAAACAATACTTTCTCCATATACCACGTATAAGGGGAGAAAGAAATTCATGTTTTGAATAACCCTATATATTTCAAGTCTTAATGGATTCAAACAAAATTGCAAACACATTTAAGTAAATTCGCTAAAACTAGGCTCAATAATAGAGTTTATACTGGGATTTTATTTCATCAAATCTACTTACGACGTCATTGCCATTCCCCAGTCCATGACGATTCCATCCTCAGAAATACATGGTACTGGACCCATAAAGTTCGAGGCTATGTAGTTGGGATTGTAGCCCCCAAAATAAATTTCTCCGCCAAAACGACGTTCATCACTCGCATCTTCATCCCTGAAAGTACAGTAGTTAGTTTTTATATATGTGTAAACTCTAACATTATACCAGCCGCCAGGAGAGAAGTCCGTTGATGGCGGGGCCAAGACAGCTGGTGATTTTGAATCCGCCAATCAGCTTCGCGCAACGTTGCCGAACTCATTTCTAGCTATTTTATCTCCAACTATATGTATTTATGTGTATATACAATCATATATAATAACATAATTTACATTACATCGATGATTAAATTATAGTTATAGATTATTATTTATTATTAGTGATGCTATTTTATCCTTAACCCTATGATGACCGCTAGGCTATTTCTGTAACTTGGCTCACGTATATTAGCCATAAAACTCTTACTTTATAACATAAAGCTATAAAACTATACATTTTGTTTTTAAATTTTTTTTAACTATACAAACTAGATAAAATGGGCTATCAAGCAATATGAAAATTATATTGTTTTATTTATGTTTAATAAAAGTATGCTGTAGGTTTAAATCCAGACTATCACCAAAAATACTTATCCTTTAATGTTATGAGGCCTGTAAAATTATTTAGATTCAAGAAATAAAAATCAAAGATTTACATTTGGTTTATATTTTTAATAAGAAATAAGAATCTATATATTTATTATAGGAAATTGCATCACAGTGCTCTCTGGGCTGCATATCACCGACATTTTGACAACCTTCCATCAGGACAACGGCTTCCTTGAATTAGTACTCATAAATAAACCGGACAAACCTTATTTTTGTAGCACTGTATATGTAAATAACCTTTAAAATTATATATTTATATTTTCAATCTTCGGGTTATTAGAACAAAATACAGGTTATTACACATTTATCTATTTACATTGACATAAACTAATTAAAAATTTAATAATTATAATCAAAACTCAAATAAATAATAAAAAATGTTAGTTAATATAGTATTTAATGACATTATTGACACTTTTTGCTTGAAAAATGAGAGGCAGCGTTCAATATGGCAACAGCGCGGTCGCGTCCGTGTCCTATTGGCTAGAGCTCAACGGACTTCTTTCCTGGCGCTTACTGTAGGACATGTTCTGAAATCGAATAGCATTACGGCTTTGTTGTTAGAGATTAGTTATTCTGGGTCGCAGCCAGGGATCTCAAACCCGGAGCAAAATTTCAATCCCGGGATTTCTGGATCGAATAAAGCCAATCCCGGGATTACGTTCTTAAAAATCTTTGTTTTGTTTGGTGAAACACCCTAGCCCTAAAAGAATTTTGTATTAAAATCGTAAATTATACACAGTTTTATCTTTTAAAATCGTAAAATCTGGTAGCTTTAGCAATTTTAAACTGATCACGAATGGTCATTAAAATTTAAAAAATAACGGCACGTAATACTCACTCTCACTACACAAATCAGTCCCGACTCACACAGCTGTTTGCTAATGGAAAGCCCTATAGCAACTAAAAATGTTAATTATTCAACATCATGAAGCAAAAATATGTAAAAATAAAGCCACCTGTGTGGCCGTCTGGATGTCTGGATTCGTGGGAATTATCTGCAACGGAAGAAAATTCGGGGCGATAGAAAACTACACAGTGCTGTATCAGTATCCAAAATAAGTTGTCATTGTTGAATTGCGCTTCGGTTTTAAGGACAAATTAAACTTTGAGAAAGGTTAATTGGTAAATAACAGTTTAAAGGGACATAAACAAACAAAGTAAAACAAATAAACTATTAATTATATTATTATTCAATATTATTATATTCAAACATTAATGACGTCGTTAGTCCCATAGCTATGCACAGCAGTGCCTCGGACAGGCACATATTGGAGCCGGCAATAAACCAAAGTTTCCAATATATAAAGGGAATGTAGGGTCAAGATTCCAAGCTCCCTAAAGACCTGTCTACACAACTCTCTGGGCTTCAAATTTTGAATAGTTCTGATTGCTCGTTTTTGGAGTCTAAACACCCTTTCATAATCTCTTTTAGTAGGTATATTAATGATATGGTTACTTCCATTAATCTTTTGCTTAATAATGAATATACATACCTTGTTAGATAACAACCCAACTGTTCTGGTATGTCGGTCTGTGTGAAAATAGATTCCAACGGTGTTAAAGTACGTGGTCTTAGGAATGATGAGAACCCGAATCCCAACCCTAACATTCCATCGGTGTCATTCGATTCATTGTGAACCTCATACGCCGTTCCTAAGGCGACTCTGACTCTGATTTTTGATTTGCCGTCACCTAACTGAAATTTAAATCATTTTATCATTGCAAAATCATTTTTAGCGAATTTCCCATAGGGAAGAAGCTATTACCGTAGGTCTCATGGCGAGACTTAAGCCCGGGACCATGTTATTTTTTCTTCTTTAGGTGCCCAGAGTCCAAAAACAATAGTCGTTAAATTTATATATATATATATTATATATATATATATATATATATATATGTATGTATATATATATATATATATGTCTGTGAACACGATACCTCTCATAAAAATGGTCCCATTGAGACCAAATTTGGTAGAGACGTGTATTCCTACAAATGCTCGGACGAGTTCGTTAACCAGACATATCGGTCAATGGGAACGGGTAGTTTGGGGGGGTTTTGTACCCCAAAATAGGGGTTTTTGCGTTTTTCACATGTAATTTTTAAAAATTTCCAATTTTATATTTCACCATTGGAATCAGCTTAAAAAACTACACAATTAAGTTCCTTAAAGTTTTTCTCTATCTCCAATGGTTACCGAGCTATTAAAAAATCTAAACACAGTACGTTGTATTGTGAGGCTCCAATGTTAATCTTATGGAGGATAGGGAAAATTAATATTTCCCATATTAATCAATATTTTTGGATAAAACTTGATATTTAGCTTCATGTGGTTAAGGTCTATCCATTTATGCTTAAAAATCATAGTTTATGTGTTTATCATGGCAGCAAACCTGCATACTCTTTTCCCATGTTAATCTTATGGAGAATAGGCAAACTCCTTAATTTATGGACAGCTGTTGATGAAAGTTGGTATGAATATTAAGATAAAAATTATTTATGGTAGAAATTACTACTTTCAGTGTTCCTCACAGCAGCTAACCTGCACACTCTTTCCCATGTTAATCTTATGGAGAATAGACAAACAATGCTCATGTTTATGGACAAACTTTTATAAAACTTGTCATATATTTATTATTATTATGTTATTGATTTGGAAATTCGCTGAGTACGCAGATCTGCTGCGACGGGGGTATTTTTTATTTGCCGTCACCTACGGTACCTGAAATTAAAATAATTTTATCATTGCAAAATCACACACATTAATACAGGGGTTTGATTCAAAACGCAATTTTACATTTCATAGGCTACAAATTCTGAATATAGGGTACGGATATATTAGAGACACGCTTGGGCAAGGAAAGGACCCTTCATGCACGGCGTCGAAATGACAGTCGTCGAGCGAGCGTGTGACGACGTCACCGCCAGTCCGCCACCTCACACACACTCACAGTTTTCTCCGTTATGTTTTTCTAACTGTTTTCTACCTATTTTGTTTGTTTTTTTCAATATCACTTTTGACATGGATGTATCTTAGCTCTGGGGGGAAGGGGTGTTGGTGATTTTTAAGATGGAAAACATATAACAGGTTTCCGTAGAAACTACCAGAAATAGTGTATTGCATTTTAATAATATAAAAGAATAAGAACAGCTGTTTAGATGAACTAAAATTATCCCCTTTAGACATATCCATGATCTAACCTATTTACCACAGGGAAATAAGTACAAACATTTTTTCCTTCAATGTTCGGCACAGCCAGACAACAGACAACATAGAAAATTCCACGAATCTTTTATTCATTCTGTCTTAATACTCTTCCTAAAGTAACACATTTTAGGTTTCGACTCTTCTGCATCCATAATGTCTTTGTCTATATCAGCCATTTTCCTAAGAAGCCACCAACTCTATCTTCTCCAGTACTTATACATCAACAGCCTAAATAACAGTCGAACAGCCTACACCCACTCCCTTGGGGGAGTGGGTGTAGGCTGTGCTAAGACCCACGTGCTGAGAAGGGGATGCGTTGCGCGCCCGACGACCGTCAAAAAGACGCCGTGCATAAATAGCTCCATAAAAAGCTATAAATAATTATAAATAGCTCTATATACCGCAATGTTTTAAGAGTCTGCATCAGTGGTAGGCATCTTGAATTTTAGTCCCGTAAGAGCAATGTTAAATTCTGGCGGAACATACCTTCACTTTGGCGTCTGTAGTGGCGTTAATTATCAAAGTATCAATGTAAAACTTTGGAAGGGCATTGATGAGATGTGGCTCAAGGGCATGACCTTTCCAATATGTTCAATATGTTCAAAAATTTAACTTGATATAAAAACAAAAAACCAGGAAAATTTTGTTTTTGAATAGTTTGTTTGTTTTGTTTTTATATCAAGTTATATTCACCGTGCTTTCATTTCATTTCATAAAAAGGGCCTAGCCAACGCTTGCTCTTTGAAACTTAATTGTAGCAGATTAATGTAAACCTGTGGCTTTTTGTCCAGTCATGGTTACAGTAGTCGTGACTAGCAAGCGTACGCGCAGGCAAGCTTGGGCCCCCTAAAACACGAAATAAAAAAATTGTTTTAGAAGCAAGCTTGCCTCAGTTTGTTCACCTCATGTAGGAGTATTAAAAATACCCTCGTCGCAGCAGACCTGCGTACTAAGAGAATTTTCTAATGAAAAACATAATAATGATATATGTCAAGTTTTATCAATATCTGTCGAAAATATTTGAGAGTTAGTTATTTGTCTATCCTCGATGAGTTTAACAAGACAAAGAGTATGCAGGTTTGCCACTGTGAGGTACACTGAAATTACCATTTCTAGCATTAAAAATTTTTATTTTTAAAATTTATACCAAGTTTTATAAATATCTGACCGTAAATAGAGGAGTTTTCCCATTCTCCATATGATTAACATGGGAAAAGAGTATGCAGGTTAGCTGCTGAGAGGATCACTGAAATTAGGCATTTTTTGAATAAACAATATTTATTTTGACTATCTAAACCAAGTTTTATAAACATCTGTCTATTAATAAAGGAGTTTGCCTTTTCTCTATATGATTAACATCGAAAAAGGGTATGCAGGGTGGCTGCCATGATAAACTTATAAAATATGATTTTTAAGCTTAAATAGGTAATTATAAACTACATGAAGGTAAATACCAAGTTTAATACAAAAATATTGACTGGTAAGTGAAATATTAATTTTCCTTGTCCTCCATAAGATTAAAATTGGAGCCACAAAATACAACGTTAACATTTTTTAATATCTCGGTAACTGTTGATAGAGAAAACTGTAGTTTTTCTTTTTATGAAGATAAAAAAAAAAAAAAATAAATAATATAAAATATTTTTTTTTGTTATATATATATATATATGATATATGTCTAGATTACGAACACGAATAACTCTCGTAAAAATGGTCCATCAAGACCAAATTTAGAGACGTGTATACCTACAAATGCTCGGACGAGTTCGTAAATAGACATATCGGTCAATACTATTTTTAACCAAAATGGGGTTATGCATTTTTCACATGTAATTTTTTTAAAATTTCAAATTTTATCTTTCACCATTAGAATCAGCTTAAAAAACTGCACAATTAAGTTCCTTAAAGTTTTTCTCTATCTCTAACGGTTACCGAGATATTAAAAAATCTAAACACAGTACGTTGTATTTTGGGGCTCCAATGTTAATCTTATGGAGGATAAGGAAAAATTAATATTTCACTTATTAACCAATACTTTTGGATAAAACTTGATATTTAGCTTCATGTGGTTGAGGTTCATCCATTTATGCTTAAAATCATAGTTTATGTGTTTATCATGGCAGCAAACCTGCATACTCTTTTCCCATGTTAATCATATGGAGAATAGGCAAACTCCTTTATTTATGGACAGATGTTGATGAAAGTTGGTATAAATGTTAAAAATAAACATTTTTGTTGGTATAAATGCCTACTCTCAGTGTTCCTCACAGCAGCAAACCTGCACACTCTTTCCCATGTTAATCTTATGGAGAATAGGCAAATAATTCTCATGTTTATGGACAGATTTTTATAAAACTTGTCAAATATTTTTATTATTATATTGTTGATTTGCAATTCCTTACCATCTGCTCGGATAATATCTCGGTAACTGTTGATAGAGAAAACTGTAGTTTTATAAGCTGATTATAATGATGAACGATAAAATAAAAAAAAATAAATGAATTATGAAAAATCCCAATTTTTTGTTACATAGCCCCCTCCCAAAATACCCGTTCCAAATGACCGATATGTCTAGATTACGAACTCGTCCGAGAAAAATTAAAGAATACACGACGGATCATATTTACGAGAGTTATCGTGTTCACATACACGTATTCATTCCACACACACACGATAAATTAAATACCCCCTGTCGCAGCAGACCTGCGTAATAATATAATAATAATAATAATATATGACAAGTTACATAAAAATATGTCCATAAACATGAGAATTATTTGCCTATTCTCCATTATATTAACATATGAAAATGTGAAACTGGACTAAAATAATGTTTTCTCATTGTTATTCGATGTTTCTAATTTGTATATAACTGGGCACCATGATTAACAAAGTAGGAAAATATTTTTACCTCCATGTATTCGTATGCCACGTTGCCGGTGTATCCTGTGCCATCTGTATACCTAATCGACATTGTACCTTGACCCTGTTCAAATGTTGAACTTTTTGACGGATCAAATACTTGATGTTTTGCTTTATCTGGAGACATAATTAAACGTCAGATTTGAACAAATCCTTCATACTTTTAATTCTAGCGAATGTGCAATGAATATTATACGTACGGTATTTGTATTTTGAAAACGGTGGCGACGTCCTGTAATCCAGCTACTTGGAGATCACGAATTGTGAGTAGTTGTGAGCGATGGCCTTTGGGTATAGTGTTCTCTTGTGTGGATTAACGTCCGCATTATTGAATATTACGTTAATCCTCAAAGACTATCCTCATAATTGGACTAATTTGTAAATTCGGAGGCCGTGGTTCGGATTGCACATTAAACATTAGGTCCCTTAGTTGCCATCGGCTGTTGGGCTATTAATTAACAGTCCTGTCTAAGGAAAATGTCAGCCTTAGTAACAAGACTACAAGATCGCACCACAATCATCCTACAATCAATCCTCATTCATACTTGGCTTAAAATACCTACCTTGTGGTATTGTCGGTATTTCAATGATCTAATTTAATCTATCAATCAATAAAACAACGCTACTTTTAGGTTAAGGTCTGCAAGGAATTTCTCGTTTGAATTCAGTGGAGAAGTGTGAAAACAAGCACAAAGTGATACTTGATGTATAAATGAGTATTTTTTGGAAATTTAGCCAGAAAGGGGTTTTTAAGGAAATTTAAAGCGAAACACCTTTAATAATGCTGACCCAGTCTGTCGAAAATCCGGAACGATAAATTGTCAAGAAGTTGAACTACATTGTAACGGAACCTCCTTCAGAAGTAGGATAGATACTCTTGAATGAAATGTCCTTTAAGAAATTACACATTAACAACTAAATATTCAAGTGAAAGGGGGAAGCATAAATACCCCCGTCACTGCAGACCTGAATACTCAGTGTATTTCCAAATCAAAAATATAACACTAATAATTAATGGCATTATGTTTTTCAAAATTAATTTATGTCAAGTTTTATCATTATCTGTCCATAAATAAAGGAGGCTGCTTAGTCTCTTTACAGTAATACGAATTTTTAAGCATAACAATTAAGCATTAAGTACCTGGTGACCGAGCTTTGCTCAGATAGAATAAGACATATTTTTACAAGTTAATTAGCAAAATTAAAACAAATTTACTGCTCAACGAAAACATTTATGTGGTTTAAATAAAACTGTTTTCATACCCCTTAATTAATATGGCATAAATACTGAACAAAACTTGTTTAGTAATTTGATAATTTGTCATTTATTACATACATAAAATAAATATTAATGCAAAACCTCTATTCACATATTGTTTGCTACCATCTTCAATCAACAACTGTCAAACGGTTATAAACAGCTGTTTTGCTTTGCATTGTTTACATTTGATTCTCCATAAGCGTAATGTTAAATTTTTAGATTTTAAACTTAATATTACAAGAAAACAAGAATTTTCCTGGACATTAGACCTATCTAGAACTTATTTTCTACTCAGAAATTAGTTATTTCCAAAATTTAAAGAAAATCCTTAGTGCCGTTTTCAAGATCCGTGTGCAAATATATATATATATATATATATATATATATATATATATATATATATATATACAAACCTTGCTCGTATTATAGTATTGGATAGTATTAACCTATATTTTTCGAAAAAAAACTTGGTATCTAGCTTCACGTGGTTGAGATCCATTCATTTATGCTTTTTATGCTTAAAATATCGTATTATTGTAAAGAGACTAAACAACCTCCTTTATTTATGGACAGATAATGATAAAACTTTAATAAATTATATATATATTTTTTTAATTTTTTATATATAATTTTAATTATATATATTTATATATTTCACTTGAAATATTAAATTTTCTGGTTCCCCTTTCTTCTTAACAGGATTGATTTGATTTTTTACGTTTATTACATATTATACATGTAAATTGTCTAAAATCATGTTTTAAAAAATAAATTGCCATATTATTTGCGACCTTTACAGCAATAAAATACTCATATTTTATATAGTCAACACTCACTACAGGATTCATGGAGTCCTGGATCTTCCTCTTTGGTAGGGCAATTTCTACGAAATCCAGGTTTGAAAACAGCTAGATCGGTAGAGCCTGTATCAAAAATTACTTTGAATGGTTTTCGTGGAGTGCCAAGCCATATAGTCCCATAGTAGTTAATCTAAAACAGAGAGAAATATACTATTATTAAATATAATTAATGCACGAAAGAATCGTATCGTTTTGGTTGTTTTTAGCAGAGTCAAACTTTCAATGTTCGGCTATGTGTGTGTGTGTGTGTTCGTTCAAGTTCAATAATCTTTTTATACTTTTTTTAACTGAAATAGCAACCTACCCAGGTAGGTATTTTAAGCCAGGTATGAATGAGGAATGAATGTAGGATGATTGTGGCGCGATCTTGTAGTCTTGTTACTGACTAAGGCCGACATATTACTTAGACAGGACTGTTAATTAATAGCCCAACAGCCGATGGCAACTAAGGGACCTACAGTTTAACGTGGAATCCGAACCACACCCTCTGAATTACGAATTGGTCTAATTATGACGATGGTCTTTGTGGATTAACGTAGTATTCAATAGTGCGGACGTTAATCCACACAAGAGAACACCACAACTACCGCCATCTCTCACAACTATCCACAATTCGTGACCTCCAAGAAGCTGGATTACAGGACGTCGCCACCGTCCCAGTCTGTTACGAGTCGGCAGATGAGCATGATCGACTCAAACAACAAGTCAAAAGGTCAGTTAACAAACAATAGGAGAGGCAGTAGTGTTGAGTGTTGGAGCGACGATCTGATTGGTCAGATTTGTCCAGCCGATGTTATAAATATACCCGGCGACGTCACGCCGTGCCCATTTCTCCACGGCCCATTAACTTATTCGTTTCAAACTTAAATTCCATTTGCCAATACCCACTAGACTGACCGACAAGTGGGGATTTTTCTTGGCAGTTATTTATTAGCTTCAACAAGAATTAATTCCCCACTCTAGAAATTTTTAAAAAAATTATTTTTAATTTTTTAAATTATTTTTTATTAATTTAATTTTTTTAAATTTTTAAATTTTTTTAATTTTTTATTAATTTTTTTTAAATTTAAAAAAGTGTCTAGTCTCTCGGGGATAGAACTTTTTTTTAATAAACAACAAATTAACTTTCAATTGTGGGCTAAATTCACGGGTTTAAACGTGCATCGCGCGCACGTGGTTGCAACCACGTAACAAAAAATTTCTTTTTCAATCTTCAATTAAATCAAATTATTCTACAGTAAGTAATAATTATGTAGTGATTATTTCAATCAAGTTGTTATTGTTATTATAAGTGAATTAAGGTGTTTGTTAAACAGAAAATGATTGTAAGTAATAGTATAAGACTTCTTTTAGCGAATTTCCCATAGGGAAGAAGCTATTACCGTAGGTCTCATGGTAAGACTTAAGCCCGGGACCATGTTATTTTTTCTTCTTTAGGTGCCTAGAGACCAAAAACAATAGTTGTTAAAATTTTTATATATATATATATATATGTATATATATATATATATATGTATATATATATGTATATATATATGTGTCTGTGAACACGATAACTCTCGTAAAAATGGTCCGATCGAGACCAAATTTGGTAGAGACATGTATTCCTACAAATGCTCGGACGAGTTCGTAAACCAGACATATCGGTCAATGGGAACGGGTAGTTTGGGGGCGTTTTGTACCCCAAAATGGGGTTTTTTGCGTTTTTCACATGTAATTATTAAAATTTTCTAATTTTATATTTCACCATTGGAATCAGCTTAAAAAACTACACAATTAAGTTCCTTAAAGTTTTTCTCTATCTCCAACGGTTACCGAGATATAAAAAAATCTAAACACAGTACGTTGTATTGTGGGGCTCCAATGTTAATCTTATGGAGGATAGGGAAAAATTAATATTTCCCATATTAATGAATATTTTTGGATAAAACTTGATATTTAGCTTCATGTAGTTGGGACCCATAAGTTTATGCTTAAAAATCATAGTTTATATGTTTATCATGGCAGCAAACCTGCATACTCTTTTCCCATATTAATCATATAGGGAATAGGCAAACTCCTTTATTTATGGACAGATGTTGATGAAAGTTGGTATAAATGTTAAGATAAAAATTGTTTATGGTAAAAATGCCTACTTTCAGTGTTCCTCACAGCAGCTAACCTGCACACTCTTACCCATGATAATCTAATGGAGAATAGGCAAATAATTTTCATGTTTATGGACAGATTTTTATAAAGCTTGTCATATATTATTATTATTATTTTATTGATTTGGAAATTCGCTGAGTACGCAGGTCTGCTGCGACGGGGGTATTTTTTCTTTAGATACAACCAAGATCTCCTATTTGACAAATTAGTGTATTGTATAAATAATTTTCTCACCTTGTTATAATTTTCATTAAATTTAGATGGTTGGTGGTAAGATTTTTTAGAAGCTAAATTCTAGGAATTATATTAATGACAAGGAAAACAATCTGATTATTTAAATCTCTATATATAAAATTGAATGTATGTCTGTCTGTATGTATGTATGTATGTATGTCCTTTATGCGTTGCCAAACTACTCATCCGATCGCCATGAAATTTTAGGAAGTTGCTCTACATGTGTCCGGGAAGGTTTTAGAGAAAAAATATTTTTGAAAACCCCGTAAGTTTCCATTTTATTGCGTTTTAAATTTCTAATGTTAACCTTATGAAGAGTAGGTTTGTTTACAAATTGTCTACAATGGAAACATTTCATTTCTTAGCAACAGCTGATTGGTTTACTTTCCATTAGCAACATGCTTTACTATCCAATGCCATCTGAATCATTCATTAATGTAAAACTATGAAGTAAATGTGTACTGTAAAAAATAAACAGCTTTAATATAGTTAATATAGTTTACGGTTTTGGGGGATTATGTATTTATATTTTCATTTTCTGTCTGATTAAAATCACTTGTTTATATGATAATTAAAATGTTTATATTATTACGTTTATTATAATAATCAGATGTTGTATGTCTTTCCTATAAAAGCCGTATTACAGTTAGGTTTCATTTGGGTTTGGATTCGATTTGAAAATTGTGATTTAATCGACAGATTTATTTGTTTTATAGGTATGTTATTAATATGTCTTATCGTTTCAGTATTGTTATTCTCTATGCCGCGACCCAGGATATACGAGAACCTTTCACAATGAAGCCGTATTGCTATTCGACTTCAGAATATGGCCAAACTTAAAGTTAACATGTATTTACTGTCAGGCGTTACGAAATTCGCTGGGTCAGCTAGTTATAATATAAATTCTTTCAATAAATATTAAATTGGACCCCCAGTTGTTTTAAATTCTGGAAAAGCTGTGTGATTAGAAGTGTTAAAGCATAGGCTGACATGGGTGTAGACTTCCCAGCATGAGACATTAAATTTCTGGCGGTTAGGTGTGAGGTTCTTGATACAAGGCTGTCCCTTGCCACCCTCACAGAGGCGCCTACCCCACAGTCAAGGTCATTTTAAATCGGAAGTCCTGCAAAGCACACACAGTGAGCTTACAGATACAGGAGCACTACTGTGGGTGTCCAAATTAATTAATCCAATCTTTTGCACATTAATCACAGGCCTATCAAATAATCGGATTGAGAAAAGAAAATACTCGCGTCGCAGCAGACCTGCGTACTCAGCGAATTTCCAAATCAATAATATAATAATAATAATATACGACAAGTCAAGTGGTCAAAATCTGTCGATGAACATGATAATTATTTGCCTATTCTCCAAATGATTAACATGGGAAAAGAGTATGCAGGTTTGCTGCCATGATAAACACATAAATTATGATTTTTAAGCATAAATGGATGAACCTCAACCACATAAAGCTAAATATAAATTTTCATCCAAAAATATTGGTTAATAAGTGAAATATTAATTTTTCCTTACTCCATAAGAATAACATTGGAGCCTCAAAATACAACGTACTGTGTTTAGATTTTTTTATATCTCGGTAACCGTTGAAGATAGAGAAAAACTTTAAGGAACTTAATTGTGTAGTTTTTTAAGCTGATTTTAATGGTGAAAGATTAAATCTAGAAATCTTTTAAACTACATATGAAAAACGCAAAAACCCCCAGGGGGGTTTTGTACCCCTTTTGGGGTACCAAATTTGGTCTCGATCGGACCATTTTTACGAGAGTTATCGTGTTCACAGACACACACACACAGATTTTTTTTGGACTCTGGGCACCTAAAGAAGAAAAAATAACATGGTCCCGGGCTTAAGTCTTACCATGAGACCTACGGTAATAGCTTATATATTTTGTTGTTTTTTTTGGAATAAATCTGATTTTGACTTTGACTTTGACTTTGACTTTCACTGAATTAATAAAATAAATTTTTGTAAGAACCCCAGTGTACTCATATACTTTTAACCCCAAGTTATAAAAATATGATATAAACATTTTCATCAGATTATTTTAAAATTCACGGGTACCTCATTGGGCCCAGCCACCCAACTTCCACTGCACTAACATCTTCTGCTACTACAAATTGATTCAAAATTTAAATTCTAGAACAACAAATAGTACATTATTTCTGTCAAGTCAAGAAGGGGTGTTACAATTCACAAATTTATTCCATTGCATAATCGCATTTAGAATGTCAAGCTCAATTTTAAACATTTTAATTAAAAATGTGATTGTTTTTATTTTTTGCATTTTAGCGAATTCCCATAGGGAAGAAGCTATTACCGTAGGTCTCGTGGCGAGACTTAAGCCCGGGACCATGTTATTTTTTCTTCTTTAGGTGCCCAGAGACCAAAAACAATAGTCGATAAAATTTATATATATATATATATATATATGTATATATAATATATATATATATATATATATATATATATATGTGTGTGTGTGTCTGTGAACACGATAACTCTTGTAAAAATGGTCCGATCGAGACCAAATTTGGTAGAGACGTGTATTCCTACAAATGCTTGGACGAGTTTGTAAACCAGACATATCGGTCGGTAGTTTGGGGGGGTTTTGTACCCCAAAATGGGGTTTTTTGAGTTTTTTACACGTAATTTTTTAAAATTTTAAATTTTATCTTTCACCATTAGAATCAGCTTAAAAAACTTCGCAATTTAGTTCCTTAAAGTTTTTCTCTATCTCCAACGGTTACCGAGATACTAAAAAATCTAAACACAGTACGTTGTATTGTGGGGCTCCAATGTTAATCTTATGGAGGATAGGGAAAAATTAATATTTCCCTTATTAATCAATATTTTTGGTTAAAACTTGATATTTAGCTTCATGTGGTTGAGATATATCCATTTATGCTTAAAAATCATAGTTTATGTGTTTATCAAGGCAGCAAACCTGCATACTCTTTTCCCATATTAATCATATAGGGAATAGGCAAACTCCTTTATTTATGGACAGATGTTGATGAAAGTTGGTATAAATGTTAAAAATAAAAATTTTTTATGGTAGAAATGCCTACTTTTAGTGTTCCTCACAGCAGCAAACCTGCACACTCTTTCCCATGTTAATCTTATGGAGAATAGGCATAGGAATAGGAAACATATTCTCATGTTTATGGACAGATTTTTATAAAACTTGTCAAATATTATTATTATATTGTTGATTTGGAAATTCGCTGAGTACGCAGGTCTGCTGCGACGGGGGTATTTTGTCTGCTGAATAGTCACTATGCAACTCGTCAGGTTTCATGTGAGCCCTGAACGTGAGTAGGGGTAAAGTAACCGTGGTGGGGTTCCGTTTATGTTTATTAGATTTATTTTATTCCTTTGTCAACAACACATCAGCTGTTCCTCTTCACCGCCATATTTGCGTCGTGGTCTGCTGCGCATCCAAAACTCAGGGCATTGCATCAGAATATTCAATTGGGATTGCTGGCTTAGAGAATAGTTATCGACCAATAACTTTCATCGCTGATTTACATTTATGATTATTGCTCCACTGCGTAATTCAGCGTAATTATCCGCTTGGCTTCAAACATTTTACTTTTCAACGACACGCCTAAGACTACTACACCAAGCAGGCCTATCTTCTGAAGTCTGACGAATAATTCAAGTTGCTATAAAGTATACTCTAGCGGCAATACAGCGAACTCTATGAGTTAGTTCCAGTATAATTTACTTTTTAGTATCCTTTGTTTTTTGTTCTAAGCCTTAAAATTCTGTTGAAAAATTAAACTTTGTATTCAAACTTTTCCTTCTCATCAATCATATTATTTTTATGAGAAAATTCGTATAACTTCAATATATCGTATAACTAAGAAGCAATATTTTATATTTATAATACTTGCATTGTTATTGTGTTCAAGATTCGTTGTGAGAGGATTTTTTTCTATTATTGCCTTCTTTCCATAGACTTGAATGCCAACGCCTCCACTTGAAAATGAACAAAAAATATTATGAATAAATAAATTTATAAATAATAATAATACATATATATAATATTATTAATAAGAGGTGGTATATGAATGTTTGTGGGTTCTTGTGGCAAGTAAACGCGAAAAATACTGAACTGACCTGTTTGAAATTGTACGCAAAGGTAGATCTTAACTCAAGCAACTCGTAGGCATATTCATTTCCTTTAAGTACCCTTAAACGTCCTTGGTTTCGATGTTTACGTTTTAAAAGAATTAAATAAAACTACTTGAATGTCAACAAACATTTTAACGAATATTGTTTTTCGCCTCTGGGCACCTAAATAGGATGTTGGATGCGCACCTGCCTCATGAGTCCAATAATCAACGTAACTCTCCTGTTTTCAAAGTCTGGTGAGGTCTCACTTTTGGCTCATTTTTATTGAAAACTCTCATGAAGCATTTATTTTATCATGTTAGAGGAGTTCATTTTCCCACATTTGAATCACATTGAAATGGAGAATGGCCCTGTCTATTTTCAACAGGGTAAAGCACCACCACACCATACTTTGCGTGTGCGAGAAGCGCTAAACACTCGTTTCGGTAATCAGTGAATTGTCAGAGAAAGACCCATCAAATGGTCTCCAATGAGTCAATAGTCCTATAGACATTTTCCTTGATGGTAAGAATGACGTGTACTCCAAAAAGATGTGGAATTTTAAAAAAACGAATTTCTCAGAGGTGTCTGAGAAAGAATAACCACATGTGTTGGTTCACCATCTCCTGAAATACTGGAAAAAAGGTAGAATTTAGTTTTTACTCGTACAGAATTAAATGTGTCTAGTAATAAGAAAACTTTTGTATCTCTCTAACACTTGCCGTTTCCCAGCGGTATTGGTAAAATGAATGTACAATGTATGTAATGAATGTAGCCCTTTGATAAATCGCTTAGATTATTGATGTCCAAAGAAAATGTTTTCAGTTTCTCTAAACAGCTGTCCTTATAACCATATGACGTCACTTCAGTTTCGAATTTTGGTCTGACCGACTGCCAATACCTCACCCAGAGCTAAGACATATCCGGGTCAAAAGCATTTATTTCACACATATTTCAGGAATAAAAGTTATTCTAAATTATTAATCCATTTTATGTTTGCGTTTCCATATACGGGGCCGGAAGGGGGCGCCCTTGGGGCGGATCGAGTTTTACTCCTTTTACCAAAGTCAATAAAAGCTGTTGATTAAAACAAATATAGTTTAATACAATTTATTAATTTATGATAGCTCACCCATGTGCGGAGACGAAGAGAAGTTGAAGAAAAGTAAAAAAAGCGATCATTTTCTATGATGATTAGCAGACTTCCACTTTTTAATGCTGTTTGAGTTTACTGATACAGCGTGATATTTAATTCTTTTGATTTGTTTAGTGACGTTTTTCACCTGTTTATGCAATTTGGTAAGTGTCAAGATGCCATGAATATAAACGAGTAGACGACATGCCATTTCTACTGTACAAGTTTGTTTAGCGTCAGATTTTTAACATGCACCTGTTTGAAAGACGTTTGCATGTGTTTGAAAGTAGTGCTATTGCATCAAAATCTATTGTGGGATATTATAAATTAAATAAACTGTATCAATGGACTGACACTTACTTTCTCCCTTCACTAAATTTAAAAACGGCAATCTCTAATAAAACTAACATGTTCTTCTAAGTTTATGTAAATGTCATTTAATAATTTACTGTTTCAAAAATAATCATCCCATTTCTGAAAATTAAAACAAGAGAGAAAAAGTTAAATTAATTTTTCGAATTAAATGGGGGACCCCCCCAAGTAGTACCAAGCTTTTTAGTTGGTTTTGTTGGGTGATTTGACCTTATGCTTCATACCAAGTTTCATGGAAAACGGTTGGAAAATAGGGAAGAAAATGATTTTTTAATATTCTCCATAAGAATAATATTGGGCGCTTTCAGACAACGTACTGCGTTTATCATGGACAGTAAATTTGGATTTTCTCTGTAACCATTTGTCGTAGACAAATAATTCAAAATACTAATTTGTTTAGTTTTTAGACTGGTTTCAATGGTGCCAGTCAAGTTAAACTTTACCTTTATTGTTTCTGCTGAAAATTTAAAAATTTGATTTTTTATATTTAAAAGCCCATATCTGTTGAAACGTCATTTTTACAGACATGTGGGTGGTGTCAAATTATTTAGTACTCTGTGCACTATAAACTATCAAATTTTTATCAAAATCATTAGAGCGGTTTTTTTTAGAAATATGGATTTTTCACGTTTTTAAGGATTTTTAGCGGTAAACTACCCTTAAAAATAAAAAATTAAAAAAATACCTGGAGATACGGTGAATATATACATACATGCCAAATTTCATCAAAATCGGACCAACGGGGTAGGCTGTAGCTCTGTACACATCTAGACACACACACACACACACACACACCGACAGACGCACGGATGGTCAGACATCACGTCAAAACCCACTTTTTTGAATTCAGGGGACCTCAAAACGGATACATCCACTCTCAACTCAAATTCGAAAATTTTGACGAAAACAATACTTTCTCGATATAGCCTACTATGTATAAGGGAGAAAGTAAAAAGAAAAATTAAAAAAAAACTTGTAATTGAAAGAGGATGTTTTCAATACTCTCGTATATGATACGTAGAAACCCTTTTTCAAATTAGAAATTGCTTTACATGAGTTATTATAAAATACGTTTGGTTATGGGGATATTAACATTACTTCGCTTGTGTATCTTAAAAAAAATTGAATTTTACAATATAACTTATCAGTTTGGAAATTTTTTACTAAAAATTACATTTTCAATGAATAGGTTATTTTGAATACAATAGAATTTGGTAATCTCAGGGTGGGATTATTTACTAAATAAACAATGACATTTCATTTGTTAATAATAAAAATCAGATAACTTATAAAAAGGAAATTTTGCTTAAAATAAATATATTGAATATGTGTATTCCACCATGTCCATTGAAACTATTTAAATAATAAGGTTGATTTTATTTTCTGTTGTTCTTTTAACAGTCTTCTGACTTCGGATGTTATAAATTGTCCAATTTATCTTACCAATATGGCAAATTAAGTAGGATTCAAACTATATTATCATCATCATCTTGGGTTTTTTTTGGTTGTGTGAATAATCTGAAATTGAAATTAGTGTTTCGCACAATCCTAATGGATTTATTATTTCACAGTTTGTGTTTATAAAAATGGTTGTTCTTTTTTAATTCTTGGAAACTGATATGTGTTTTATTATTTATTAATATTTATTACTTTTTTCTCTCCATTTATTTTGTTTATCCTCTTGTTAAATGAAGTTAAAATATATAGCTTTGTATATTATAATATATAATAATATATAACATAATAATAATAATATATCATATAAACTTTGTTGTTAAAATATATATTCTAAATTTCAATAGTAAAAACTTGTTTGGCGAATAAAATAACTTCTTTTGTTTATTTATTAAATAAACAAAACACTACTAAAAACAAAACAAAACACTACTAACATAGCATAATTCGTGGTGCTTTATAACACATACGTTGTACTATTACAGGGAGATACAAAGATCTGGGATTTTATTTGAGGTAAAACCCATTTCAATTTTCCCGTAATTACAAACAATTTCAAATTAACTGTGCTTAGTAATGAATAATTTTAATTCTTGAAGATGTGGTGCTAACCCACTAGAATTATGTATTTGTACTCTTAAAGATCTGGCCGTCAATTTATTTTTTTTACGTTGGTAAGAATCTTCAGCAGAGTACCAACCTATAGAATAATTTACGAACATCTTTTCAAAACGAACGTTTCGAAAAAATGTTCGTTATTCGTGATAGTCTTTTTCGTGTATTCATATCAGGACATTAAGGGTTAGTTTTTTTATTATTTATAATAATCACTTCATTTTACAATATACAGACACAACTGTAAAATACATGCAATTATTATTTTTACAATAAGGAAATGCATTATGCACCGTCAGAATTATGTTTAATCCTGGTGTGTAGGACTTTCACCCACTAAATCCCTATCGGTCTAGGCATGGTATTCCTTCTCGGAAACGCATCTCTGCACTACTTCAAGAGGGTGCCTTTGTACGCCTAAAGGACATTACGTCTTCGTAATCCCTCCTTATTCAGCTAAACGGTGCGTACTATAGCTGTTCTTCTCTCTTTTGTCTGAGCACCCTCTTGCAGAATTCAGAGACACAATCCCACGATGTAGCGCTTGGCAACATTCGGTTTACGATACCATTCGGTGATATTTGGCCAATGGCTGCCTCTAGATCAGAACGTTCTGCTTCCCATCCTCTACAAAAGAATATGGTGTGCCGTGCATCGTCATTTGCTGAATCGCCATACTGACATTCTGAGCTTTCGGCTTTTCCCATTTTATATAGGTAGGCTCCAAAGCAACCATGGCCAGTTAGAAACTGCGTTGTGAAAAAATTCACCTCCCCATGATTTCTTCCTAACCACATAGAAAGATTAGTGATCAGGGCAGCCGTACATCTACCTCTCTCCTCCTGCTCCCAGCGACTTTGCAACTCCTCAAGAGATTGTCTCATAGCTTCAGCGTGACTCAAAGTGCCATTTCCTTCAAAAATTCTCTTTCTTCTTTTTAAATTTTTTGTTAAGGGTTAGTTAGGGTTAGTTAGTCATTGTTCTTTCAAGCCAGGACGTTTTGTCGTCTCAACGTAGGGTGGGCGAGAATTTTGGCGAGGGCTGGCAGAGTTTGGACGCGTTACACAAGATTTTGGCACCTCGGTTCTTCTTATTAAAGTGGCATCAGCGTAAACATCAACCAATATGCTTTGGTAAAGTTTTTCCAATTTATAGTGAAAATTTTTCAAGTTACTGGGTGATTATTAGGAAATTGTGTTTGTGTGTGTGGTGTGTGTGTGTGTGTGTGTGTGTGTGGTGTGTGTGTGTGTGTGTGTGTGTGTGTGATTTTGAACTCAAATTTTGGAAATAAGTATGAATAATGCTCTTTCACGTGACGTATAATTGCTCGGATACAAAAAAACATTTCAAAAAACTGTAAGCAGGAAAAGTTTTTAAAAAAATATTTTAATCTATGTAAACTAAAATACCCCCGTCGCAGCAGACCTGCGTACTCAGCGAATTTCCAAATAAAAAATATAATAATAATAATATATGACAAGTTTGGTAAAAATCTGTCGATATCGTGATATTATTTGCCTATTCTCCATAAGATTAAAATGGGAAAGAGTGAGTAGGTTTGCTGCTGTGAGGAACACTGAAAGTAACCATTTATACCTGTTTTTAACATTTATACCAACTTTCATCAACATCTGTCCATAAATAAAGGAGTTTGCCTAATCTCCATATGATTAACATGGGAAAAGTGTATGCAGGTTTGCTGCCATGATAAACACATATACTATGATTTTTTAGCACAAATGTATGGATCTCAACCACATGAAGCTAAATATCAAGTTTCATCCAAAAATATTAGATAATAAGTGAAAAATTAATTTTTCCTAATCCTCCATAAGATTAACATTGGAGCCCCACAATACAACGTACTGTGTTTAGATTTTTTAATATCTCGGTAACCGTTGGAGATAGAGAAAAACTTTAAGGAACTTAATTGTGTAGTTTTTTAAGCTGATTCCAATGGTGAAATATAAAATTAGAAGTTTTTAAAAATTACATGTGAAAAACGCAAAAAACCCCATTTTGGGGTACAAAACCCCCCCAAACTACCCGTTTCCATTGACCGATTTGTCTGGTTTACGAACTCGTCCGAGCATTTGTAGGAATACACGTCTCTACCAAATTTGGTCTTGATCGGACCATTTTTACGAGAGTTATCGTGTTCACAGACACATATATATATATAACATATATATATATATATAAAAATTTTAACGACTATTGTACTCTGGCATAGAAGAAAAAATAACATTCCCTTATAAGCTGCCATGAGACCTACGGTAATAGCTTCTTTATAAATTCGCTATAAGTTTTGAAATTAGACTTTATTTTTTGAACATCCATTATAGAATTTACAATTTAGTTACAATTTTTTTTATTTTTTCTGTAAAGTACACATATATTTAAAATTATTTTATTCTCCATTATTATGTAATTATAACATTATGGCAGTTGTTTTTGCATTCTGTGAAAACATGGAAGAATAGATAAAATATTTGTAAACTTTTTAAACTTTCATAAATAGTTAATTAAATAAAAATGCTTATTATATATTTTAATTTTAAGAAAAAAGTATTTTTATGATGTTCTCTTGTCATATATTTACTCATGATGTTGTAGCATAAAATGTATTTTCTTAATTTCAAATACATTTTATCAAAAATTTCTCATTAATGTATTATTTTTATATCCCAAGGGGCAACGGAACCTACGCAAACTTGGAGATCAAAAAATTTTTGTGCGGCTTGAACTTTGATTAATTTTGTTTTTAGCTACACAATTTAGGTCCTTAAAGTTTTTCTCTTTCTCCAACGGTTACCGAGCTATTAGAAATTCTACACAGTATGTTGTATTTTGGGGATCCAATGTAAATTTTGTAAAACCTGTATACTCATTCCCATGTTAATCATAAGGAGAATAGGCAAACTCCTTTATTTATGGACAGATGTTTATGAAACTTGGTATAAATGGTCAAAGTAAAAATATTTTATGCTAAAAGTGCCAACTTGTCATATATATTATTATTATATTATTGATTTTGGAAATTCACTGAGTACGCAGTTCTGCAGCGACGGGGGTATTTAAATCATTTACTGTAGCATATGAACTTTTTTCTTATTTCAACATTTCTCAAAGGTTACATGAAAATGGTATTTTATTCATCCACGTTCCCAAAGCGGGCAACGGAACCTACGCAAACTTGGAGATCAAAAATTTAAACTGGAGTTTGTGCGGCTTTGAATACATTGATATACACTATTGTTCTATAATAAGTTGGCTGTTCCACCCGCATAAGTGGGACAATCATTATTAAAAGTACTGTGATACTTACAATACTAAACAATTACGGTCTTTCCCACATTTCACACATCTAAAGCGATGTCTATAAAAGCTTTTGTCATTAGTAAAAACTTATATTTGTGTGTATACATTTTTACTAATAATAACCAGTTTACATTTTATTACGATAAAAAATAATAATATTATAATTGATTTAAAATTTTTTTCCTTTCTTTAACTTTTACTATTTCAGTTTTATATTTTTACATGATATTAAGTTTCACAGCACTGCATCATAAAACCCGTATAAAGGACTAGCTGGAAGCTAGTCCTTTATACGGACTAAATTAATTAATAATTAATAATTAATTAATTAAAACAACCACTATTTATGATAACAATCTAGAATAATTAGGAATCAATTTTCCCACAGAAATTGTTAAATAAATTTTTAAATGGTAATTTTCTTTGATTTAATTTTTGAAATACTTATGTCATTAAAACCTGCAAACTAAATGTTTTTTTTTCAAAATTAGTATAGTTACCTTTTTGATATTTTTATTCTAGTTACGAGAAAAGGGATCCAAGAAAAAAAGTGAATAGTCTATTATCGTATTTATTTTCACACATTCTGTATCATAAGTTCAAACCAAACCACTTACATTTGACTGACCACAATTAAATAGAATTCACGTTAAATTCTGGTATTTTTAAGAAGAGGTTTTAAACATTCTATGTTCACCGCTATCATGTTGTCCATTTCAGGGCTGTCCCTTGTTGGTGCATTTTTATCATGAACATCATTCTTAAAGAACATGTCCAATTCATCGTTGAGTTCCTCATAGAACGTCGCCAGAACGTAGAGAAGAGTCGCATCTGCCTGCTTCATCTTCTTCAGCATCGATATTTGACCCTGCATAGCCCGTTTGCAGTTATCCATTGTGGAAGCTTTGCTAGTTGTCAATGAGTATTTAGTGTTCCACACTTCACGCATATTGTCGACAATAAGTTTGGCAACAGCTCTTGCTCCTTCTTTTCCTGCCTTGAAACATTTACAAGTATTAAAAGTTTTATCTTCTCTATGTATAAAAATGAATGAATGTGTGTCCTTTATGCGTTACCAAACTACTCATATATATATATATATTTATTTATTTATTTATAGGATGTTCATTAAAGTCGGGGACAAACTTCGAGGGGTGATAGTACTCATCAAAATAAACAAAAATTTCCAATAAACATATGTCGGAAAATCCTTCGTTTAGCCGCTAACCGCCATTTTGTATTTTATACAAAAAACGTTATATGTAAATAATTATTTAAGATACAGAAACCAAACTTCGCACACATATTTAATGGCTAAAGAAAAAAATATTCTGAAATTATCATTAAGTTTGCTTTTATATTTTCAAAACGACAGCGTTTGAAAATATTTTAAGTTAAATAACAAAAAACCATTAACTTTAAGAACCGCCGCTATTTTAAAAATATAAAAGCAAACTTAATGATACTTTGAGAACATTTTTCTTTTTGGCCAATTAATATGTGTGCAAGGTTTGGTTACTATATCTTAAATAGTTCTTTATATATAAAGTTTTTTGTATAAAATACAAAATGGCGGCTACCGGTTAAACGAAGGATTTTTCGACATATGTTTATAGGAATTTTTTTGTTTATTTTGATGAGTACTATCACCCCTCGAAGTTTGTCCCCAACATTAATGAACACCCTGTATTTATATTCTCGGCAAACGGATCTAACGAATTTCTTTAAATTTTGGGAATAGCTACTTTCCGAGTTGAAAATAAGCTCTAGATAGATAGGTCTAATGTCCAGGAAAATTCTGGTTTTCTTGTAATATAAAGTTTAAAATCTAAAAATTTTACATTACGCTTATGGAGAATCAAATGTAAACAATACAAAACAAAACATCTGTTTGTAACCGTTTGACAGTTGTTGATTAAAGGTGGTGGTGAACAATTTGAATAGAGGTTTTGCATAAATATTTATTTTATGTATGTAATAAATGAAAATTTAAAAAATTACTAAACAATTTGTAAAAACTAAAGGGTAACATAACTGTGCGAAACAAAATCCGATAAAAGTATGTCCAAAATCTTCCCTGTTTTGATATTAAATGTATTCATTCTATTGCTTGAAGCCACTGTAACAAAACAATTAATTGGTGTAAATTAAATATCTCTTTTGCTTTTCAATCCTCATTCCGTTTCTAAAAAACAGTTGATCACAGGCTAATGATAACGGTATGGATAATTAAACAGTAAATGATCGGATAAAATAATTGAGGTTGGCTAAAAGACCTTTAACGGCGTCACTACTTTGCACATTATGTTTTTCAAAATTTAAGCCAACACATTGGATTTAGCAATTTATTTAACTCACCTTCACTTGTAGTTTTAAAAAAAACACGTCAATGCATTTTTGCACACTATTGGAATGGAGGAGATCGAGGTTCTTATCAGACCCAACACAACAGGCACAACCCTTGGCCCTAACTTTCTCCACCCCAACACGTAGGAATTATTCACCAAGTTAAGTGATTTTTTTAAATTTAAAATGCTTGTTGCCATCGAAGAAGGGATATGGTATCGAAATATACTACACACTCACTTGCACCGTGTCTCATTAAATAAGTGCATGAACACCCAATCAATAATTTGTCAACCATTACAACAAAAAACATAAGTCAAATCATTCTTACAACTAAAACCAATTCATAAGTCAAATTATTACCTCAGTTAATTTTTTTGTTCTCTTTGTACCTAAATTCACCAGTAAAATTGATAACAACTGCGGTCTACGCACAGGCCCATGTAGACCTTTCCTTGTAAAGTTGTGGCAAATTTTAATATTTTCTTTTGTAACTGTTACTATTATTATTATCAATGTCACTCTGGATTTACTGTATGTTGACTGATGGGAATAAACTATTATTATTTCATTTCAATAATAAAATAATATTGAATAAATCAAAATGTGTTGAATTTTACCCGGATGGCTTTTGAAAGATAGAAACCCCATAGAAAACACCTTTAAACATTTTTTTTACCGAAATCGGCATTGCTCAGCAATACTCTAGCCTAACGTTATGCCTACTAAATAGAATCACCAACGTATAAAGTTGGTATGTCCTTTCGAAATCTACATACCTGTTCATTGTATGCCGGGATCGGATCATTCAGCAGGATTTGTCCGTTCTGGGGTGACGTAGAAGGAATAGAGGCTGCCGTAGATTCATCCTCAAGTACAAAAAGAAAGAAATAGTTTTTATTGTGAAACTAAAGTTGAAATTAAAGATACGTAACCCAGCTCAGCAATATTCTTCATTTATTTAAATACTCCAACTTAAAGTTATACCTGATGAATAGTTTAACCAACGTATAACGTTAGTATGTTCTTTTTAAATCTACATACCTGTTTATTGTGTGGAGGGATTGGATTGTTCAGCTGGGTTTGGCCTTTCTGTGTTGACTTCTCAGCAGAAGCTTGAGCTGCTTTAAATTCATCCTTAAATTTAGGGTTCAATCCAAATCCCTTTTTACCGTAAAATTCTTTTTTGTCAACATTAAACATGTATAATTGATCAGGTTTCTGCAATAATTTTTCTAAAGCTCTAGCCATTACGGCTGCATACTGTTCGTCAGTCTGCCCCCTGTCCCTAACTGGGGGGTTCCATTCCATATGCACTTCGCTCTTCTGGAGAAAAAAAATTAAAAAGTATTTTAGAAAATTTAAATCCGTTTTCATCTTTTAAAGAATAAATTAATATATTTAGTTACTTATAAACTATTAAGGGGATCCGCTACTACCTATATAGTAAAAAAATATTTGAATAAACTATATGTTAATACATAATATGAAATTTTGTGGCAAACTGACTTTACTAGTATTGCTTCGTAAGTCAGTGACCTTGCACTCGCAGAGGCACGTTACTTTGTTAACAAACATTGACCTTCAAGAAATTCCCAATCTTTCAAACTCGCGTTCGGATATCGGAGAGTCCGGGTATGTTGGATCCGGATAAGAGAGGGGTTACGTACGTTTGGAGAGTAAACTGGTATTTTTTAAACATACAAAGGAATCTATATCTCCTAATACATCTCGGTCAAGCTTCATATTGAGATGCAGGGTTAGCCAGTGAAACGGGAAGATTATTCATTAATTATTTAGTAAAATTTATCATTTGAATTTCATAGCTCTAAATATAAAGTACAAAGAAAGGTTTTTTACTGTACGATAGGTGGGAAATTATATTTTGAATAACATCGGCAAAATTTCCTCTACTGGAATACATGAACTTCTGCAACCGGGGCTGGATATTTCTCAGGACATTTTGCTGCATTTGACTGGTATTCCTCCAATTTCGTCCAACTCCCATGGGAAAAATCGCATTTTGCAACGTAACGCAGGAAAGTGAACAATCACATCACTTCCATTCATGTCCTAGAATAAAAATGGGTCTACGGTGACTTTGGAAACCGAACTGTCACTTTTTAACATACCCCGTCACAGCAGACCTGCGTACTCTCAGTGAATTTCCAAATCAATAACGTAATAATAATAATTGACAGGTTTATCAAAATTTGACGATAAAAATGAGAATTGTATGCCTATTGTCCATAAGATTTACAGGGAAAAGAGTGTGGAGGTTAAATGCTGTGACGAACACTGAAAGTAGTCATTTCTACTACAAACAATTTTTATTTTTAACTTTTATACCAACTTTTATCAACATCTGTCCATAAAAGGAGTTTACCTATTCCCTATATGATTAACATAGAAAAGAGTATGCAGGTTTGCTGCCATGATACATAAACTATTATTTTAAGCATAAGATCTCAGCCACATGAAAGTAAATACCAAGTTCAATCCAATAATATTGATTGATAAGTGAAATATTATTGGGTTACACTCTTACAGACGCACTCACACACACACACACACATATATATAAATATATATATATAAATATATATATATATATATATATATATATATTTATGACTATTGTTTTTGGTCTCTGGGCACCTAAAGACGAAAAGAACATTAAGTCTTAGGGCTTAAGTCTTGCCATGAGACCTACGGAAATAGCTTCTTCCCTATGGGAAATTCACAAATAAAGGGACAAAAGATCGTACTAAAAACATGATTTTCCCGTTTTGAGGAATTTAAAAAACAATTGTAGGAATATCAAGGATATTGCTGCAAAATGTGAAAATAAAACTATGCCTCTAAAATTGTTAGATGTCCGTCTACATGATACGAGATTTAGACGTCTTCCAAGAAGAAAGTGGTTGCAGAATGTCGATGCTGACTTGAGAATTTTGAGGAATAGGAATTGCAGGGATAGAGCAGGAAACAGGGAAGATTGGAGACAGATTATGATGAAGGCCTAGGCTAATCATGGGCTGTAGCGACAGAGGAGAATAAGTTATGCTGCAAAATTGAATTATGTTTTACCAAATTTTACAAAACTTCCAGACCCGGCTGCAAAAGTTTCAATGGGGGAAATTCAGCAGAGATGTTATGTTAATCCATTTATTGTACAGTATATGAATTATAAATAGAGTAGAAGTGATTTTTTTCAATATAAATACAATAAAAAAAAAACAAAAGTTCTTGTAATAAATAAACTATTTCAATAAACATGCAATTTCATTTTCTTTCTTTTAATTTTATCTTCTCTCATCAAAACATTTTGTGTAGAATTCGTTGTGAAATAAAAATATTTACTATTACTTAAATTGGAAAAAGTGGGAAAATAAAATACCCCCGTCGCAACAGACCTGCGTACTCAGCCAATTTTATGGTCAAAGATAAAATATAAATATTTGTAAATTACATTTAAAAAACGCAAAAACACCAATAGGAATATACATTTCTA
Source organism: Nephotettix cincticeps (assembly GCA_023375725.1). Classification (NCBI taxonomy): domain Eukaryota; kingdom Metazoa; phylum Arthropoda; class Insecta; order Hemiptera; family Cicadellidae; genus Nephotettix; species Nephotettix cincticeps. The sequence goes on along the minus strand of CM041786.1, from coordinate 7,477,531 downwards.
CCAAATTTGGTCTCGATCGGACTATTTTTAGGAGAGTTACCGTGTTCACACACACTCACACTCGCACGCACACACACATTAAAAAGATGTTAACTAAAAAGAATTATATATATTTTAACAACTGTTTTTTTGCCTCTGGACACCTCAAAACAAAGACATAACATGGTCCCAGGCTTAAGTCTTGCCATGAGACCTACAGTTTCTTCCCTATGGGAAATTCGCTGATAATACTTTAGAACGAAATAGTTACTCACAACATAAACGCACAGCAAACTGAGGCAGATTTGGAGAAAAACTGTATGTCCTCGCATCTTCCAGATCTAAATAAAGAGAAAAACTAAATTAGCTAAAAAAAATACTAAAAAACTACTAAAAAAACTAAAATTGTATTCTACAATTTATGAATAAAATTATTTAAGGTTTAATATTTGGGTGCAGAGTATGTTTTTGTAAGTTTATACAAATGTGAAAAATAAAATGGCTTAGCAGGGAGAAAAAATAATAATAATGTTCAAAACACTGTCACCTAGCAGTGTAAAATCACTAGATCATACTAATACATCTATTAATTATGGTTGTTAACAACAAAAATTTATCACCTGAGGTCCCTGTTACTTCAAAGGCTACGAATATTAATTTGGTAATGGATTATTTACTTGTGTTTTGCCTATGATGCAAGGTAATGCCACTTGTAGGTAAATAAGTTGACAGATCTAATATAACGACAGCGCCAACAGACGAACAGACGTGTCGAACTGTTGTACACCTCAAATGACGCAAGCTTTATAACATCAGTTCTTAAATGAAAAGTCACTTACTTGTATTTAAAACTGCCTAAATCAAGGCATAGACGCAGTTACATGCAAATAGGATATTTTATAAGCAACCATTTTTAGCGAAAATATAGAAATCGGCTATTAGACTCAGTGGTCCTCAAAACAAAAAGTAGGGAATAATTTTTGACATGTATATGTCTTAGCTCGGAGGGGAGTTGGCGATTTGTAAAATGAAAAATTTGTAAAAGGTTTCCATAGAAACCACCAGAGCTATTGTATTGAATCTAAATATATAAAACAAAGTCGTGTTAGTTACACGCATTATAACTCGAGAACAACTGGACCGATTTCAATGATCTTTAATTTTTTGGATTCGTCTCTGCTCCGGTCATGCTTTAGGCATATTCAGTTTCCATAAGTTCAATTAGTTTCCATTTTATAGCGTTTTAAATTTCTAATGTTAACCTTATGGGGAATAATTTTGTTTAGAAATTTTCTAAAATCAAAACATTTGATTTCTTAAAACAGCTGTTGGTTTACTCTCCGTTAGCAATATGCTTTACTATCCAATGCCATATGAATCATTCATTGATGTAAAACTATGAAGTAAATATGTGCTGTACAAAATGAACAGCATTATTCACCACGTTAATAGGTTACGGTTTTTGGGAATTGTGTACTGTATATTTTTTTTAATTTACTGTATGATTAAAAGTCACGTGTTTATATGTTTGCCAAATAAAATAATTACAATGTTTATACATATTAGGTTTATTATAATAATCAGCTGTTGGATATTTAAAGCTTTCACAACGAAACCGCAATGCTATTTTGATTTCAGGACATGGCCAATCTTAAAGTTAACATGTATTTTCTGTTAGGCGTTATGAAGTTACTCCGGGTCAGCTAGTTTTTAATACTAAAGAACAAGAACAGCTGTTTGGATGAAGTGAAAACATTACCTTTAAACATATCCATGATCTAACCTATTTCCCAAAGGGAAGTAAATATAAACATTTTGAGTTACCTCCATAATACCCCAAGGGGGAAGTGACTTTATAACCTGTGTATTAGTTTCGCTCGCTGACCACCGTAGTTATTTTCTGTTCAGTTTAAGTTTAAGTTTATTAGATACCGCCGGGACGCGTTATTGTTGTAAAAGTCCTAGGATTCGTAATCATTAGACGCGATGGGCACATGAAAAAACATTACTAGATTTACTAGTGTTACTAGTCACGATTTGTAGCAATGTACAAAACCGATTACTGTATTGGGTTTAGGTTCGCTAGCAAATACTCGTATATAATAATTACCTTATTCAATTTCTGCATAATCTAGGTATTTAAGGCCAAAATAATTATAAGAATTGGCGTGTTTATGTGGGCTTGAAACATTAAAACATATATGAACAAACGGTATCAGTGGACTGACATACTATCTCCCTTAAGTAAATTAAAAATACCCCCGTCGCAGCAGACCTGCGTACTCAGCGAATTTCCAAATCAATAATATAAAAATAATATATGACAAGTTTAAAAAAAAACTGTCCATAAACATGAGAATTATTTCCCTATTCTCCATAAGATTAACATGGCAAAGAGTGTGCAGGTTTGCTGCTGTGAGGAACACTGAAATTAGACATTTCTACCACAAATAATTTTTATCTTAACATTTATACCAACTTTCATCAACATCTGTCCATAAGTAAAGGAGTTTGCCTATTCCCTATATGATTTATATGGGAAAAGAGTATGCAGGTTTGCTGCCATGATGAACACATAAACTATGATTTTTAAGCATAAATGGATAGATCTCAACCACATGAAGCTAAATATCAAGTTTTATCCAAAAATATTGATTAATATGGGAAATATTAATTTTTCCCTATCCTCCATAAGATTAACATAGGAGCCCCACAATACAACGTACTGTGTTTAGATTTTTTAATATCTCGGTAACCGTTGGAGATAGAGAAAAACTTTAAGGAACTTAATTGTGTAGTTTTTTAAGCTGATTCTAATAGTGAAATATAAAATTAGAAATTTTCAAAAATTACATGTGAAAAACGCAAAAAACCCCATTTTGGGGTACAAAACCCCCCCAAACTACCCGTTCCCATTGACCGATATGTCTGGTTTACGAACTCGTCCGAGCACTTGTAGAAATACACGTCTCTACCAAATTTGGTCTTGATTGGACCATTTTTACGAGAGTTATCGTGTTCACAGACACATATATATATATATACATATATACATATATACATATATACATATATACATATATATATATAAAAATTTTAACGACTATTGTTTTTGGACTCTGGGCACCTAAAGAAGAAAAAATAACATGGTCCCGGGCTTAAGTCTCACCATGAGACCTACGGTAATAGCTTCTTCCCTATGGGAAATTCGCTAAAAGACAATCTATAATAATTAAACTATTATACATTCATTGAAGTTTATCTAAACACCATTTAATAATTGATTGATTGATTATGATTAATAATTGATTGAATAATTTAATGGTTAGTTTTCAAAACTAACCATTAAATTTCTGAAAATATCAACAAGAAGAGAAAAGAAGATTAATTGATTGTTAGAATTAAATGGGGAAAACCCCCTCCCCCGGATGGGAATACCAAGCTTTTTTGAAGGTTTTGAAGCTTTTTGGTTTTTTTTTTGGTGACGTGACCTTTCACTGAATATCAAATTCCATTCAACGGTTTGAAAATAAGGAAGAAATTGATTTTTTAATATTTTCCTTAAGAATAACGTTGGGCACCCTTAGACAACTACTGCGTTTGCCACGGACAGTAAATTTGGTCTAAGACTATTAATTCAAAATACTAGTTTGTTTAGTTTTTTAATCCTGGTTTAATAGTGCTAGTCAAATTATTCTGTACCTTTAGTTTTTTTGTTTTTCGGAAAACTTAAGACATTGTTTATTTTAACATTTGAAAGCCCATAACTTTTGAATCGTTATTGTTACAGACATGCGGGTGGTATATTATTTAGTACTCTATGTGATATAAACGAAATTTTAATCTAAATCGTTAGAGCTATTTTTGAGAAAATTGGATTTTTAACGTTTATTTAGCGTTTTTAGGAGTGAACTACCGTTAAAATAAATATAAAAAACGACTGTAAATACGGGAATATATATACCCGTATCTACAGGCCTTTTTTATATATTTCGTCATAATTGTACCAACGGGGTAGGCAGCTCTGTACATATCCAGGCAGACATCTTGTTGAAAACAACTTTTTTTGGATTCAGGGGACCCCAAAACGGATATATCTACTCGCAGCTCCAATTCAAAAATTTTTTGAAAATTCGGAATTGAAAGGGGAGAAAGTAAAAATTGAGACACTCTATATCATCTTACACCAGGGTACTCATTTTCAGCCTGGTAAATACATACTCTCGCACATATACACACACGCGCGCGCGCACGCACACACAAAATCAAATATTCGATTATAATACACAATATCAACCATTTACATATTTTATATAGCAAAAGCAACATATGAAAAATATACAACAACTGACTATTATAATAAACGTAATATGTATAAACATTGTATCCAATACTATAATACGAGCAAGGTTTATATATATATATATATTTGCACACGGATCTCGAAAACGGCACCGAGGAATTTCTTTAAATTTTGGAAATAACTAATTTCCGAGTAGAAAATAAGTTCTAGATAGGTCTAATGTCCAGGAAAATTCGTGTTTTCTTGTAATATTAAGTTTAAAATCTAAAAATTTAACATTACGCTTATGGAGAATAAAATGTAAACAATACAAATCAAAACAGCTGTTTATAACCGTTTGACAGTTCTTGATTGATGACTGCGGGGACCAATATAGAGGTTATGCATTAATATTTATTTTATGAATTAAATAAATGCAAAATTATCAGGTTACTAAACAATTTGTAAAAACTAAAGGATAACATAGCTGTGCGAAATAAAAGCAGAAAAATTATTTCCAAAATCTTCCGTGTTTTGATAGAAAACGTATTCGTTTTATTGCTTGAAGCCACTGTAACAAACCAATAAATTGATGTAAATTAAATTTCTCTTTTGCTTTTCAATCCTCATTCCGTTTATAACAAAAATCAGTTGATCATAGGCTAATAATAACGGTATGGATAATTAAACAGTAAATGATCGGCTTTGGCTAAAAGACGTTAAACGGCATCGCTCAATTGACTAACGTCGTAGCCGACTTGTAGCGTGTCGGCCTCAAGAACTATAGGCCGCGAGTTCCATACCCACCAGGGGCGATACTTTTTGTCCAGTGCTATATTAATTATGGTGTATTAAATCGGTTTTATTTAAACCACATAAATGTTTTCATTGAGTGATAAATGTCTTTTAATTTTTCTAATTAATTTTTATAATACATATATTATTCTAAACGAGCAAAGCTCGGTCACCAGGTACTTATTTTTAATTTGACCACCATGTAAAAATTTGATTTTTAATCATAAAACTTAATGCCCAAAATCTGTAATGAGAAAATTTCTATCTATGCAGTAATTAGATGCCGTTGAGTACCTACTATTTTATGCTTGCTTCTTTGGCTTGCTCAATGGTTCAAATAAAAACATCTGCTGTTTATACTTACCTTGAGACAACTTATGTTGAAATCGAAAACAAAATATTGATTTCCCCATAAGATAAAAATCGGAGCTTTGGAGGCGTATAGGACAGAGCTTTATTTGAAACCCGTCCCAAAACTGTTAGATTTTCCTTTTTCAGGCCTAAATAACCAGTATACCTATGCCACCTAAATAGTTACAAAGTAGGTATATAATAAGAACTAAATAATGACGCTGGGTATTGGTTTATTTTCTTTGTATTGATGTGTTGAGGATTTCAGGTTTACATTTTGGTATGATGATCTTTCTTCTTTAAACTGAATCCTAATACCCGTACAAAAGACGTGCTTACTGCTAGTCATAATAAAAACACTTAAGCAATTTAAATACTAAAGCTTAAAAGACTCAAGCTATTTGAAATTCAGAATTGCCATACCAGTTGGTTTTAAAATAAGAATCTCTAAAAGGTGATATGATTCAACTCAACTGTCAAAAATTATACAATAGTTTATAAATTTACTATTCAAATTTTTCTTTTTATATTTATATTTATACTGTACTCACAAAATGTTTATTATAATAAAAATAGGAAAAAAATAATTTCAAACATTCAAAAAATCATACAAGAATCATTCAATCATCATCCTTCACTACAAGTGAAGTTGTTCGCTTATGAAGATCACACAAACAGGAAATTTTTGTTTAGAAGGTTTGAAAAATAACTAAACTGATTTAGTGGTGATTAAATAAATGATAATATTTCAATCATTTTACATATACATATTACAATATTAAGTCTCGATGGTTCCACTTCATCATTGGTAAATATTTTCTTAATTTGTATACGCGAATCCAGGAATAATATTTTGCTTCAGTTTTATACGAAGTTCCCTCAATTTTGGTCCAGAAAATCGTTGCGCAAGTCGTGTTCCACGTTGTTTACGGCTGGCAGCGCTGATCACTGATTTCCGTTTGGCCAAAGCAAACTTCATTTCCTTTTTTTCGTAATCAAACACTGTGTAATATTTTTGTAGAAAAACATTTCCAAGTATTATGCCGTTATGATCAACCGGTTGGAATGAACTTCTGCAAACCAATCCACCTACCTGTAAATCACAAAAAACTGTCTCAATTGTCATGAATCAATAATAGACCAGTCGCAGCGGACTCAGCGAATTTCCAAATCAATACTTTAATAATATAAACATTATTTGAAAAATGATCATCAACATCTGTCCATAGATAAAGGTACTTGCCTATTCTCTATATGATTAACATGGGAAATTGTATGCAGGTTAGCTGCCTGCCATGATAAACTCAAACATTAAACATTTTTATTCCAAAAAATGAAATTTAACAATATGACAATCAAGATACATCTTTTACAACTTATGCTATAGTAATAAAACTATATTACAGCTTATATAATTTTTTTACAAAATGAAAAGCCTTTAAAAATGTAGGAATACACGTCTCTAACAAATTTGGTCTCGATCGGACCATTTTTACGGGAGTTATAGTGTTCATGGACATATATAACCTTGATGTTTGTAGAAATTTGGCAAATGACTATAATGCTATAACACTTGAATATGCAGCATTTCTTTAATGAAAATATGAGTGAACAAAACTTTTGTAAGTTTTTTCTAGCACGGTGGAATCCATCGTACGCGTCCCCTAGCGTAACTGTTTTACGCGACCCCTCTTGGGTTAAATTATTAATCCAATACTATAATACGAGCAAGGTTTATATATATATATATATATATATGTTTGATCTATATAGTTCACCTTTAAGGATTATATATATATATATAACGATTTGATATATAACGACCTTTAAGGATAAGTACTGTTTTATTTAATAGTTTATTAAATAACAATTTAAAGGCCATTTTCAAGTTAATTAAAATGTATCTATATTGTAAAACATATATATCACATTTTTTAAAAAAATATTTAAATTTAATAGATAATAAATTCTAAGAAGTTAATATGTATGTTTATTTATATTTATATAAAATATAAAATTTTATATAAAAAATGTTTGTTTTTTTTTTTTTTTTTTTTGATTATAGATTTTAGTATTCATCTCAGGTGAGAGAAGTTATTACCATTTCTTCTTTAGATCCCCATAGTCGTTAAATTTATTTTCTTTTTTATCCCAGGTTAAAAAACAATAGTTGTTATTGTGTTGTGTATATTATTATAAAGATATTAAATATATTAATATATGTATGTGTGTGTGTGGGTGTGTGTGTGTGTGTCATGTGAGATAAAAAAATGGAAAATCTATTCCTACATTGCTCGGACGTTCGTAAACCAGACGAAATCAAAACGGTAGTTTTGGGGGGGTTTTGTACCCCAAAATGGGGTTTTTTGCGTGTTTCACATGTAATTTTTAAAAATTTCTAATTTTATATTTCACCATTAGAATCAGCTTAAAAAACTACACAATTAAGTTCCTTAAAGTTTTTCTCTATCTCCAATGGTTACTCCAAGATATTAAAAAATCTAAACACAGTACATTGTATTGTGGGGCTCCAATGTTAATCTTATGGAAGATAAGGAAAAATTAATGTTTAAAATCTAAAAATTTAACATTACGCTTATGGAGAATAAAATATAAACAATGCAAACCAAAACAGCTGTTTATAACCGTTTGACAGTTCTTGATTGAAGACTGCAGGGAACAATATAGAGGTTATGCATTAATATTTATTTTATGAATTAAATAAATGCAAAATTATCAGGTTACTAAACAATTTGTAAAAACTTAAGGATAACATAGCTGTTCGAAATAAAAGTAGAAAAAAGTATTTCCAAAATCTTCCGTGTTTTGATAGAAAACGTATTCGTTGTATTGCTTGAAGCCACTGTAACAAACCAATTAATTGATGTAAATTAAATTTATCTTTTGCTTTTCAATCCTCATTCCGTTTATAACAAAATCAGTTGATCACAGGCTAATAATAACGCTAATGCTAATGGCTAATGGATAATTAAACAGTAAATGATCGGCTGTGGCTAAAAGACGTTAAACGACATCGCTCAATTGACTAACGTCGTAGCCGAGTTGTAGCGTATCGGCCTCAAGAACTATAGGCCGCGAGTTCCATCCACATAAATGTTTTCATTGAGTAATAAATGTGTTTTAATTTTTCTAATTAATTTTTAAATAAATGTCTTATTCTATACGAGCAAAGCTCGGTCACCAGGTACTTTCCCATATTAATGAATATTTTTGGATAAAACTTGATATTTAGCTTCATGTGGTTGAGATCTATCCATTTATGCTTAAATCCCTAAATCCCCTAAATCATAGTTTATGTATTTATCATAGCAGCAAACCTGCATACTCTTTTCCCATGTTAATCATATAGGGAATAGGCAAACTCCTTTATTTATGGACAGATGTTGATGAAAGTTGGTATAAATGTTAAGATAAAAATTATTTATGGTAGAAATGCCTAATTTCAGTGTTCCTCACAGCAGCAAACCAGCACACTCTTTGCCATGTTAATCTTATGGAGAATAGGCAAATAATTCTCACGTTTATGGACAGATTTTTTTAAAACTTGTCATATATTATTTTTATATTATTGATTTGGAAATTCGCTGAGTACGCAGGTCTGCTGCGACGGGGGTATTTTGTTATGTGGCTGTTTAATATGTTTTGAGGGTCAGTTTTTTGTCCTGAATACATGTAATAATCTTCTTTTGAATCCATGATGTGTCCTTTAGTTGTGAATTCGAGTATTTCCAGATTTACTTCCATGTTTTTGTAATTGTAATTTTGTGTAAGTAAGTGTTCTGCAAAATTTGATTTCATGGTGGTTGTGTTGTTGCTTCTGAGTGCTTGAATGTGTTCTCTGAATCTTTCTTTGAATGTTCTCCCTGTTTGGCCTATGTAAAAATTGTTGCAGTCTGAACATTTTAATTTATAAATGCCTGATTGGTTATATTTATTTTGTTGATGTATTTTATTGTTTGTTTTATTATGTATCATGTTAAATGCATTGTTTTGGGTTTTGTAACTGATTTCATAGTTAGATGTTCTAAATGTTTTTCTTGTTGCCTTGTTTAGTATTGAATTATATGGTAAACTTATGTATTTATTTTTAGGTTTTTGTTCTTTATTTTGTTTGTGTTTGGTTTTCTTTATGTTTCTAATCATTTTGTCAATTATTTTAGAGTTGTATCCATTCTTGACAGCTAGAAATTTAATGGTGTCTTTTTCTTTTTTATAATCTTCTTTGTCCATTGGGATGTGTATGAGTCTATTTACCATGGTTCTGAATCCTGCCATTTTGTATTTCCAGGGATGATGAGATTTAGATGGTATTACAAGGTCTGATTGGGTTGGTTTTCTGTAAATTTTGTACTTGTGTCTATTATTTTCTTTTCTGATGGTTAAGTCTAGATAATTAATTTCTTTGATTTGGCTTTCTTTTGTAAATTGAATTGTATCTGATAGTGAGTTTAAATATTCTAGTAGATTGTTGCTTTCGTTTAAATTTCGTTTATATATATATATATATATATATATATATATATATATATATATATATATTTGCACACGGATCTCGAAAACGGCACTAAGGAATTTATTTAAATTTTGGAAATAACTAATTTCCGAGTAGAAAATAAGTTCTAGATAGGTCTAATGTCCAGGGAAATTCGTGTTTTCTTGTAATATTAAGTTTGAAATCTAAAAAATTTAACATCACGCTTATCGAGAATAAAATGTAAACAATACAAACCAAAACAGCTGTTTATAACCGTTTGACAGTTCTTGATTGAAGACGTCAAAGAACAATATGTAAATAGAGGTTTTTCATAAATATTTATTTTATGTATGTTATAAATGTAAAATTATCAGGTTACTAAACAATTTGTAAAAACTTAAGGGTAACATGATTGTGCGAAATAAAAGCAGAAAAAAGTATTTCAAAAATCTTCCGTGTTTTGATAGAAAACGTATTTGTTGTATTGCTTGAAGCCACTGTAACAAACCAATTAATATGTGTAACTTAAATTTCTCTTTTGCTTTTCAATCCTCATTCCGTTTATATCAAAATCAGTTGGTCACAGGCTAATAATAACGGTGTGGATTGTTAAACAGTAAATGATCGGCTAACACAATTGAGGTTGGCTAAAACACCTTAACCGGCGTCACTCATTTGGCAGACGCCGTGGTCCAGCGGTAGTGTGTTGGCCTCGTAACACGAAGGTAGCATGTTCAAACCCCATCAGGGGCAATACTTTTTGTTCAGTGCTATATTAATTATGGTGTATTAAATCGGTTTTATTTAAACCATATAAATGTTTTCATTGAGTAGTAGATATGTTTTAATTTTTCTAATTAATTTTTATAATACATGTATTATTCTAAACAAGCAAAGCTCGGTCACCATCAGGTACTTGAGAATTAATCGTAGCATAATACTTCGGGGCTGTAAAAATACCCCCTGTACTTTTATTGCCCCCCTAAATTTTTGAAGTATTCTAAAGAAGGTGTCCGAAAAAAAACTCGTGACTTTTGAAACGATATTTTTGTTAAAGGTAATTTTTATTTTACTAAGCCTTTATAATGTCAGAAGTTAAAGACATAAACGAATATGGTTTACTTTTAAAGGGAGAAAGTTTTTGTCAGTTCATTGAATACCATTTACTTAACGGCCCTTTATTTTTTACTAAGTCGGCATAAGTATTATATAGAACATATAAATGACACGCTTATTTGGTGTGTAGTCCGTGTATGTTGGTTCAGTTTGCAGTCCTCTTTCAAATAAGTTTTTACCATGAAACATTTCATTCTTATCCAACTTCAACTTCGATTAAATGTAATTGGTTATTAAATATAATTATATTTACCTCTGAGTATATATAGTCCTCAGGACCCAGTGTAAGTTGCACTTCGTCATTCACAATGAGAGTTATATCTGGCAGATTATCTGGGACGTCAGCACATAAAGACTGAAAAAATATAAATATGTGAAAGATTTCAGATTTATATATTTTCAAAAAATCAGCTTAAGTTAAACTGTTGACTAGGTCTGTATTCAAATTTGCCTAGAAAGGAATAAGCTAGCATATCACCGTAACATGTTTTTATTTACAATCTGTTTTACACACAATAAAATAAATAAACACAATACTAAATTAATGTTAATTCAAATTATTATTTTCAGGTGTTTCATTGATATTTCTACTAAATTTGAAATTCTTATTATTTATCAATGAAAAGACACCTCCTCACATGAGTAGTTTGAACTGATATACTGTGTTATACTGCTATTTAATAATACTATTTATGCTATTGTTACTATATTGATACTGTTTCTCAATAACTAATCATTTATACATTTTTTTATTCTATGTACTATTTACACATTCTATTTTTCTACGCAGTATTTACACAATTAGCTATTACATATACTATTTTTGCTATTGTATTGTATTTTAGTACAAAATGGTTATTTTTGTAAATAAAGAATATATAATAAAGAATGAAGACAATATGGTTAGGTTATTTAAGGCGTTAGACGTGTGTTTAACGTTGTCATAAGTGTGTTTGATGGTGTTTGACGTGTATTTAAAGGCGTTTGATAGGTGTTTAATGGGGTTTGACGTGTGTTTAATTGCATTCACCGCGTTTTTATTGGTGTTTGACGTTTGTTTATTGGCTCTTGACGTGTGTTTAATAGTGCCTGAAGTGTGCTTGATTGCGTTTGACTTTTTTATCGGTGTTTGACGTGTATTTATCGGCCGCACGTGTGACTGGCATCTAACGCCGTGTTTCCCTTCGATTTAATTTTGTATGAGCTTAGTTAGCCATATTATTACTACTGTGCATTTATAATTACATATTTGGTAGCCTAAAAGTGATAAAATAAAACGAAAAATTAAATTATATTTTATAAAAAATCAGTTTTTAGCGAATTTCCCATAGGGAAGAAGCTATTACCGTAGGTCTCATGGCGAGACTTAAGCCCGGGACCATGTTATTTTTAGCGAATTTCCCATAGGGAAGAAGCTATTACCGTAGGTCTCATGGCGAGACTTAAGCCCGGGACCATGTTATTTTTTCTTCTTTAGGTGCCCAGAGACCAAAAACAATAGTCGTTAAAATTTATATATATATATATATATATATATATATATATATATATGTATATATATATATATATATGTGTCTGTGAACACGATAACTCTCGTAAAAATAGTCCGATCGAGACCAAATTTGGTAGAGACGTGTATTCCTACAAATGCTCGGACGAGTTCGTTAACCAGACATATCGGTCAATGGGAACGGGTAGTTTGGGGGGGTTTTGTACCCCAAAATGGGGTTTTTTGCGTTTTTCACATGTAGTTTTTAAATATTTCTAATTTTATATTTCACCATTGGAATCAGCTTAAAAAACTACACAATTAAGTTCCTTAAAGTTTTTCTCTATCTCCAACGGTTACCGAGATATTAAAAAAACTAAACACAGTACGTTGTATTGTGGGGCTCCAATGTTAATCTTATGGAGGATAGGGAAAAATTAATATTTCCCATATTAATGAATATGTTTGGATAAAACTTTATATTTAGCTTTATGTGGTTGAGGTTCATCCATTTATGCTTAAAAATCATAGTTTATGTGTTTATCATGGCAGCAAACCTGCATACTCTTTTCCCATATTAATCATATAGGGAATAGGCAAACTCCTTTATTTATGGACATATGTTGATGAAAGCTGGTATAAATGTTAAGATAAAAATTATTTATGGTATAAATTACTACTTTCAGTGTTCCTCACTGCAGCTAACCTGCATACTCTTCCCATGTTAATCTTATGGAGAATAGGCAAACCCCTTTATTTATGAACAGATGTTTATGAAAGTTTGTATAAATGTTAAAAATAAAACTTTTTAATGGTATAAATGCCTACTCTCAGTGTTCCTCACAGCAGCAAACCTGCACACTCTTCCCATGTTAATCTTATGGAGAATAGGCAAATAATTCTCATGTTTATGGACAGATTTTTATAAAACTTGTCAAATATTATTATTATTATATTGTTGATTTGGAAATTCGCTGAGTACGCAGGTCTGCTGCGACGGGGGTATTTCTTCTTTAGGTGCCCAGAGTCCAAAAACAATAGTCGTTAAAATTTTTATATATATATATATATATGTTATATATATATGTATATATATGTATATATGTATATATATATATATATATATATATATATGTGTGTGTGTGTGTGTGTGTGTGTGTGTGTGTGTGTGTGTCTGTGAACACGATAACTCTCGTAAAAATGGTCCGATCGAGACCAAATTTGGTAGTAACGTGTATTCCTACAAATGCTCGGACGAGTTCGTAAACCAGACATATCGGTCAATGGGAACGAGTAGGTTGGGGGGTTTTGTACCCCAAAATGGGGTTTTATGCGTTTTTCACATGTAATTTTTAAAATTTTCTAATTTTATATTTCACCATTGGAATCAGCTTAAAAAACTACACAATTAAGTTCCTTAAAGTTTTTCTCTATCTCCAACAGTTACCGAGATATTAAAAATCTAAACACAGTACGTTGTATTGTGGGGCTCCAATGTTAATCTTATGGAGAATAGGGAAAAATTAATATTTCCCATATTAATCAATATTTTTGGATAAAACTTGATATTTAGCTTCATGTGGTTGAGATCTATCCATTTATGCTTAAAAATCATAGTTTATGTGTTTATCATGGCAGCAAACCTGCATACTCTTTTCCCATATTAATCATATAGGGAATAGGCAAACTCCTTTATTTATGGACATATGTTGATGAAAGCTGGTATAAATGTTAAGATAAAAATTATTTATGGTATAAATTACTACTTTCAGTGTTCCTCACTGCAGCTAACCTGCATACTCTTTCCCATGTTAATCTCTCTATGGAGAATAGGCAAATAAGTCTCATGTTTATGGACGGATTTTTATAAAACTTGTCATATAGTATTATTGTCATATTATTGATTTGGAAATTCGCTGAGTACGCAGGTCTGCTGCGACGGGGGGTATAAATTAATATCATAGTATCAGTATAGTGCGTGGAATACTTTGATCAACGTCAGTTTTGGCACCACTCTCACTAGTTCAGAAATAAAACTATCCTTCCTATATCCAATAAGAATACTAGGGGCATCTATTTTTCTCGACTTTTCAAGGAATTCTAGAACACTATTCTACCAGTTCGAAACATTGTTCCAAACAACTATTTACATAACAGAAATTGGTCTAAAAACATAAATAAAACACCAAACACTAAACGATCCCGAGTTCATTTGTCGGCTAGCAATTTGACTGATCGGCCCCGTGTATAAATGGCATCTAACAGACCATGCGCGCCTTACCTTCCACCGCCCCCTGGCGACCGCCAGATGTGAATCACCACTTAATGATACGAAATATTTGTAGCACTTTGTCCTTGTCACATTTACTGAGTCCTGAGGTGATAGGCAAAGGATTAAAAATTCTTTATGTAGAGCAAACGGTTTGTTGGATGCCATCTACCAAGGGGACCGATGGTGGGTTAAAGGTGTTTAACGTACTACTATCTGTTTAATGTTCCATTGGGTTCCTGGAAAGTACTTCGCAATCTCATCCAATATCGATTCACCTATCGCCAGGTCAACAGTGCCGGTGTCAGGGATAGCCTTGAAGCCGTCAACAGTGTTGCCTTCGTCGTCCTCCCACTGCAGTGAGATCAAATTGTCTCCGACCTTGACCCTAGGCCATAAACAAATTTATTTCAGATATTGTGAGGTTTAGCGACTTTTCCATAGGGAAGAAGCTATTACCGTAGGTCTGATGGTAAGACTTAAGCCCGGGACCATGTTATTTTTCGTCTTTAGGTGCCCAGAGACCAAAAAGAATAGTCATAATATATATATATATATATATATATATATATATATATATATATATATATTATTTATTGTGTTCACTATTAAGGACTACTATTGTTATTTTAATTACAATTTAAAAAATCAACCGAGTAATCCTTAGATAACATTTTTATTTGAACGACATGTTTCAACCTTAAGGCCATTTTCAAGTTATTCATAAAAGATAACCTATTATAAACAATATTTAAATTACATATGATTAAATTAAATAAAATCTAATCCAATATTTTATTTTTCACTAGCAGTAAGCCCGTCCTTTGTACAGGTTGTTGGATTCAGTTTAAAGAAGAAAGATTATCATACCAAAATGTAAACCTGAAATCCTAAACAAATCAATACAAAGAAAATAAATCGATACCCAGCTTTATTATTTAGCATTACTTTACAATTAAATAGATTAGAACATTTATACTATTATTATAATTAGTTATACGTTAAAATTAAAATTAATGACCAATATAAACTAACTAATATTGATTTGACAGCTATTTTTTTTTTATTTCTATTAAATCTTTAAACTACAAAGACAGCTGATTATTCAGTAGGTTATTCATTGAAAACTGAATCAAAAGGCGAGTAATATCGCGTAAAAGTGGGTTTTTAAATGCTCGTTATTTACTTTTCAAGAGGCGGCGGGCGATTTCAAGCATTTATAAACCTTCTCTGGAATTTATAGAATACAAGAAATAAGTTTCATTGTAATCAGTTCTCCCGTTTTTTCGGAGAAGACGGTGTAAAATGCCTCCTGGAGCGTCGCAGACAAACAGACAAAAATTGAGATAAGACCGGTTTCGGCTTCTCTATCGCACGAAAAGTAAAAATAACTAAAGAATTAATAATTCCGAGCAATGTATAGAAAAAACTCTAATTTTATTTACATAGATTTGAACGGGTTTATGTCATTGTTGATTTTTATTGATCTCTAAATAGTACATGTATATATCTGCAAGTGGACCCGATAAAGGTGAGCCCATTGCTAGACCATGTATTTGTTGGTAGAATTCAGTTTATTATTATTTATTATTATTATACTATTACTATTATTGAAAATAATTTTTCTATATACAGTTTTCAGTCAATTCGGTTACGTCTCTAATTTCTGAATTTGATAAAGTTCCACCTTTTTCGCAGTCATTTTTGAGAATGTTCAAGGTTTCGATTAGTGGTGGTCACAGAGCCAGAGGTGACCAAACGCTCATGATCTGTCAGGAGTCGCCGGCCACTGGTTTCGAGTTTCGATCCAGCATCCTCTGAGTTATTGGACCAGAGCGTTATTCCGCCGGTAATTCAGATCATGTTTGGATCTGTGGGTAACCAGGAAGTTATGGCAATTATTAATATATGCCAAATTTTTGCCTACCCGAAAACATTCCAAAAATTTGAAGGAAAATTCAGAACTAGCCTAATATTGTACTTATAATAATATTGCACCCGATACATCTATATAAATAAAATTAGAGTTTTGACTGTACATTGCTCAGAGTTATTAATTTTTTAGTTGAGTTTACGTTTCGAGCGTTAGAGAAGCCGAAACAAGTCTTATCTCAATTTGTGTCAATGCTCCAGGAGGCTTTTTTCGCCGTCTTCTCCGAAAAAAACGGGAGAACTGTTAACAATGAAACTTATTTCATACATCATTTTCCACATTCCTGAGAAGGTGGAATACTTAAAATTGTCCACCGACCATTCAAAAGTAAATAATGAGGATTTAAAAACCCACTTTTTACGCGATATTAACCACATTGTGCTTTCAATTACCGTATCGATTAGTAGGTGATTTACCGATAATATTCAGCTGTCTTTGTAGTTTAATAAAAGGAAAATCAAACAGCTGTTAAATAAATATTAGTTAGTTTGTATTGGTCATTCCTTTTAAACCCATTTTGAAATCATACTATATTATTACCATACCATATTATTATTATTATATAATTATAATATAAATTATAATAATATATTTAATATAATTATTACAAATTATAATATAATTATTAAAATGGTATAAATGTTCTAATCTATTTAATTGCAAAGTAATGCTAAATAATAAATCTGGGTGTTGGATTATTTTCTTTGAACTGATTTGTTTAGGATTTCAGATTTACATTATGGTATGATAATCTTTCTTCTTTAAACTAAATCCGACAAGCCGTGCAAAGGACGGGCTTACTGCTAGTTTGGATACAAGTACACTACCGATATATAAGTGTTGGATATTCATAAAAAAAAGTATTTTATTTGTTCTAAAAAATTGTAAATTGAGTAATTTTTATCTTTATTTAAACTTAGAAGAAATAATCAACAAAATGAATTAATTTAATATTTTTGTAAAACAATATTATTAGAGATAAGTAAAGTAGCCTTTTATTATTGTAAGCAATCCAATCCGGAGTATTTATTTCAATCACCTGACTGGAACTGAATTTTGATTGGGTATTCCTCCCCTCCCCCTTCCGATGGATATGATAGTGATCCGCGTCAGGACAGATGTGCCTTGGACATGGTCAGTGATCGACCACCTCTTTACCTCTTTTCCTCTTACTAATCTCGCTAACATATTAGCACAGTGTTTTTTATTGTAAAGTCAGTGACAACCTCCTATTTTGTAAACCCCTTGTACGTGGCAACTCAACTCCATCTCCTTGACGATGACTGCCAGAATGAGGGCCCTCACTCCACTTCTCGTCGTCGCCGCTCATCCCTGGTCATCTCATCATTGTCACGTATAAAGGTATCCTCAACGGTCCTCCGCTCATTTTATATTGCTCTCACATATTTTACATGGTCCTCCGGGCCGGATCATTGAATTAGCGCTTGGAAAAACAGACATTTTCGTGTGTGAAAATCTCAATTTTGAAGTTTTGGTTACATTGAACATTAAATATTTCACTCTGAAATAATATTAAACATTTTCAGAACAGTGTTTTAGAAGAATAATTATTCATGGAAGTAAATAATCTCATTTGTGAAGAATATAATTTCGATTTCAAGAATTTTCGTAAGGTTATTCCAGGACTGGACAGGAGATAAGCGCATTCCCAGACAGTATTGTTCCTGTTCGTTATCGCAACGGAAAACCCCTCTACCCTCTCGCTCACTCCAGTTGAGCCATTTTTAGCCGTTGTGTTGTGAGCGCTAGTGTCTGCAACTGTCAACTATCTGCTATTACGCAATTTTGACGCTTGTCATTCAGTGATGTAAACAATAACATAACCTCACATCTAAACTTATTATTAAGGATTGGATTGCCTTTTATTTAACGATTGATAATTATTGTTGTTGAAGCCTAATATACTTGAAACATAATCTCATTCAGTTCCTATTCTCAAGGAAATAATTAAATTATGCTTATTTGCTAATCTACATTAATGTGACTTTAAATATCTTTGTGTATTTTGATTTAATAATTTGGTGAGTAAATTTACTCTTATCATATTATTACCTAGTGCTGATCAATAAATATTGATTATTACTAACTGCATTCATTGTGTGAAAAATTGAGGTAGACAATAATTTGAATAGTTTCTCATTTTAATACATTTTTCCTGGGAAAGATTTATATTTTATTGATGATAATAGAATATTTAGTTATAAGAAATTGATCTCTATTTCATATCTCGTGAGAATACTGATTTACATTGAAAATAATATAATTTATATCTGAATTTATTTCACAGTGACTCTATTATTGACTTACAAATTATTATTCATATTCATTTGTGTATTCTAATATATTTCTAGCCTACATTGTGATTTAATGAAACTATTTTATTAACATTCATAATCAGTTGAGCTATTTATTGAAACAAGAATTCATTCAAGTAATTTGATTATTTAAATAGGTTTTGTGGAAACATAGAACTTGTCTATATAGGACTTGTGTTTTTGTTGCAATTGGATTATTGTTTAGTATTTGAATTATAACTTTCAAGATGAAGTTCTCTACCTTCGATCGACAAAGTAAATTGATTCTTAACCGCCTTAAGAAAATTAAGGATCATGTTTCCGCTACAGCTGATGGTACCTTGGAGAGTGATGAAATCGAAGAATTACTGGAATATGGGGATGAAGCCCGTACCAGGTACTCAGAGTTTGATAAAGCTTATACTCGTTTGATTTCTACAGATTCTATTCCTGATTTTGATGCTAGCCTTGTTGAAAAAATGCAGGATGAAATTAGTGATTTATTTATACAGATTCAAGTTATTGTAAAACCTCATCAAAAAAATCCTACTGAGGCAAATGTATCTCAAGTGGCTAGCTCTAAGTCTCTAAAGTTACCTCCACTTACTCTGAAAACCTTTAGTGGGTTACCTGAGCAGTGGTTATCATTTCAAGGCTTATTTGAAGCTTCTATCCATAAAAATGAAAATCTTAATGACAATGAAAGATTCCAGTACTTGATCACCTCACTGGAAGGAGAACCTCTGAATTTAATTAAGAATCTACCCATTACAGCTGAAAATTATAAAGTTGCTTGGGATCTACTGGTAAATAGGTACCAAAATAATAGGAAAATGATAATTCACTATGTCAATAATTTAATTGACCTCCCCAATGTAACTAATGCCAACTGTAAAACAATTAGAGCGTTTTTATCTAAGTTTCAGGAAAACAGTCAGGCTTTAGTCGCTCTTAAACATGAGGTTAAGAAAAACAATATTATCTTGTCTACTCTTTTGTTACGCAAGTTAGATGGTGATTTACGCAAAAAATTCGAAGATAATAGGGCTGACTCTCAAAAAATTCCTTCTGTGGAAGAAATCATGTCCTTTTTAGAGGAGGAATGTGTTCACATGGAAGCTGCAAATCTGTCACACTCAACTAGTGTCAAAACAAACACTATTACTCACTCTATTGTAAAACCAACCTCTGATCACTCAAAGGTAGGTATCAAGCCTCGTACTGTTTTGCTCTCTGCTTCTGGGTCCCCACAGAATCCTGCTTGTGCCTTTTGTGACAAAAGTGGTCATGCAATTTATAGATGCACTGACTTTCAAGCTATGTCTCCCTCCTCTAAGTTCGAGTTTGTAAAAAAGAAACGCTACTGTTTTAATTGTTTGGGCACATCTCACACCTCAAAAGATTGTAAATCAAAACATGTTTGCTCTCATTGTAGTAAGAAGCACCACTCTTGGCTTCATTTCTCGAGTCGCTCCACTCCAACCTCTACTCAACCCTCTCCCCCCTCTAGGGAATGGAAGAATAAGGCGGTCAGCCAAAACCCTTCCTCACTAACCTCAAACCACGAGAAAAATCCTGTTGTGGCGTTCTCTCAAAATAATGTTGGCAAGGCATTTACAGTACTTTTAGGCACTACTTTAGTGATGGTTAGCAATAAAAATGGTCACTCTCTAGTTTTAAGAGCGGTAGTAGATTCGGGCTCAATGATTTCATGTTTGACCGAAAGTGCAGCGAATCTTTTGCTTTTAAATAGATGGCATAATGGACATAATAATGTTGATGGCCTCTCCTTCTCTCACATAAATACAAAAGGTGTTTCAAAGATTAATATTACATCCCTCAGTGGGACAGACATTGTGAAGAATCACCCTGTGGTTATCTTAGATAGAATAACTTCGGATCTTCCTAAAGCTCAAATTTCATCAACATTCAAGAATCGGTTAAAACATCTAGTCTTAGCTGACCCTACTTTTGACCTGCCGAACTCAGTAGATATGCTGCTAGGAGCAGACCTGTTCTGCAAGATTGCCTCTGGTGACCATATAACGTTTGGAGACAACATGCCCGTTGCAATGAACTCCGTGTTTGGTTATTTGATTATTGGACCTGCCCCCCTTCAGAAAGGCTCATGTAAGAATGAAGGTGTAACCCTACTTGCGATTCATGACTCCGATCTTCATCGATCACTACAATGTTTCTGGTTGTTGGAAGAACCTCCATTGAAAATTAAACCCACAGCTGAAGATGACCTTTGTGAAAAACTGTTTTCAACTCATCACTCTAGGGATGCTACAGGTCGCTACATGGTTAGACTACCTTTCAAGGCAGCTCCAGCTCCTATAGGAAACTCCTCAGAAAATGCCAGACGTAGATTTCTTTCTCTAGAGAGGCGTTTGAATGCAGACCCTAAACTTAAGATAGACTATATCAATTGTATGGAAGACTACCTTTTGTCTGGTCATATGGAAAAGGTAACTCAAGAAATACATGATTGCTCTAAAACGTTTTTCTTGCCCCACCATGCTGTAGTTAAAAGTGAATCCTCATCCACAAAGGTCAGAGTGGTCTTTGACGCTAGCGCACCCTCCTCAACGGGAGTTTCTCTTAACCAGACTCTTTTATCTGGTCCAAAACTGCAAAATAAAATTTGTGACATCCTCATTAATTTTAGACTACACCCCATTGTGATGTCATGTGACATTAAACAGATGTTTAGGCAGATTCAAATGCACCCTGAAGATAGGAATTTTCAGCTTCTCTACTGGAGAAAGGATCCATCGTTACCTCTAAACATCTATCGACTTACTACAGTTGTTTTCGGTTTTGTAAGTTCACCATATTTAGCTCTCCGGACTCTAAAGCAGCTTGTCGAGGATGAAGGACATAATTATCCATTGGCCTCCAAAGTAATGGAAAATCAGGTATATGTAGATGATTTGATATTTGGCGCTGATTCCCCGGATCAGGCTCGGGCTATCCAAAAAGAAACCATTGATCTTCTATCAAAGGGCGGTTTTGACTTGAGAAAATGGGTTTGCAACCTACCTGAACTCATAAGTGACATACCTGAATCTTATAAAGAAAAACCACTGTATTTTTTAGGACCAGATAATCCCCTCTACAGCATCCTGGGTATTAAATGGGAGTCAGAAAATGATCACTTCTCTTACAGACTTGAAATACCTGAGAAACCCCTGACAAAGCGTAACATTCTCTCCGCTGTGGCTCAGATTTTTGATCCTTGTGGATATCTGGCTCCTACCATATTTTGGACCAAAGCTCTCTTACAACTTCTCTGGACTCTGGGATTGAACTGGGACGAACCGATTCCTGCAGATATTGCGGAGAAGTGGAACAAATTTTATGAACAGCTCCCTCAACTTAGAAATATTTCTATACCTCGATATATACACCTCCATGGTGCTGTGAATGTACAATTACATGGTTTTTCAGATGGTTCGGAAGCCGGTTTTAGTGCGGTTGTCTATGTCCGTACTGTATCAGCTTGTAATACCATAAGAGTCTCCCTCCTGATTGCCAAATCACGAGTCGCCCCTCTCAAGAGGATATCCATTCCTCGTCTCGAGCTCTGCGGAGCTCATCTACTGGCTGAATTATTAAGCTACTCTGCTAATCTCATCTCTCCGACATGTGAAATCAACGCTATTTTCGCATGGACAGATTCTTCAGTCGTATTGTCTTGGATACACTCACCCCCGTTCAGGTTGAAGGTTTATGTAGCCAATCGAATCTCTCAAATCCAGGACCTAGTCCCACCGCACATGTGGTCTCACATCTCGACACACTTCAACCCTGCAGACTGCGCCAGTCGTGGCCTTTTACCCTCTTCTCTCATAAGTCACAAGTTGTGGTGGCATGGACCACCTTGGCTGTCAAATGTTCAAGAAGAGTGGCCTATCTCCTCATTTAAGGTTTTGAAAAATGAGGTGTTGCCTGAAGTTAGAGCTGAACCTCTAAGTGTTTTGATAGCAGTGAATGAACCTGAACTTTTCACTAATTTTTCTTCATGGAGCAAGTTGCTGAGAGTAGTAGCTTACGTTTTTCGATTTCTCAAGAATACACGCTCAAAGAAGAGAGAATCGGGACCTCTGCAGTTAGAAGAACTGAATCACTCCTCTCTTAAAGTATGCAAGTTACTCCAGTCGTCAGTGTTTAAAGAAGACATTGCTCTTCTCAAGACAGGGAAGCCTGTAACATCTCGTCTCAACCATCTCAAGAGTGACTTTGAACACCCCACCAACCTCCATTTCATTTTAGTTTAAGTTTCTTTTTGCTCTTTGTGAACCCCGTTGTGGTTCACGGGTGGGGGTATGTTGGATATTCATAAAAAAAAGTATTTTATTTGTTCTAAAAAATTGTAAATTGAGTAATTTTTATCTTTATTTAAACTTAGAAGAAATAATCAACAAAATGAATTAATTTAATATTTTTGTAAAACAATATTATTAGAGATAAGTAAAGTAGCCTTTTATTATTGTAAGCAATCCAATCCGGAGTATTTATTTCAATCACCTGACTGGAACTGAATTTTGATTGGGTATTCCTCCCCTCCCCCTTCCGATGGATATGATAGTGATCCGCGTCAGGACAGATGTGCCTTGGACATGGTCAGTGATCGACCACCTCTTTACCTCTTTTCCTCTTACTAATCTCGCTAACATATTAGCACAGTGTTTTTTATTGTAAAGTCAGTGACAACCTCCTATTTTGTAAACCCCTTGTACGTGGCAACTCAACTCCATCTCCTTGACGATGACTGCCAGAATGAGGGCCCTCACTCCACTTCTCGTCGTCGCCGCTCATCCCTGGTCATCTCATCATTGTCACGTATAAAGGTATCCTCAACGGTCCTCCGCTCATTTTATATTGCTCTCACATATTTTACATAAAAATAAATAAAAAATAAATTTTAAAAAAAAAATAAAAATAAAAATAAAAATAAAATAAATAAAATAATAATAAATAAAATATAATAATATAATAAAATAATAATATATAATAATATAATAATAATATAATAAATATAATAAATAAAATAAAAATAAAATACAATAAAAATAAATTTTATAATTATATCTCATTAAATCTACTTACGATTTAACGGTCATATGCCAGCTATAAACAACTCCACCGTTAGAAATACATGGGACTGGAACCGTGAAACCCGATGATTCTACGTAGTTGGGATTGTAACCTCCAAAATAAATTTCCCCTCCAAAACCACCATGATTTTCGTCTCTGAAAGTAATTGCAAAGTTAATTTTACTTTCTCCCCTAATACATAAGTACATGGAGAAAGTATTGTTTTCGTCAAATTTTTCGAATTTGAGTTGAGAGTGGATATTTTCGTTTTGGGGTCCCCTGAATCTAAAAAATTGGGTTTCGACGTGAGTGAGTCTGTTTTCCGTGTGTCTGTCTGTCTATCATGTCTAGCATGTGTGTGTGTCTAGATGTGTACAGAGCCACAGCCTATACCGTTGGTCCGATTTAGATGAAATTTGAAATGTATGTGTAAATTCATCGTATCTCCAGGAGTTTTTTTCATTTTTTTGAATTTTTGATTTTTAAGTTCACCCCTAAAAATCCTTAAAAAATGTGAAAAATCCAAACTTCTCAAAAATGGCTCTAATCGCCCGGGCGGAAAACTTTTAGCCCGGAAAAACAATACCCGTTCTGTCATCATCTCAAAACATAAACAAACTACAGTCCTACTTGATACTTGATACTTGATAAAATTTAGGGGAAAGATTGCACTGCGACCTGAGATCTATTGTGCCCCCCAGACTAGTCTCTAGTTCTTGCCTAGAGAACCCCCTCTAGTCCTAATGCCTTAATAAAGTTTAGTATAACGAGGGGTTCTACCTTTGGAAAATCCTCCACCGCCACCTGGTGTGTTCCCAAGCTTCTGGCTCTCTTCTGACCTATCGCGTCACACTCAGCCAATAGGTGTCTAGGTGTTTCCTCCCCAGATTGGCAGAAGCGGCATTCACCCTCTTGGACAATGCCCATCTTGCTCAGATGACCCCTGAGCCTACAGTGTCCGGTTAGAAATCCCGTCAGTATCCTTAGATCGTTTTTCTTAAGCCTGATCATGGTCTCAGACCTTCTTATATTATGCACTCCAAGCATTTCCTTAGCCTGTCGGCATCCTGAATGAACAGTCCAGGCTTTCCCTCTGGCTTCCTTCTCTTCCTCCTTTAATTTCTTTTTGAAAAAGGAATCCTCCAGTGCACAACCTGGCTCCGGTCCAACAAAGGGGGTGGCTGCCCCTACCCTAGCCAGTTTGTCTGCTACTTCATTCCCCTGGACACCTTGGTGCCCAGGTACCAAAAGTAGTGACAACTTGTTGCTCTTCCCCAATTGATCTAGACTGCTCCGACAGTCCCAGACCATCTTGGATCTGAAGGCTGCTGAGCTCAAGGCTCCAATGGCAGCCTGGCTATCTGAGAGGATCACAATCTCCCTTTTCATGTATCCTCTGCTTAGGTTGAAGTGTGCACACCTTTCTATGGCCTTGACCTCTGCTTGGAATATGCTGGGGGAACGCCCCAGTGATTCGTTGTATTTGATCCTGGGACCAAATACCCCTACACCAGTCCCCTCCTCGGTCTTGGAGCCATCAGTATACCACCTGATGACCTGATTCCCGAGGGAATTTAGGGTTTTCCCGTCCCAGCTAAGTTTATTTCCTAGCTCCACATGGAATTTCCTTTCAAAGTTATACTTTCTTACCATGGAATCCCTTGGTCGTTTCATCAGGTCCCTTAGGCCTGGCGGAAGTAGCTCCCCGCAAATTGTGGAGGAAGTGTCAAAGCCACTCTTCTCCATTCTAAGCAAGGTCTCCCTTGCTGTTCTCTCTACCACAAAGTGTAGGGGTGTCAGATTCAAGATCACTTCCAGGGCAGCAGTAGGACAGGATCTCATGGCTCCTGTAATAATAACGCATGCCAGCCTCTGTACTTTCTCCAGGGCTTTCTTTGTTGCTTCAACTTTGGTTCTACCAGCCCAGACCACGCACCCATATGTAATGATAGGCCTCACTAACACAGTATACATACTTCTTAGTATATATGGGTTACAACCCCACATCTTCCCCGCATATCTCCTGCATGTCATCAGGTTATTACTAGCCCTGTTGGTCACCTCCTCTATGTGTCTATTCCACATAAGTTTCTTATCTAGTATTAACCCTAGAAATTTCACTTCTGATTTCCACTCAAGCTCCTCCCCCCCAAGCCTGATGGTCTTCAGATGCTCAAGTCTCCTCTTTCTTGTGAAATGCACAAGTGATGTCTTCTTATGGTTGACTGACAGCCCCACAGACTCACACCAAGCCTCTGTACAGTCAAGCCCCCCCTGAATGAGATCGCAGAGAGTGTTTTCAAACCTCCCTCTTGCGATGATGACCACATCATCTGCATATCCGATGCATCGCAAGCCCTTCCTGGTTAGTTTCCCAAGAAGCTCATCGACTACCAGACTCCAAAGGAGGGGTGATAATACCCCGCCCTGAGGGCACCCCCTCACTGTACCCATTTGAATAATTCTATTTCCTACGTGTGTTTCCACCGTTCTTGTGGACAGCATGTTCCTAATCCAACGGGTTGTGGTCTTGTCAACCCCTCTACCTTCCAGTACCCCCTCTATTGATAAATGAGAGGTGTTATCAAAGGCTCCTGTTATGTCCAGGAAGGCACATAGAACGGTCTCTTTCCCGTCCAGTGCTAGCCTGATCACTTTTGTCAGCTCATATAGGGCAGTATCTGTTGATCTTCCCGCCCGATATGCGTGCTGTTGCTGATGTAGAGGGTAATCCCTCAGCACTTCTGACCTTATGTGGTTGTCCACCATCTTTTCCATTGTTTTCAACAGAAAAGAGGTTAGACTTATGGGACGGTAGGACTTAGGTTGACTATTGTCCTTTTTGCCTGCTTTTGGAATGAAGGTTACCCTTGCCCTCCTCCATTTCGAGGGTATGTACCCCGTTGCTAAACTACATCTCATCACCCCTAAGAGGTAGGGCAGTATCTCCCTTTTCCCCTCTTGGAGTAGTGCCGGGAGAATGCTATCTATTCCCGGCGACTTGAAGGGCTCGAAAGAGTTGATGGCCCATTCTAACCTACCTGGTGAAATGACTGCTTTAGCCACTTTCCAGTCATCCTTTTGAGATCTAACTGCTCTTGGTTCTGTTGTCACCCCCCCCCCCAGCGGTCTGCACCCTGGAAAATGCGTCTCCAGGAGAAGGAGAGTGCGTTGAGCCTCATCCTCTGTATAGCCGCCGGGGTTTTTTAGTGACATTGTCCCATAAGTACAGTCCCTAACCAAGGTCTTGTGCAATCTGGCCCCCTCTGGAATAGAGGTAATTTGCCCACAAAACCTCCTGAAGCTGTCCCTTTTTGCTCGCCTTATCTCTTTGTTGTACAGAGTAAGGGCCTTGGAGTACCTTTGCCACCCTCCATCTGTTTTTGCCCTATTGAACAGCCTTCTAGTTTCCACCCTTAGTTCTGATAGTCGGTTGTTCCACCAGGGGACATCCCGACTGGCTGGTTCCTTTTTGACCCGACAGCTAGAGACATATGCGTCCATAATGGCTGTGTTCAGATTCTCCACAGCCTCTTCCACCTCAAAGTTGCTAGAAACCTGAGAGCTCAATTGGTCCATATTGCAACCTAATATCGACCTATACTTCTCCCAGTCCGTATTTCTGGGGTTTCTGCCATGGGTAGTACCCGTGATCGTCCCCACCAGACTAAATTCTATAATCCTATGATCAGAAAGAGAGGGCTCATCAGACACCCTCCACCTTTCGATGTTACCCCTCACACTGTTACTAGCCAGTGTGAGGTCTAGCACCTCCCTTCTGTTCTTTGTTACGAATGTAGGTTTACTCCCTACATTCATAATCTCTAGATTAGATCTTACAATAAATTCCAGAAGATTCTCACCTCTCCTGTTGATGTTGCTGCTGGCCCACACAGTGTGGTGCGCATTTGCGTCACATCCCAAGATCAGCGGCAGTCCCATCCTGTCGCAGTACTCTACCAGGCCCTGGACTTCTGGAGGAGGGCATTCCCTCTCAGCATCAAAATATCCAGAGGCCAGGATCACATCACGGTCGGTGCCCCCTATGCTTAGACAGGTTCTAATTGGCACTAGGTCCCGTGATAGGTACTCTGTGACACACATACACCTCGTATAATTCCTTACCAGAATGCAAGCCCTAGGTTTACCCTCCCTAGTGTCCCAAATTACCTTTGCATCCTTGCTCTGGAGGCCCATAATCTTCTTTCTGAGGACCCAGGGTTCCTGGATCAGCACCACCATCTGTCCCTCCCGGGAAAATCTTCTCAAGACCAAGGCCGAGGCTCCCTTGGCATGATGAAGGTTTACCTGGGCTATCCTAAAGTTGAGGAGATCCCTTCCCAACTTTTTCTTGAGGGAGGGCATCCTCCTCGCCATCTAGCAGTGCCTGCTCCTCCTCTCCCTCCATACTCTCTGCCATCTTGGGGGTTGCTATATTGAGGCTAGAGAGGTCCAGGTCATTGCCCTGTACATCGCTTCCCTCAGCTCCCCCTGGCTGGTTGGTCTCCTCCTGGTTGGAGTCTCCCGACTTCTCGCCTGCCTCCTTCTCCGTGGGCTTGCGCGCATGCACAGGGATCCTCCCAAATCGGTAGAAAATTTGGAATTCCTCCTTCTTGATTTGCTCCCATGCCTGGTCATCAATCCCAATGTGCAGGAGCTTTCCCTGTCCCTCCTCTTTACTCCTCAGAACCTGCCACGTCTGGGTACCAAGCCCCTCGTTCTGGCTTTCAACCAGGGACAGGATGAACTTGTCGTCCTCGCCTTTGCTTCTTGGGAAGAAGATCGTGACGTTATGAGCCTTGGGTATATCGTCCCCAAGGCACGCCATCAACTCTACCCCCTTCCACTTCTGCAGCTGGGTGGCCTTACTCCTCAACCAGTCAGCAGTTTCTTGGTTGATGCACTCCACCAGCATATACCCAGGCCTGAAGTGCACGCCCGCAAACTTAACCTTGCACGAGGTACCTCTCGCTATCTCTCTGATGATAGCGTCCTCTAGCTGTGAAAGCTCCTCCTTTCCCAGCCTCAATTTAGGGTACTCCTTTGGGAGTACAGCAACTTTGACGAGTTTAGTGGTTTCTGCATATGTGGTTGCTTGCCCACGTGCAGGTGCGTAGGGTGAACCCTCTGTACCCACTCTCCTCCTCTTAGCATCGTACTCCCTCTGGGGTGGGGTGATCTCCTGCGTACCCCTTTTCCCCTGACTGGGCGCAGGTTCGTTCTGCCCTGCTGCCTTCCTTTCTTCTACCCTCTTCTTGGCATCGTCAGGTTCCATGCCCTGCTCCAGGAGTCGAAGGTATCTGCGGGTTCCTGCCCCACTCAGTCCCTGTCTACGAGGGTCGTCCTTACCCCCTGGTTCCCCCAGTTTTGGGTATCTAGCCAACGGTCGATACCTTTGACCCCCCCCTCCTATGTCTTGCGGTACTTGCCCGCGGCAGTTGCTCCTGCCCTGTGTTCTTAGTATTTGCTTGTGCGGTACTTGCCCGCGGCAGTTGATCCTGCCCTGAATTCTTTTTATTTTGTTTCCCTTCTTCCATGTCTGTTCCCACGAGTAGCTAGGGAAATATTCGTCCGCCTGAACAGAGCCCCGCATGTCCAGGTAAGGCTACTTACTGCAGGAGGTCGCCCGGTATCCTGCAGGTACCGTTCTAGACACCATATATAAGGCCTGGTGCCATCCACTCCTCGGCACGGTCCACGTGACACCTTGAGTTGGCCTGAAACAAAGCGGAAGAGCAGGGGAGAAGATGGGAGAAGAAGAAGAGAATGGGTTTGTACAGATAGATGAAGACAGTCTATCCACGCATTGGAGGGGAGAAGAAACGTGGGTAGATAGAAAAGACCCTGCTCAAGAGGAGAGTAGAGAGTCAGGGAGGCTGTTTGCAGTGGCTTCGCCACTGGGCGGTGGGATCGCCAACCCCTACGCCGAACTACAGTCCTAAAAGAATCTACCTCATATTTTTATCACATAATTATTACTACAGACAAATTCTTCCCTGTAGATGATTATTTTGAGCACATAATATTGCACAGACTCAAAACATAACCTCCAAAACTAACAAAACTCAAGAAAATGCAAGATTTTTTCTAGTAACACCAGCTGTACAATCGACAAAACATAATGACAGCTGATAGGTTATTCCGTTTATAAACTTGATGTTTCCTATTTTGACATGGATATGTCTTAGCTCTGGGGGGGTGTTGGAGATTTTTAAGATGGCAAACATGTAACAGGTTTCCATAGAAACTACCAGAAATGTTGTATTGAATTTTACATATAAAAGAATAAGAACAGCTGTTAAGATAAAATGGAAACATTCCCTTCAGACATATCCATGATCTAACCTATTTCCCACAGGGAAGTAAATACAAACATTTTTTCGAATAAACTTTTAAAATATAATAATTTTTTGAAGCTTATAAGCTAGGGTAGTTTGGTAAAAAGTATTGTTCGCACCTCGATCCGAAAATTTTCGAACTTAAAAAGATCTCGAGTCTGCAAAACATCATCGGAGCTAGTTGCGAAATGTACTATTTTAACGTTATCTGCTAAGCTATAATGTAATATAGTATTCATGTAATATAAGGTAATTGACCTTTCATAATATACAGTACATATTAGTTAGATAATACTACTATTGTTTTATAATCTTGAATAGACTTACTTTGTTATATAATAACCCAACTGTTTTGGTATGTCAGTCTGGGTAAAAATACTTTCCAAAGGTGCTACAGTTTGAGGTTCAATATTTGATCCGATACCGAATCCCATTCCTATCATTCCATCAACATCATTCATATCATTGATAACCAAATCTGCTACTGCTATGGCGGTTTTGACACGGACTTTTGAATCTCCTTCACCTAACTGAAATTGAAATAATTTTATCACTGTAAAAACGTCACATTAAATAAGGATTTTTTATTAAAAAAACAATGATGATTAGTTGTAGCTAGTTAGCTAACTTCATGATTTATGAACATAATTTAAATTGTAATGAATGGTTCGGAGAAAATCCGTCAGTTAAACTAAGGTCAGGTTCTACGTGAGCGGCAAGAGCGACGCGATCTCAGTGATATGAGTGACGCGATCTCAGTGATATGAGTGACGCGATCTCAGTGATATGAGTGACGCGATCTCAGTGATATGAGTAACGCGATCTCAGTGATATGAGCGACGCGATCTCAGTGATATGAGCGACGCGATCTCAGTGATATGAGTGACGCGATCTCAGTGATATGAGTGACGCGATCTCAGTGATATGAGTGGCGCGATCTCAGTGACATGAGTGACGCGATCTCAGTGATATGAGTGACGCGATCTCAGTGATATGAGTGGCGCGATCTCAGTGACATGAGTGACGCGATCTCAGTGATATGAGTGACGTGATCTCAGTGATATGAGTGGCGCGATCTCAATGATATGAGTGACGCGATCTCAGTGACATGAGTGACGCGATTTCAGTGATATGAGTGACGCGATCTCAGTGATATGAGTGACGCGATCTCAGTGATATGAGTAACGCGATCTCAGTGATATGAGCGACGCGATCTCAGTGATATGAGCGACGCGATCTCAGTGATATGAGTGACGCGATCTCAGTGATATGAGTGACGCGATCTCAGTGATATGAGTGGCGCGATCTCAGTGACATGAGTGGACGCGATCTCAGTGATATGAGTGACGTGATCTCAGTGATATGAGTGGCGCGATCTCAATGATATGAGTGACGCGATCTCAGTGACATGAGTGACGCGATTTCAGTGATATGAGTGACGCGATCTCAGTGATATGAGTCACGCGATCTCAGTGACATGAGTGACGCGACCTCAGTGACATGAGTGACGCGATCTCAGTGAAATGAGTGACGCGATCTCAGTGATATGAGTGGCGCGATCTCAGTGACATGAGTGACGCGATTTCAGTGATATGAGTGACGCGATCTCAGTGATATGAGTGACGCGATCTCAGTGACATGAGTGACGCGATCTCAGTGATATGAGTGACGCGATCTCGGTGATATGAGTGCCGGGATCTCAGTGATATGAGCGACGCGATCTCAGTGATATGAGTGACGCGATCTCAGTGGTATGAGCGACGCGATCTCAGTGATATGAGTGACGCGATCTCAGTGATATGAGTGGCGCGATCTCAGTGATATGAGTGACGCGATCTCAGTGATATGAGTGGCGCGATCTCAGTGATATGAGTGGCGCGATCTCAGTGATATGAGTGACGCGATCTCAGTGATATGAGTAAAAACCCAGCGTTATTTATAAATTCAAAAAGGACACAACCCGATCGTTTCTTTTGATTTTGGAAGCAGTTCAGTTATCTTTGACTCGAGTTATACTGTTCCGGAGTAACGAGACAAGGGAAGAATGTTATTTAACAACTGCGCATGCGTTCAACATAATATAGGGTTGCATGCGCATCTATCCGCATCGGAAATCTCTCCGGAAAAATCTATAAGTTCATTAACGACCTGCCGTTGCGGACCAAAGAGGACATTTGATTATCGAAAATGAGTGAGCAAATGAGCGAACTCCTCAAATGAACTAACTTAATCTCAAACGCGATCTGATATTATCCATGATATTATCCTGTGACAGAGCTCCCAAGTGAGTTAATAACTATCCTGTGACATAGCTCCCTAGTGGATTAATACTATCCTGCGACAGTGCTCCCAAGTGTGTTAATACCTATTGTGTGACAGAGCTCCCAAGTGGACTAATACCTATCCTGTGACAGAGCTCCCAAGTGGGTTAATATCTATTGTGTGACATAGCTCCCAAGTGGACTAATACCTATCCTGTGACAGAGCTCCCAAACAGAGCTCCCAAGTGGACTAATGCCTATCCTGTGACAGAGCTCCCAAGCAGAGCTCCCAAGTAGACTAATACCTATCCTGTGATATAGCTCCCAAGTGGGCTATTACCTATCCTGTGACAGAGCTCCCATAAGTGTTATTATTTCAATATGACCGTTTTCCTTCTTGTGTATTGAGTGTGTAGTAACTTTAAGATAAGTGCAAGAGCTAGTTGATCAAAATATTACATCTAAGTGTCAAAGCTCTTTCACTATTTTATATGTCACCATTTTCTTTAACAAGTAATTAGGTGCACTTTAATTTGTATACTACTTAAGTTAAGAAAACATTTGTTATATGATT
This sequence comes from Nephotettix cincticeps, assembly GCA_023375725.1. NCBI lineage: Eukaryota > Metazoa > Arthropoda > Insecta > Hemiptera > Cicadellidae > Nephotettix > Nephotettix cincticeps. The sequence continues at coordinate 7,444,231 of CM041786.1, read as the reverse complement.
ACTAAGTTCATTTTACCAATTAGAGAAGTGTTCAACATAACAACATAACATTGGACTAAAATAATATTTAATCGTTATATTTATTTTATAGTTTGATTGTTATCATTTTTGTAGAGATAAATACCATGTTTAGTAAACATAACGTAGGAGTTTATTTTTACCTCAATGTACTCATGAACTACATGCCCAGTGTACCCTGTACCATCAAGATAGGTTATTGAGAAAGCACCTTCAGTCGGTTCATACGTCGTACTCGCAGAAGGGTCGAACGATTCGTGTTTTGCGTTTTCTGGAGACACAATGGAACATTACATTAAAAAACACCATTGACGCTTTCAACCTGAAACCTAAGCAAAATTCCAGTAAATACTTAATTATTCGTATTTTCAGGTCAAAATAGATATGTATTATGCATTATTCCTTATTTTTAAAGATAGGAAAGGAAAGTAATGGATATTTTTGGGGCTATAGTATTGCATTAAATTAAATACCGTATGTTTGTTAAGGTTGTATTTCAAAATTATTCAATCTTTTATTATTTGTTATTTTTTAAATTATTTTTCTTGTTAACAATAATGATAAAACATTTTGACGTCTTTAATCGAAGGAACCAAGCACTATTTTTAAGAAATTAAAGATATTAGTGCCACCTTGTAGAGAATTAGCAACTCTATGTAGTAAAGAAAACCTGGTAAAATTTTAATGTTGTTATTAAGCAGGAAAAAAATACAAAAAAATAAAATGATGTATTTATTATACAGTTATTAACCGAAAGGAAACAAGCAGCATGTTTCTTTCGGTTTATAACATTAACATTGTATTAGTCAATAGTCAATAGTCAAAATTTCTTTATTCAGTTTAGCACAGGAATCGTACATGAATGGCATCAGAATATTACATTAAAAAATTACAATAATTATTAACTTAGATATCAGAACCAAAACAAAATCAAAACATAAATCATTACAGTACTAGAACCAAAGATTTAGTTAGTTTAAACTGGACACAAAATTTACATTAACAAAAAATCATCTAAAGAATAAACGGGTTTTGTCAAAATATATCTCTTTAGTTCTTTTTTGAATTTATTTAAATCTTTTATGCTGGCTATAGTATCAGGCAGAAAGTTATAATATCTAATCCCTGCATATGACGGAGATTTTTCCATGAATTTAAGATTGTGGACTTTAAATGCTGGTTTTTTCCTATTTCTGGTGAAGTAATTGTGGTATAAACCAAGGGTTTTGAATTTAGGTAGGTTTATTTTTACATGTAAAATTAAATCAAAAACATACTGACCAAAAACAGTAAAGATACCCAGATTAGTAAAATGTTCTTTAACTGAATCATGCCAATTTAGACCTAACATTATGCGAATAGCTTGCTTTTGTAAAACTAGTATTCTATGTAAATTTTTATGAGATGATGCTCCGTATAAAATAATACCAAAAGATATGTGAGAATGAATTAATGCAAAATATATAGTTTTCATTGTATCGATAGAACATAATTTAGACATTTTCCTTAAGGCATACAATCCGGATGAAATTTTACTGCATAAATTATCAATGTGCATATTCCAATTTAAATTTTTATCTAATTGAAACCCTAAAAATTTTGTATCCTGAACTTCTTCCAAAACCTGGTCATTCAAAAATATATTTGACTCAAAAGTTTTTAAATTTTGAGCAGTTGAAAAAGAGATGAATTTAGTTTATAATGGATTAACTAAAAGGTTCGTATTACTAAGGAACTGACTGATGGCAGACAGTTGTAAAAAAGCAGTTTCTTCAATGTTGTTATAAGATTTGTTAGAAAATTTTAAATTAATATCGTCAGCATACAGACAAATTTTAGTGTCACTTAATATACTTGGTAATCCTTTTAAGTAGCAAATGAACAATACCGGTCCTAATATTGATCCTTGGGGTACGCCATAGTTAACGGTTTTCAATGATGAACGAATGTTAGTTTTATAATTGCTTTGATTTACATAAGTGATTTCTACAAACTGTTTCCTATTTTCAATGTAGGACTTGAACCAGGATAACGTTCTTCCTTGTATACCGAGAGATTCTAGAGTGGTTAGCAATTTTTCATGTGATACACTATCAAAAGCTTTACTGAGGTCCATAAAGACCCCAGCAACATGATCACCGTTGTCCACCGACTCTATTACGGGCTCTACAAAATCTATTCCTGCAGTGGTTGCAGATCGGCCTGGGCGAAAACCATACTGTTCCTGGTCTAGTAGACTATTTCTATCTAAAAATTGTGTGAGCATTTCACTCATAGCTTTTTCATAAATTTTTGAAAATGTAGGTAATAACGAAATTTGATGGATGGTTACTGTCACCTTTTTTGTAAAGGGGTTTGATTTTAGAAATTTTTAGTTTTTCTGGGAAAATACCAGAGATGAAGGAAGAATTTATAAGATGACAAAGAGGTAATTTTAAATGTCCCACTGTAAGTTTAATGATAAAAATAGGAACATCGTCGTAACCACAGGAAAATTTATTTTTTAAAGATATTATAATACTTTTTACAATTTCTTCAGTAAGCGGTTGAGGAACAAAACGTTCATTTGAAATAGGCAGAGAAGGCTGTTGAATAAATTTGTAATTTTTGTTCAACTTACTAATTACTTCCTGTTCTACCATGCCAGCATAATACTCATTAAAACAAGTACTGACCAATGTTGGATCCTCAGTTACCTCGGAGCCAATATTCAAAACTATGTTTTGCTGAAATCTAGATTTATTACCTGTTTCACCATTAATTATTCTCCAAGTTGACTTACGAACATTATCAGCTTTTGAGAGCTGATCAGAAACATTTTTACGTTTAGCCAGTAATATAAGCTTTTGTAATTCTTTTTTTATTTTTTAAAACCTGTTTCACATTGTTAACTGAACTAACATTTCGATTTCTATTTAATTGGCTGAGATTTTTAATTACACTCTTTGTTTTTAAAATTTCAGGTGTCACCCAGTTTTTTTTGTTTTGGTACTGTCTACATTTTATAACAGGGAAACATATATTAAAGTAACACATAAATAAGTTAATGATTTGTTTGTGATTGTTATTGTAAGATATGATAAACAGAAAAGAACTATACTCCATGGTTTTCCCCCAAGTCTAACTGGAAACATCTGTTTAGCATAAAGGAACCAGTACTGTAAACAAACACCTGTTAGTGGACAGTCATTTTTTATTTGGACGTCTTTAAACGGAAAGAAACCAAGCGTCGTTTTTTAACATTTTTAAATTTTTTTGAAGTTTCTAGTATGTGTGGTGGGTATAGACGGATTCAATGCAAATCTGGATTTTGAAATTTACTTTAAGAACTCCTAACTCATTTGACATTGTTAACCAACAATAGTAGTAATATGTGTTATACAAAAAAGGACCTTTTTAATTTTTGTTTGAAATTCATTATTTGTTATGGCGGATTTATGTTATCTAGATTTTTATCGCAGACATTTTCCACCACAATTTTATGTAGAATCTCGACGTTTCGGGATCTAGAATCTGATACCAAGACAAATTACGGATATGATGAAATGAAAAATCAGCTGATATATCCATAAAGATGGTGCTTTTAGTGGCTAACCTCAAATGTGAATTTTGAACCAATAAGAACAACGTAATTCGCACATCAGCTGATTACTCCAAGAATTAAATAAACACCAATTATTTTTTGATACCTTTTATATTACAATGGTCGTAGATAAATTATATACAATTCATGTTTTTAAAAGTCTGAATATTGTTGGTCGTAGATAGAGTATGCAACGGTTGTATTATGTCTTAAAGCCACTCGTGAGATATTCGTTCTAATTTACATCTCACTCGTTACCTTTAGGCATTCATAATACAATCGTTTCATAAAACGATACCACGATAGATTTGAAATCTACTAAGACGTAAATGCTATCCAGACCTAAAAGTACCATTACGTGACTTGAGTATCAAAGCTGAAGTGGAAATTGAGATTATCCAGCGTTGCTGGCAGTAAGGCAACCGGAATTTTACAAAGAGCTAGATGTCAAGTGCCTAGTGCCTCATCTCTTTATATACATTTCTATATCAAGTGATACCCAAAATCGTGAACACTTTCCCACAACTCAACTCATTGCTCACAAGTTAGGCACCCTCTGCCAGAGACGCCCACCGCGACTTCCAGATCTTGACGATTCAGCGCAGTCCCCTGTGTTCTCTGGTAATCGACTGCTCTTCACCCCTTGGATTTTAGTGGGTTATTTACTACTTTACCCGTCAACTAGTCTTAGGCTATTATTATTTGAGACCCTTTACAGCAATCAAATACTTCATATTGTTTATACTTACTACAATTTGTTTTGTCAGGCTCGTTCTCAGGGCATTTCCTTTGGAATCCATTCTTCAAAACGATAAGGTCAGTAGAGCCTGAATCGAAACTTACTTTAAATTTCTGTCTGCTTTCTCCCTCTCGTGGAGTGCCAACCCATATATGCCCATGAAACATTATCTAAAAAATAAAATAACTAATAATTGATGGATGACAAATTGTATGAGAATATTGTATCATTGTGTTTTGTTACGGTAATAAAACTGTAATCAAACTATTGTAAGCCATTTATTGAAGTACTCATACCGTCGCATATTGCTGCGATGTACAAAACGGATTAATTAGGTTTAGGTTCGCTGGCAATTAATCATGATATAATCATTAATACCTGTCTGAAATAGTGACCTATCCAGGTATTTTAAGCCAAAATTAAGTATAAGAAATAAGTGTATTAATGTGGACTTGAAAAAAAATATATGATATGTTTTAATTATGTGAAAAATTGAGACTGGCTATATGATCTTAGGCCATTATTAGAGAAGGTGGGCAGGCAACCTAATTTAATAAGCTCCTTATGCTACAACGCAGCGTGGTCATTTTAGGTAAAGTATGAATGAGAAATGAGTTCAAGATGATTGTGGTGTGATCTTGTACTCTTATTACTGATTAAGACTGTCATGTTCCTTAGACAGAGGGTACCTACAGTTTAACGTGGAGACCGAACCACTACATTTGGACTGTGAACAGGTCCTAATTATGAGTATGGTCATTAAGAATTAACATGGTGTACAATAGTGCAGACGTTAATCCAAACCAGACAACACTACACCCACTGACCATCACTAACAACTATCCACAATTCGTGACCTCTAGTTACAAAATACAAAAAAAATACAACAATATATATATAATATAATTGTTAACAATATTAGTGTTATTAAATATTAACAATACTTACAGATCTCAGATAGCGAAATGAAAATGTCAAGAATATACAACAAATAATATAATAATAATATATAATCAAAATAAAATATAATATAATAAATATAATATGTATACCATTTTAACTTTCCTCTTTATCTAAAAGTTCTTTTTCAATGATTTTTAACTAATCAAACCTTCTCTGTTAAACTAAATTCTAAATCCTCTACGATTCGTCCTGTAAGAGCAGGTGTTCCGCAGGGCTCAATATTAGGACCTATTTTATTCAACATATTCATGTCTGACTTGCCAGATCTACCGCACGTTACTCTCGCTCTCTACGCCAATGTCTACACTGCCATCATAACGCAATGTTCAGACATTTACAATGCTGCAACGCTACTTAAAAATAGTGTAACTATGATAAATAACTGGTTTAAAATGTGGAGAACCGCTCTGAATCCCGCTAAGTGCGAAACGAAAATTTTCTCTCTCAGAAAATACAATGTCCCCCTTGAAATCTGCATTGACCACATAACACCTTCATTGAAACCCTGATGACCAAGGTATTAAATATTCAGGCATCTACCTGACAACAAATTAAATTGGAACGTACATTAACACTAAACCGATACAGGCAATATGCCCGCTTGTCAATAATATTTCCTTTAATCAATAGAAAGTCAACTCTAAAGTCTACATGCACTCTTTTAGTATACAAAACCATTCTTCGCCCGTTAATTATGTACGCTTCTCCAGTTTGGGGAACCTGCATTTCATCTGGATAGCTTATAAGTAATCAAATTTTTGAAAACAAAATTTTAAGAATTGCTGCAAAATATCCATGGTATATACGTAACACACACCTACATCAAGAATTTGGAATAGACACAGTTAAAAATTATGTAACTAAAACAACAACAAAATTTCTATTAATTGTGTTCAATGTTCTTGGACAGTGAGATTCGGCTTGGGGAGGCCGACTATAGAAATGTGTCTCCAAGCAAGACTTCCTCAAGATTTACTGCCTTTTGGGAAGTTCAGTGAAGACATTATGGAAGACAGCACTCTGAGAAACACATCCTGCTGGCAGTTGAAATTTTTTATTATTTATTATTCTGATTTAGTGTTAGTTTAAGGTGTCTTTAAATTAAGCAAACCACATAATTAATTGTTCTTTACAGATTTTTTACGCATTCTCCGCATGATGTAAAATATTGAACCAGAATACCTGAGACCCGACTGAGAAAGGACGACTGAGTGGGAAATGGTAGCCATTTAAAGATGTTTTTTTTAATTTTTTGAGGTGCTGAAAAGTATTGATTTGGTTTACTGATTTATCAGATACATACAAGAGCAATTTTTGTCAAATCCAAATTCAGAGTACCAACAAACTAATTTTTAACCGTTTTACCAACTCTGTACTTCTATGGGGTACGGCCCAAAAGGGGTTTAAGTACGAAAACTTCAAAGGAAGTTTATATTGATTTGTACATCATATTAAACGTTTTTTATCAGAGTACAATTCCGCAACCAAGCGCCCAGCCTCGAGCCCTGCCGAGTCGGAGGTAGAAAAAAATAAGAAGGTGGAAAACCCAACAATGACGGACGCCCAAACCTGGTCTACGGTTGTTGGGAGGACGTCCAGGGAGAAACATCCGCACAAGCTACTGGAAGTGTAAGCTGGGGAAAAGGAGAGAGGAGGAATATTTCAAAAGAGAAATCCGCCAGAAAGCAAAACCTGAGGCGCGGTAACCGAGACACCCAGGAAACCCCGTGCAGGCGATGTGGTTGAGCTCGGGGAATCCACTGAGAGTAAGTCCGCTTTCAACACCGACCTACAAACCATCTTGGGTGCAAATGCGATTATCCTTGCCCTCGAGCCCAAGTTAACTCTGGAGGTGAGGAACCTTGACAAACTCACGACTGATACGGAAGAACGCCTGTACTACAATCCTCTAACCTTGAAGACGAAGAACAATAAGAAAATATACAATTTCCATTAGAACCCACTCCAAAACATATCAAAATTCTGATCACCCTCCACTAGTGCATTCCAAGATCACTAAACAACTGTCCTTATAACCATATGACGTCACTTCCGTTTAAACCTTTTGTCTGATGAATTGCAAAACCTCCATTTCAAACCTTACATTAATCTACGTGTACGTACCCATTGAGAACTCAAATAAATTTATCGATAGGTACGACCTAGCATGGTAGGCTAGTTGAAATAAAATTAACGGGTTTTCCAGCAAATTTGACTGTAACAGGACTTGCTAGGTATGACAACGTACAAAAATAATCCATCCGCAAACTGGGACGTTCTTCAAATAGTTATTTGTGTATCGAGGGATTTAATTGGCACTTTTTGTCCCTGAAAGAAACTGTTGTATGAAGGCATAGCCGAAGGCAACAAAATTACTTTAATTCCATGATAAAAAGGTTTCCTTCATCTACACAAATAAAAATAGCTATAAGTTGATTAGTTAATTACTTATATATATATATATTAGCGAATTTCCCATAGGGAAGAAGCTATTCCGTAGGTCTCATGGTGAGACTTAAGCCCGGGACCATGTTATTTTTTCTTCTTTAGGTGCCCAGAGTCCAAAAACAATAGTCGTTAAAATTTATATATATATATATATATATATGTATATATATGTGTGTGTCTGTTAGCACGATAACTCTCGTAAAAATGGTCCGGTCAAGACCAAATTTGGTAGAGACTTGTATTCCTACAACTGCTCGGACGAGTTCGTAAACCAGACATATCGATCAATGGGAACGGGTAGTTTGGGGGGGTTTTGTACCTCGAAATGGGGTTTTTTGCGTTTTTCACGTGTAATTTTTAAAAATTTCTAATTTTATATTTCACCATTAGAATCAGTTTAAAAATCTACACAATTATGTTCCTTAAAGTTTTTCTCTATCTCCAACGGTTACCGAGATATTAAAAAATCTAAACACAGTACGTTGTATTGTGGGGCTCCAACGTTAATCTTATGGAGGATAAGGAAAAATTAATATTTCCCATATTAATGAATATTTTTGGATAAAACTTGATATTTAGCTTCATGTGGTTGAGATCTATCCATTTATGCTTAAAATCATAGTTTATATGTTTATCATGGCAGCAAACCTGCATACTCTTTTCCCATAATAATCATATAGGGAATAGGCAAACTCCTTTATTTATGGACAGATGTTGATGAAAGTTGGTATAAATATAAGATAAAAATTATTTATGGTAGAAATGCCTCATTTCAGTGTTCCTCATAGCAGCAAACCTGCACACTCTTTGCCATGTTAATCTTATGGAGAATAGGCAAATAATTCTCATGTTTATGGACAGATTTTTTTAACTTGTCATATATTATTTTTATGTTATTGATTTGGAAATTCGCTGAGTACGCAGGTCTGCTGCGACGGGGGTATTATTTCACACAACATGTTTCAAGAAGTATCCCATTTTCAAGTGTGTTCAAAATGTAACCTCTAAATATAATTACATACTATTTTTTTTTTTTTTTAATAACCAGTATATTTATTTACAATCTGTTACATCAAATTATAACAATAAGTAAATGAGATAAAATACGAAATTGACATTAGTTGTTAGTGACAAACCATTGAATGAACTAACAGTATTATAATTTAGATACAGCTATTTGAATCGATCACTTAGATTTGTAAAATCGTGCCTCTTCAGCCGGTATACCGTCTCACTGTTGTCCAAAAGGTTCACAGCTAAGTAATTTGGATGGTTGTTGAGTTTCTTTTCATACTTCTCACTGAATTTTGAGATTTCTTCACGAACAAAAGGAATTTTGAGATCACGATGAATAACTTGATTTGAAACATACCAAGTGGCTTGAACAATATTCCTAATAGTTTTTGACTGGTATCTTTGAATTATGTCAATATTAGTGTTAGAAGCGGTTCCCCATAGCTGGATGCCATATGTCCATGTTGGTTTCAATATTGTTTTATACACTAAAATTTTGTTTTCAACTGATAATTTTGAGTATTTTCCAATGAGCCAATTTAATTTTTTTGTTTTTAAATTTAAATTCAGTCTTTTAATCCAAATATGATGATGCCAGGTAAGTCGACTATCCAGGTGGATACCCAGGTATTTCACAACTTCTACTTGAGGGATTGCAGCATTGTTTAAAAAGACTTGAGGACAGACCTCACGCCTTAGTGTGAAAGTTACGTGGGCTGACTTTCCTTCGTTAACTTTGATTCTCCATCTCTTGAGCCAGTCTGATATACTGTTTAAGGTTTGTTGAAGAATTTGGGAGGCAGAAATAGCGTTTTGATGTGATGCCAATATTGCTGTATCATCTGCAAATGTAGCAACGACCACTCTTGGGTTTATTGGAAGATCTGCTGTGTACAGTATATATAATACAGGTCCGAGAACACTTCCTTGAGGAACTCCAGATTCAATCCTACAGAAGCTAGAACGTGCATCCTGAAATTTTATTTGAAAAAAACCTACCATTTAAATATGATTTAAATAGGTTGTAGAAAGGGTGAGGGAGCAAAGATTTTTATTTTATAAAGTAGACCATTGTGCCAAACTTTATCAAATGCCTGACTTATATCCAAGAAAGCAGCCGAGCAAAATTGTTTCTTCTCCAAGTCTTGTTTAATTACATTCGCTACTCTGTGAACTTGTTCAACTGTTGAGTGTTCTCTTCTGAACCCAAACTGGTGGCTCGGAATTAAATTGTTATCACTAATTATAGGCAGTAAACGCTTTAGTAATAGCTTTTCAAATACTTTAGAGATAACAGGAAGAAGACTTATAGGTCTGTAAGATGACACTTCATGAGGAGGTTTGCCAGGCTTAGGAACCACGACAATCTGAGATATTTTCCACTGACTCGGAAAGTATTCCAATCGTAAAACAGCGTTGAATATCAACATCAACATAAAAAATGCTCTACCAGGAAGCTCTTTGAGGATCTTACCTGTTATCAAATCATAGCCAGGAGATTTTCTTTCGTGGAGCTCCTTCTGGACGACAGATCTTAGTTCATCAATAGTAACAGGTTGGATTGGGAGGTCCATTTGTGTTGGGGCTTCAAGAAGTACGTTTACTTCATCACTGATGTCAACTCCTGTGTTATTAGGTTTAAATACGTCTTTAAAATGATTTGAAAACACATCACTCTTCTCTTGACTGCTCTTCGCCCATTGGCCGTCTGGTTTCAAAATTGGAGGAATTTGAGTTTTAGGTTGCTTGAAATTTCTCGTAGATTTCCATAAAGAGTAGTTTGTTGATTCATTTGGCGTCAAGTTTGAGGTATACTCATAAAACCAATCATTTTTAATTTTGAGTAACATTGCCGATAAGTTGCGTGAAGCTCTGTTGTAGTTGGTTTTGTCCACTGGACTCCTTGAGTTTTGCCATACTCTTCTTAGGCGCCTCCTTTCTGCTATTTTCTTTTTTACGCAAATAGGGTAGTTGATTTTTTGATACTGTTTAGCGGTCGGTTTTGGAGTAGTGAGCCAAGCCGATTGCTGTATGGCTTGCGTAAAACATTCCACACAGTACGATTTACAAAGAAATCAAACAAAAGTCTTTCCCTCCCTTAAGACAGAGGAATACTACGATAATACGTAGAACAGATGAAACCCCAGCTCCAAAATCAAATTCGGACCCGTCAAGCTCCCACGAAAATGACGCTCCGAACTCAAGCCGAGGCCGGGCCTCATCTTATGCCCAGATCGTCTCATCAAAAGGCAGATGTTTAAAAGAAGACGAAACCAGCAATATTACTCAGGTAATAAATAGTTTTTTCGACAAATTCGAAAAAATAATGCTACAGCAGGCACAACAGATAGGGACATTAATGAACCTATTATCCACTGTAGTCAGCAAAATTAAATGAACTCTTCTTATAGAATAGGATTATGGAATGCTAACGGCTTGGCCAAACACTACCAAGACATTAACCTGTTTATACATCACAACAAGTTAGATATACTGTTAGTTTCAGAAACTCACTTTACTAATTTAAATTATTTTAAAATTCCCAACTTTGTTACGTATTCTACTAATCATCCTGATAATACTGCTCATGGCGGAACAGCAATTCTAATCAAAAACAATATCAAACATTACGAACATCCTAAATATCAATTAGACCGTTTACAGGCCACAAAAATAACCTTAGAAGATTGGCATGGTCCCATAACATTGGCTTCTGTGTACTGCCCTCCAAGACATAACGTTTCTAGTGATGATTTTACAAACTTTTTCAATACTCTTGGTAACAGATTCTTATCTGGCGGTGACTATAACGCAAAAAAATGAGATGTGGGGATCAAGAATTACAAATCCACGAGGTAGGCAACTTGAGCGAACCATCTTAAATAACAACTTGGGTTATATGTCCACGGGGGAACCTACATATTGGCCTTCCGACCTCAATAAGCGACCTGACTTGCTGGATTTTTTCGTAACCAAAAATATTTCTGATAACTATCTTAATATCGAGTCTTGTCTTGATCTTTCGTCCGATCACTCACCAATAATTCTAAGTGTTGGCATGTCAGTTATTACAGCAGAAAATGATATTCATTTAAGCAATAAATATACTGACTGGTGTCATTTTCGTGAAGTTCTGTCATCAAAAATTGATACTAATATTCCTTTAAAAACACCAGAAGATGTAGATTACATACTAAATTTAGTTTTGGTTTAAGAAACATGTGTTGATTTTTCATGCAGTGTGATAGGAATGATATGTATATTAATGTTATAGTTTCTTCAATTTTTTCAAATATGGAGTTGATTTTATCTAATTGCATTATGTTCAATATGTTTTCTGGTTCATGTTTGTGGTGTGAATATATTTCAAATTCTTCTAAAACGTTCATCTTTTCTCCCTTTTTGGAGATATTTAAAATTTTCATGTTGTGTTTTAAGTATGTGTTCTGCAAATGTTGATTTTTGGGTTGTTCTGTTGTTTGATTTAACTGCTTCTATGTGTTCCTTGTATCTGCATTTGAAATTTCTCCCTGTTTGTCCGATGTAAAATTTTGAGCATTCACCACAAGTAATTTTATAAATTCCACTCTTTGCAAATTTGTCAATTTTCTGTTCATGTTTGGATCGACTAAGATTTTGGATAATTTTAAATGTATTGTTTTTTGTTTTGTAGCTGATTTTCATGTTGGTGTCAGTGAATGTTTTCCTTATAGCCTTATTTAGTAATTATAGTAATTATAAACTAAATTTAGTATGTAATTATATTTAGAGGTTACATTTTGAACACACTTGAAAATGGGATAATTCTTGAAACATGTTGTGTGAAATAAAATGAAATGATGCAAGGGTACTATGGTATTCATTTATAAAATAATAATAATAGTAGCCCTAATAGTGAACATTCATAAAACAAAAAATATATATATATATAATTCAACTATTTACCTTTAAGTATTTTTTGCCCAAAGAAACTGGATTTGAATTACGTAAAAAATTAAGTACAAGGTAAGCTAAGAATAAAACTTAACTATGACTTAAAGTTATCAGTCACATTTCTAAGCTCTTAAAAATATTGGGCAGCGAAGAGGAATGGATAGGGTAAACATTTATTTTTTACACTTTCTGTTTTTGATGTAGTTTTAAAAAAGAAATCTTCCTCTTTCAGGAAATGGTCTTAGAATTTATGGATGAAGATTCTAAGTATATATTTTTAAATAAACTAATATACTATGGTCTCGAGTTTTATGTCCGATCGTTTTTATGGCTCATTTACCGATAATTCATTTAAAAATATTTTATACATTTTCTGTTTTAATGCAGTTTTAAAGAAATAATCTTCCTCTTTTAGGAACTGAACTTGTATATGATGATTATATGTATATTTTTTAAATAAATTTATATAGTATGTATCCAGCTTCGATTGATACTAGTAGCGCTGTATAGCTCATTTACAATTGATTTTTTTGTACAAAAATTACACTTTTCTCAAAAACTTTAAGAGATAGGGAATTGCAATTTTCTATCTATATTCAACTATATAATACCAAGCTACAGTTCTAGAATTATAGCATTATAAGTATTAGTTGTTGAGACAAAAAATAAAATATAGAAAAATCGAAGATATTGGATAGAAGAATTTTTTTCCAGCAATTAAAAACGATAATAAAATAATTCTAGTGCTGTAGGTTTACAATACATAAAAAAATACAGATATACAATTCCAACTGTAAATCTTATATAGTTTCTGAGAAAAGTGTACCTTAAGTTCACAAATTAACATGGTGGAGATAGGGCGCTTCTCTTGCCCACATCGCTACTGCCGATGTTTATTTTACTAAGGCAAATCTCAACAAACAAAATGGCCGACGCTCAAAAATACTGTAGACTCATCATACGGTGGTTCCACCAAATAAACTATATGTTGCTGAATTTTTCGCAGCTCTATTGATATGCGATGTGTTTCCGGGTCCTTCCTATGTTATTCTTACCGAATTCCTTTAGTTCTGCAAGGGACGAAAAGTTCTACTTTTCGTCCCACGGGATGAAAACTAGTACTTAGTGATCTATTTCAGAGAGTAAAATACGGATTTAGGTAGTAGGTGGAGGGAAAACATTTTAAATACTGTATTGATACATAATATGTAGTTTATGCTAATTTAAATGTAATTAGGTTTACTTCAAGAAGCAATAATTAGTCTATTATAAAAACTTGCATTTTGGTCGTTTTCAAGTTTCGTTATGAGAGGATGCTTTGCTATTACGTTCTTCTTTCCATAAACTTGAACTCCAAAGCCTCCCCTTGAAAATGAATAGAAAAATATTATGAATGATGAATAAATACAACCATATAACCTGCTATACTAAATTCATAAAATTGGTAGATAAAATTGATAAAATTGGTAGACAAAAACATGCTATGGTCTGACATTGTGTCAAAGACATTACCCAAAGACAGTGTGTCCTTGCGTCTTCTGTGCTAGAGTTTTAAAAATTTACTTTTAAATTTTAAGGCTCAATTTATTAGAAATTGTGGAATTAATAAATTGAATTGAATGAATGAGAATAAAGATTTCATTGAATTGAGGTACATTTAGTGAAGGGAACCCAATCGGGCATAGCTTCGGGGCAACCCAGTTATTCATCTTAAATGTTTATGTCTCTAGTATTTATTAAATGTTTAAATCGCTAGTATTTATTTTGTTGGATTTGTTTTTTTGTAGTTTTGTTGTATTTTGTGTAGTAAATTTATGTGTTTGGTCAACCTTTGAGTTATTTATTGAAATGTGAATTTCATAGTATTACTGTACTGTATTCTAATTTTTGCGAATAAAGAATTTATTCATTCAAATTGAATTTATTATTCAAAGAATTTATTAATTTATTATTACGATGAATCATTTGTTATGATTGATATATGATTGTTATTAATTTATAAATTTGTAAACATCAATCCTTGAAGTAGTCCAATCATAGAGCAGATCCAACCGTGGTTAGAACGGCGGCATGGTGAGGTGGATTACTTCCTCACTCAGTTTCTGACAGGCCAAGTCTATTTCAAGACGTACCTGTATCGGATGGGAAAACCGGTTCACCGGATTTGACTTCCCGGGCGATCCCGACGATGCGGAGCACACTTTTTTCTGCTGCCCCGTTATGAAAGGTCCAGCCCGGAGGCTGCACGAAAACTTGATGTTTTCTCGGTAGACACGGTCTACCACAAGATAATTGAGGACGAGGGAAACTGGAATTGTTGTCACAGTTCGTCCGGAGCGTCCTTCTAGAGAAGAAAAGCAATCTGGACCGCGAAGAGGCCCAGATCACCTAAAACAAGTGCCTGGACATGGAGTGAGCCCCAAGAGCGTAAGCCAAATTTTGGCCTAGTTGTAATGGGTCAAACAGTTCCAGGTTAGAAACCTAAAGAGTAGAGGAGGTTTTTTTTAATTGGGTAACCCCGCTTCTTAGGGGGGTCCCACATTACAGGCTGGCCACCTGTGTGCATAAAGAATTTCTTCCGCCTTTCCCTCAAAAAATAAAATCCTTGAAGTAGAGCTAGTTTTATAGTTATGGAATAAACGTTACTCACCCATGTACAGAAACAAAGAAAAGTTGAACAAAAGTAAGAAAAGCGATATTTTCGATCATTTTCTATGATGTTCGCAGACTTCCTCTTGTTGAATTTAAATTCTCTGTGAATTCAATGATACAAGGTGAAATACAATTCGTTCAATGTGTGTGGGAGACATTGAGACATTCCACACCTGTTTGTGCCACTTAAAAGTGTCAAGATGCCATAAAAATAAACGAGTAGGCTACAGGCTGTATAAATTGGTTTAGTGTCATATATTTCACATGCAGCTGTTCATGTGTTATATGTGTGGATATATGCATGTGTTGTGTATTTCACATGACATGTTTGAAAACGATGTCACTACATCAAAAGCATAGATATAAGATTTAAAAAATAAAGGTTAAACCAAATTTGTCTTTGAAAGATAATTTTTTCAATACCCTGATCAGTGAAAAGGTCAAAACTTGCATATTAGAGATTGCCATACATAAGTTAATGTAAAATAGGTTTTATTACGGGGGCACAAATAGTTTTTAAATCTAGCGCAAGAAACAATGGTTTTTAAACATATCAAAAAGTTTTTAATTATATAATTTAAAGTCATTGTTCTTAGAGATTTCTTCATGGGATGGAGATTGGCTTTAAAATGCTGACTATTGAAAAATTATATGACTATAGAAAGTTTTCTTTCGAAAATAAAACTAAAGTTAGAAACTATTGTTTTCTGAGACATCATCAAAATAGGGGTTTGGAGGCCTCGAGGTCTATCCAATGTTTAGTGATATAAATAGTTAAAAATGTGTTTTTTTTATTTGAAAAGAGCTGGGAATTTCTTTGAGATGAAAATTCAATTCAATTTTCCGGTAATTATGAATATAATTCCGAGACGTTCCTGGAAAATTTGGATTTTGCAGTTTAATTTCGCAATGCATTTCGTAGCAGCGTTTGAAACCGACCCTTCAAGTTCAAATCCCCTGTACTCATTGTAATATTTGAAAGTATTGTTTTCGTCAGCATTTTCGAATTTGAGTTTTTGGGCTATCCATTATAGCGCCCCCTTGATCAAAAGAAGTGGTTTTAGAGTGATCTGTCTGTGTATCTGTGTGCGTGTTTTAAAAGTAACGATTTTTTTATTTTCTGGGAATACAAAACAGTTCGAGTTAAATTTGAGAACCACCATTAAATCCAGCTTAAAACTAAATAGATTATTATTTTTAATTATTAGTCTAAGACTAACGGTCTCAGAGAAAAGTTAAATTTACTGTCCTTGGTAAACGCAGTACATTGTCTGAAAACGTCCAATGTTATTCTCATGGAGAAAAGGAAAAAATCAATTTCTTCTTTATTTCCAAACTGTTTTCAATGAAATATAAAAGGTCACATTACCCAACAAAATCGTTAAAAAAAGCTTGGTATTGGGGGGGTATTCTCCCCATTTTATTCTAACAATTAACTTTTTTTTTCAGAAACTGTATGGTTATGTTTGAAACAATAAACTATTAAATTATATTTAGAAAAACGTTAAAGAATATGTTGGTTAAAGATTAAAGACTGATTAAAGATTGTCGTTTAAAATTGAATTAAGAGAGAATTAGGAGAGAATGAAGGCACTATATTTCCTCGAGATTCCTCCTATGCTTGCGTTCTCGAACGAATAGATAGTTTATTACTATCTATTCGTTCGAGAACTGTATTAGAGGAGTGACATACTTTCTCCCTTAAGTAAATTTGAAAACGAAAATCTGTAATAAACAATCATATTCTTTAAAGTTTCTAAATATCATTAAAAATGTTATTGTTTCAAAAATAATCATCCAATTTCTGAAAATAACAAGTGAAAAGTTAATTTAATTGTTAGACTTGTATGAGATAACGCCCCCCCCACCCCCCGATAATACCAAGATTTTTTGAGTAGGTTTTGTTGGGTAATTTGACCTTACGCTTCATACCAAGTTTCATGGAAAATAAGGAAGAAATTAGTTTTTAAGCTAAACAAAATGGTGGTGTGGCGCGCACACACACATACACAAACACACACACACACACACACACACACACACACACACAGACAGACAGACAGACAAACAGACATACGGTCGGACAAACATCTCGTCGAAACCCACTTTTTTGGATTCAGGGGACCCCAAAACAGATATATCCACTTTCAACTCAAATTCGAAAATTTTGACGAAAACATTACTTTCTCCATATAACTATGTATAAGGAGAGGAAGTAAAAATCCAACAGTACACGTAGTGTCGTGCGTTTAGAACATTCTATCATGCGTTTTCAAATGATTGAGGGTGTTGAAGCAGTGCTTCGAAGTAGTAGTTTGGCAACGCATAAAGGACATACATACAGACAGACATACATACATTCAATTTTATACTCATCTCGTATATAGAGATGAGGGGTCTGTTGATTGATATTAATTTGAGATATCAAATAATCAAATTTAAATATAAATCTAATATAAAATCTAGGCTAAAATCTGGTAATTTATTCCAGAAATATTTCGGTAGCAATTAATTATGGAGATAAATATATATTATATTACATAATAACAATGGTTTTCTGGGGAAAGGGCAATTAAATGGTTATTTTGAACACAAATATTGTATGAAATAAAGATACAAGGAATAATATTATGGTATTTTAACAAACTTAATATTGAATAATGAATGGTTACATGAAATACTATAATAATACTGTTGCCATTGTACTGAGGGAATCAATTGGACAACTAAAGGTTAGCTTGAAAATATATTACTTAATTAGTTATCTTAATATGATAACAATACAAGGAAAAATATCGTTCATAACACGGATTAAAAGTGTCATTCCGGAAACAACCACTTTCTATCCTTGTCATGAAATATACTTTTTCAGTATTCGACTAGGTACTATAAGTTAAAAAAAAATTCTCTCTTCTCCATAAATTAAAGTGCCAGCTTTAGTTTCTTCCATAAAAACTAAACGACAACATGATCAAGTAACAGTCTGGTGGAACGTGTGGGAAGTATAATCATACTAATGATTAACATTTTCTAGTTTAATCTAATTTAAAATTTATATTTTATAATTGAGATTTTTTCCATTTTTTTGTATTTGAGTTTAATACTTTATCATTAGTACCTGGTGACCGAGTTTTGCTCGGATAGAATAAGACATGTTTTTACAAGTTAATTAGCAAAATTAAAACAAATTTACTGCCCAATGAAAACATTTATGTGGTTGAAATAAAACCGATTTAATACACCATAATTAATATAGCACTGAAGAAAAAGTATCGCCCCTGGTGGGAATGGAACTCGCAGCCTATAGTTCTTGAGGCCGACACGCTACAACTCGGCTACAACGTTAGTCAACTGAGCGATGCCGTTTAATGTCTTTTAGCCAAAGCCGATCATTTACTGTCTAATTATCCATACCGTTATTATTAGCGTGTGATCAACTGATTTTGTTATAAACGGAATGAGGATTGAAAAGCAAAAGAGAAATTTAATTTACATAAATTAATTGGTTTGTTACAGTGGCTTAAAGCAATACAACGAATACGTTTTCTATCAAAACACGGAAGATTTTGGAAATACTTTTTTCTGCTTTTATTTCGCACAGCTATCCTTAAGTTCCTTAAACCCTTAAGTTTTTACAAATTGTTTAGTAACCTGATAATTTTTCATTAATTCATAAAATAAATATTAATGCATAACCTCTATATTGTTCCCCGCAGTCTTCAATCAAGAACTGTCAAACGGTTATAAACAGCTGTTTTGGTTTGTATTGTTTACATTAGATTTTAAACTTAATATTACAAGAAAACACGAATTTTCCTGGACATTAGACCTATCTAGAACTTATTTTCTACTCGGAAATTAGTTATTTCCAAAATTTAAAGAAATTCCTCGGCGCCGTTTTCGAGATCCGTGTGCAAATATATACATACATACATATATATATATATATATATACAAACCTTGCTCGTATTATAGTATTGGATAGTTATGATTTAAAATCACAGTGGAATTAGATTTTAAAATGTATTTTTCTTTGGTTTTGATTAGTAAACACACTCAGGTAAAAAAACATAATTTCATTTAATGTTTTGTAAAAATATGCAAGATTCTTGATATTTGTTCAACATATAGTAGGTTAAAATAGAAAGGTTATTTACAAAAAAGCACTGTTATTTCATTGTTGTATTTATTTCCAAAATATGATCACATACTGCCGAGTCATGATTTAAAAAATTAAACCACTTAAACTTTGGTTTAAGTGACCATTATTTTAACTACAGATAACGTGTTAAAAGTTATCTAAAAAGGCATGTTCATAAGAACGGGTTTTATACATTCGGTGGTCATTTTTATTATGAACTCCTTCTCCGAAAGCTGCAAAAACGATTTTAGATGCAACTCATTCTCTAAGAAATTATCAAATTCTTTGGTGAGTTCGTTGTAGAAATCCGGTAGCACATACAATAGAGTGAGGTCAGCTTCTCTCATCTGCCGAAGCGGCTGCTGCATCAACGGTAGCGCCTCTTCGCATTTTTCAAGTATGAATGCCTTGTCGATAGCGAGTCCCTTCCCTGATGTGTAACTTTGGCGAAACTTATCCACGATATGGACGGCAACCAGCCGAGCTGCTTGCATTCCATCCTTTAAACATGTACAAGTATTAAATCTTTAAATTATTTTACAACTAGATGACCCACCGAACTTCGTAACGCTTAACAGTAATTACGTGTTAACTTTCAGATTGGCCATTTTCTGAAGATGAATAGCATTACGACTTTGTTTTAAAAAAATAGATATTCTTTGATAGATATACTATATTTGATATAGATATACTTCAGTAATTCCATTCCAACAGCATATTAATATGCTGTTAAAATACCATGAGTGTATATTTGACACTTTGGGAGAAAAACGTCCCAAACGTTGTTAATTTTAACATGCCAGTTGCGCTCCCCTTATAGAAAAGTATTAGATAAAAGAAATATGTCGAATTTTTTCTGAATAACTTAAAGGAGACTTAATATAGAATAACTTAGGAGAATAACTTAATATCTTGAATAAAGTATTATTTTTCGAAATTAATCATTTTGCTTTGTTAATGATCATCATTTACTTAAATACTCTCACTTAAGTAAGAGTATAAGTCAGACTATTTATAAACATAATAAATAGTCTGACTAACGTATAACGTGGGTCTGTTCTTTTAAAATCTACATACAGTACCTGTTTCTTGTATGTCGGGATTGGATCGTTCAGCAAGATTTGGTCCTTAGGCCCTGGACTGCGAGAAGGATTACTGGGCTCCTGAAAGGCATCCTTAAATTTAGGGTTCAATCCAAATCCCTTTTTACCGTAAAATTATTTCCCTCCAATATTAAAATTGTATGGTAAACCAGGTGTTTTAAGAAGTTTCTCTATAGTTTCAGCTACAACATTCGCATATTCTTCGTCTGTTATGCCGCTGGCCCTAACTGGTGGGACGTATTCTTGTTGCTATGCCCCCTAAAGCAAAAAATTAAAACTACTTCAGAAAATTTAGTGCTACTAAAAATATGTTAACACATATTATTACATTGAGTGTTTGGTTTTGGTGATTCATCATTACTCAGCATTCTCAGAGCTAAAGTTGTACGTGGTAAAACATAAATGCAGTTTATGTTATGTACTACACTTGAATCAATAAAAGCTTAATTCAAATCTAACTCTGCATACACCGTGCGAAAGTAAGGTTGTACCTTTCACTATCTATTAATATATGGATAGTAAAAGGTTGTACGTAGTGAAATGAAATTCGCTTACTGTCTACATACGTTTTAGCGAATTTCCTATAAGGAAGAAGCTATTACTTAACCCTCCAAGTGCTAACATCTCACTGTGAGATGTCAGCGAGTTGCAATTGTATAGCACTATCGAAGTCAACAATCACCGTCACGGTGCTGCCATCTATGAGCTAATACATGTAACTACTCGTGTAGTTCCCTGTTTTGACGCTTGAAACGTTGTTTTGCCGCTAGGTTATACTTTTATAGCCAAATAAGTGCTCTCTCAGACGGTGGTCCTTTGTAGTGTAGTGGTTAGACCGTTATGCTGACGAGTACAACAGTTGAAGCCATTCGGAGGGACGAAGGTTCGAATCCGAACCATAAGCAATCCCAATTTGGCTTGCAAATGTGTGGTATAGTGGAGTGGAGGGCCCACCTTAAATAAACGTTGACCGGCTTGGATGGAAGTTGACGGCATTTGTAGGCTTAAATTGGGATTGCAGTGGACACCTGTTTTGCTTTTAAGGTTAGTGGCTATAAGAGGGGGCATGTTTTGTGTTTTTTGTGTACACTTGGTATTTTAAGAAGAGTTGCGCAAAAATTAAAAATAGTCATAGCACTTGGAGGGTTAAACCCGAGGGTTAAATGTTACTTTTTTCGTTTTGGGGTCAAAAACAAAGGCTAAAAAGGTTTTTGGCGAAAAAATAGTCGTTAAAATTTTATATATATAAAAGTGCGTGTGTGTGTGTGTAAGTGTTTAATACTTAAATAACAAATAAAGATAAGTTATTTTAATACACAATTTCTTGTAATTAACCATTTTATAAACTGATTTTCCATTGTAAACAAACACATGATAACAATAACAAATAACCATATGATTTGTTAAATCAAAGATATATTAAATAATAAAGTAAAAGAGCAACAGACATATCAATCCTCCCTCTTAAGTTTGCAAGGTCTGATATGGTTGATGTGCCTTTTGCAAGTGAGTCCATCATCCATTTTAACTGTATATAGCAGGAGTCCATGTTTCTTTACTACTTGTCCAAATGTCCATTTCTCTCCACGATTTAAGAAGCTTCTGACTTGCACTCTGTCTCCTTCTTGCAACTGGCGCTTTACTTTAATATCTGTTTGATTATCTTCTTTAAGTTCTTGGTTTGGAGGAGTCATCAAATTGAGACGTGTTCGTATGCTTCTGCCAAACATTAACTGATAAGCAGATTGACCGGTAGGATTATGTGAATTTCTCCAAGTCATCAGAAGTTGGTGAATTTTAAAGGATATGTCCCCACCATCATTTTCCATTGCTCGGATAGAATAAGACATGTATTTTACAAGTTAATTAGCAAAATTAAAACAAATTTACTGCTCAATGAAAACATTTATGTGGTTTAAATAAAACCGTTTTCATACCCCTTAGTTAATATGGCATAAATACTGAACAAAAATATAGCCCTCGGGTGGGGATCAATCACGCGACCTGAGCTACGGCGTCGGACAAGTTCACGTCGACGTTTAAGCGCTTTTGGCCAACCTCAATTGTTTTAGTTAATCTTATACTGAATTTAAATGTCCATACAGTTTGTTATTATTATCCTTTGATCAACTGATTTAGCTAGAAAAAGAATGAGGATTGAAAAGCAAAAGAGAAATTTAATTTACACCAGTTAATTGGTTTGTTACAGTGGTTTCAAGCAATGGAATGAATACGTTTTCTTTCAAAACACAAAATATTTTGGAAATAATTTTCTCTGCTTTTATTTCGCACAGTTATTTTACCCTTTAGTTTTTACAAATTGTTTAGTAATTTGATAATTTTTCATTTATTACATACATAAAATAAATATTAATGCAAAACCTCTATTCACATATTGTTTGCCACCATCTTCAATCAACAACTGTCAAACGGTTATAAACAGCTGTTTTGGTTTGTATTGTTTACATTTGATTCTCCATAAGCGTAATGTTAAATTTTTAGATTTTAAACTTAATATTACAAGAAAACAAGAATTTTCCTGGACATTAGACCTATCTAGAACTTATTTTCTACTCAGAAACTAGTTATTTCCAAAATTTAAAAAAAATACTTAGTGCCGTTTTTGAGATCCGTGTGCAAATATATATATATATATATATATATATAATGTAAAATGTATATATATAAAAATTAAAATGTAATTCAATGTAATTTAAAATGTAAGAGGTTACATTTTGAATTTGAACACACTTGAAAATGAGATAATCCTCGAAACATGTTGTGTGAAATAAAATGAAATAATGCAAGGGTACTATGGTATTCATTTACAAAATAATAATAATAGTAGCCCTAATAGTGAACATTCATAAAACAAAATATATATATATATATAATATATATATAAACCTTGCTCGTATTATATTATTGGATACAATAAACGGTAAATACAATACATTTTTTTCAAGGAACTAAACGATTATTTTGAGATGAATTGATGGGAATCTATGTAACCTCTTGATTTTAATGATATTTGTAAAAACGTTTTTCATGTTTTCACCCAATAAAAATACGCATATAGGCATTGTTTTATTCTTACAAAAACTATTTGATTACCAATATATATAGGAATTAAATACATGAAAGTTGTTACATTTTGTTTTTTGTATTTTTATTCGTAGGCCTACCCGCAATCTTCATACGCAAAATGACAGGCGAGTCATTTATATTGTCTGTCAATGTAAGTACATCATATTTTTAGTTACAAGGTTTATATTTAGGCCCGGATTATTCTCAATACCTAGGTTGGACAAACAGATTAGTAATTCCTATATTCATATCCAGTACATTTTTAAAAGCAGTGTAAGTTCATTAAACATTTTTTGTAGAGGCAACGTAATTGGGAACGGGGTGTTGTAAGTTATGGGATTATGAATTTAAAAGTTATAATATAATCTCCAATCTTATTGGACGATCTAATCAAGAATATGCTTACCATGTTGCAAATACATATGGACAATTGAATTGACCATATTGACACGTTTTTTGTCACTAAATACAAAACATCGCAGATTTACACGATGAGATATAATTTTGATTATAATTTTATAAATACGTTACTGGAATTACTAAATTACAGACTACTACATTTTGTTTTTTTTAATATCGTCCATATACAATATATTAAGTGCAAAACTTACTTAACTATTGCATTCGTACAAAAATGAATTTTTATTTTTTAACGACAAGTTTCTTTTTTGGTTAGGCGCAAATTGGAATAAAAAATTAATAGGCTACTCTTACCTTTTTTATGGCTTTTCCAATGGGGATTGTCACTAATAACTAACTTGAAGCATCCCAGGAATCCAAAAACGTTTCGCAGAATCAAAAAATGCCTCCCTCTGGGAGTAGGTCACACGGGTTGAACACCAAACCACACTGACCACGGTCAGAGCGGATAGTTAAATACTGTCACTATAATTATGGGTTTAAAAGTTTTATTCCTAATCTACATACCGTTTGGTCGAATGGTGTCCTAAATTTGTAATTCTGTGGCGGTGGCGGTGATGACGTTCTTGGTGGGGGTGGTGGTGGTGGTGGTGACGGTCTTGGTAGGGGTGGTGGTGGTGGAGACGGTCTTGGTGGGGGTGGGGGTGGTGGTGACGGTCTTGTGGGGGGTAGTGGTGGTGGGGACGATCTCGGTGGGGGTGGTAGTTGTCGTTGGGACTCCACTTCCTTCTTCAATTTTAGAAATTCCTCCCTGTATGAAGAGCTATCACCCCCCACTCCGATTCCCGTTTTGGCGTAATAATTTTTCATGCCTCGTTCTGTTTGGAGAGTAAATTTATACATCGTTCCAGGTTGGTAATGAAATTTATCCTCTATATAACGAGCCACTATATTTGCATACTCGTAGAGTGTCATATCGGGTGATCGTACAGGCATGTCCTCGAGTTTTTCTCGTTCCTAAAGTGATTAAAGTAATACGTATCAGTAAACAAACACATACTTTCTCACTCCAAAAGTAACTCTAAAATAATATAAATTTAGGTAAGGCCTTCAGTTGACGTCTATCATGGGCTTTTCAGGTTAATAGTATTTTAACTTGAGCTACCCGCAACCTAACTTTGACTTGGATGGTGTTAGTGTTCATCTGTTTATTTGTTGTTAGTGATTGGCTGGTAGCTCTTGGTCAGTCATGGTGATTGGTTGGTAGTTGTTGGTCGGTCGTGGTGATTGACTGGTAGCTCTTGGTCGGTCGTGGTGATTGGCTGGTAGCTCTTGGCCAGTCGTGGTGATTTACTGATATCTCTTGGTTAGTCGTGGTAATTGGTTGGTAGTTGTTGGTCGGTCATGGTGATTGGCTAAAAGCTCTTGGTCAGTCGTGGTGATTGGTTGGTAATTGTTGTTAGGTCGTGGTAATGGGCTAGTAGCTCTTGGTTAGTCGTGGTAATTGGTTGGTAGTTGTCGGTCGGTCATGGTGATTGGTTGGTCGTGGTGATTGTTTAGTAATTTTTAGTCGGTCTTGGTGATTGATTGGTAGATGTTGGTCGGTCGTGGTGATTGGGTGGATTATGTTGGTTGGTAGTTGTTGGGTGGTCGTGGTGAATGTTTTATAATTGTTGGTCGGTCGTGGTGATTTGTTGGTAGTTGTTGATTAATCGTAGTGATTATTTGGTAGTTATTGGTAGGTTGTGGTTATTGGGTGGAATATGTTGGTTGGTCAAGGTGATTGGTTCGTAGTTGTTGGTTGGTCATGGTGATTGTTTTATAACTATTGGTCGGTCGTGGTGATTTTTTGTATTTCTTAGTCAGTCGTGGTGATTGGGTGGAATATGTTGGTTGGTCATGGTGATTGGTTGGTAGTTGTTGGTGTGTCGTGGAGATTGGTTGGTAATTGTTGGTTGGCCGTGGTGCTTGTTTTATAATTGTTGGTCGGTCGTGGTGATTTGTTGGTCAGTCGTGGTGATTATTTGGTAGTTGTTGGTTGGTCGCGGAGATTGTTTGGTAGTTGTTGTTGTATCGCGGAGATTGGTTGGTTGTTATTAGTTGGTCGTGGTGATTTAAGATGGTTTTTATTAGTTAATGGTGATTTTGTTGATCCACTTTTTTAGTGGTCTAAAATTGGTTATGAGTTTTCCCTTCCATTATGGCTTACTACCCTTGTTGGATATCTTTCTGTATTCCTCTATGATCTATCCGATTGAGTCCGAGTGTTGTTTTTGATTGTTAAACTATGTTCAAAAGCTTTGTACCTAACCAAGGGAGGTTTGAAAGTCACTTCACCCACTTTTTCCACAGTTTATATTTAAAGTTTTTTTAATAATGGAGTTTATTTATGACATGCTTCTAATAAAAAATGTACTGTTGACTCCAACATCCTAGACCTATAAATATATCTTGAAACTTTGCAACGGTTTTTAATTTTAATGCGGAAGATTTAATTTTAATTTTAAATTAAGGGGGTGGATGACAGTGTTATTTGATATGTTTTACGACAAGCTTCTCATTAAATATTTTAAATTCAACTCCTACATGTTTGACCTCATGGTACTCCTAATTTTTTCAACTACCACAAAATTTAGCTTATGTACATTTTTAATGAACCCTATAACTGTAATCACTTTAAATAAAAAATTTACAAATAATTTTGGGGGAAGGGATTTTAAATCCTCCCTGTATATGTAGGCTGTCTACCTGTCTGAATTATTGTAAGTGTAGTGTGGTACGCTGTATACAATTTATTGTTTGCTATCAGTCTGTCTTTTACTGTTTTTATTACCTATATGTCTGTGTCATAGGAAAACATAGGAACTAACATAGGAAAAAAGTAAATGTCAACTTAAATCTTACTGAAATCGATAACTGAGCTCAAGGACATGGTATCTCTGAATACGAAAAGTAGATTCACTGTTGTCCAACAGATTAACTGCTAGATTATTAGGATGATCTTCGAGTTTAGATAGTCAGCATTTTTGTGTCAGCATGGATAACTCTATTAGTAACAAACCATGGAGCTCGTAGAATCATCCTCAAAGTCTTTGACTGATACCTCTGGATAATATCAATATTGGAGTTGGAAGCAGTTCCCCATAACTGTATTCCATATAGCCATACAGGTTTTAAGATAACTTTATACAAAAGTAATTTATTTTCACAGGATAATTTTGAATTATTGCCGAAAAGCCAAGCTAATTTTCTAGTTTTAAAATTTAGTTGTAGCCTCTTATTCCATATATGAGTGCGCCAAGTGAGACGTCGGTCCAAGGTACTTTACTGCGTCTGCTTGAGGTAGAGGGATATTGTTTAATGTCACTCCAGGGCAATTTTGAAGTCTCATTGTAAAAGTAATATGGAGGGATTTATTTTGATTTACTTTAATTTTCCAGTCATTCAGCCACAGGGATATGACGTCTAAGGCTGTCTGTAAGTTGTGAGATGCCTGTACAGGATCAAGGTCAGACGATAAGAGTGCTGTATCATCTGCAAATGTTGCAACCGTGATTCCTGGCGTTTGAGGAAGGTTAAAGGTGTACAAAATGTAAAGGACAGGTCCAAGAACACTGCCTTGGGGTACACCAGATTCAATGTTGTTCAGGTCAGTGATATAATCTTCGTATTTTATTTGAAAATATCTGTTGGAAAGGTACGACTTCAAAACTCCAAAGTAAGTATGAGGTAGCAAGGTTTTTATTTTAAACAAGAGGCCAGCATGCCAAACCTTATCAAAGGCCTGTGCTACGTCTAAGAATGCAGCTGAACAAAAGCGTTTATTTTCAAGATCTTCCTTAAGTATATTATATATTCTGTGAACTTGCTCTACAGTGGAATGCCTGCGGCGAAAACCAAATTGATGCGATGGTACTATATTTTTTTCGTCAATTAATATTTGAAGCCTTTGCAGAAAGAGTTTCTCGAATACCTTGGAAACAACTGGCAGAAGACTGATCTGGCGATAAGAAAATACCTGGTGTAGAGGTTTACCTGGTTTAGGTACTACAACAATCTGAGAGACTTTCCACTGTGATGGGAAATGTTCTAGCCGTAAAATTGCATTGAAGATTATTGTGAGCAACACTATACCTTTCCTTGGCAATTCTATTTTTATTGACCTCTATATCTATCTAATTGGCTGCCTAGCTATATGTTTATCCGTCTGTCTGACTTCATGTACATCTGTGAGACATTTTGTGAGACATGTTACTTACAATACAAGGATATTTTCTGGGTTAGTTTTAATTAATTATAAGCGTTTTGTTTTTGAATGTTTGACTATACAGCTTAAACCTGTACCCTTTAATTGTTATTTCATTTTAAAATGTATATATATATATATATATATATATATATGATCTATTTGATTTATGGTGTTCACTATTAAGGACTACTATTTTTATTATAAGTAGCATTGAAAGAATTAACAGAGTATCCTTAGATAACATAATTTATCGTAACAACCTTTAGGCCATTTTCAAGTTCCTTTGTTAATAGGTGTTCTGAAAAATTAGATTTCATGGTTGTTGTGATGTTGCTTCGGAGAGCTTGAATGTGTTCTCAGAATCTTTATCTGAATGTCCTCCCTGTTTGACCAATGTAGTAGCTGTTGCAGTCTGAACATTTACATTTATAAATGCCTGATTGGTTGTATTTATTTTGTTGGTGTCTTTTTGTTGTTTGTTTTTATATTAATAACATTAAAGGCATTGTTTTAGGTTTTGTAACTGATTTCATAGTTTGATGTTATAAATGTTTTTCTCGTTGCCTTGTTTAGTATTGAATTATACAGTAAACCTATATATTTATTTTCAGGTTTTAGCGAATTTCCCATAGGGAAGAAGCTATTACCGTAGGTCTCATGGCAAGAGTTAAGCCCGAGACCATGTTATTTTTTCTTCTTTAGTGTATCCATTCTTGACAGCTGGAAATTTTATGGTTTCTTTTTCTTTTTCATAATCTGCTTAGTTCATTGGGATGTGTATGAGTCTATTTATCATGGTTTTGAATCCTGCCATTTTGTATTTCCAGGGGTGATGTGATATGTATGTTATATTAGAAGGTCTGATCGGGTTGGTTTTCTGTAAATTTTGTATTTGTGTCTATTATTATGTTTTATGAGTCCGTCCGTATGTTTAGCCCTCCATCCTTTTTTTTGTGCGAATCTCCGAAAATTTCGTTAGTTCAAAGGCGTGTTTGACCCCAAAATATGTTTGAAAAATATTTGTATCTTGAAAAAGGCTGCGTTTAGAAGATTTGTTGCACTATTTGTTGTACCTACTGTATGTTCTATACATTTACACTATAAACTTTGTGACGATTGGCCACTCTGGTTAGCCTCAGACTGGGACGGTGGCGATGTCCTGTAATCCAGCTACTTGGAGGTCACGAATTGTGGATAGTTGTGAGAGATGGTCGGTGGATGTGGTGTTCTCTTGTGTGGATTAACGTCCGCACTATTGAATAATACTTTAATCCGCAAAGCCTATCCTCATAATCAGACCAATTCGTAATTCAGAGGTGAAATCGTAATTCGTAATCCGTGGTTCGGATTCCACGTTAAACTGTAGGTCCATTAGTTGCCATCGGCTGTTGGGCTATTAATTAACAGTCCTGTCTAAGGAACATGTCAGCCTTAGTCAATAACAAGACTACAAGATCGCGCCACAATCACCCTACACTCAATCCTCATTCATACTTGGCTTAAAATACCTACATTGCAGTATGGTTGCCATTTCAATGATCTCTTACTCTTATAGTACATGACCGATTCGGTTGACGTGGGATACAGTCGGCCGTGTCGCAGTCTTGACTTTGGGTCAGCCTGTTGATTCCTCGGCAGACTGCCCCGAGTTATTTGTGGTACCTAGTAGGTACCATATCATGAATATTTACTTTAGACCTAATTAAGAATGTTTGAAGCCATGCCAGGGTGTGAAGATAGGGTTGTCGCTTGTTCTGTGTTACAGGTATGGGAGTCTTAAGGTTTTCATGCTTCTGTAAGATTGTTTTCAGTGATTCACCTTCCTGAGAAGAAGCCTTAAATGTTTTACTATAACTTTCAATTACGACATTTTATTTTCCTGGGTGAAGCCTAAAGTAAGTGTACTACGAGCACTACCGACACCATGTAAACATAATTTTATTGATTCAAAGACGTCATTCATAGCCAACAAATGTCCTTAAAGTGCTACTATACCAACAACAATATCTACGTAACGTACAATTTTACCGATACTATACTAACAAAAATAATGTGTAGTATTCTAATATACACATTAAAATGGTTACCTAATGTACTACTTTACCACATTACTAGCAGTAAGCCCGTCCTTTGTACAGGTTGTAGGATTCAGTTTAAAGAAAACAGATTATTATACCAAAATGTAAACCTAATATCCTAAACAAATCAGTACAAAGAAAATAAATCAATACCCAGCTATATTATTTAGCATTACTTGACATTTAAACCGTTATTATATTTAGTTATACGTTAAAATAACTTTTCAATATATTATGATTTCGAAATGGGTTTAAAATGAATTAATAACCAATATAAACTAAACTAGCTGACCCGGCGAACTTCGTAACGCCTCACAGTAAACACATGTTAACTACAAGATTGGCCATGTTCTGAAGTCGAATAGCAATACGGCTTCACTGTGAAAGGTTATATATTCTGGGTCGCTGCATAGTGAATAACAATACTGAAACGATAAAACATATTAATATCATTCCCATGAAACAAATAAATCTGAGTGGATTAATTCACGATTTTAAAATCCAATCCAAACCCAAACGAAACCTATCTGTAATACGGCTTTTATAAGAAAGATATACAACAGCTGATTATTATAATAAACGTAATAATATAAACATTGTAATTATCATATAAACACGTGACTTTAATCAGACAGAAAATGAAAATATAAATACATAATCCCCCAAAACCGTAAACTATTAACGTGGTGAATAAAGCTGTTCGTTTTTTACAGTACACATTTACTTCATAGTTTAACATTAATGAATGATTCAGATGGCATTGGATAGTAAAGCATGCGGTATTTCTAATGGAAAGTAAACCAATCAGCTGTAGCTAAGAAATCAAATGTTTTCATTGTAGCCAATTTGTAAACAAACTTACTCTCCATAAGGTTAACATTAGAAATTTAAAACGCCATAAAATGGAAACTTATGGGGTTTTCGAAAATATTTTTTCACTAAAACCCTCCCGGACACATATAGAGCAACTTCCTAAAATTTCATGGCGATCGGATGAGTAGTTTGGCAACGCATAAAGGACATACATACATACATACATTCAATTTTATATATAGAGATAATATTGGTTTGACAGCTGTTTGTTTTTCTTTCTATGAACTCTTTAAATCTTAAAAACTAAAAATACAGCTGATTATTACCAGTAGGTGGATCATTGATAATTTAAAGCAAAATGCGACTAATATCGCGTAAAAAGTGGGTTTTAAAATGCACGTGATTTACTTCTCAAGGGGCGGTGAACAACTTCAAACTTTGGAAAACCTTCTCTGGAATGTAGAGAATGCATGATATACGTTTCATTGTTATCAGTTTTCCCATTTTTTCGGAGAAAGCGTAAAATGCCTCCTAGAGCGTCACAGACAAACAGACAAAAATTGAGTTAAGACCGGTTTCGTCTTGTTTCGGCTGTGAGGAACGCTGAAAGTAGTTGTTTCTAGCGTAAACAATGTATATATTTTCACCATTTATCTCAAGTTTCATCAACATCTGTCCACAAATAAAGGAGTTTCTAGCTAACTATAAGTCCATTACAAAATTAGTATACATAGTGAGTGAGCTACACACGTATTTAGTCTTATTTTTCAATAATTTATGTTTACTTACAGTAACAACGTCAATTATCATGGCCAGCATACAGATACAGAGGGCCAGATAAACTGCATGGTCTCGCATCTTGAACATCTAAAGAATGAAAATTAAGAAATAATTTAAGGAATATTAATTTATAAACAAAATCAATATATAAAACTATAGTTTTCTCTTTTGAAAACAAATGGTAAAATATAGAAAATATACTTACGTAATTTTATATGGATGTTGATTTTCTTGTTCTAAGAAAAAAATTGTTAACGAAATATTTTTTAATGCGGCTTGGTAAAGTAAAGCAAATTCAAGAGATAAAGATCTGTATCAAATGTCTCAAATTTATTTAAAACACTATACTATATAATACTATTATATACAATACTATACTAAGTAATAGTTTGATCGCACTAAATACATCTTCAATTATTTGTTATTATTTATTACTGGAACTTAAACTTTTATTGTAGAACTAGCAGTACGCTCGTACGTTGTACGGGTTGTAGGATTCTGTGTTAGGGGAAAAGATACTTGTTAACATGACAAAATTAATTAGATTATATCAGAAAATATGTATAATTATTAAAATTCGTTATACGTCAAGATAATATTTTAATATAGTATGATTTTGACGTGAATTTAAAATCAATAATCAATGTAAACAAACTAATATCCATTTTAATTTGACAGCTGTTTGTTTTTCTTTCTATTAAATAATCTATATCTATTAATATTATAAAGAAGAGGTGGTGTCTGTATGTTTGTTTGTTTGTGGGTTTGTTGTGGCAAGTAAACGCAAAAAATACTGAACCGACCGGTTTGAAATTTTACACAAAGGTAGATCTTAAACTCATGCAACACATAGGCATACTCATTTCCTTAAAATCCTCTCGGGCTACGCCCCATGAACGTCCTAATTTCAATGTTTACATTTTTAGAGAATGAAAACATAAAATTACTTGAATTTCAACAGCTGTGAACACTAAAATTTGACAGTTCGGGAAGAAGAAGAAGAAAGAGCTGCCGTGACCGTCCTAGGTTTCAATGTTTACATTTTCTAATGACAACATCCGTTTGCACTATATTTTGACAGTTCGGGAAGAAGAAGAAATAAAGTTGATTTTTCAGATAAACTGCTGGATCGAAATTAGTGAATTATTTGAAATAGCGGAATGGTAGATTTTAAGTTTTTTCCGACGACTGTCTCTATTACATGAATCCTTATCCTCTCCCAATGACAGATGTTACTTTGAAATGTTGTAGACACTCGTGTTTTGTCATTTTGTAAACAATGAAGAATTAATTAACAATACCTTAAATGTATCAGTAGAGCCTACACCTTTCAGCCTTTTTAGCCCGTGCGAAGAACGGGTACTTTGGTTAGTTAAACTATAATTAAACTATAAAGACACCTGATTATTACCAGTAGATGATTCATTGGAAGCTGAGAGCAAAATACGACTAATATCGCGTAAAAAGTGGGGTTTTAAATGCTCGTTCTATACTTTGAAAGGGGCAGCGGACAATTTCAAGAATTGAAAATCCTTATCTTAAATGTAGAGAATACATTAAATAAGTTTCGTTGTCATCAGTTATCCCGTATTTAGGAGAAGATGGCGTAAAATGCTTCCTGGAGCGTCACAGAAAAAGACAAAGAGGCAGACAGACAAAAATTTAGATAATACTGTACTTGATTCGGCTTCTCTAACGCACGAACATAATAATAACTGAAAAATAATAATTACTCTGATCAATGTACAGACAAGAGTATAATTTGATTTATATAGACGTAGAAATAATCACCTATGTTCACTGGTGCTGCTTCAAAAGACGTAGATTAAACAAAAGTATTGTGATTCTCTAAAACTTTATTCGAGCTCTGCTCATGACGTACATCACCTGTGCGAAAATGACACGACCTTCTAATACAAGAGTAAACAGATGGACAGGCGCTTGTCAAACTATTTGCTATTATCTGCGTCCCAACTAAACTTTTTCAAATATCAATTTTCGAATTCACATGTATTTTACTTATTTGTTAATATTTCGATTACAAATAATATAGATTTCTTAGACTAGCCCGTCCTTTGTACGAGTTGTAGGATTTAGTTTAAACATGAAAGATCATACATAAATGTAAACCTGAAATCCTAAAGAAAAATAATAAATTCCCAGCTTTAAGCTTTAAGCTTTTACTTTACAATTAAATAGATTTGAACAGTTATGCCATTATTAAAATACGTTAAAATAACTTTTATGATTTTGAAATGTTGTTAAAAGTTTTCCATAAAACTTTGTATGCAGTGTAGTCACATCACCCAACAAACCCCACTAAGACAGTTTGTATCACCTGGGGGGGGGGTTTCGTTTCCAAAAGAAATTCTAGTTCTGAGCGATGGTCAGTGGGTTTAGTGATATCTTGTGTAGATTAACGTCTACACTAAGGAACGTTATAGCCTTAGTCTTATTACTGACTAAGGCAGTCAGTAACAAGACTACAAGATCGCACCACAGTCATCTTACACTCAATCCTCATTCATACTTGGCTTAAAATACCTACCTGGGTAGGTTGCCAATTCAGTCTAGAATATATCTAAGTATATAAAACAAAGTCGTCTTAGTTCCACCATTTATAACTCAAGAACGGCTGGATCGATTTTAATGATCTTTGAATTTTTGGATTCGTCTCTGCTCTGAGCAGGCTATAGGCATATTTTTGCAGTTTTGTATTTAACCTTAGGGCTAAGCCCCACTGGCCTGTAAATTTTTTATATGACAAAGACGATTTTATATGAGCTTATGATGAAAAGCGTGATGCATTTTGATAATATGCATACATCAATAATGTGAATATTTTATTAACAGCTGATTCTGTGTTGCTTTATTTTCACCAGTTGGCAGCTAACGTCAATGTGCGTCATTTCCAGGGAATGTTTGTGATTGTTTTCAAAATAAGCATAGATTATTCGTTGATTACTTTGTTCCAGTGTAATTGAAAGTGTTTTTTGTTCGAGTTTTAGAATAAATGCAATTGAACTTAATCTACATATATAAAACAAAGTCGTGATATTTGCATTATTTATAACTCGAGAATGGCTGGACCGATTTTACTTATCTTTGAATTTTTTATTTGACCTTGCTTCGAGTGACATATATGCATATTCAGTTTTGTATTTAACTTTAGGGCTAAGCCCCATTGTCCTGTGAAGATTTTATGTGTTAAGCTTATGAGGAGAAGACGATATGAATTTTGATCATATACATACATCAATTATTTAAATATTTTATTAACAGCTGATTTTGCGTTCCTTTTTTTCACTAGACGACCTAACGTAATTTCGTCTTCTTTTAATTTAAATTTTCTCTATTTCCTTAATAAGAGGACAATTTAGGCGGTACGAAATTCGCCGTAAGTATAGCTAGTTTGACTGGAACGGTGGCGACGTTCTGTAATCCAGCTACTTGGAGGTCACGAATTGTGGATAGTTGTGAGCGATTGTGCCATTTCAATGATCTAATCTTTAGAGTTTTTGGTCACAGTTTTACAAATTTAGACATGTTATTTTGCAATGCAATTTGCTAAACGTTTATTTGAGATATTCAAGATGTAAAATATGCATGTTAATCACGCAATCGTTTTTAAAATCTAACATAGAGACCTAGTCAAACACGATCCACATAGTTAATTAAAACGGGACTCTATCCGTAATCAATTCAAGTTCTTTCGATTCAGTTTCTTTTCAATTCAAGTCCAAGTCAATTCAATTTCTTTTATTTTGTCAAGATATTTTATATAAACATAGATCGACTTGGATTAGTTGGTTCAACTTGCCGCAATCAGTTTGCATCAGCATTCTGAAGGTTGACGTTTGGATTATTGATTGGATATCTCCTGTTTTAAATTCAATAATACCGTATATCTATCGATTTTCTATCGATTTTTTCATTTCACAGTAAATCCATCATGAGGAATATTATTTTAATTTTTACTGAACCTAACCTTTTTCTTTCCCTTTCTACATTCCTATATTTATTACCTTCTTCTGTCTGTAATTTTGTACAGAAAGATAAGATTTTTACCAAAAAATCTTGACGTATTTTTAAATCCGAATGTTTTCAACTTAACAAGGTATTTTCGTAAGGCTTATTGCAAAAACGCAAGCACCCACTATGGTTTAATTAATACCTTTTGGTCAAGTGCAAACCTACGTCTTCATTGCCTCACTCACGCCAGTGTGCTGCGTGCGATCTCGTTTGAAAGCTTGTTTGACTTTCCGATTGACAGAAGCAATCATTGATTACTTGATACGATTGACAGACTGGGATGGTTACTGTAATCCTGTAATCCAGCTACTTGGAGGTCACGAATTGTGGATAGTCGTGAGCGATGGTCGGTGGATGTAGTGTTCTCTTGTGTGGATTAACGACCGCACTATTGAATACTGCGTTAATCCGTAAAGACCATATACATAATTAGACCAATTCGTATTCAGAGGCCGTGGTTCGGATTCCACGTTACACCGTAGGTCCCTTAGTTGCCATCGGCTGTTGGTCTATTAATTAACAGTCTGAGGAACATGTCAGTCTTAGTCAGTACAAGATCGCGCCACAATCATCTTACACTCAATTCTCATTCATACTTGTCTTAAAATACCTACCTTGTAGAATGGTCGCCATTTCAATAATCTAATCAGTGGGTCAACACTTGTTACAATATAAATTTTAAAGTGCGCCAGCAATAAACCTAAGATTAATGTTTACTTCGAGCCAATTTCATCAATTGACAATGCGGCAAGAGACGAAACATGATTGGGCCAAGATTGCTTCCTTGGTTCAATAGCTCAAGTCCTTCCAAACACTAAAACTTGTTCTGTTACTGCAACTGATAGTCGATAAAACCTAATAATATGTCCATCACAGTTTGGATTTTAAATATCACATTCTTCAATATTATATCCCCACTAGCAGTAAGCCTGTCCTTTGTAGGGTTTGGAGGATTTAGTTTAAAGAAGAAAGATTATCATACCAAAATGTAAACCTGAAATCCTAAACAAATCGGTACAAAGAAAATAAATCAATACCCAGCTCTATTATTTAGCATTACTTTGCAATTAAATAGATTAGAACATTTATATCATTATTAAAATAGTTATTCGTTAAAATAACTTTTTAATATAGTATGATTTCGAAGATCAATGACCAATATAAACTAACTAATATTGATTTGACTGCTGTTTGTTTTTCTTTCTATTAAATCTTTAAACTACAAAGACATCTGATTATTACCAGTAAGTGGTTTATTGATAATAGAAAGAAAATTGCGACTAATATCGCGTAAAAAGTGGTGTTTTAAATGCTCGTGATTTACGCTTTAAGGGTCTGCGTACAATTTTAAGCATTTGAAACCCTTTTCTGGAATGTAGAGAACGCATGAGGTTCATTGTTAACAGTTCTCCCGTTTTTTTTTCGGATTAGACGGCGTAAAATGTCTCCTGGAGCGTCACAGACAACAGACACAAACTTGTTTTTTGACTTTTTTGGCTTCTCTAACGCACGAAACGTAAAAATAACTAAACAAATGAATAACTCTGAGCAATGTGCGGAGAAAACTCTAATTTTATTTTTATAGATGTTAAACTATGATGATTATTGGCTCAACAACTAGGTTTAAATAAAGTAAAAGCCAAACCCAAGAATTAAAAAATTAAATATTTAAAAAACAATTAATTAGTAATTACCTATCAAAAACATATGGTACATGGAGGAACTTATTACCTTGAAACCAACTTTCTATAATATTCCGACTGTCGGTATGTATGTGTTTATAACTTGGTATAACCAAGAGTAGAGAGTAATTACTTTGGTTTAATATTTAGTCATTACAATATGTATCTTGTTTCTGAAGACTAAGAATTTAACATACAATCTATATTAATAAAATTAGAGATTTTTCTGTTCATTGCAGAGAGTTATTCATTTTTCAGTTATTTTCACGTTCGTGCGTTAGAGAAGTCAAAACATGTCTTATCTCAATTGGTGTCTATATCTGTCGTCTGTGATGCTCCTTGAGACAGTTTACGCCGTCTTCTCCGAAAAACGAGAGACCTGATAACAATTAAACTTATATCTTTACAATGCTTGATATTGTCCACCGCTCCTTTAAAAGTATATAACGAGCATTAAAACCCCATTTTTAAGCGATAATAGTTGCATTTTGCTTCCAATTTTCAATGAATCACCTACTGGTAATATTTAGCTGTCTGTGTAGTTTAATTGATTTAGAAAGAAAAACAAACAGCTGTCAAATTAAGATCAGTATTACAGTATTTAGTTTATATTGGTCAGTGGTATCACGGTTGCAACTTTTGCCGACGACACCGCTCTTTTGTCTTCCAATCCAGACCCTCTATTGGCATCCGCACATTTGCAAACCGCCCTAAACGAAATAGCTCAGTGGCTTGAAAACTGGAAGGTTAAGGTTAACGAAGCAAAGTCAGTTCATGTAACTTTCACGATGAATACGGCAACGTGTCCTCCAGTAACGATAAACAATGTCTTTCTTCCTCAAGTGGACGAAGTAAAATACCTGGGTATGCACTTGGACAGACGTCTTACGTGGCGCACTCATATATGGAATAAGAGGTTACAACTAAATTTGAAAACTAGAAAATTAGCTTGGCTTTTCGGCAATAATTCAAAATTATCCTGTGAAAATAAATTACTTTTGTATAAAGTTGTCTTAAAACCTGTATGGCTATATGGAATACAGTTATGGGGAACTGCTTCCAACTCCAATATTGATATTATCCAGAGGTATCAGTCAAAGACTTTGAGGATGATTCTACGAGCTCCATGGTTTGTTACTAACAGAGTTATCCATGCTGACACAAAATGCTGACTGTCAAAGAGGAAATTACGAGATACAGCAGGAAACATCAATCTAAACTCGAAGATCATCCTAATAATCTAGCAGTTAATCTGTTGGACAACAGTGAATCTACTTTTCGTCTTCAGAGATACCATGTCCTTGAGCTCAGTTATCGATTTCAGTAAGATTTAAGTTGACATTTACTTTTTTCCTATGTTAGTGCAAACTCTGGTTTGTTTCTGACTCATGTTATTTAATTTTATAATATTTACTTATTGTTCTTTGTAATGAACAGATTGTAAAATAAAAATGTGTT
The DNA here is from genome assembly GCA_023375725.1 of Nephotettix cincticeps. Taxonomy (NCBI): domain Eukaryota; kingdom Metazoa; phylum Arthropoda; class Insecta; order Hemiptera; family Cicadellidae; genus Nephotettix; species Nephotettix cincticeps. Next base: position 7,405,098 of record CM041786.1, on the reverse strand, counting down.
AAAAAAAATATTGGTCAGTGATTTTAAAACCATTTCGAAATCATACTATATTAAACAGTTATTTTAACCTATAACTAATTTTAATAATGTATAAATGTTCTAATCTATTTAATTGTAAAGTAATGCTATATAATAATCCAGGGTATTTGTTTAATTTATCATGATTTCATGTTTATATTTTGATATGATAATCTTTCTTCTTTTACTGAATCCTACAATCCGTACAAAGGACGGGTTTACTGCTGGTTAATAATAAAACAATTTATTTTTATAGGCTTAACTACTCATTTTAACTAGAATAAACGTACCTGAAATATCTTAATAAGTTTTGAAGTGTGGTTGTATGTTGTTTTTGTAATTGTAAGAATATTAATTTAATAAAATATCTGTCTTTATTAAAAAAATAATAATCTTTATAGTTGCGAGAAGTATCGAGTATCGTTCAAGGAAAGAATCGAAAGTGGTTTGCATATTTTTGATTATATTATAAGTGCAATTTTTAGTAAAGTGGTAAAGTTAATTTATTGTAAAATCTTTGTTTTCTGCAGTCCTATTGACCTTTATTTAATTTATATTCTATTTGTTGCTGGCCGGCACATATGTATGTTTAGTAAAACAATGTGTAACCTGACCTTGAAATGTCGCATAAAATTGAGCTGTTTGGACAGACAAGATTAGTAACCTTATACAATTAACGAATTTCCTATGTTTACGTGAGCTATTCACATGACCCGCGTGATCGCACTTAAACCCGGGACCATGATAAATGTTCATAACTCAACCCCCTGACTACGTTTTAGGAGCTCATTCAAAACTACACATGTATAAGCATATATTATATGTGTGTCGACACGATAACGGACCTAATTGTCTGATTATTATTTAATTGTGTGGAGTTCGTTTTTGTAATATCTTGGACAAGTTCGGTTGGCAACGGAATCGAGCTACATTAACTACACTTTTGGATTGTAGTTTGTATCCCAAACATGGGGGTTTCAATTTATTTATGTATAATTTTTGAAAAAATCTAAATTTCCGTTTTACAATTGGAATCATGACACTTTGGTGCCGGGTAACGAAATATACAATATACTGTCTACTTAAAATAGTATTATTAGTATTTGTTTGACCTTTTAATTTAGTTTTAATTTTTGAATATGTTATAATTAGTTATTATAAATTATTGTGTCACTATTTCCCTTTCTTCTCGAAAAACAACCATTGTTAACATTGACAATAAAGGGTTGTTAGGGCATCTGCTGGCCTAACGGTTAGCGTCTTGGACTTCGGTGCAAGAGGTGACGGGTTCGATCCCCGGGATGGCCACAAAATTTAGATGGGAAAATCCATAAAACCAGTGTACTTCGAGGCTACATAGTTTAAGCTAAGCCTACCAATGGCAAAACAGAATAAAAAAAGGGTTGTTAATCAAGTGGAAGCAGAGAGGAGCAATATGTGTGATAGGGTGGGGTGGAACCAATAAACTACAAGGTCTGCCGGCGAGCAATCTCTTGAAAACCACCTAATCCCCTGCTTTAACTCCTGTGTGGCTTACATTTACTGCATCTAATACGGTTTACAGTAGCAGAAAGGCTCACCTCACGCAGAGTGATTAGTGATAGGGGAGCGAGGCGTTCCCATCCAGCCATGTTAAATTTATACACTTAAGGTACATAATTTCAGTAACTATACTACTATTGTCTTTTGGAATGTCGAAATACCCAGGTATGTGCTTGAATCCATGTATGAATGAGAAATAAGTGTAAAACGATTGTGGCCCGATCTTGTAGTCTTGTTACTGACTAAGATTTACTTTTATACTTTTAACTGAAATGGCGACCTACCCAGGTAGGTATTTTAAGCCTAGATGAATGTAGGATGATTGTGGCGCGATCTTGTAGTCTTGTTACTGACTAAGGCTGACATGTTCCTCAGACAGGACTGTTAATTAATAGCCCAACAGCCGATGGCAACTAATGGACTTACAGTTTAACGAGGAATCCGAACCACGGCCTCTGAATTACGAATTGGTCTAACTATGATGATGGTCTTTGTGGATTAACGTAGTATTCAATAGTGCGGACGTTAATCCACACAAGAGAACACTACATCCATCGTGACCTCCAAGTAGCTGGATTACAGGACGTCGCCACCGTCTCACGTTATACCAGGTAATTCGTTCGTTATCAAGAGGTTCCACTGTACTACAAAGGATAAGGTACCTATTTAATGAGCCTCATAATTGAAAATCACATTTTAAATATAAATTATACAAAATGTAGGGGAAAGGACTTAATAGTACCGATGGATAGAATCTATATACCGAAAAAGGACGTGTCACGTGATCAACAATGAACGGTTCGTAGAAATGCTCACACATCCTTTCTAAGGACGTCCATTTAATTAAATTGACTTTGGCCTTCTTTTTCCCTCCTAATGAAATGCAAGTTAGATTGGTTCTCCTATCCTCATTTCAATAATAATTTAATTCATTTATTTCCCGCATTTCTCGTAATCCACGTGTGATGCTTTGTAAGTTGGAAGATACATTAATTTAAAGCGTTATAGCACCAATAGTGTGGATGTGTTCCAACGCTATCAATTTCAGCAAACATCGTTGTAATTGTTCTGATATTTCCGGTGTTATATCAATATTCTAAGTTGCGATATTATATGATATCGGAAGAGTTTTGTGTATACCGAAAGTTCGATGTCGCAAGCTTTAAAATAAATTGCTAACATTTTCTAGCTTTAACAAATACCTTGTAGTATGGTCGCCATTTCAATAATCCAATGACTGGGACGGTGGCGACCTGTAACCTATTGAATACTACATTAATCCACAAAGACCATCCTCATAATTAGACCAATTCGTAATTCAGAGGCAGTGGTTCGGATTCCATGTTAAACTATAGGTCCATTAGTTGCCATCGGCTGTTGGTCTATTAATTAACAGTCCTGTCTAAGGAACATGTTAGCCTTAGTCAGTAACAAGACTACAAGATCGCGCCACAATCATCCTACATTCATTCCTCATTCATACTTGGCTTAAAATACCTACCTGTGTAGGTCGCCATTTCAGTTAAAAAGTAAAGTAAGTATAAAGTCTAAGACATCTCGAGCAAGTCTAGACTTGAAAATTTCATTTTCCATTCTTCCGTGCGCCGCCCATTCGATGGAGGTGTATATCTATTACATTGTTTAGACCATGGTACATATTGTTGCAGTTTTTCGTATGCGATTAACAAGTTGGTGTACTTTTTGTGTTGGTGCGTTATGGCGGAGAAAAATGGTAGACAGGCTCTTAGTTTCGAAATCAAACGTAGTCAAAATCAAACCCTAGAATAAAACCCACATAAGAATAAAGTGGTCATTGCAAAGGAAATGACTAAACCGTAGCAGTAAAACATATAACAAACATAACATATATGCCTAAAAATATACTTTAAAAAGAGATTGGACCCGTTAAATATTCTTTATTTGGAGATTATAACTAACCCCTATATTACGAATTTTGGCAGAATTTAACTTCAATTTAACAAACATATTTTAGAATATGATTAATTATTTTAGCGAATTTCCCAAAGAAAAAATATTTGTATTTACTCCCCATAGGTTAGATAATGGATATGTCTGAAGGAATGTTTACATGGAATCCAAACAGCTGTTCTTATTCTTTTATATTAAAATTAAATACAATAGCTCTAGTAGTTTATATGGAAACCTGTTACATATTTTCCATCTTAAAAATCACGAACACCCCCCACCCAGAACTAAGACATATCCATGTCAAATAGCTATTACCGTAGGTTTTATGGCAAGACCTAAGATATATTGGTGAATTGAAACGGGTAGTCCGTGTGGAAGGGTAAAACCAAAAATTGATTATTTGCTATTTCGTATTTTCATAATTGTTTAACTTTTTAATTTTACCTCTTTAGTAATTTTCTTTTAATCTTTAATTATGTTATATCTTTTACCATTAGAAACAGCTCAAAAACTACACAATTTAGTACAATAAAGTTTTTCTCTATCTCCAATGGCTACCAAAATATTAAAAGGTTTAAAAACAGAACGTTGTATTTTGGGACTCCAATGTTATTCTTATGAAGGAAAAGTAGAACGTAATATTTCACTTAATAACCTATATTTTTGGATAAAACTTGGTATATATGATAACTTCATGAGGTTGAGATCCATCAATTTACGCTTAAAAATCATAGTTTATGTGTTTATCATGACAGATAAACTGCATAATCCATGTTAATCATTATAGTCAAATATTGGTGAAACTTGGTATGTGGTCGACATAAACATTGTTCATGCTGTGTTCCTCACAGCAGCAAATCTGCATACTCTTTCCCATAATAACCTTACGGTGAATAGGGAGACTCTCATAGTTATCGACAAATATTAATAAAACTTGACATAAATTATTTTTGAAATTCATGATGGCATTGGCTTTTAATTATTAATGTCATATTTTTGATTTAGAAATACGCTGAGTATGCAGGTCTGCTGCGAAGGGGGTATTTATGCTTCCCTTATTTCACTTGAATATTTATTCAATTGTTGTTAGTGTGTAATCTTTTCAAGGACATTTCATTCAAGAATCTCTGTCCTATTGCTGAAGGAGGTTCCGTTACTATGTAGTTTAATCTCTTGACAATTTACCGTTCCGGATTTTCGACAGACTGGGTCAGCATTATTAAAGCTGTTTCTCTTTAAATTTTCTCCTTAAAAACAATCTTTTCTGGCAAAATGTTCTAAAAATACTCATTAAGTACGGTATACAAATAGAATCACTTTCTGCGTGTTTTCAAACTTCGCTTTGAATTCAAATATAGCTTTCTGAAATCTATTATGATTTATTGTGAATGAGAACTTCTTTGTGCTTTGTAAACCATTTCAATCTTATAGTACTTTCCAAACAATATTCTGTATGTCTTGATAGTTACACAACTCATTCAATTTAGAGCAAATGAATATGAAATTAAAATCTTTAATTGTTGCACCGTAAGCGGAGCACGTTTGCAAAACCTTCATTCTAAACAGTAGTAAATTACTCTATTGTACTCTGTGTTGAACTACAGCTTTGAAACTAGATGCTATTGTCTAGCATGTGGACGGATATTTGTGTTGACTGATATTTTATAAAGTACTTAACTTGCAGTGGTACGATGTGAAATGAGTGTGTCTGATGTTAATGGGATATGGTATTAATAAAATAATAAGTTACATACTTTCAGTCAAAAGTTCTAAAATAATTGTTGGTATTTTTCCAACACCTTTTGGTGTACAACATCAGGGTTAAAATTTTCACTAGAAATTAATCACACAAATATTTACATTTAAAAATGTTCTTCAAACATCCAGGTTACTCTCATTATACATGCTTGTTCTGCTGACAAGCAATAGACAAACCATTCTCTATTGCTGTTGGTGTCTAAACTCTCTTGGTTTAGTGCGTGAGAGTCCCACTTTACCAGTTTCTGGTGTACATTAGCACAGCAAGTAGGCTACATGTACCACAGCAAATTCTGATGTTAAAACTAGCGGACCCGGCGAACTTCGTAACGCCTAACAGTAAATACGTGTTAATTTCAGATGGCCATGTTCTGAAGTCATTACGGCTTCGTTGTGAAAAATTAGATATTCTAGGTTGCGGCATAGTTAATAACAATACTGAAACGATAAGACATATTCATAACATTACCACAAAACAAATAAATCTGAGTGGATTGATTCACAAGTTTTCTAATCCAACCTAAAACCAAACAAAACCTAACTGTAATACGGCTTTTATAGGAAAGATATACAACAGCTGATTATTATAACAAACGTAATATGTATAAACACCGTAACTATTTTTTATTTGGCCGACATAATTATAAACACGTGACTTTTAATCATACAGAAAATAAAAAATATAAATACATCCAATACTAAATATAACGTGGTTCATTTGTACAGTACACATTTACTTCATAGTTTTACATTAATGAGATTCTTATTGGATAGTAAAAATAAATTGCTAATGGAAGTAAAACAACAGCTGTAGCTTTAGAAAAATCTTTGATTGTAGATAATTTGTAAACAAACTTATCACAACAGGTTAAAATTTGACAGTTTAAAAACTGCTGTAAAATATACAATTTATTTATAATTATGTCTAAATTATCAGTGCTAAAAATAAATAAAAATTAGCAGCTGTGCGATATAAAGCAGAAAGTATTTCCAAAATTTGTTTTGATAGAAAAACACCCCGAATTCGTAACGCCAACAGTAACACTTGTTAATTAAATCCATGTTAATTCATTACGGCTTCATGTTAAAATTAATATCGGGTTGCGCATATAATAACAATACTGAAACGATAAACATATTAATATCATTAAACAAATAAACGGAGTGGATTAAACAATTTTAAATCCATCCTAAACCAAACAACCTAACTTATACGGCTTTATAGGAAAGATATTCACAGCTGATTATTATAAATAAACGTAATAATAAATCATTTATTTATATAAACACGTGACTTTTAATCATACAGAAAATAAAAAATATAAATACATAATCCCCAAAAACCGTAAACTGTTAACGTGGTTCATTTTGTACAGTACACATTTACTTCATAGTTTTACATTAATGAAAGATTCAGATGGCATTGGATAGTAAAGCATATAAATTGCTAATGGAAAGTAAAACAACAGCTGTAGCTTTAGAAAATCGTTTGATTGTAGATAATTTGTAAACAAACTTATTTCCCATAAGGTTAAAATTACAAATTTAAAACGCTGTAAAATGGAAACTAATTGAATATTAAATGAAATGACAATCTAAACATGGCGAACAGAGACGAAATCAAAGACTCAAAAATCTTTTACATATAATAATAATACTAACACGACTTTGTTTTATACAGTATATTTAGTTTTTCTTCTAATAAAAATATAGTTTTACGTCTAAGAGAAGATCCTATCACTCATATTGGCTAATACAATAAGCTAATGGTTCATTATGTAGAACTCTTGAAACAAGATACAGGAAAATTACAACCTTAATGGAGCTAATTGTATTCCTGTTTCTCCAGGGAGTAATAAACAACCTTGTCAAAGGTTGGGTAACAAGCCAGATCATTTGACTGATAGCGCTATCAAGTCATCTTCCCGTTGCCACCCTACTGTCTTTCAAAAATAGATCAGAATTAATATCCCTACTAATGGATATTGAATACTGACTAATTTTGGATTTTGACATGGATATGTCTTAGCTTTGAGTGGGGGTGTTGGGGATTTGTAAGATGGAAAACATATAACAGGTTTCCATAGAAACTACAAGATCTATATTGTATTGAATGTTTATATAAAAAAGAATAAGAACAGCTGTTTAGATCAACTGAAACCATTCCCTTTAGACATATCCATGATCTAACCTATATCCCACAGGGAAGTCAATACATATTTTATCTTGTTGATATCCCTACTATTTGTTACTTAATGCTATGTTACGGTTACGTAACAAAGTCAAATATTCAGGTCCTAACAATTCACCTTGCTTAAAATTAATTGTCACAAAACACAATTGATAACACTGAAACATGACATTTATAAGCATTTGGATTTTTTACGGAAATTTTCAATTACGGTTTTAAGTAAACAGAAGTTTCACAACATTTCAGGATCTGGAATCTGATCCCGTCCTCAGGTGAACTAGTGCCTAAAACACAACACGATAAGTACATACCTAATCCGGACAAGAACGTTTAAAGCAAAAAACAAACCAAAAAGTTTAAGGCAGTCAAAAAACTGACAAACAATACAATTCACTGGCAATTACGTACACAAGAAACAAAACACGTCTACTCATCGGCAAGACTCAAAGACAAAACAATTATTTTAAAATATTACTCAAATTTAAATTAAACAGTTTAAGGCAAAAAACAATTTACCAATGTCTGGCATGGTTTTTTTAATGAAGGAAGGTTCCTCATTTTAAAAAGTAATAGAATAAAAATGGTGTAAACTTTATGTAAGGACGTACAGAATAGTTTATGTAATTTTATGTAATCTCTGTAACGTTTATTTTGATGAGTAGGACGATTTCATGTTTTGTGTGCTATTTCATGTTTATTTTCTAGAAATAAAGATTTTGAATCTTAATCTTATACTTGCAGCAATTATCCCCAAAAAGTGTTCCTTATCTAGTAAATTTGAGACGCAATATATATCACTAAATGATTTTACAAATGACGTTATGTCAATATGTAACTGTCATTCAATTTGAGCAGGCTCAAATATTATATATTGCCTTAATTCAGTCATCAATCAAGTTAGTTTCAACTGTACAGTAGAACCTCGATTAACCGTCACCCTTTTAACCGTCAGTCTCTATTAACCGCCACCCCACTAGCGTAAAAAGAATTATGCGTCAGTGCCGAGCCGGATCGTCTGTTGAGGCTCTATGATGAGTTGAGACAACTGTACTGCACACCTGCAATGTGCGTGAATCATTGGCGACAAGGGTAGTGATCCAGCTGGTTAATCCCTCACACTGTCTTATGCATTCCACTGCTACCGTTTCATTTTAGTTCAGTGTGGTGCGTGGCTTACTACAGTGAACTGAAGTTATTGCCGATTTCGAGTGCAATGCCTACTAGTTTTTTACGTGCTTTACCATTTATTGTTGACAGTGTTGCTTATACGTAGTGTGTAATGCTCTTCTGTTATGGCTGAGAAACGGAAACGTGTAGTTTTGGGACTCGACAATAAACAATTAATTACTAAACGCTGGTGTTTCTCAGGAAAATTAGAAACATGACCTCCTGAAAAGCTAGACGGAGAAAGAAACAAAAGAAAATGACGGATTATTTTAAAAACTAAATACCGGTAACGGAAGTTTTGAGAGTTAAAGTACGTACATGTACAGTCGATATTTCATTGTTTTCTTAATAAAGTATTTTTCACTTGAACTGGCGTAGTTTTGTTTTTTCTCATATAAAATAAATTCACATTAAGTACTACGCAGCAATCATGAAAATTAATTAGAACTTACAATAGCGCCGTTATAACATACAAGGCTGCATTGCGATGTTGCCACACCAAACACTGTCTAGGTAATAAGTTGTATCGGCGCTATTATTATTTCTGTTATCCGTCTATTCGGTTATCCATCATGATCCCGGTCCCGAGGGTGAGTTAATCGAGGTTCAACTGTAATTGCAAAGATCACATTTCCGCAATGTGCTGGTAATATCATAATTATAATCATACGATAAGTACCAACACTACAAGAAGTTTGATAATCATTACAGATATATATATTTTTTACCCATGGAGGTTTGGTTCAAACTTTTCGCTACGTTAATTCATATAGGTCAAATATGCTTTGTTCAAAGCTGGTAGTTGGTAGTGTATTCAACACTCATATTATACCAATCAATCACATCAGCTGTTATGGAAAAACTTTCGGCACAGAGTGGGGCCTAAAGAACAAACGTATTTCATGTACTAAAGTAATGCTTTTAGTCCCAAGGGAGGAAAAGTGAGCAGTTTTTTGTCTCAAGGGAGAAAAACCGGGAACACCTGTAATTGAAGACATCAGAAATAATAGCAACTATCAGTAGTCTTTAATTCTTAAACGGTCAGCTGATAGTTTGCATTTATTGCTTTGAGGTTATGTTAGCCAACTTGGAAATTTATAGTGATTCAGGTTAGTTCGCCCGAGGCGTAGTCGCGGGCGACAATTTCCTGAGGGAAATTGTTCTTCATTGGTTCACTTTAATTCCTTGTAGAAATAACTATTTCCTCCACCTACTGTGTAAAACCGTTCTTTACTCTCTGAAATAGTTCTAAAATACTGTAATAGAGAGGTTCCAAACCCTTATCTTGAACTTCATCACGTCTACCTGTGTTAAACAGTAAATAATTAGCCTGATTACAAATGGTCCGAAATCAAACTGGCAAATTTCAAATTACGAGGTGAAAACATTTAAACATTTTTGATTAATGACTAGATTATGAGGTTAAAATACCTCTCGTCTTCAATATAATAGTCTTTTTAACATGACTAGTTTCGGGAACAAAATGTTCCCATTATTAAGGGTACATTCAGAATGTACACTTGATGATGGAAACTTGTCGACAGGTATTTTAACCTTATGAATGTACACTTGATGATGGGAACTTGTCGACAGGTATTTTAACCTTATGAATGTACACTTGATGATGGGAACTTGTCGACAGGTATTTTAACCTTATGAATGTACACTTGATGATGGGAACTTGTCGACAGGTATTTTAACCTTATGAATGTACACTTGATGATGGGAACTTGTCGACAGGTATTTTAACCTTATGAATGTACACTTGATAATGGGAACGCTTTGTTCCCGAAACTAGTTGTGTTAAAAATACTATTAAATTGAAGACAACATGTATTTTAACCTTATAACAGCAGTGCCCACCCCCCCAAGCTTTATGAAGCACCCTCCCCCCAAACTTAGAACCAGCCCCCCCCCATGTAAGTTGGCACCCGATACCATAAACAAAGGTGTAAATAATACTCGTAAGCTCCCCTTATTTTATCTAAAACTAAAAGAAGATTTATAAAGGGGGCTTTTTAAATAGGGTTCCATCTTGCTTTGTCGCTGCATTTAAACTCAATAACTTTATATTTCACTTCCAACTGTTGTTTGACCTTATAAGGATGTTTATTTTTACAGTGTTCGTTCCATTTGTCATGCCTAACGGTAGCATTGCAAAACAACGCTAAACATTTATATTTAAAAAGTTTTTGCTTTTGGGGCAATTTAATAGTTTAAAAACAATACAAAATTAACAAACTTACTATCACAACTCAGGGGTAGTATTATTTTTGAGATGGAAAGGGTAACAAACACAAAGACGCAAGGGCAACGATGAAATAACATAGTCACGCAGCTTGTGTCTGTCGTCTGACCACCATCACAACTCCCGTAGAGTACTTCCGAAACTCGCCGGACCTTCCGCTGCCGGCACAATCACGGACGATATTCGAGCACTGTCATTGCCATTTATACATTTTTAGAAGGAAAAAAACTATGTTTAAATTAATACTACGTTCATTATTACTTACGTTCTATCTAGTGATGTAATATATTTTTGAATGTCATCACGTTAAACACTGTTAAAATCCGTTTTACCCCCCCTTCAAAAAAATTTTTTTGGAACTCCCCCAAAGAATTTCAACGACACAGTCTGCGTCATAGACCCCCCCCTGTGGGCACCCCTGCTTATAATCTAGTAAAAATATTTCCTTTGAACTACCCAGCAATTGAATGTTGCTCTGAAGCTTAAGCTTAATCTAAATCTTTATAGTCCTTATCTAATGGCAAGATACTAAAAAAAATAATAAAAATTCTAAGTTTTTAGGTCTTCAGTTCCATTCTGAAAAATATTGTTTTTCATTAACTAAAAATGTAAGGAAGGGAATTTTTTGTGTGCAATTTTTGTAACAGAATTTTTTATTTAGTATCTTATAAATATCTCAGACTCCCACTCAAATACAAAAGGTTGACCCCTCTCTTGGGTGTGAATTCTTGATCTTTATTTATTTTTGTTTTAGCGAATTTCCCATAGGGAAGAAGCTATTACCGTAGGTCTCATGTGGCAAGAGTCAACAGCCCGAACTGTTTTTTTTTCTTCTTTAGGTGCCAGAGACCAAAAACAATAGTCGTTAAATTTTTTATATATATATATATGTATATATATATATATATATGTGTCTGTGAACACGATAACTCTCGTAAAAATGGTCCGATCGAGACCAAATTTGGTAGAGACGTGTATTCCTACAAATGCTCGGACGAGTTCGTAAACCAGACATATCGGTCAATGGGAACGGGTAGTTTGGGGGGATTTTGTACCCCAAAATGGGGTTTTTTGCGTTTTTCACATGTAATTTTTAAACATTTCTGATTTTATATTACACCATTGGAATCGGCTTGAAAAACTACACAATTAAGTTCCTTAAAGTTTTTCTCTATCTTCAACGGTTACCGAGATATAAAAAAATCTAAACACAGTACGTTGTATTTTGAGGCTCCAATGTTAATCTTATGGAGGATTAGGAAAAATTAATTTTTCACTTATTATCTAATATTTTTGGATAAAACTTGATAATTAGCTTCATGTGGTTGAGGTGTATCCATTTATGCTTAAAAATCATAGTTTATGTGTTTATCATGGCAGCAAACCTGCATACTCTTTTCCCATGTTAATCATATGGAGATTAGGCAAACTCCTTTATTTATAGACAGATGTTGATGAAAGTTGGTATAAATGTTAAAAATAAAATTTTTGATGGTATAAATGGCTACTTTCAGTGTTCCTCACAGCAGCAAACCTACTCACTCTTTCCCATTTTAATCTTATGGAGAATAGGCAAAAATTCTCATGTTATCGACAGATTTTGACCAAACTTGTCATATATTATTATTATTATATTATTGATTTGGAAATTCGCTGAGTACGCAGGTCTGCTGCGACGGGGATTTGTTTTTAAATTTTGTTTCTATTGAAATTTTTTATCGTATTATATTACAGTATTGCAGTGTGGTCATGTCAACAGCCAACTTTATTTTTTAACACTTTGTTACACTGAAAATCAATACATTTTTTATTATTATCAATTTGCTGCCCAAGAAACAAATTTTTTTGAGTCAAATTAAACTTACCTAGACTTGTATCTAGTGACCCTGCGTTGCTTGGTAAAATATAGGCCTGTATACGTTTATTTAAAAAAGTGAAATTATTTCAATGACAGAGAACTATTGATTTTTTAATCAAAAGAATCATTGAAATTCACAATGGTGTTGGCTATACAGTGTTAGTGAATTAGTATTAGTATTAGTAATTATTCAATATCTATTGATTTTGAAAAAACCACATATGCGTTGGAAAAGTCCAATAATATTTAAAAAAAGTTATATATTATTCAGTGATCGTTAACAATAATTGGTTTACTAATTTAATTTTCCTAAACTTGTATTTAACAGAAAAATCCAGACTGGGTAAATAATAATAACATACAACTTACAAAAATACACCACTAGCAGCCACAGAGAATGTGTTGTACAAAACTGTTTATTTAGGACTAGCCAAAGTACCCGTTCTTCGCACGGGTAAAAAAGGCTGAGAGGTGTAGGCTCTACAGATACATTTAAGTTATTGATAATTAATTCTTTATTGTTTACAAAATGACAAAACACGTGTCTAAGTATATATCTAAACATGACAAAGTAACATATGTCAAATATTGGGAGAGGATAAGCATTAACGTAATAGAGGCAGGCATCGGGAGAAAATTAAAAATCTACCATTCCACTATTTCGAACTAATAATTCACTAATTTCGATCCAGCAGTTTATGTGTAAAAATTAACTTTATTTCTTTTTCTTCCCGAACTGTCAAAATGTAAAGTAAACGGATGTTGACATTAAAAACTGTAAACATTGAATCCCAGGGTATTTACAGCAACCATGTCTTCTGCTTCTCGTACTGTCAAATTTTAGTGTTCACAGCTGTTGACATTCAAGTAATTTTATGTTTTCATTTTCTAAAAATGTAAACATTGAAACTTAGGACGTTCACAGGGCGTAGCCCGAGAGGATTTTAAGGAAATGAGTATGCCTATGTGTTGCATGAGTTTAAGATCTACCTTTGTGTAAAATTTCAAACTGTTTGGTTCAGTATTTTTTGCGTTCACTTGCCACAACAAACACACAAACCCACAAACACACAAACCCACAAACAAACATACAGAAACCACCTCTTCTTTATAATATTATAGATAGATATAGATAACAGAATATAAACACAATTCAGTAAACAACTACTTCGCTAATAATCCCAGTTGCAACTAGTTAGTTTGTAGTTATTTTACACTTTTAAATACCAATAACTTAACTAACTTTTTATTAGATTTTAGCTCCAGGTAAGTCTTAAATAAAGAAAATATTGAAATATTAATTTAATTTATTTAATATCTTTCTATTTACAGAAATATTTTTGATAGTACTGAGTATTACAAACTCAAAACGTGGCCATCAAACGGTTGCTAACTATTGTTGACATAACACAAAAAATTCATGACTCCGCTAACAATATAGCAAAATACACTATAGTAACTTAACAAGTTAACTACCATGCCATAGGAAGGAGGCAAAGTAATCAGGATCAGTAAAGCAGAAGATAGCAGGATAGTCTGGGTCACTCAGGTGGGGAGAAGCAACTCCCAACGCATCTGGCTCCCAGAACCCAGTGTCATACCTGAACTGCATCAATACTGCGATTCAGACCAAGTATCCAAGTTCTAAGGTTGAATACGCTTAACGTTGATCAAGGTCACTTGTATTACGCGGATGGTCAAGGGGTGAGCTCACCATTTTAAATGCCATGCTAAACGATTTATATTTTCTCAAATTTCAAACAATTTATATCAACCACTTTTTTCTAACCTTTAAGTCATATACAAAACTAAAAATTCATAATTTCACAATAAAAAGAAATTTAAAAACTCTCAAACTATAAGCTTTTTAATTCATTAATTTAACTATTTTTAACTAATTATTTAAAACACAGGACGCTAGAACAACACTTTTCTTGCAGTAAATGATAGTTTCATCTAGAAGCCTTTTTAACTCGGCTAAATACACAAAAAATAATCATACTGTATGCAGCAGAAAAACCTGACGATTTTAAAATCATTATAACTCCGGTATTTGTAAAGTGTTTTCACATATATTCCATTTTACTGTAAAAACGTGCAATTTCATACAAAAATTAACATTCTGCAGAGGTTATATTTTTTAAACAACGTCATTCAGGTGGTGACAATTTCTCGAGTAAAAGTGTTGAGTCTTGCGAGTAAAAGTGTTGAGTCAAACACTTTACAATTGTAATCAACACTATCACCTGTCTGATGTTTATTTTAATTCACCAATGTATAGGCTACATTTTAGATTTAAGGTATAACCATGGAACAAAATCAAATAGAACTGAGGCTGGGTGAGTGGGTGGGCCAAGCAATGTCGCCGTAGCAAGAATGACAAGGCACTGAAACTGCCTACTCAAATAAAGTATCACAATATTTTTGTGTGTGCCGTTACACAATCTTGCTGTAATAAAATATTATTGAAGCAAAGACTTTTTGTTTTAGTTCAAGAAATACAAAATTGTTTAACAATCTGAGGTATTTTTCTTTCTTGATTGGAACTGTTTGCACTCTAATTTCTAATTACAAAAAGTAAGGCTTGATAACATTTTTTTCGCATCACGCTATAATTTGAAAATTTCCATGTTTGTGTGGATGATAAATTGTAAAATATGTGAATTTTTTTATAAATACTTGAGTCATAGTAATTTTAAAATAATCAGGTTTATCTTCCACACCATGTATAACTGAAAAAAATTGCTTTAGTGCTCCATTAAATCAGGCTTGAAATAGACATGGGAGTTAACATATTAAACTAAAGTATATTGGCTAATATCTTTTCATGAACTTGTTTAAGTACAGTGTCCATGGTAGAAGACTATTTCTTTTCTGTAGATTGGGATGGAAAATGTCAAAGTCATATTTCTGTAAGTAATCCAAGAACCAAGAAGTGGAAGCAGCCGGTAAAAGTAGCAGCAAAGCTTCTTGTGGAACCTGGTCTTTCAGGCTTCTGGCCTACAAAATAAAAACTTTTATTTTGCGTTTTGTAATGATAATTTAGAAAGAGATATATGTCATAAAATAGTAAAAATATATCTAGTAAGGAAAACCATCAGAATAGTATGCCTCCTACTATTATCCTGTAACCTAGTATAGTAATAATCAATGATAATAATCATTATTAAATAATCAATACTATAATAATCATAATCAATGTTTGAATATAAACCATTTTAACCCACTATAATGAATTAGTAATTAGTAAAGTCTGGTTTATTCTGATTAATGTGGCGGAGCCTGAATTCTGAAAATCTACCCAGATATATGTCCATGTCGCATAGACAACAATCGTGTACAGCGCCTGCAATATTAGTGCTGCAAAACGCATAAAACTACCGTACAACAAATAGCGTCAAAAAGTCACTTTTACTTTCTCCCCTTATACATAGTAGGCCTATACCGTATGGAGAAAGTATTGTTTTCGTCAAAATTTTCGAATTTGAGTTGAGGGTGGACACATCCGTTTTGAGGTCCCCTAAACCCAAAAAAGTGGGTTTTGACGTGATGTCTGTCCGTCCGTGTGTCTGTGTGTGTGTGTGTGTGTGTGTGTGTGTGTGTGTTGTGTGTGTGTGTCTGTGTGTACAGTGCCACAGCCTACCATTGGTCCGATTTAGATAAATTTGGCATGTATAGTCACTGAAATCTCCAGGCTTTTTTTCATTTTTTATGAATTTTGCTTTTCCCTAGGATATTCGCTAAAACCCCTTAATAAAAACGTGAAAATCCAATTTTCTCAAAAATTTAATCCACTAAACGATTTTTAATTAAAATTTGATAGTTTATAGTGCACAGAGTCCATCTAAATAATGTTGACACCATCCACA
This sequence comes from Nephotettix cincticeps, assembly GCA_023375725.1. Taxonomy (NCBI): domain Eukaryota; kingdom Metazoa; phylum Arthropoda; class Insecta; order Hemiptera; family Cicadellidae; genus Nephotettix; species Nephotettix cincticeps. The sequence goes on along the minus strand of CM041786.1, from coordinate 7,388,518 downwards.
TAGTCTGTAAAATAAATGTCCGGTTACAACAAAGTTGTGTGCTTTTAGCGAATTTCTCATAGGGAAAAATCAAATTTCATGTAGATTTTCAGCGAAATCAAAAATAAAGTAGAACCTTGACTGGTACCTTTCGTAAACCAGCTTAAAAAAACTAGACAAATTTATATTTTTTTAAATATTTCACTTGGAATCAGCTTAAAAAACTACACAGAGAAAGTTAAATTCTACTGGTCCACGATCTCACAGTACGTTGTATTTTGGGGCCCAATGTTAATTCTTATGGAGGATAGGGAAAAATTAATTCTTCCTTAATCAATTTTTATAAAACTTGATATTTGCCATGTGTAGAGATCATCAAGTCTCTGAACAAAACCAGCTCAAAAAAGCTTTAATATAGGGATACAAAACATTTTACAATAAATTAAATTAATGATAAAATAATTTTGTAGAACATGACTACTTTTTATTCACAGCAGCTAACCTCTTTTTTAATCTTATACAAGGGAGAAAGCAAATAATCTTGTACCGTTTATTATTTTTATTAAAAGTTAAAAATTTATAACAAAGTCTGGAAAAACAAAGCAGTATTTTTTATTATTTTTAGATAAGAAATAAAAGACTTCAAGCCTTTTCAAAATGAAGACCTATTTTATTTCATATAAATGTCTTGTTCTAGTCTTGAATCTAGGAAGTGTTTATTTGGTAAAAAAGTATATGACTGTATTTTGTTCTAACCTCTTTATTCACGCCAATTCACCCTGACATTGCGATATTATCAGCTGCTGTACTCTCGTGAGTAGCGCTACACTTGACAAAAACACATACAGGGTCTTCTTTCATATTTTACGCAATCATCGTTAGCGATACTTGCCACGTGCAGTAACTACTGCAGTCGCGTCAGATTTTGAAGGCGCTTGAGACGAAACTCACAATCTAATTAATATTAAATTTGTTTAACCTCAGATGATTTGTACATATATTGATTAGATATATATAAAAAGGTAATTTTTAGAAGCAAAATAACATGACAAAATTGCTTTTTGTTAGCTCATATTTAATGTTGCAATAACAATTTAATCTTTTAATAAATTATTTATAAAAACCTCCTTATGGGATAATGAAACACATTCAGCTAAAACAATTTGACTGGAATTCGAACAAGATCGAATATTGCACATTTTGTCTGTACCAAATTTCATTGGGATTGAAGTTTTTGTTGTTATTTTTTGAGAGAAATTGTGTTTACACACATCGATACATTCAGTCTCGAACCATTGGTGTTTGTGGCATCAGAAAATCTCTAAGCAAAAATAAATTTTGTCCTGAATTCAGGTGTTGCCAAGATGACTACAGTAATTACTCGATTTCTTATAGAAAATTCGCTAAAATTTAACTTATAACTAACCTTTTCAAGATGTTGCTTGGCTCGAGAGGCCACTTCAAAAATCACATCTCGGACTGGCTGGTCGCGATGGCCTCGCAGCACTATCTCTTGCGATACTCTATGTCGAGCCATCACGTCTAGAGGCAACGGTACGTCGCGGCGAGAGCAGTGATGTGGTAGTGAGCGGACTAGATTGGCCAACCCCTGTGCTTTACCCAAGTGACTGGCAGCATGGTCAGCATGTACGTTCTGGACACCTGAAGAATTACTTTTTATTAAATGAAACAATGAACATAAATTTGATATTCACATAAGATAAAATGACATCTCTTAGTGAAATAAATATTCGTAACAATTGCAAACAATAAATTTTGTAATAACGTGATTATAAATACTTAACCTGGACACAAATCGCAAATTAATCCAATATCTGTCTTCAATCTTCGTACTAGACATGGTTGAAAATTTCACCATGATGAATATTACCATTACCACATCATTTTTATGAAGGTCAAATCAGGAACAAATCTTGATGAGTAACCATTTCAATACCACAACGATACATTGGCACTACAAAGTTAATTAAGACTTTTCAAGACCGTTTTCGATTTAAGACTAAAGCCAGAATTTACAAGCTTACAATGCCCTGTAACTGTCAATGAAGTAACACAATGTCAATGAAGTAACTTGACTCAGATATTTTCCAGAACTGTTTATACAACATGTTGAACACTCAAGTTACCGGTACTCACAGATTAATCTTGCACTGAAACTGACTTTGACAGCACAAGATAAAAAATCTTAACTACCAATCACCATAGGCCTAGGGCCTGAATACTGTAGTCACATAGGCTAGCCAGAGGTAAACTCTCATGATCAGAAAAGAATCACATACCACTGCCAGCACGTAACCTCTGAGTTACTTTGTCGGCTAAAAAAAATTATCAAATAGTAATACAGTAGAGTCTCTATAATCTGGCCGTTTGGTACTCCGGAACGTTCAGTAATGCGACACTGAGTTTGTGACGATGACTTGGGGTTTTTCAAGTCTCGTCAAAAAGTCTCATGAAAAAGGCGCATATTGTAAAGGGCGTTGTCTACACAACAACAGAGCAGTGTGTCGTCGTCTTAGTGTGTGTGACAGTGCATTGGTAGTTTGTGTGTGTTGCCGGTATGACTGTAAACAATAAATGTGTTGAGTGAAGACGTTTAGTGACATAAGTGAAGTGTTTTGCAATGTCACAAAAACGTAAGCATGTAATTCTGACAATAGATAAGAAGTATGAAATTTTAAAACGTTTAGAAAAGGGTGACAAGTTAACACTTATTGTCATCATGGATTAAAAATTTGGCCTAATACAGACAATAGCAGTATTTATAGAAGAATTCACATACACTTTATAAACTTTCATAAATAAACGAATGATTACATTAAATACTCAAGTATCGGGAAACGTTTGGATATTATTTTTTTGTGTAGATTAAGTTTACAAAATTATAACCTTGAAACAAAGATCTAAAATTTGAGAGAAAAACTATATATATATATATATATATGGCCTTTAGGCACCTAAAAACTAAAAAGTAACATGACAATTTTAACAACAACTTTCAAGACAATTTCAAGACAATTTAATAAAGTAAATAAATTTGAATGATAGTAATTAATAGGTCTCAAGTGTTTTTATAATCATAGCGTCATCTTAATAGAATTTTTGTGTGTACATTTTTATATTGACATGTGTTGACTAAGTTATAAAATTTCTATTACATCTGAATCTACTTTGAACAAACTATTATCAATGCCACGTTTTCAAAACATTGTTTACACAAATACTTATGTGAAGCTTAACAAATTGATATTTCGATTACAAAGTATCTTTTTGAGGTTAGAACCCTCTTATAATAGGTATTAATTTTTTCCTAATTAACCTAATAATACTATGAGATTATTAAGTTTGTAATCCTAGCAATGTGAAGTGTGTTTCAAACCTGCAGCCTGCAGTAACAAGTAATACACGGGTGATACGGATGTTTCTGCATACTTCTCCATTGCCTCAAGATTTGGAAATGAACTTGACAAATGATTGCTCCTTGCTGACACAAGACTCTTCAGGTGGCTCTTTTGCAGTTTGTGCCTCTTTATCGCCTGTCAGACAATACACTTTGTGTATTACCTGTGATGGCATAGTTGTTATCAATTAGTGCAGCAAGAAAACCCAGTATTTAACTGTGTAAAACCAAATACCCCCGTCGCAGCAGACCTGCGTACTCAGAAAATTTCCAAATCAATAATATAATAATAATAATATATGACAAGTTTTATAAATATCTGTCCATAAACATGAGAATTATTTGCCTAATCTCCATAAGATTAACATGGGAAAGAGTGTGCAGGTTTGCTGCTGCGAGGAATACTAAAAGTAGGCATTTCTACCACAATTTTTATTTTTAACATTTATACCAACTTTCATCAACATCTGTCCATAAATAAAGAAGTTTGCTTACTCCCTATGATATGATTAACATGGGAAAAGAGTATGCAGGTTTGCTGCCATGACAAACACATAAACTATGATTTTTAAGCATAAACGGGTGGGTATCAACAACATGAAGTTAAATACCAAGTTAATCCAAAAAAATGAAAGAAATAAAAAAAGATTAAAAAAATCCAAAAAAATATTTTAATATACTGCAAACCCCTTTTGTATAAACAAAAAACACAAAACCTTAACAATATAATGGTAAAAGAACCAAAACAGGTTTCCACTGCAATCCTAATTAAGCCTACAAATGCCGTCAACTTCCACCCAAGCCGACCACCGTTTATTTAAGGTGGGCCCTCTAATCGCCATACAACACATTTGTAAGCCAAATTGGGATTGCTCATGGTGGGGATTCAAATCTGCATATTTCCGTTTGACTTAAACGTTTCGCGATTTCAGCGTTTAGCGCCACAGACCACACACACAACAAAGTATATATATATATATGAAAATTAATTGTATAAAACATTCCTTAATTTTATGGTTGAGCACACGCCTATAGATATCCTAAAGTATAACAATCCAGGCTTAAGTCTCGACACTAATCACAATGGTTATAAATTTCTAAGAGTATAAATATATTTTCGCTACTGAAATTACACAAAAGACCATTTCTCTTTAATTTGTAAAATGTGTCGCGAATGTGACTAAGCTTCTTGGGACTTGATCATTATCATTCTTACTTTCAAAGTTTATTTTTTATTGTTTTTATGGGTAAACTAAACCATGTGTACTTGTAATACATCAAAGAAGGACTAACAACATAAATTCATACACCCTCAAGCAAATACCTTTTTCCATGTAATTACAATACTAACACATAGAAATATTAAAAAATGAACTGGCATTTGAATAAAAGTAGAATAGATATAGGAAACTAAAAGATTTTACATAAAGCTTATATACCTTAAAAGAGCTTGGGCTAAGCAGGGATGTTCAACGGAACGACATGGTTTTTGGAACAAATGTCAAAGTTTCAAAAACCATAATTTATGTCTATTTTTTTATTTTAAAATTGATCTTGAATTTTTAGCTGACTTTAAAATTTAAAACTGCTCGAACAGCAAATGATGTTGATCTTACTCATAGTTGGGCAATTAAACTACTATAAGAAAATTTTCATAGTCATGTTTTCAAAGCAAGAACGTTAAATCAGTACTTCATGAAAACGATCATTTTTGATATTATAAACAAAACTTGTCAGGTGGGACTTTAAATACCTACTGAAATTTCATGAAATATTCTTTATTCAATACACAAATAAACTAATATCACTGAGCCAGATCTAAAACTCCACATGATTTAGGAACCCATTGACCATTTTTTTATTGTGCATATCTTTTTAATGCTAATCCGAACAACAATCTTTGCATTAGGATTAAAAAAAAAGAACAGTTTAAACCATTTTCCATCAAAAATGTTAAAAAAACTCATCAAAAAAAATTGAAACTTAACTGTTAATTTAAAACTAAAAAAGTTTACTAAACAAAAAAAATAAGCAATTTAAATTAAGAAGAAAGAAAAAAAAAAATAAGCCACATTGTGACAATCTTTGACAAACCATTATTACAATGAAAATAACAGTTTTCTTAGAGAAACAAAATCATGTTATCCATATTAATTGCCTAAAAATACAATTTCTCAAAGCTACCTCAGTTATGACTAAGACTGCAAATGACATGTAGCCACAGGAAAACAGAAAGGGAAAGAAAAAAAATAGGTATGAGAATTAGATGCATACCAAAATCCCAATAACCTAGAACCCCAAAAACCCCAAAATTGGAACTGTCTTGAGGGTTAAATCAATCAAGTATCATTATGTAACTTCATTATTAATTTAAAGTATTTTGTCTAAAACGATCTTTTAACAGCGGATAACAAGAGTAGATCAAATAATCTGATTCTTCAAAGTTTAATTTTTGTTTATGTTAGTCCATAACTTAGTTTTGATATTAACATCATGAATAGGCTACAACATTATTGAAAACCCCTAAAGCAAATTACTTTTTCCATGTAACTTATAATCTAATTTGAGTAAAAAATTCTGGCATTGAATAGATTATATGAAACTAAAAAGTTTTAAATTACATTACCTTAAAGAGTTTTTGGGCTACATGATGGTGGTGTCACACTGTTTTGAACAAATGT